>CM055846.1:1990812-2590812 GCA_029490765.1 Euthynnus affinis | reverse complement strand
ATGGAGTCTTTAAATATCTGGAAATCTGTGGTGGAATTTTAAGGTGTAAAAATGTCTGTAAAGATGATTAATTGTAGGAAAAGTGGTTGTAACCTCTTCTTCCATTTTTCCCTCCATTAGTAGCTTTAAACTGGAAAAATATATTATATTACACACAGTACATAGATGCTCTTGTTTGGTCTTTTTATAGAAAACTCTGATGTTTACACTGTTTGTTTTTATGGCAGCATCTTTCTATCAAATAGAAATATCCTGCACATCTTCATCATCATTTTATACACATTTCCCACACATTTCACCCCGACATATCTTCTATACCTACGTTTGGCTGTAAAACAGGTTGAAATAACGCCTTCTGTCTTTTTCTCCAAATGGAAAACTTGATGGAGCCGAATCAGATCTGAAATATGAGCGCGAACAATCTCAGCAAAAGAGATTACAGAACGGATGGACGTTTATGTAACAAGCTGACATCATCTCACAGCGATCAGGGAGGCTGAACCTGGGCTTTGTCTTACAGGGAGCCTTTTTTTTTTTAAAGCATGTTTAACATCAGATATCAGGTTACTATTTGCCGGGGAGGATGGTGGGGATTTCCCCCCCTCTGGTCTGTATATCCCTGCCTTAGCTGAGGTCTTTTTTTTTATATCTCTGGTGGGTCAAAATAAACTGTAAAACAGTGATTTACACTGTTTCACCCATATAACACTTTCAAATAAAAACAGGCTGGAATATAAGTGAAGTGCTGCAACATGACAACCAGAAATAGACTTCCACTGTCAGATGACACGGCGTCGAGGCTTCGTGATGACACTGTAAACGGACCAGGTGTTGCCTCGGTGACGCCGTGGATGACCCTCCTCCACAGGAAGCAAGAGAAGAAGGCAGAGGTCACCGAAGCAGAATGTTTTCTTCATTTGACAAGCAGGCGTTTACTGTAGGATCATTATTTTTATGCACGTTGTTCTGGTCAATATTGAAGTTTGCTTTGTGCCGCACAGAAAGCTGAATTCATCAGTGATTTGCAGGAATGACATTAAGTATATTAACACGTCTGGATAAATGTTGTTATCCACAGTGATGAAAGGTATATTAAATTAATATTTAACCTTTTGTTTTGTTGTTTATGATCACATCTCCTGTGTGTGTGTGTGTGCATGAGGAAAGGACAAAGAAATGAACCCGACACACACGTAGCCGAGAGTGAAAATATCACACCGCCTGATGAGTTAAATTAAAACAAAATGGATTAAAATATTCCTGCAGACGCAGAGGTCAAGTTCAAGTTCCATAATTTTTTTAATTAAAGCTCATAATTATTTTATAAGTGTTACTGTAACAGTTGCAAGAAATAGCCTTATATCCTTCATAGTCTATACAGGCTCGCTGTGGTTCTGATTTATTTCCATGAATAAAACATTTTTAACCCTCAACATTCTGTAAATGGCCCCCCCGATCCGACTTCATGAGAGGATATAAATGACAAAAAAGCAGAATATTCCCCCTCTGACGGTAGAGGCTCTTTAACTCTAGTAGCTTGTGACTCAGACTCAGACAAACACTGCAAACTCGCTGCAGAGACGAACCAACGTTTGACAGAAAAGAGCAGAACTGACTCCAAAAAAGGTTGTTTGTTGACGTCTTCATTACATCTCATAACAAAGATAGTCTCTGCAGGTAGAAAGACTCACACAAACTCCAGGTACGCAGAGCATGATTTAGGCATGAACACACACACACACACACAGAGTGAGAGGAGTGTGTGTTGGCTGAATGGGAGAGCGGGTCGAGCCTCTTTAGTTGAGTATTGATCGTCAGCTCTCTCATCTTAAACTGAATGAATGCAGCTTCAAGGATTAACAGCCAATGGGATCGCTGAGTAATTGAGTCTTTTAAAAAAAAAAACACACACACACGAGGTGAAATTACTTTCAGGTCCTTGATCTGCTGCTGAATTACACCACGCTGGTGTGAACGGGTGCAACTGTTCATTTATATCACACACTCGTTGGGGGTAATGGATGTTGCTCTTATGTTTTATATATGATAAGATTTATGATTAACTGGTTTGTTTGTCTCGTCTCTAATCCTTTTATAATCTTTGCCGAGATGTTTTCTTCACTCAATAACCTGGACGGCGCTACATATTTGATCATATTTGCTCATTGGGTAATTGAAGCAGCTTCTTTTTGTGTGTATACAGAACATACATACATGAATATACATGTGATGAATATACCTGATGAAGGTTGAAACATATTCCAGCAGGAAGTGAGACAGTCGTTTCATCTGTTAGTTGATCATCAGTTAATCATTTTAGTTGATTTGTTTAAAGAAGAAATGAAGAAAATTGACTGTTTTCAACTTATAAAATGTGATGATTCAATGATTTCTTTGTGATACATCATATAAACTGAACATCTTTGGGTTTTGGACGAAACAACATTTGACTTTTGAATCATAATATAATTTAATGGTAGTAAACTGGGACAAAACAGAACATTTGAAGGCATCGTTTTGTCATTTTTCACCATTTTCTGACATTTTACAGACCAAACAACTGAATCGATTAACCAAGAAAATAACCAACAGATTAATCGATAATTATATTCATCATATTCAGGTGTTATTGTTTTGACAGTTAGAGGATTAAAAGGTAAAAGACGCTGATCTTCATGTTCAGTAACGTTTGTTTTTGTGTTTAAACTCGTGTTAAAATGAAGCGAGCCTTCGTCTAAATGAACCGGACCAAATGGGCGAACACACCGGAGTTCATTTAACTCAGCCTAAAACTCAATAAAAATGTCCCAGCATGCTTCACTCTGACCCGCTGGACGTCGCGAGCCGAGTGTTTGTTCTGAGGCATCGATGAAGTGAATTAACAGACAGAGAGCAGCTGCTTCTCTCCGGCTCGGAAACATTATGAATATCCGTCTATACATATGTATGTATGCCGACAGATTACCACCTCTGCAACCCTCCAGATGCTGCCGCCGCCACCGCCGCCGCCGTAATGACATGCAACGTGATCGCATGTATATATTTGTCTTAGCATGCATGAGGCCTCGGTACGCGGGGCTTGTTCTGCATCCCATTACATGGCAGCCGTGCAGAACATGCATCACCTGACTGACAGTATGTGAGGAGCTGCCTCTGCAGCCAGGAGCCCCGCCACTGCCAGGACGCAATTAGCATCCAGCTGAGCCACAGCATGCTAACTGCTGGCTCCAACACAAATATGCTTTTACAGAGAGATCACTAAGAGGAGGAGGAGGAAGACACACTCCTAGAAACACAAACTCTTTCAGATTGATCACCTGAAGGAGAGAAATCAATCTTTTAGTAAGTCGACTGGACTAAATAATGGAAATTCATCACATTCTCATCCCAGGTCGTCAAATACTGAGGCTTTGTGACTCTGTCCAGAGTCGTGGAGGGAAACAGGAGGCGAACAATGGTCTCCTGCATCAAAGTTTTGCTGTTTCTGGTTTACACTGGAGTTGATTGAAAGTCAGATGTGTCTCATACAGATGCTAACGGGAGATCCAGGAATATTTTAACCTTCTGAGGTAAACCCTGTTGTTTCCAGTCTTATCCGGAGTCACATGAGATGCTGGACACAGATTTTATTGGCCAGGGATGTGTGTGTTTAGCCTAGCTTAGCACAAAGACTGAAAGCAGAGGGAAACTGCTAGCCTAGCTGCATCAAAAATGTGGAAAAAACACACGTTCCAACCTCTACAGAGCTGCTTTCTTTTTTTTGAGAGTGAGAACATGTTGTTGTAAAGTTTTGTAACGTTAAAGGACTTGTTCATTTTGGACAGTTTTCAAAGTAAGCACGGTTTGGTAAATGAGCAACACTTTTTTCAGTGTTATTTATAAAGCACATTTCATTATAGATCATCTCTGTGTGCTTTACATTAAGGTGCCATTAAAGACACTCTGAAATATGAAATCTGAATGACTCTGAAAATGACAAATGTTCTTCCACCGCAGTCCATCGTGATGTCTTCAAACTATTAGCTGACCAACACAGATTCATTAGAGCTTGTCGATTATTATTATTCTGTAATTTGTAGCTACTGTTTTTAAAGAGGAAGTGTTTCAGTGTTTTTTTCCCATAATCCTGCACAACTTCTGCAAATTAACCGTATTTTAATATCGTGACTGTGAGACTCTGCCCTCAGACATTTCACAGATTTAACTTTTTGCTGCACTCATGTTTCAACAAACACTCCCGGATACCTTCCTGACAAAATAGCAGCTATAGATAAACAGGACACACACACACACACACACACACACGCCGCAGACGGGAGGAACCCAGCTGGTCGTCCCGCAGTCTTAAGAGGACGAGCGGTGGAAAACAGACGGCGGGAGGAAGCGGAGGGAGACGCCCTCCGGTGGAGTGGCCCGTCCCCGCGCCTCCATCCCCACCTTCACCTCATCCGTGCGTTTCCCCGCCGCCCGTCGCCGCGGTGATCGCGGAGGCTCGGGGGCCGCTGGCTGACGGTCGGAGGGAGGATTAATCGCTGTCGGATGGTGAGGCATCTGCTGCTCGCTCGCCACCAACTGCTGCTGAAACATGATTAAATGGCCTCTTCCAGCTAACATGTGGAGCTGCCATGGCTGCCTGCCTGCCTGCCTGCCTGTCTCACTTCCTGTCTCGCTGCCGCTCTGCTTCCACTCTGCCTCACCTGCTGGACTCACTGAGTGTCTGTCTGTCTCACTGTCCTTGTGTCTGTTTTACTACGTCCTTACTGTCTTTTTGCCTTTCATCTCTCTAAAGCACCATCTTTACTGTCTCACTTATTCCTTTTACTGCCTATTTTCCTGTTTGACGACCTGCTTTTTTCTTCTCGGCTCTTATTGTTACCGCCTGTAGTTCGTCTTAACTATATGTTCAGATGACAAATTCAAGAAGCAGCACGATTGTGTAGAAAGTCGATGAAAAGAAACAAGAAAAAAAAAAGAAAGACGTGAAATAGTTTCAACTTGACTGAAAAAGGTGCGCGTATCCTGCTCAATTTAACACGTTTAACTTCAGGAAACAAACACCATAACCTGTGATCCATGCATGCTGTAGGACTCGCACATTTATCTGCTGCAAATAAACACTCATCTGTCTTTATTATCATTTTAATAAAGTTTTACTGCCTGTTTCTCTTATTGACTCTGACAAGCGTCTGTCTTCCTGTTTGATTTCCTGCTTTTATTGTTGTTTCACTTCCTTACAGCCGTCTTCCTGTTTCACTGCCTGCTTCTCTCACTACATGTCTGTGTAACTTTCCTTCTTATCGCCCGTCTCCCTGTTTACATGCCTGAATAACTTACCGACGCTCCTACTGTCTGTCTCTCTGTCTTACTGCTTCTCTGCGTTACATCCATACTGTCTGACTGAGCCTGATAAACTTCTTGTTTAAGCTTCTAAAATGTGAACATTTGCACAACTTTCCTTTGTCAGGACATCACACTGAATTTGATCTTTTAGATTTTTGGACTGGTTAGACGTATTGGCGCTCCAGGACCGTTGTAATGGGCGACTGTTTTTCTGGCCAAACAATTATATCGAGCAAGTAATTGGCAGATTAATCGATTATTAACCAAAGTGCTTTTGTTGCCTGGAGCTAACCACAGATGGACACCAAAACATCTCCCTGCAGCACTGGAGCGCTACACAAATACAGAGTTTCATTCTCCAAAAAAAAAAAAAATGTTTGTGAGCATAATGCAGGTAGAGATTAGTTTTCTACCACAACATCATTTTGAAAACAAATTAATAAGAGTCTGGTTGAGAATACATGAAGAGCTGCGTGTCTCCATCCCTTCCTATCTGTTATTCAGCCTTTCCTGTCTCACTTTCAGCCTCTGGTGGAGTGGATCTTTGCTCTCAGTCTGTCTCTCTCTCTCTCTCTCTCTCTCAGGGCTCCCCGTCTGTGTCTCTCAGCCCCTGCAGCAGCTCCCGTCGTTTCAGTCTAAAGGTCTCGGTCGTCCTCTGAACACAACACGCTTCCATTTGTTCTGACTGGCCTGTTTCTGCTCTCTGCAGCTCAGCGTGCTCAGCTCTAAACTGTTGTTTCACCTGCGGAGAGTCTTTCTGCTCTTGGCAGCTGACTGCACTCGGCAACCTGCGAGGAGTTTACAAAGACGCCAAACATGGACACCGGCGAGCACACAGAGCGGCGCGTCTGTCCTGATGCGAAGCGCCCCGATGTCACGGAGAAGATTACACGTTTCCTTCGGCTTTCGTCCAGCAGCCTCGTAACTTTTGTGTTATGTGTTTAAGCAATCAGTCTCAGACGCTGTAGTTTTGTCTTTTAACTTCCTGTTCACACAGAAGTAGGGGAATGTGTGCTGTTGTGTAGTTGACTTTTGTTGCCATGTGACCAGTTTTATAACACGACATACAGCGTGAAAGACCGTCAGAGCTGCTTCTCATGTTTAGCTTCACTTCCAGCACTTCTGAAAGTAACTTTAATGACAAAATGAAACGTGTCCGCTGTCGACTGAAGATCATCTGTGAGGGAAGGAAGCAATCAGAGTGTTTGTGCGGCGTGTGGAGTTTCAAAAACTCCAACAGAGGTGAGGCGTCTTCTCTCAAGAGGATCGGTTCTCCAGTTAAAACTTTATATCACGATCTGGGTGGACACTCGTTACTCTGATTGGCCGGCAGGTGTGCGTTAAAACCGTGTATTGCTCACGTAGTTTCGGCTCAAGTTTAATCAGCTGCCCAACCCAACCTGTAACCATAGCAACGTTAAAGAGCACAGCTGTCAAAGCTCACTCGTTATGAAGTTTTGAAGAACGAGGGAGAGGAAAAAGAAACGGAGAAGAAAAGAAAGAAGTGAAAAACGACACCAGGAACATCTGACACCTGAAGAGTTTGAAATGATAGAAGAAGAGAAGAATGAGATTAATACAAAAAAAAAAAAAAAAAGAGGCTGGAAAACATGGAGCTAACACACCGAGAGACTTTCTCTACCGAACACTAAAGAACACCAATTTGGAGACAAACTCTGCTTCTTTCACGTTCCGTGACACCTTACCTGAATTTTATGTCTCGGTTCAGGCGGGCGGCAAGTACAGTCTGGCAGGTTGTCATGACAACAGTATGCTTCGTGTCACAGGTGGTTCTTCACCTCCTCGTTGTGCCTTAAAACCATTTAACACACACCTACTCGTTGATTATCCCTTATTTCATTCATATCTGATCGACAACAGGATCTTCAGTATTTAGATCAAGAAGTTCCTGTAAAATGTTTCTTTAATCTTTAATTAATACAAACATGGATTAATGATCAATTAATGGATCAATCTTCACATCATCACTGTATATAGCAGCTAGTAGTTTTAAGGTTAATGATATCCAGACCATGTCAGTGCTGATGTCATTTATCACCTTAAAAATAAACTTTTATTCTATAATTTCTTATGTTTTATGTAGATTATACGTAATTCGCTGCCCTGTGATGTCAGTAAATCAGTAATCCTGTCTGTTTACCACTGAAAAGACACAGTGTCCCTTCAGTTTGGATCGTTTTACTCCTTTTTTTGTGTGTGTCTGAAGTAAATTTTAGTTCAAATGTGCTACGACGAGAAAAGCTGAAGTTGAAATAAAACCCTAAATGGTGCACAGTTAGAACGCTTGCACTTTTCCTCTTTCTTTATTCACTGTTTTTTTTTCTTATGAAAGATCAGAGGAAAGTTGTGTCCGACTCTCCGAGCTCCGACAGACCTGAGTTTTCTTTACAGGCTGCCATTTCATGCACAGAAGGCGGCCAAGGACAAGCTGGTTAGCCGTCTTAATGTGAGCGATCTGCAGTCACTCTGACGGCGAAATAAACACTTTTCACAGGGAACCTTGAAAAGGTCTCAGAAAGCATGCAGGTTTTTTGTATGTTTTTTTTTTTTTTTTTTTCCTTTACGACTTTGCCCTTGTCTGAGCTGAGTGTCTGCTTCCACACCGCAGAAGACACCTGCCACGGTGAGGTCAACGCCCCCGGCAGCCTCCACGCCATCAAAACCCTCAAGCAGAAACACAAAGGGGCTTCAGGGAGCGGCGCTCAGCACGGGCCAAGAGAGCAAAACTCTGTCCAGATTCGGTCAGAGAGCAGAAAAACACAAATTATCTCAAAATAATGATCAGAACGGAAATCAAATGAAATTATCAGGGACAGAAATTGGTGTCTTCCATAAGTCAGTTGGTCCTCCAATCAGTTGACACAGTTTTGAACACAGTTTCTGCAGATTAGTCACAAAAAACATATGATAACATATGTATTGTATAGCATGTCTACAACTATTACGTGCTCTCTTATTTGGAGGCTCCCGGTCATTGTGTTTTCTTGTCTGATGGTAAAGTTTACACCTACATTTCTTGTTTGGGTGCAATGTTGGGTGCTTTTCACCTGCCAACAGGGCTGGTAGATTAAAAACCCAACGTCCAAGCACATTTTTTACCAGTTGAAATAAATGCATGTGTGACACAAAAAGGCAATTCATTGTTTCAATATATTTCATTGGCATAAAAAGGTATTATGATGAATGCAAACTTAAAGAAGAGGCCAGAGCTAAATTTGAAGAAAAATAATTTCAGTTTGATGGAACAGTACAATTTTCGGCTTGTTAATCAATTCAGCTGTCTACACTGCTGGCTCATGATGTGTAGCAATGCACATAAGCAAAGTTTTTAGGCTTCAGGTCTAATTTTCTTCATTTTACATACAGTCTTTGTGATTGGGCTCTGAACATTTCCAAAACGTGGGTGACCTACACTCAACACTGTACCTGAACGCCTCCTCTGTAGACGCACAGACGGAGAAGTCGCTGCTGCTGCTGCTCTGCTGTGTTTTCTGTGAAGACACAGTGTCAGACCATCACGAGTGCTGCTTAGACGCACATAGAAAACACATATGGTGCACATGTCTACACTGTATAGGGACAAATGTGAGTAATTTCCCCTGAACCATCATGCCAGATATTTTATTAACATGTGTATTTTGGTGCAAACGTTGACCCGCCATCCAAGATTTACTCGCCAAACGTAAAATCTACCCACAATTGGTGCTTGGTGGGTGTTCGTTTCGGACCCTGTTTGGGTGAATATGATACTAACACGGTGAAAAAGTTGGTGGAGGTAAGATCTATAGGTATGTACACCATGGTGTGTATGGCGGTATATCGATAGCTACTGGTAGAGCTGCAATGATTAGTTGATTAACAGAAATTAATCTGCAACTATTTTGAGAAACGATTAATCTTTAATTTTTAACAATATTATATATGAAATATTTGATGATTTCAGGTTCTCAAATTTGAAAAGTTGTCGCTTTGTCTTGTCTTATTTTAGAGTAAATAGTTTTGTATTGTTGGTTGGACAAAATAAGACATTTGATGACGTCACCTTGGGCTCCATGAAACTGTGATGGGCATCTGTCACAGTTTTAAAGACAAAAAAGATTAATAGATTAATCAAAAAAAAAACAATAAGAAAGGTTAATCGATGATGGAAAATAATGTTAGTTGCATCTCTAGATGCTGCTGCAGCTACAAGTCATAGACAGATAGCATGTCGCTAACTGGGATCATGAAGAGTAACGACTAAACCAACATCTAATGGGTCCGAAGTGACATTTCCAGGTACGTTTAAATGTTGTTTAATGTGCTGCAGCTGAGCAGCTAATTAGCTATTTAGCTGCTAACTGATGTTAGCGGTGCACTTTTCCCCGGTGAGTGTTAGTTTGGAGGCTCTTTCAACAAGCTGCAGGAAAAGATTAGATCAGACGGAGACTTTAGCAGGAAAGCTAACGTGTGTTGTTGTTCAGAGTCAGTGGCTCTTGCGTTGTGTTGCAGGATGCAATCAGGCTCAGTGTGACCGTCTGCTCTGCTGATGATAAATGACACTTTATCACAACATTTGATTTGCTGTATGGTAACAAGTTGTCACAGATAACTAACAGTAATGATGCACTAATGCTAAACTAGGTGGTGCCATCATGTAACAATAAAAGAAAAAAGTATAGCATTCACATAAAAATGTCAACAACTGTCAACAGCCTTTAAATTCAATAAATAATATTTTTGTTTCCATTTTTACTACTGTATTATCTTTGACCAACGATCAGACCTTTTTGGGAGGAAAAAAATGCAAAGAGGTGGTACGGAGCCCTGAGCAGTGGCTGCAGGCGTCCTCACAGGCAGCATACAGCTCCATCACCTTCCAGCAGGAGGAAAGGGCAGCGTGTATGTCACCTGGGAGGCAAAACTGAGGGCAAAAAGTGTCAGGATATAACTACTGCTTTAAAAATGAATAGCTGTGAGCACAGAGTGATAACCGAAGGAGACTCAGATGACCGTATTAACATTTTGATCAACTCAGAGCTTCTCTCATGTGGATGTCAGCGGTTGGACGGTGAAAGTACGATGTGCGGAGAGATTTTAGCGAATGAAACAAACTGCAGCTGAAAGAGTGAGAAGGACTTTAAGGAAAATTACACCCTTGTTTGTAGATACTGAAGTGCCTCTGTTGTGTCACAAGGAACAAAAAGCTGCTCCAGAAATGCTTCAGAGGACTCTGTCATTGTGGATTTGGTGCTCTGGTGTTGTTATTGTTGTAATGAGCAGTGACTGGAGGCTGTAGTGAGCTGTTGCTGGTATTGAACGGTGTGTGTGTGTGTTTGAGTGTTGTAGGAGCTGAAGCTGCTGCTGCTCTGTACAATAAACCTCTGAGGATCAGAGCGTCAGCAACAGCCGACCCTCCCTTCTCATCTTTCTGTCCATCATACCTGCCGTCTTCTCTCTCTCTCCATCCTTTCATCCTCTCTGCAGCAGGCTGAGTGGGCAGCAGCAGCAGCAGCGCTCTGCTCTTCACGCCACTCGACGGGAGCATGGCGCCCCCCAGAGGCCAATCCCTCCACCACCTCCTCCTCTTCCTCCTCCTCCTCCTCCTCCTCCTCCTGCAGCAGTGGGCCACATCATGAATATTTCACCAGGTTTAACTCCACTTAAAATATGCATTCTAATTGGGCCTAAGTGCCGCAGCTCCGCTCTAAGTAGCTTTCCAGATTTTTTCCCCCTACTTTCCTCTTTGACACGTTTCTCATGCTTGATATTTTCTTAATGTTGCTTACTAATCTGGTTTTTTCCCCCTTGCTGAACTTTTCTGAATCTCCTCTCGTTTCAGGGATTCTTTCCGTTTGGCAGTCGAGAGGTGTCGTGCAACATGAGGCACGGGAGAGACGGGATCCACCTCGGTCACAACACTTTCAGGGCTGCTGTGGTAAAAAAAAAAAAAAGCAGGGTGTTTAAAGCTGCATCATATACATTAATTAATATGTTTGACTCAAAGATAAAAATTAAATTTCAGTTAGTTTTACTGCTGTACCTGCCTGTAGCTTGAATCAACCCTTTCACCTTAAAGGGTTTAGGTTTATGTACTGCATACTAAGGAAACATCTTTGTGCCTGTAATACCGACAGTAGAGACAACAATGGTCCCCAACACCTCAACAATGTGTTCTGAGATAAACTAAATTACACCTGGATTACATTTCTCATCAAGATAAATGAAAATATCAGCTCTTGCATTACAATAACGGCTCAACTAAAGCAAGATCAAACATTCGATACAGCGCTTAATGTTTGGGAAAGATGGCGGTCTTGTTGTGATGACGCCTCATACGTGACCTCGGCAGGTACACTCACGACCGTCAGCCTGAAATGAGAAATGCTCCCACCTTGGACTCCTTCAAATCCACCCTAAAAACGCACCTGTTTACTCAGGCTTTTGGTCCACAGTTACCAAAATGAACTCTTTTTCTGTTGTTTGTTTTTGTCTCTGTAAGCGTCCTTGGGTGTTCTGAAAGGCGCTATACAAATCTAATTTATTATTATTATTATTATTATTATTATTATTATTATATTTGCCCACAAATCTAGTATTTCCACAAACTATAGCCAGCTGTACAGAAGCAGAACTACAAACATGGCTCCACTGCTCTCTTCTTCTCTCATCCTGGACAGTAAACACGTGCTTGATCACTAAAAAAAAAGATTGGTGCCACATTGCCATTACTTTATGAGCATCTAACCAAAACCACAATGTTTTCTAACCTTATGTGATGTAATGTAATGTATTATCAGCCTGATGAAGTTAAAGTATTGCAGTAAAAGTAGTGGTTTGGTCCCTCTGACTGATATATTATTATATATGACATCATTAGATTATTAATAGTGAAGCATCAGTGTTAGAGCAGCATGTTACTGTTGTAGCTGCTGGAGGTGGAGCTAGTTTACACTACTTTATATACAGTTAGCTAGTTTAGTCCACTGGTTCCCAACCTATTTATTAACCAATTTATTCTTTATTGACATTTGGTGACTGCAGTTTGTCAGAGATCAGCTGTGCTTCTCTGGCCTCAGCTCTGAAGTCTGAACCCCTCCCATCTGAGAGAGCTGGATCTGAGTGACAACAAGCTGCAGGATTCAGGAGTGAAGCTGCAGCATGCATGTTACTGTTGTAGCTGCTGGAGGTGGAGCTAGTTTACACTACTTTATATACAGTTAGCTAGTTTAGTCCACTGGTTCCCAACCTAGGGGTCGGGGCCCCTCCAAAGGGTCAGCAGATAAATCTGAGGGGTCGTGAGATGATTAATGGGAGAGGAAAGAAGAAAAAACAAAGTTCTGATACACAAATCTGTTTTCAGTTTTTGGACTTTTTCTCTAATGATCTCTCTCTCTCTTTGATTTTTGCTGAAATATTGGATCATTTGAACATTTATTGAAATGAAAGCATGTGTAAGTACAAGTACCTCAAATCTGTACTTGAGTGCTTTACATCAGTAAATGTAATTAGTTCATTTCCACCACTGTGTGCATCTCAGTCTAAGTCCTGGGTGTTGTACATCTACTGTCCATCCAGACCAAGAAACTGTGAGCAGACGCCGAGTTTGAGAGCTCAAACAGATATTAAATATACATCTGTAAACTAGATTTCTGAATATAAGATGTTAGACAATGGTGTTTGTGTGTATCTACTGTCCACTGCAGCCCTGGGCACAATCACCGAACACTCAGCTGAGTAACAGCACACCGAGAACAAGCTGCACCTGAATTCAACGCTGGTTTGAAGACCATCAGGTCAAATCTGATGAGGAAGAAGTGTTTATTCAGGTCCCAGCATGTAGGCATGCTTCATTTTCTGGCTCTGTAATTCCGCAATCATTTCTGTAAATGGGAACTTCATTTTGCTCCTATTTTAATAATGATTTTGTGGAAATTGTGGACCCAGAAAATGAAGTGTCACAGAGCTCTACAGTATGATGCAGCCTGATGAGGACGATGAGGAGGAGGAGGAGGAGGAGGAGGAGGCTGAGTTTTTGGCTGATGCATTAAAAACATCCTGCAGTTCAGAGGATGTGTGGAGCCCACACACATAATCATAAAATCTATATGAGCCACAGTGAAACACATTACCGTCCAACATACAATCCAGAACCATCAACAGTATCATCTTTCTCAGTTCTCAGCTCAAAAGTTGTTGTGGTTGCTCTGTTTGTAGTTTTTACTCAGATAAAAGTCAATTATTGAGCATTTTAACAGCTAACATGAAGTCTACTTAAGCACTCGAGGTTAAATGAACTCACAACTGCTCTTTAATTGACTTGAGACCTCACTGGAGGATGAACATTACTGTAGGAACAAAGTGGTTTCAGATCCGGATGTAAGTCTGTAGCCGAAAACCTTGAAGCTTAAAAAGAAAGAAGGATTGTGTCTTATGAAGAACGAGACGATACAAATTCGTATTGTTTCAGAAGACAGATTATGTTTTAATATTTTACTTTGCTGTGTGAATAAAGAAGGAGTCTGTGTGTGTGGTCCTCCATCAAGCTGTAAGACTTCCAAGGACACAAGCACCAGAATAGATTAAAAAAAAAGGTCTCCTGAACATCTCAGTCACCAAAGCTCACTAACACGTCCTGTCCAAACCTCCACGTCGCTGTCGTCATGTGAAAACATCTCTCGCTGCTAAAATGTCCATTTATCAAGTAATTACCATCTTCTTCTAATTATTTTTTTCTTCTTAAAACCAGTGCGGCGAGATAATTTCAACCTGTTTGATACAAATGAAGGCGTTTCAGAAAGTTTCTGGAATCAATCCTCATTCATTATGATGCTGGCGACCTCCTGTTTTCATTCATGATTATGATGCAGACGCACAAGTAAACCAAATAAAACAGAAGGAAACAGAAGAGAAAGTGACAAACAGAAACTACTGAAATCACACTGGAAGAACAGTGACGTCTAAAAACACTGGTTGCCAATATCAAGGTACCCATGACTCATCATTACAGATTCCCATCTCAGATTTCTCCATTTGAATAGATTTTCCTGAAGACATAAAACTCTCCAGTATTTAAAAAAAGAAAATAACCAGAATTTTGTGTAACCATTTAGGGGTCATATACGTGTAACTGTCTATGTTCATGACTAAAAACGTGTGCGTTATGCTTTCATTTCACTAGCTTTATAAAAACCAGCATATATGTGGGTCTGTTTTGTAAATCTCAGACATGCACACGAGCCATTATTGGATGTAAACACACCTTTTTGTGTGAAAAATCATCAATCTTAAAGTCTCTTACCTCATCTTCTCATCATATCACCATCAGATCGCTCTAGAAATACGTGTACACGGGTCTGAATATAACCTGCACATCTTCTTCTTTTATAAATACCTGTTTATGTGCTGAGACGAGGCGTCAGGTTGGTCTAAAGTACCGGGATAAACAGGGCCAGGGTGTCCACAAACTTTTGGCCGCATGGTGTATCAGGCTATAATTGAGGCTTTAGGTGTAAATTTAGGCCTTAATGAGTCACAACTGCTGCAGGATTTAGACACAAATACACAGCAACCACATTTTTATACACACCTCACACACACACACACACACACACAAGATCACACTCCAAATTTCAAGCTTGCTTTGTTCCATCACACACACACTCACACACACACACACACAAACACACTCCAAATTTCAAGCTTGCTTTGTTCCATCACACACACATACACACACACACACACACACACACACAGAGAGAGAGAGACTCACTGTTGGTTTCATCCTCGCCCGTCGCGGTAGTGACCGAGCAGCTTTGATCCTCCTCTCCACTACATCTCCCTCTCTCTCGCTCTCTGTTCTGAAACATAATGGATGGCGGTAAGGCAGGCGCAGCGCTTTGTTGCCATGGCAATGGCAAAGGAACTAATAACCTGGTGGAGAGCAGATAAGGCCGTGAACAGAGAGAGAAAGAGGAAGAGGGGACGGGAGGATGGAGACAATGAGACACGAGGTGGGGGGGCAGCAGAGTTTTATTACTGTGAGTATGAGTATTATTACTGCGAGTACGACAACCTGCACTTATATTTCAACCTAAAATGACAAGTAGCCAAAATATAATGTCTGTAGCTGCTGATTCGGAGACCGTGTTACCAGCCAGCTGCTTCGGGGGCCCCGCAGGAGACATCTTCCTCCTCTTAGCCCCAGAAACAGAGACTGTCTCAGGCAGCAGCTCCCACGTCTTGAGGTTGAAGTGCCTTAAAGTGCCGCCGATGGCTGCTAGCTGCTCCAGCTGACTCCCGTTCAAAAAGCCTCCACTCCTCTCCACAAATACTGAGTCAATCCTTGTTTTTAAATGACTCATTCTGGGTTCAATCTCTAAATTCAGGCCCTTCTAATAAGTGTGCTGGTTGTCATATGGGAAATTATTGCTCCGTTAATAAGATTTGAAAACTTCTAGTGGCTTTGATGGCTGCCTCGTGGGCGTTGATTGACAGCTGTGATTGACAGTCGGCTCACCTGCTGAACAACCAGCATCTTAAAAATAATGTTATAATATATAATTGCAAATCTTGGAGTGTAAAACGGCTCTAATATTGTTTTAGATGCAAAACTGTTTCTTAAGTTAACAGTAATAGTTTAATGTGATTTCAAAAATGTTTGGACTAAACTGAACAGATTTTTTGTCCCTAATAAAGCTTTAAAAAACATCATATTAAGACTTTACATAGATATTATCTCTGCAATGAATTAATTCACAGTTTTAGACCTGATGTTTCCCCTTTATGTTCCTTTCTGCAAAACATTTATTTTATGTTCATACTCATTATTAATCTAACAACAGTGAAGTTGACAGCCTGATAAAATTGGTGTCTCTTGGGCAAACATCAGATTTCTTCAGTATCTGAAAACAAAACATCCTGTTTGTATACAGCTGCTGGATGTAGAGACATGTCTCCTAATAAGCACAACCGAGGAGATTCTGATGTTAAAGCTTTCTGTGCAACCGCTGCCCTGAACTTTTACACTACTACTTGTTTCCAAAAATGAGAAACAATAAAACATTCCCACATTAAATGGAAAAAGTACCTGTTTCAAGTGTGTCTTAAAGCAACAGTCAGGAGCCCAAATGAGCATTAAACCTGTTTTTTTCTTGCTGTAATCATTCCTCCTGTTCATACTGATCATCAGAAGATCCCTTCATGAAGCTTCAGTGTCCAAATGAGTCAAATCCAGTAGATATGTTTCAACGTTTCAGTCTTTTTAGTGGCTGAGTCCCTCTTTTTGTTGCTATACTTCCACCTGCAGCTCAACAGGGAAACACAAAGAGGAGAATTTGATGCTAAAAAAGACTGTAAATGTGTCAGATATCCACTTGATATGACTAAACTCAGACTGATGAAGCTGAATAGAAGCTCCACACAGACTTTAAATCACTGTGTGGACACTTTGGCCTCCATCACTTAGATTGAAAGCACAATTGAAGGAGATCTTTTAATATCCAGGATGAACAGGTATTAAGAACTTCACACACCAGCTGAGTGATGGGTTATGATAAACTGGTGAAACAAAGTCCTGGGTTAGAATCACCAGTTTCAAGAAAGTCCTGTTTTTTTTTCCCTCTTTCAGGTAAACGTCTGATCTTTGTTGTGCTGCAGTGAAAGTGCTGAAATGAAGTCATGTTGTGTTAAACTGTTCCTTTCATACTGAAAGCAAATAGATGTGAACCTGCTCACTGACACACAAACACACCGAGAGGGTCAAGAAGGCATGTGTGTGTGTGTGTGTGTGTGTGTGTGTTGGATGTATTCTGAGGTGTGTTTTTCCTCTCAGACGCCTTCCCGCTTCTCATTTGATGTCGGTGTTTTCGGAGCACTTCCAGGTGAAACACTTTGTCGCTTTGATCTCCGCCCTTCCACGCTGTCGCTCGCCTGTTGAAGTTTGTGTTTAAGCTCAGCCGATGGAGTTAACAGGCGCCGCAGAAATCCTACTTCACCTCTGCTTCACACACATACAGCCTCGTTTTTTCCCCCCAAAGTGTGATAATTTGCAACACAGAGTTCCTCATAACTCTGTTTACAGATCATTTATTTGGATGTCACTTGACTATACTTAGTTGCATGTGATGGCAGCCATTTAACAATATTTTATTGATACTAGCGTGCATAACCGTGATTATTATTCCTGCTTTTCACTTTTCTTGGACTATGAAGGAATTACACCAAATAAGAAACCTGCAGTTTGACTCTCAGTGTGCATAACAGCTTATGTTAAAGATCAGCAGAACGGTGCGGATGCTTATGGTTTTGACACTGATAGAGGTTGGCGGGAGGACTATAGCTTATGTGTATTGCTATCGACAGCGCTGCGCGATATTATTATCTTGAATATGACTGTTGAGTATGAAAGGCACTTTTATATTTGTTACCTGGTGTTTATTTCTTTCAGTATATAGGTCCTTGTTGAGGTCACGGCCACCTGCGATGCCTCCACCACACCTGCTAGATATAGCATCAACTGTAAGTACCAGTCTTCTCTACTTGGCTTTAGACAGCTGATATCACACTGTTGGTCGTCAAAGGACAAAAAAAATGTATTTAAAGACTGAAATCTATATTTTGAGGTTTTGTTCCATTTTGTCCTACAGATGAGACGCAATAGTATCAGCTGAGTCATGCTTTTTAATGAACTTTATATGTTTTATTACCTGAAACATTTATTTTTCTCTCATATTCACAATGTGGATCCCTGGTGACAGCTGAGTCATCAGTGATCTGCATCGCTAATGTCTCCATTAGCGATGACACCTGACTGTCTTTGCTAATGTTGAGTTTATTTTTTTTAGTTTTAAATATTGTCCCATTTTTGTGTTTTATTTCCTTTTATTTCAAAATCTGAGAGTTAATCTGTAACTTAAATATCAGAAATGTTGTTTTTTGTCACAGCCGGCTGGGGGTGTGTGTCGGTGTCTGTGTTTGATTGACAGTAGCTGGAGGGGCGTGTCGGTGTCTGTGTGTGATTGACAGCAGTTGGCAGGCTGTCAACTGTAAATGGAGACAAAGTAAATGCAGTGCTGTAGCTACAAGTCATGGACTTGTCAGTGTCTGTGTCAACAACAGTATCAACAGTATCTGGGGAGCCGTGTCGGTGTCTGTGTTCGATCAACAGCATCTGGAGGGGTGTGTCGGTGTCTGTGTTTGATTGACAGTAGCTTGGAGGGGTGTGTCGGTGTCTGTGTTTGATTGACAGTAGCTTGGAGGGTGCATGTCGGTGTCTGTGTTTGATTGACAGTAGCTTGGAGGGTGCATGTCGGTGTCTGTGTTTGATTGACAGTAGTTTGGGGGTGTGTGTCGGTGTCTGTGTTTGACAGTAGTTTGGGGGGTGTTGGTGTCTGTGTTTGATTGACAGTAGTTTGGGGGTGTGTGTCGGTGTCTGTGTTTGACAGTAGTTTGGGGGGTGTTGGTGTCTGTGTTTGATTGACAGCAGTTGGCAGACTGTCGACTGTAATTAGAAACAGTGTATGAATGGAGACAAAGTAAACAAACATGGACAGATAGTGTGTTGCTAACAGGGATTTTGAAGAGCAACAACCACCAAATCATCTAACAGGTCTGAAACGACATACGCAAGTATGTTTACTGCTCTTTAATGTGCGGCAGCTGAGCAGCTAATTAGTTACTTAGCAATGTTAGTGGTGCACTTTTCCTTAGTGAATGTTTGTTTAGTGGCTTGTTCAACGAGCTAAGCTGCAGTACAGGACTTTGTGTTCTTGTTAGTAAGTTAGATAAGAAGGAGTCTTTAGCAGGAAAAGCTAACGTGGGTTGTTGTTCTTGTGTTGTGTAGCAGGATGCAATCAGGCTCAGTGTGACCGTCTGCTCCGCCTGTGATAGAACGACACGTTATCACTTAATGAAAAGATTTGATTTGCTGTATGGAAATAAGGACTCCAGCTACGTAAGTGGATGATAGAACATTTAATTAGTTGAAATAATGTAAAACTATTTCTCACTTGTGGTTTCTGATTTTTTCCTCCAAGGAGAACACAGGCCACATGATTTACAGAGCAGATATGTTGCTGTAGTACACAACGAAAAGGTTTAAATTCAGTTAACTGCTTTTTTGTCCAAAGGTCTACTGTTATAAATGCCGGGGCTCTGACTGTCATAAAGAAGAAAAAACAAACTGTTCATATTTTAGCATTAATACATACAAAATACATACAGATTTTTTTTGTAGAATAACTATAAAATGTATGATGAATAAACACTGTTGTTATTTTTGCAACATATCCATTTAGACTGTTGGGTTTATAGAATATTGATGTGGATGTTTTTTCTGCCTACACAACAGTTTAAGTTGTGGAACAACACAGAGTTTACTGCATCTTTATCTGACCCCGACCTCAGAGTCAGAAGACAGAAAGACACATAAACACTCTTTTTGGCAGATTTAGAAAACTGTGCATACATTTAGTTCAGTTCTCTAAAATCTCTCTTACTGTGAAACATCATAATTTATCATCGCTAACTTATTTTGTATTGCATGAAGCTTTTAGTTCAAAGGGTTCTTGCCAGATTGGAGGTCATTTTGGATGTGAATGCTTCTATTCTCGACTGGAAACTCTCGTCTGTTGTGTTTTTTTCTAAGGCATAATACATGGTCAAACCTCCTACATGAGCCATAAACTCAACTCCAAACTTTAAAACACCCATTTAGAACATTTTTAGTGACCACATAATCATTACAACCACATTTTTATATCACAAAACATGTCCTCTTCCCTCTTTGTCTGTACGTCCTTGTAGTCATTCTTGTAGTATAAAAGGAGACAGATAATCCTCACAGTAAACAAAGAAACTTTCAGACAGACTGTTATTTTTTCTTCTTCTTCTTCTTCTTCTTTCAGGCAGTCAGATCACTCTCCTCGCTCTCTCTCTCACCTGTCACTCTGCAACGCGTAATAAAAAAAATAATCTTAAAAAAGAAAGCGATTGAAAGTGAGAGGGAAATGTCAAATATTCTCGCTATGGGAGGAATCACTGAGATGGTGGAGTCTATTTCTGACCTCAGACGAGATGTGAGATGAACGTTACCGCCAAACCGTCGGTGTCACGACCCGTAATCGTCCAATCTGCAGAGCGTCGGTCGGGTGGAGCGAGCGAGCGATGAGCTGTTTGTTGTTGTTCTGGGTTGGAGGTCGAATGTGTGAATAATCCAGTGCAGCACTGAGCGCCAGCCCGATGGCTGATATCCAGACGCTTCCAGCTCATCACACACAAACAAACACACATAAACACACAGAGAAAGACCTTTCCCTTTTATAAATATGCAGACTGGCAGCCGCCTGAAATATGAGATATACAACTCTGAAACACAAAATATAAAATCCACCTAATGGGGCCACGCAGGTTACAGTGTAGTGTTTTTCTGTGTCACTGGATTCATTATACCAAGTCAACCCACTTTACCCATTTTACTGAGAATACTACCATGCTAATTTCACCCAGTGTACTCACTGCACATTACATTTAATGAACCCACTTCATCAGATCAACATATTGCTACATTACATACCATTAGAGTATACGCTTGTACCCTGTTTACTCATTTTAACCATTATGGCCCACTTTACTAATTGTACAGTTATACATATTAAACCCATTTAGACCAGTATACCAAGTGTACCCACCTAACCTGTTATATAAATTGTACCCATACCCACTTTACCCAATGTACACATTATAAACATACCTGCTTAGCTCCATGTAAACACTGTACCCAGCTTACTCATTTTAACCATTATAGCAGGTTTACCCACTTTACTAATTGTACAGTTATACATATTTAGACCAGTATACCAAGTGTACCCACCTAACCTGTTATATATAGTGTACCCATACCCACTTTACCCAATGTACACATTATAAACATACCTGCTTAGCTCCATGTAAACACTGTACCCAGTTAACCCATTTTAACCATTATGGCAGGTTTACCCACTTTACTAATTGTACAGTTATACATATTAAACCCATTTAGACCAGTATACCAAGTGTACCCACCTAAACTGTTATATATAGTGTACTCACACCCACTTTACCCAGTGTACACATTATAAACATACCTGCTTAGCTCCATGTAAACACTGTACCCAGTTTACCCATTTTAACCATTATGGCCCACTTTACTAATTGTACAGTTATACATGTTAAACCCATTTAGACCAGTATACCAAGTGTACCCACCTAAACTGTTATATATAGTGTACCCATACCCACTTTACCCAATGTACACATTATAAACATACCTGCTTAGCTCCATGTAAACACAGTACGCAGTTTACCCATTTTAACCATTATGGCCCACTTTACTAATTGTACAGTTATACATGTTAAACCCATTTAGACCAGTATACCAAGTGTACCCACCTAAACTGTTATATATAGTGTACTCATACCCACTTTACCCAGTGTACACATTATAAACATACTTGCTTAGCTCCATGTAAACACTGTACCCAGTTTACCCATTTTAACCAGTATGGCAGGTTTACCCACTTTACTAATTGTACAGTTATACATGTTAAACCCATTTAGACCAGTATACCAAGTGTACCCACCTAACCTGTTATATATAGTGTACCCATACCCACTTTCCCTTTTATAAATATGCAGACTGGCAGCCGCCTGAAATATGAGATATACAACTCTGAAACACAAAATATAAAATCCACCTAATGGGGCCACGCAGGTTACAGTGTAGTGTTTTTCTGTGTCACTGGATTCATTATACCAAGTCAACCCACTTTACCCATTTTACTGAGAATACTACCATGCTAATTTCACCCAGTATACTCACTGCACATTACATTTAATGAACCCACTTCATCAGATCAACATATTGCTACATTACATACCATTAGAGTATACGCTTGTACCCAGTTTACTCATTTTAACCATTATGGCCCACTTTACTAATTGTACAGTTATACATATTAAACCCATTTAGACCAGTATACCAAGTGTACCCACCTAACCTGTTATATAAATTGTACCCATACCCACTTTACCCAATGTACACATTATAAACATACCTGCTTAACTAAACACTGTACCCACTTTACTCAGTTTATGTACACATCATCAATTTACTTACTATAAAACAATTCTACACATTACACTCATTACTCTAATATACCCAGTGTACCCAGTATATCAATTGTACTATGACATTAACGTTATAAACTATAACCAGTATACCCAGTATACCTACTGTAGTGTAAGCTGCACTCCCACTTTAGCCACTGAAACTATTTACCCATTATACCTAAACCAAGTTAAACTAATATATCAAGTGTCATAGATATAGTTTGGTGTCAGTTTTAGTTTCATTAGTTTATGATTAATAATCTTATGAAAAATTAAAAGCACTATTTCAAATGTTAACAATGAACCTTTAAACTTGATAATATTTCCGCTCCGTTTTTACAAAGAGCTCCACCCATCAGTACCTTTCCCCCCTAAATACACACAGGAAGTTGGAGACTCTTCCTCACTCCCCAGTTGAAATGACACCCTTGCACCCTGGTAACCAGTAAACCTACTGGACCCATCACTCTACATTTACCTGCTTTGATCAGTGTACCAATAGTTATATCTATTAAACCCAATCAAACTTGGTCAAGTGGGTACACTTTGGTCCACTATATCCATTACACACACATAATAAATATTATTTATATATTTAAAATAAATATACCCAATACTCTGTTTACCCCAAATAAGTAAGTTTTAATATTTAGAGTTGATCTAACATGAGCCAGGTAGTCTTTATGTGATTAATAATGAAGAGAATCATCAATATTAAATGGTGCGGTTATAAGAACAACAGCAAACAACACAAGGTTCACCTCTGTAGTTTCACCTCCATTTTCAGTCCAACCGGACTGGATCTGATGCTGAAAGTCATTCAACTGTCTACACGTTCAGTTCTGTCTTTGTTTAGCACCTTTTAAACTGTTTTTACTGGTGTCCTTTTTCAGTTTAATCAGTATAACTGATCATTTTTTATCAATTTAACAAAATATAAAGCTATCAGGAACCCAAAATATACAAAAAGTGACACAAACACCTGTAAAAAATTGGACAAATCTTTAGTGGTAATCACTCAAAATGAGATCATAGACCAGTTCAAAGTTCTAAAAGAATATTGTTCCACTATTGAGACACACAAATACAGGAAATACAATCTGTTTACATGTAAAGTGACTTCATACTAACTTCTTTTTGTGCTTTTTTTCATTGGAAGTTCATATATGTAAATAACCGTCACATTAATAATAACTGAAATTTCTTTAAAAAAATGTTTTGTCTCTACAGAAAATATAAATAAAGTTATGTTACTATAAGTAAAACATGCTCAGTGTTTTCACAGATGAAAAGGTTTTAGAGCATCATCATAAAGCTTCAGCTGAATCGTTCGTATGTTCGTACCGTTACGTCCCTTTAACCATCAGAGAAACAATCAATAAAACAGCAGCTGGTTCCGACAGTTTGGATTGTCAGAAGTAAAAACAGACAAAACCCAGCAGCAGTAACGGTGGCGGCGGCGGCGGCAGCAGCAGCAGCGGGAGGATTTCTTTCAGTGTAATCTGTCTTCAGGAGGCCTGGAATTTCAGAATCAGTACTGAACATGCCGCTCCGCAGCTTCACTGACAGAAAAACACACCGACATATTATCTACTTCCTGATAACACAATGAGAAAAATATTCAGCGGAGCGGATCAACCTCTCGCCTCAGCATTTTCTTTTCTTTTTTTGACGCCGACGTTAACAGCAGCACTCTTCCCCCCCCCACCCCTCTTCTCCCTGCCCTCCGTCTCTCCCTCTCTCACTCTGTGAAAGGGTCCAGAAGTCTCTGAAATATTTAACACGCATTACAATAAAAAGGTGCATTTATTTCAGCATGTGTCTGAGCCAAAAAACTAATGAAAAGATTCCCTGACTTTGGCATTTGAAAGAGAAAAATGGGAGCTTTCACTGCTGCTATTTGTTCACCGTATCAAAGAGCCGCAGACGTTTTTTCTCCCCTTTTCTTTTTCTTTTTGGTCTCATTCAGCCTCATCTGAAATGAGTTTGGTACTTACACATGTAACTATCCAAATTCAATTTTCTGTGGATATTTCTAATGTAGTGCATACATTAAAAAATGTATTTGCACATAAGCAGGCAGAGCTGAATAGCTTGAAAAGAGAAACTCCTCCAGTGGAGCTTATTACCCTCATGCCTGGACTCAGGCAGGGAGCAATTAATCGTATTTTTGCTTTGGGTTAGAATACTGATTTCCATCTCTGCGCACAGGAAATGTAATATTTTCAGAGCTGGAAATTCATCCAGTCGTGGGTACAGTTTGGCTCTGAGGCTTTCTGCTCCCCGCCGAGCTGAGTGCCATAAAATAATGTGAGAGGAGCTGGAAGACAGAACGGCTGCTGCTCAGCTGGACGCTGGATATGAACCGACTGTCTAACAGTCTGTCTGTCTGTCTGTCTGTCTCTGGACGTTTGGTTTTTTAATGTGATGTTACTGCGGTGCAAAAGGAGCGTTCTTGCTCATTCATATTTCTTAACATTTAGGATTTGAGGAGTTAAAGCGGCTGTAATGTATGTTTTTTTATAACAAATGTCTGATCTGTCAGTGTTTAATGTTGGTTGTGTCTCGTAGTGATGAACCTGCAGAGAATTATCAGCTTCTCTCGGCTTTACGAAGCTTTATAACGACTTTCAGCTCATCGTTTATCTGTCCGGCTGCACTTTAGTTTAGTTTTATGGAAGCAGTGTGGTTCACATAAATAAACGACTGATCAGGGTTTAAAGAAACCAACGTAGACTATTGGTAAGAAACGAGACTAGAAGATCTTCTCAGCGTCAGCGTTGTTATAACATCACACTTTGTTCCTGACAAACACAAGTCATGATTTCTACATTTTTCCAACAAATCTTCTAATGTTTTTGTTTGTAGTTGCAGGTTACGTTAAAAAAAAAGCCTCATTCAGGTCTGAAACAGTCACTGTGACAGTTACTAAAGCTTTAAACCCGTTTCTGTGTCTTCTACATGGATCAGAAACTCTTGAGAAAACTTTTTAGCTGTTATGTTTAGCCCCAGTGTCATCAACACTACAAAAAGATTTAAAAAAATCCTCTGTACACTTCAGGTCTACAGTCAGCAGGTGTCTACATACTTTTGGCCACATGACTGTTACAGAACAAGCAGAAGTGAAACTGTCTGTAATCAGTCGTCACACATCTAGGATCTAAAAATTTGTGAGATGCTCTAATAAGAAGATGGCGGCCGTCAGTCAAAGATACGACAGGTGTGAAGGTGTGTGTTCAGGTGTACAGCGTGTGTGTGTGTGTGTGTGTGTGTGTGTGTGTGTGTCCTGGTCTCACATCCTTCAGGTTGTTTGTCTTTGACAGAATCAGAACTGACTTTTTTTAAATCCACTGCTGCTTTTAATTACATCTTTTTTAATTCATTACGATGATTGATGCGGCAATTTGAAATGAAAGAGGAAAAAAAGAAAAAAAAAAGACCTCAGCATGTATGATTTTTACTTTTTTTTCTTTCAAACTCCTCCCATTAGAAGTTTATTAAAATTCTAGTTGTGGGTAATAAATGCTTTCTGGCCATTAGTGGGATGTCAGGCAGTCTTTCAGCGGCTATTATTATCCCCGCCAGGCGTAAGCCCGGAGGGGGTCACATGCGTTTGGTCGTGTGTGTGTGTGTGTGTGTGCATATGTGTATCTGTCCGCAGCTAATCTCACACACTACTGGACCCATCAGCTTCATATTTTGTGTCCACATTTATGACTTGAGGACCTCTCATGGTCTTCGAGCATACATTTTATAACCACGATTCCTTCTGAGCTGTTAGTAAAACTTTTGTATAGTCGCCGTTTTACGATATGTCCTGTTGCAGGACTTTATCATCACTCAAAAACCGAAAAGTTTCGAATCTGCAGATACGATACGATGATTTATATCAATGCACGAGCCGTGGAAATGTTTAAGGTGATCCTTTAATAAAGGATGTCTATGTCAGAGTAAGTGTAGATCCTTTAGGGTGGGCAGTGTGTAACATGTGTGTGTGTTTGGTTGGGTGAACAGTGGAAAGGTCTGGCGGTAAATGTACAGTACAGTCTACAGTGTGTCAGGTAATAAACGCTGCTGCTGCACACACACACACACACACACCTGGTGCAGATGTGCACTCTTCTAGTTGTGTGATGTGACCTTGGTTTTCATCTGTGTGAGTGACAAGAGAAGAACCTCTAAACAGGAAATGAAAACACACAAAAGGCAGGCTTTTATTTCCATGATTATCACCTTAAGTCTGGATCAGCGGCTGGATGAAAACCTTTAAAAAAAAAAATACAAAAACAGAGCTGAAACACACAAACACACACACACACTAACACACACCTCTCACTCTCTTTTTTTTTTTCTCTCCATGAAGTGAAAAGACTCAGTTGTTGTTGTTTCGCCGTTGAATCAGTTTTCTGACAGCCAATCATTTTTCCCTGTATCACTTCCAAAATACATATCAGAGAAAATAACAGCTCTGTTCCCGCTTCTATAAAAACAACAACAACAACAAAAAAATCTTTTTTTTTTTTTTTTTGTGCAGATATGAGCTATTCAAGTTCAATTTCGACTTTATTTGTAAAGTTCAATTTTGCTCAAATGCAATTTTTTAAAAGCACCTCGCAGAAGAGTTTAAACCTCACACACACACACACACACACACACACGCACAAAGAAAGGTTCAAATAAACAAGTCGAGAAGTATAGAAAATAAATGAGATCATGGCTCGCCGCCTGTTTGGTGAATTCAGGTGAAAAACACACAAAATAGTAGCTTCATCAGTTTGTTAAAAAAAAAAAAAAAAAAAAAAGGTACAGACGTCACCTCAGAAACTTTTTCAAACCTGCGCTGAAAACTGTCTAAATATCAGCTGACAGGAGAGCTGGCTGCTTTGATCTCTGCTTGTTAGCTGTTTGGAAAAAAAGCGATAAAAACATTTTTTTTTTTTTTGTGGTGCCACCCACACACAGATTTCACCAGTTGAATGAGTTGGCACCAAATAAAAAAAACAAACAAAAAAAAAAATAACCTCAAGCTCTCTGGGAAATAAATAAAATTAGCATAAAAGTTGCAAATTTACCTCTTGAAGTTCATAATAAATTTGAAACAATGAGCCCTTGATTTGTTAAAAGTAGACAAAAGCAGTTTGAAGCAGATCTCTGACTGACTGCACAGTTTGGTATTTTTATTTCTACTCACAAATACTCTGTTACAATTAAAAGTCATGTATTTTTAAAAGTGCAAAAACTATTATTGGATTAATGTTACTGATAAGTTTTTGTTTTCGGAGCCAAGGAAGACTGTTTAAAAGCACTCAGCTTCAGTCAGTAATGCTAAAAACCACAAACCAAGCCAGAGATCTTGGTGTGGTCATGAACTCACAGCTGAATTTAAACAGCCACATTAAGACAATTACTAAGTCAGCCTGCTATCACCTGAAGAACATATCAGGAATTAAAGGACTTATGTCTCAGCAGGATTTGGAAAAACTTGTCCTGCGTTTATCTTCAGTAGACTTGACTACTATAAAAGGTATCTTCACAGGTCATATCAGTCCAGTTCTCAGATCTTCACACTGACTTCCTGTCTGTCAAAGACTTTAAGATCCTGCTGTTGGTTTATAAAGCACTGAATGGTTTAAGGGCCAAAATATCTGATAATATCTGATCTGCTGTTACTTTACAAACCATCCAGACCTCTCAGCTGGTCTGGATCAGATCTGCTTTCTGTCTCCAGAGTCAGAACTAAACATGGAGGAGCAGAGTTCAGTTTTTATTCTCCACATATCTGCAACAAACTCCCAGAAAACTGCAGGTCTGCAGCGACTCTCTGCTCTTTTAAATCACAGCTGAAGACTTTTCTGTTTGCATTAAACCACATTAAGGGTTAATATTTTACGCTGCACTGTTACTTTTATTCTCTTCTTTTAATTTCCAAATGTAACACTTTTAAAAGTTTTTACATGTCTTGCTTTTAAATTCTGTTTAATGCCTTTTTCATTAACTTGAACCACAAACCGTTTTAAATCTAACATTCTTGTTACTTTTACTTTGTTTACTTTATTGAAGTAACGAAGGAGCTGACGTGTAGATGGATGGATCGGGAAACTGACGAAGCGATTAGGAGTGGAGGGACGAAGTGCTGGGGGGGGGGAAAGGAAGGAGCGAGGTGTGAGCGTCGAAGAACGTAGAACGGAGGGTTGAGGGTCGATGGTGGACGTAAGGTATGTCGGCAAGACGAGGACTATCACGGTGGGGGAAGACGGTTGAGACTCTGGGTGGAGGGGCGCTGTCTTTCCGGTCCTGGTTGATGAAAAGAGAGGGTTTAGGGTGGGAGGGATGGATGAGGTGTGCTTAAATACTCTGTTGAGTGGAAGTTGGTGGTTCCCAAACTTTGTTTATAATTCTATAAACTTCATTACGCTCTTTGTAAAGCACTTTGAATCGCCTTGCTGTTGAAATAAACCCGCCTCGCCTCGACGCTTTCATGTGTAAGCTGGTCGAGGTGATGCCGACTTCAACTGCCGATATTTAATAAGATAAAATAGAAGTAATAAGAACAGATAACACATCCTAGCAGCTGTCAGATAATCGAGCAGAAGCAGCGTTAGATGAGGACATTCAAGTAAAATACAAGCACCTTATAAACGACGGCAGTGTTTAGTTGCTTCTTCTCATTTTTATCCAGCGATGAGCAGATTCTCCAAAACACTCCTGCTGCTGCTGCTGACAGATTTAATAAGCTGTAGTCATTAATGTAAATCAGCTCACTTTTTAATGTTTCTGGGTCACCTGTTTGAAAAAAAAAAAAAAAGAAGGCGGCTGCATGAAGTCTTAAATATCTATTTGATGGTCACAGTCTTCTTTGCATCATTACAAGGCAGCGAAGCTTAAGAGCTAAAACTTTTAGTTTCTGATCCACGTTGACGTTTTTAAAAAAAGGGATTTAAGTGTTCTGGTTGTGTCCCAGTCTGGCTCCGTGTCCCTCCACCAGTCCACCCAGATGCTCTCAGGCTGTTTGTTAAGACCAGCAGACTGAGTGGGAAGGAGGACGGCTAAGAGGTTGCAGTTTATATTTAAGGACCACTTCAAAATGCTGTTGTTCGCTTTGTTGGCTCTCATAAAAAAAAAAAAAAAAAAACGAAGTGTAAATGTGAACAGAAAGTCAAAAGCAGCACAGCGAGCTCGTCTCTCTTCATGTCGTTACATTTATTGGTTGGTGTTTATGTCAACGGTTATTTATGGTAAAGGTTGGTCGGCAAGCTGAAGTTTATTTGCAGTGTTTGCACTTTAAGTTTATATTTATGTAACTCTGAGACAGTTTGATTTATGACACTTTATATATTAAAGGGATGGATGGATGATTATATTGTTGACTTTTATTTTACTGATAGATGAAGTTTTGGATGTGTCCTCAGCTCAGAGCAGCTGTTATTGCCTTTTGTGTTTTCCTGTTGTTGTTGTTTTTTTGCTCCGTGTCTTCTTAGCCAATCAGCTCGCAGCGTGCCTTCACGTCCTTGTTGTTTTCATTAGTCCAGTTTGTTCTTAAGTCCTGGTTTTCACTTCAATCTCGTTGGATCTTTTTCTCTGTTCTGTTTGTTCAGTTCAGATTTACTTTGCCTGCACCAAAGAAAAGAATAAAGAAGTTACTCTTCAGCCTGCGTTTAGGTCCGTCAGCTCCGCTCTGCAGACAGAAACATGACGTTACACCAGCACAGTGTAGGTTCCAGTCCTCAATCAGGCTTTTTCTTGCAACTGTAAAAGATAATGGAGTTGATATTGATGAGACAGCAGCAGTCATTTCAGCAAATAACCACTAACAACATTTGTTTACGTTCAAATGACAGGAAGCCTCTAGAAACTGTAAGAAGTATGAATATATGTCGGGAGCAGAGAAGCAAGCCCCTCAAACAGCACCTAGAGTTAGATGTAGGAGAGGTATGCACCGGATTGAATAGGAAGGGATGAGATTAGAGATGTAGAGAGGGTCCAGAAATCTGAGACAGACCAGGTAGGAAGGGTCGACCCGGTATAAGTAGGCTTGGCAGATGATTAGAGGTGTGGTCGAGGCGTGGTTCTGCTCTCGAATCTAAGATAACAAGTTCACCACATTTCTCTAAAAACAGCTTCCTGCTGCGGCTGAAAACGACGCCATGAGAGCCGCTGAGAGTCAACCAAAACAGTCAAGTTGCAGCCGGACAGATAAACAACGAGCTGACGGAAAAGAACCTGCTGCAGATATAAAGACTTGTTCTATTTCCAGGTGATTATCCACTAATTAAAGTCCGTTCTGCTGGATGCACCTTTAACCTCAGCTGTGTGAGATCAGAAAACTATGATTTGTGACGGTTATGGAAGGCACAGAGATGAAAGTTGCTGTCCTGCTGAGGAGGAGGAGCGTTAAATCAGAAACACACATTTTGTTATTTAATCTGCAGGATGTGATGCTAATGCTACGCTAACTGTTTCTATTATGGGTAGTAGACTGGTTTGATGAGAGCAGGCAGAGGTGGAACATATCTACATATTCACTCAATTACTATACCTAAATACAACTTTTAGGTACTTGTACTAAATTATTGAGCTGAGCTATGATTGGACAGTTTGACAGAGAAAGTTACCAAATGGTCGGTTGTGAACAAACAGGTGCAGAAGTTAAAAGAAATGTTAAAAAAATGAGACTGAATTTGGGGAAAATGTGTATTAAACGATGAAATCAGTGTTCAGTGAAGAGCTGGAACAAGAAGATATGCAGGAGAAGCATCCAGCAGGACGTTCTGGACACTTTAATTAATAAATAAATGAATCTGATTGGCTGTTTTATACGTAATAACTTAATAAGGAAGTTCATTTTTTCGGGGTCTGGCTGCGGTGGTGATGGCAGACTGCCGCTGAACGTCGCGACTCAAAAGGTTACGACTCAACTTCCCTGAAAACTTTCACCGAAATATGAGACAGTGGTGAAATGAAACTTCGCTGGAGCTGATATTCATCTGCTGACCTTCACTCGGTTTGTTCCTGACATTTATTCAGCTGTTTCTCTGCTGCACAACCAGATGAACAGTTGTTGTTTTATCTCTGAAGTTTTGTTATATTCACAACGTTATGTTGTATTAATATATATGTTCCCACCAGATAACACGGGTAATGTTAATTGGTAGTAACAACAGATACTGTTCTGACTGACAGCAACATTACTGTTGTTGTCTGAGCCGACAGAAACTGACACAAGACAGAAGAAGAAGAAGAAGAAGAGTTAGTTTGACTCCTGTTTTTTTTATGAATACAGGTGCAGTTATTGACCTTTTACACTGAAACCTCACCGCCAACCCAGCCCTCATCCTGTCTGATAACAAGCTGCAGCTTCAGTAAATCCAGATTCTTTAGTTCTAGACGTTCTCGAGGCCGCGTGCGGAGCAGCAGGACTGATAGATACGTTTGTGAATCTGTGTTTTAGATGATTTCTCGGTAAAAAAGTCACAGAGAGCAGCAGGATGAAGCTGCAGCCGGAGCTACAGGAACAGCAAACACCCGCTCGGTGGTCTTCACTCAGGCCTCTAAATCCTGCAGGTCTGATGGCTCCAGGATGAGGATAACACACCGTACGGGTCAGTACGTAGTTTCAGTTCAGCATCATTTCCTTTTACAGTCACCGGCCTGATCTGAACTGACTCTGTGACATCATCAGGAGATCTGGATCCACAGACCTGATGGCACTTTTTTGTGTGCAGTAATGTGTTTTATTTAACCCTCCTGTTTGTCTTCAGGTTATATTTTGACCCTGCAGGACAACAGGTGTCATGGAAACGGTTTCAAAACAGCATCCTGACTAAGAAATTATGAATTATTTCAACTATAAATGAGATGAGAGGACAATATGTTGATGGATTAGTTAGGATTCCGTTTTTTTGATGACGGCACATGATGACACCTGACAACAGGAGGGTTTCTTTGGTTGGGCCTCCTTTGGACCAGTGGGATCCAGTAGAAGGTCAGCTGATCACATCCTGTCCACAGAGGAAACATCTTCCAGAGCTCAGATCAACCTGAGGTGAGTCATGCTTCGTCGCCGCCGCCGCAGCAGCGCTACACCAGATCTGAAGGTTCCTCCAACCAGCTGAATCCCATTTTAACCCCAACAGAGGTGCGATAGTGTCAACGTGAAGACATGTTCTAATCTAAAAAGGGAAGATTTAAAAGGGTTAAATGTGAGCGTGTGTGTGTGTGTTTCTGGATGCTGGATGCAGCGGCAGCAGTTAAACTGAGCCGTGCTGAGGTGAGAGGAACAGATCTGCTGACTTCTCGTCAAGAAGACCTCCACACAGCAGCCAGACCATTAAGAGCTTTATAAACCAGAAGTCACAACCATAAACTCAGTGAAGCTTTCTGAGAGCAGGATTGATGCAGTCCAGCTTTTTTTTTTCCTTTTTGTGTTCACCTGACAGCAGCAGTTTGTCTCCGCACTGAGCAGAGAGAGAGAAACCTGCAGCAGTAATGGACCGAGCTCTGCTGCTGCAGCCGCCGCTACCGCTGCTACCACCGCTAGCGCCGCCGCCGGCTTCACATCAACCGATCATCATGTCAGACAGTTTCTACTCCATCAGGCTCGACTGCCAATCCAGAACAAAAAAACAGTCACACGTGCCAATTAAAGCTGCCATTTCTACTTCTCCTCCTGTCGAGTCGATGATGCGTTCCACCTCAAAGAGAAACACGATTTATTCACATTTCAGGGCAACACCTGGAACAGCAGTTAACAGATTTAAAAACTTCACAGACAGAGAGACATGATTTGAAGAAACACCATCTTTATTTACCATCCACCTTTATTTCATTTGCAGGATCAAAAAGTCTCCTGTTATTCTTCTTCATCAGACGACGACGGAAAGACGTCTGATCAAAAGTGCGTTTGAGCTTTCCTGCATCAGCTTGATGAGCTCAGATTCTTCTCAAGGTTTCTTCTTCTTCTTCTTCTTCCCCCCCTTATATAAATCACTCACTGGCTTTATCTCCTGAGGGAATCAGATAACAACAGTAACACCGGTATCCCAACAGCTCTGCTGATTTTCTGTCTGTACGTTTTCGGGGGGGCTGCAGGCTCAGGCTCAGATAGCGAGCTCCACCTCAAAAAGGAGAGAGAGTTACAAACTCGTCTTGTCTGTCAGGAGTCCGACAGACAAGACGAGTTCATGACCCGTCAACAAAATTAAAAAAAAGGACCTTTTATACCGTCGTCAGCCTTCGTGGCTTCAAATGTGAGCTGGGAAATTAACCTCGGAAAGCAGGATGAGTTTAAAAGGAACTCATCCACTGAAAGACTGAAGATTAGTAGGTGCCAGTTATTTTAATGTGTGTGTTTGGTTATTTACAGGAGACATATATTCATTTCAAGTGTGTCTTAAACCAGCAGTCAGGTTTTTCCTCGCTGTAATCATTCCTCCTGTTCATCCCTTCATCCACAGTGAGTCCACACAGTCATTTAAAAGTCTGTGTTTACAGTCATCTAGCATCAAATTCTCCTCTTTGTGTTTCCCTGTTGAGCTGCAGGTGGAAGTATAGAAACAAAAAGAGGGACTTTGCCACTAAAAAGACTGAAACGTTGAAAGATATCTACTGGATTTGACTCATTAGCTTCACGTAAACTTTTTAAATACATTGTTTTTGCACAGAAGGAGGACTGCTGTTTACTGATACATAAAAACTAGCTGGACTGAGAAACAAAATTTTAAAAATAAAGACACTAATTGCTTTCTGCAGGTGTTCAGCACCTTTTAAACTCTCCTCACCTCACCAGCATGCCTTTTTTTTGCAGCACAAACTACAAGCTATAAGTCTAATTTATGAATTTAAGAAGGTGTAAAAAGCTTCCAGGATCCCAGATTACAAGATGATAATCTCTAAAAAATATTATTAGACAGTTAAAGGCTGAGTCTGGGCGCACAAACGCATAGAAAACTGTAAGAAATAAAACTGTATTAGTGTTTTTACAGTTAGTGATTTTTATTGGAAGTGTATTTAAACAGTTGTAAACAGTTTTAAAGAAGACAGTGTGTGTTTTCTCAGCTTGTCTCTACACTGTATGTAAAGTTATGTTACTATAAATAAAGCATGCTCAGTGTGTGTGTGTGTGTGTGTGACCTCTACAGTAACACTAAAATCACTTATTATCCTGAAAACTCTTCTTCTTCTTCTTCCTCCTCCCCGCCACCACGAGGACACTTTCCCTCCATAATAAAGCTTATCATGGCTGATAATTGCCTCTCATTACCTCGGCATTTATCTGCCTCCCGTCTCCTTAACGGGATAAAAAAATCAATCAATGGCCGCTCATCGTCACTGCTGCTGCTGCTACTTCTACTTCTGCTTCTTCTTCTGCTGCACTGCAGTGGGAGAGAAAATGGCGAGCAGTGGCGGCGGCGGCGGCAGCGGCGGGGTTGAGGAGTGGATTAGGGCCGCTGCCTGGAGCTGCTGTGTGATGACACCATACAATCCTAATGGGCTTCTTCACGCCGTGCTCACCTAATCACCCATATCAAACCTCCTCACAGAAGAGCCGGAGCCTCTTATTTATTTGATTTCTCTCACATTAAATTATATAGGATTTAGAGAAGGGATTAAAATTTTACACTTGTAAAGAAGCCTTAGCCACTTAATTAAAGCTGAAAATAATACTGCAATTATTTTTTTTGCAGAGGTTGAGAAAGGAATTTTTATGGCCTCGGAGTATTTAGTTAATTATAATGTTGCACTTTGACTGCTAATTTCTGCTCTGAAACTTTCCAGCGTTCTTGTGTTGGAGGTTTTTTCTTCCTCTCATTCAATCCGCTGTGACTGCGAGGCCATTGTTATGCAGACTGTTGTTTATCAGTGCCGCTGCTATCAGTAACACAGCTCATCATTCACTGCCATATTGTTCCAGCAAACAATGGATCTGTGTTTGCCGGCGTGCAGTACAGAAATCTGATTTGCTGATCAATGGGCTCGATGGGTTTTTTTTGTCTTCCGCACGCACACACACACACACACACACACACACACACACACACACACACAATGAGGCGTGATGAGACGGCGACAAGCTGAAGGTAGGAACAATGGCGGCCAGGAGTTTTCTACTTTAGCAGCTTCATCCTGTTTTGTTTTGTTTTCTTCTTCTTCTTCTTTTTTTTTTGCAAATAAATAAATAAATAAAATGTTTCTTCTGAAAGTTTTCTTCTCAGACAGAAAAGAAGAAAACAAGCAGATCGGTTAAAGAAGTTCAGATTAACCTTAAAAATCGTACAATTGCTGTTGAGTGACCTTTACCTGACCTTTGACCTTTGAGTAACCGCAGCGAGAGAGGTGCATGTACGTATGTAAACGGGGTTAAAGCAGCAGCGGCGGCGGTGCTCGGATTATCTGAGGAAAGGGAGTAAAAAAATGCAGTTAGCGCTACTGTTGTCATGGAAACGCTCCGCCAGCTTTGCCTACACGTCCTCCTTGAAGGGCTGATCGATCACCTCGACAGGTGTGTCAACAGTCAGATTAGCACGTCACCGTCTTCACTAAAAGGACGGACGGAGGTGGAAAAAAGTGACCCGGTCGCTTCTCTGGAACTTTTCACGGCGGTTTAGTGGCGACGGATATCGAGGACGATGAGGAACGATTTCTTCTTCTTCTTCTTCTTCTTCTTCTTCTCTGTGCAGAGTTTGTTTTCACATTCATCCACTGAGGGAGGAAAGTTTCTCTGAGCTCACCTTTAAAATCACCTGAACGCACCTGCAGTGTAACACCTGCAGGATTTATGACATCACAACTAGTTTGGAGCCAATCATGGACCAGTATGCTACTTATAGATACACACACACACATACAAGTGTGACGTGAAGGAGGAGACATCTGGTGTCCAGCAGGAAAACTTTAGACACTCAGAGATATTAGATTTTGTACATAAAGGAGATGATTTAAGGATTTCTGAGGAGGTGAGGAGAAGACATAAATTATTAGTCAATGTAGAAGTATTTTATGTCTTCAAACATGTCTGAGATAAGTTTTACTTGTGCATATATTATATATGCTCCCAACTTTCCCATTTTCACTGTGGATTCCCGTCTCATTTCCACACAAACGCAGCGCACTTTCATATAAAGTTTGACTCACGCTCGTGTCCCTCCTTCTGTTGTCTCATTTTAAACGTGTGTGCTCGTATGTTTATGTACGTTGTGTCCGTTTCATCACTTCACCTTCGATCCTCTCGTCAGATTTAACAACAATTACAACACTTCCATCTTTAGATGCCGACTGCTTTATTCAGTTTTTTCAGCTGCAGAAAAACAACAACTTTTTCTTCTTCCCATCAGTGAGTCCTGCAGATATAAACAAACGATGGAAGACGGTCCGCAGGTAAGAAAAACAGCTCGATGCAGCTTTCTTACATCCAACATGTGGTCTGTGATCCGGGATGTAAACACCTGGAGGGGAAGGAAGACGGGCGACTTCTTCACAGCGTCTGAAATCTGAGATTTTTTTTTTCATGCGTGTGTGTCGTGTGAATGTTGATTCAGCGGTTTGTCTCCGCACGGGGGGGCCGAAGGGCGTCCGCACCCGGAGCTGTTTGTTTCTTATCCCCAAGAGAGACGCTTAGATGTCTGGAGAAGTGTTGTTGTTGTTTGTGTTGGATAAAACCCAAAGAAGAAGAAGAAGAAGAAGAAGAAGGAGGAGGAGAAGAAGAATCCCTGCCCCCTTCACCTTCAGCTCTGCTTTGACTGACAGGGAGAAGTGTAGAAAGGTAGAAGAGTAATCCCTGCGGTGCTTCACACTCTGCCAACTTTTCTCTTCTTTCCGCCAACTTTTCTAATGTTTTCTAACAAATTACATCCATTCATCGTCACAGAGAAGAAGAAGAAGAAGGAAGGAGAAACAACAACAGCGTGTGAGCCGGTGAGCGGTATAAAATGAGAAGCGTCCACTCGTTCCGTCCTCGGTCATGCCTGTCACGCAGCAGCTGAAGCATCGCTCTCTGTCTTGTTTGTCCCGTGACGTCCGGCTCTGGATGGATGGCGCTCAGCGCTCCAGAGGCCCGTCAACTCAGGTGAAAAGTTTCCTTCGTTAGTCACAGTTGGTTTTATTTTTTTTTTCCTTTCTTCCAACAGCAACAACAACAGGAAGAGTGATTGGAGGAGCTGAAGAGGAGCGAGGAGGGAGGGGGCGGGGAGGGAAGACTGATATGGCTGTGAGAGGCTGGAGCCGTCCGCCACCTGGGCCTGCTGCTCACAGTTCATGAGCGAGGCGTTCGCCGGCTGCTGTGAGGCGTTCAGGGGCTGTGACAGGACGGGAAGGAGCTGATCATTTGTCTCTGCGCACGGCCGTCCGCCGCACCAGTCCGCTTTTTTTACTATCAACAGCTTTTCTGTGCAAGAATGAAAGGAAGAGAGAGAGGATGCGTGAATAAAAAGGTGTAAGATTTAGAGGTGCAGGTGGGGAGGAGAGAGAGTTACAGTGAATGCAACTTAAACATTTATATCCCAGAGAAGATAAACTGGACGGTTAAACAACATTAATGTCAATTTTAAAAAGCATCACTGAAGAGTTTTTCTAGCAGCTTAGTTTGTTGTCTTTTGTCAGAAATTGTTATTTGATGACGCTCATGTCAGTTAACGTCACAGATGATCCTCTGACCTCTGAGTCATTCGTCTGGCTTTGTTAGTTTTAAACACAAACACAGAGTTCAAAGGGGAAACAAAACAAGCGCTCCCAGGAGTTAGTCTGAGCCACTAACAGCTATAAAGTGAGGTAAGTTTGTTAAACGGCGTCACACACTTCAGGTTTTCTGCAGAGCTTCACATAGACTTACATTTAATCCTGATGATGCGTCATGTGCTGGTTCAGGATGTTCTCCAGTCTGATGATGTTTGTATGTTCAAATGTAATTTAATAAGAAAATGATCTCTCTCTCTCTCTCACTGACTGCCAGCTGTCTGCGTTAATGCTGCTGCAGGTTGATGCAGCAGGAAGATAAAAAAAGAGAGCAGACAGGACGTTAGCATTAGCATAGTGAGCTAATGTCAGTAATGGATGAAGTGAAGCAGAATCTCACAAAAAGGAAGCTTCTTCACATCCTGAATGATTGAAGGAAGGAAGCTGAGCATTAAAAAACACCAACAAGAACATCACAGTGGCGTCAGACTGGTGACAAGTTCAGCTCAGAGTTTAATGGTCAATTTGTCTGTTGTCACTAAACCGCTGTGTCATCTTCTGTGTTGTTAGATGAGTTATTTTTGAGTGAGAAAGTCTTTCCAGAGAAATCATATAACTTTTATCCTTCTATGAAAATAAATAAATAAATGAATAAAGCTTCAGGTTCAGTCTGGGATCGGTCTGAAAGGTTTCAGGTCTCAGTTTTAGGCCTGTGCAGAAAATCTGCTCTAGATCTGGTTGGCTGCAGCGATCACAGATCATCTCCACACACACACACACACACACACACACACACACAGAGAGCAGAGCCATCACAACGCCAACAGCAACAAGCCATAAGTGTTGGAGGAGACGCGGCACAGATTTTCTGCTCTCAGTGGATCTTCACTGTTTGATCCAAGAGCTCAACTTTAATGTTGCTGAAGCTTTTTTTTTTTCTCTCCAAACCAACATGGATGTCATTTTAAACAGCTGACTGTTCACTTCCTGTTGTGCATTTGTTTCCCCCTGTGGTCGTGTCTTTAACAGGATATAATACACACATGCATCCTTATGTTTACAGAAGCAAGAATCTTCTAAAAACTGGCTTTGTATCATCTCAAAAATCACAAACTTGGCAACTTTCAGTTTATTATTTGCATATAATCATCGTCTCATATCTCTGAGTAACCTACAGCGCAGACTGCAGCATCACATCTGACGTTTTATCTTACAGGAGACGCAGACGGATGAAAACGTCTGAAGCTCAGTCTCATTTCTTCACAGTCGGTTCAGCTCTCCTCTACTTTACTGAGACTCTTTGCTGTGAAGATAAGTGAGGAGTGTTTTTTCCCCACCAGCAGGCCCGGTGAGTCTTTCTCCTCAGAGCCGCCGCTGCTGCCGCCGCCGCTCTGCTCTGCTCTGCTCAGAGGCAGAAGAATCACAGAAAAGGTCACGAGCCGGGACGATTGGCAGCTGGTATTTGCGGCGCAGTCAGCCTCCAACCCGTCCGCGCCGGGCTGACGTGTTACTCCGAGCCGCCGCCGTGACATGAACAAGTGCTGACTGCTGTACGGAGTGTTCTCCTGCCTGACAGACGACGCTGAGGGTTTTGAGGACCGTGTCATTTTACATTCTCGTCCTCTCTCGTCTCGGCGGACGGTTTGAATCTCAGATCGGATGGAGAGGGAGAGAGAGAGAGGGGGAGAGAGAGAGCAGACGGAGGTGGAAAGTCCTTCCAGTTACATCCTGAATGGAAAAAAACGATTACTGCTAATAATTTCACAATTGATCATCTTCCTGTGTGCTTCAGCGGCCGATTGTTGACTCATTAATCTGAGAGGATGAACGCTCTCGGACTGTTTCTCTGCATCGTGGTGACGTTTCACGTTGGTGGTTTTAGGTGGATTGGAAGGATTTCTGTGTCTGGATCAATAAAAAGCTTTGACCAGATGCCACCATCTGGTCAAAGCTTTTTATTGATCCAGTTGGTTTATGACCAAATACCTGCAGAACTAATGACATTCAGCCTCAGCAGCACCCAGTCTTCAGTGCTAATTGGCAAATGTTTATTAAATTTTCTTTTGATTATGTCTCTCAGTGAAGCACTTGATGTTTTTTAAATGTGCTCTATAAATAAAAAAAAAAAAAAAAGACTTGATAAATGTTACCATGCTAACATGCTAAGCTAGCATGTTGAGCATTATTGATGTTTTTAAATCTCTAACTTCAGGTAACAAACATTAGAACACCATTTGTGATGTTTTATTTGCTCTTTTTGAGGTGAAAAATGTAAGAATTGGGTCTTATGGAATCACTTCCTGGAAAAAAAAGCATCCTGCGAATCACAGAAACATCTATATTTATCTTCTAAACATAACAATGGACTCAAAGTTTTATAAAAAAAAAGAAAATACTGCATCTGAGTTCCATTTTTAAGCCTTTAAACACTCAACAATAACAACATTTCCATTTGTAAAGTGCCCGTTTTTATGTTTGAGGTAGATTATTTGTGTCTGAACCGTATCAACTTGTTTCCTTCTGACTGGCTGAATCACAGCAGGTCTGTGTTGTTTAGTTGTTGTTGCGGTGGGAAAAGTGTCCAGTGAAGCTTTCCTCTTGTGGTTCACCACAATGTTACGACGAGTACAAAAACCACTTCCCTCCACCGTCCTGGGGATTGTTTCGCTGTGGTCGGACTGACCATCGGGAGCGCTGGGAGAGAAACCTCGCAGGGCCGCCGGAGAAGATTGTTACACAAAAACAAAAGTTGTCCCAGTCCAACCCTGTTCTGCACGGTCTATCGATCACAACCTCAACCTGTTGACTTTGCACTGAAGTTCTTGGAAGAATGTTTGATTTATTATAAAGTGAGGTTGTGTCATGGTTGCTATGGAGATGTGTGTTGCACCCCGTTCTGTGCTTTGTGTTGGAGGCTGGGCGGAGCTGGAGCTGCGTTATCTGGATCATCTACACACCTGAAGTCTATCATCTCCAGATCATCAAATAACCCACAGTGGTGTTGCGTTTCGGCTCCTCTCTCGTTACTCTTTTGGAAAATCTTGTGCTCAGTAGTTGCCATGTTCTTTGTCCCCTCCTGCCTCCATCAAAATCCCTCCAGCTCGCCTGCCTCCAGCCACATCCCCAGCAGACCCCCCCTCCTCCTGGATCCACTCTGCTCTGGACCTCCTTCCCTCACCACAGACCATCTCTCCAGACGCCATGCCATCTACTCATTGACAGCCATCGAGTCCATCTTGTCACCATGACAGGTTGTGATTGTGGTTGTGTAGCCACTGTCTTCAAAGACGAAGGAACAGCCACCCAGTGCAGCCGTGTGGTTCACTGACAGGTTTTCAGCACAGGCTGTTAAAAACACGGACGAAGCCACTGTGATGTCATCCACTGGTTTCTGAAGCTCAGATTGGGCGGCTCCAGCCGTCGCCATCTTGCCAGTGCCTGACTGACTCCGCCTTACTCTTGGTTAATCTAAAATGGGCAGAGAGGTGGAGCCAAATGAAGCTACCTAGCGGTTAGCAAAGAGGCCACATCCTTAATTACACATAACTTTAAGTGTTGATAAAACTTAAACAGGTGAATTATATAATTTTTTACTCCCTGCAGTTGTCATGAAAGAGGAGATTAGCTTCAGAGACCAAAACCTTTTCTATACCAGGCTGTAAACATGTTTATTTCATGGAGGTCTGTGACTGCTGACTCACCTTTGGAGCCTCAAGTGGCCGTTAGAGGAACTGCAGCTTTTGGCGCTTCTGTAACGGCTTCGTTTTTCAACCCTCGACGGACCCGCTTGATTTTTTTTTAATAGTTTTTGGACAACAATGGAGGAAAAATATATATTAAGCTTTGGATACACACACACTATACTCGCTAATAGATCAGTTCATTGTTGGTTTGCATCCAAACATGAGATCTGCTGGAAGGAAGAAAATCAGACTCAACATTTAAATCTGTTTTTTTATTTTTCTTTCCCGTCTCTTTGATGCTTCCAGTGTTTGTGCTCAGCCAGTCCAACCACGTCCTGGACACAGATAGGGAACTGGTCCCCATCTTCTCATCTGACTCTGGGGAAGATGGGAAAAAGGATTAAGACAGAAAAATGCCAAAAGGAAATTTCCCAGGAACGTTTCCACGCGTCCCTCAGGACGTTCTTCCTCGTCCTCTTCCTCTCGACGCTCAGCCTTGACATTTTTCTTCTTCCCCTGCCTTCCTTCTTTTGTTCCTTCCTCGGGGCTTCCTCTTCCTCTCTTGTTCGCTGCTCTCTTGCCCTCAGAAATGTCATCCTGCCAGCGCCAGCCGAGCATGCGACAGTGTCAGGTCTCTTTCCCGCGCTGCGAGGGAGACGCTGTATCAGCGAGAGCGAGAGCGTGAGTGCGACTTCGACGTTTGCGCTCTTGTCACATTGGAGAGGCAGAAGCAGAGCCGCATGCTTTCTGTATCGCCTGTAAGACTCAATCAAACCACCCGCCGACTCTGAACAGGCCGAGAGTGGGAGTCAGAGGCGGTGGCGGCGGCGGCGGCGGTGGGGGGAGGCTGTATAAAGAGCGAGTCAAACGAAAAGCAGCATGGCAGCTGGCGACTGGCCTTTTAACATCAACATATCCTCCATCCTCCTGGTAAATAAAAAGAGACAATTGTTTGGTCACATTGCGATAGCTCTTACACACACACACACACACACACACACACACACACACACACACACACACAGAGTGGCAGTGTGAGTGTGTTAAACGGTTATTTGCTCTGGCTGCCTGAGCCAATAGGATTCAACCAGCCGTGGAGGTATGGACACACAGCGAAGCTTCGTCCACGATTAGACCAAGAGCTCAGAGCTGAGCCCAGGGATTACCTGAGAGAGACTGTGTGTGTGTGTGTGTGTGTGTGTGTGTGTGTGTGTGTGTGTGTGTGGTCCAAACAAATTTCTGCTCTTTTATCACCGTAGTTTCATTCTCCCATCTTGTGGCTACATCTATCTGCACATTCAGTGATGGCAGACGTGTTTAAATACCAAAGTAAACGTGGTAATAAACTAACACACGTTCACAACTGTGCTTAAAAGGAGGTTCACAGTCTTTCAAGTGTGTCTTAAACCAGCAGTCAGGTGTCCGTATGAGCAGTGAAAGAGGTTTTTTCCTGGCTGTAATCATTCCTCTTGTTCATTTAAGTCTGTGTGAAGCTTCTGTTCAGCTTCAGCAGTCTGAGTTTAGTCATATCAAGTGGATATCTGACACATTTACAGTCTTTTTAGCATCAAATTCTCCTCTTTGTGTTTCCCTGTTGAGCTGCAGGTGGAAGTATAGAAACAAAAAGAGGGACTTTGCCACTAAAAAGACTGTAACGTTGAAAGATATCTACTGGATTTGGATGCTGAAGCTTCATAGTACAGCAAGAAAAACAGGTTTAATGCTCATTTGGGCTCCTGACTGTTGGTTTAAGACACACTTGAAACACTGATCCCGTCCTTTAACCCTCCTTGAACCCTGAGGTGTCATTTATATCTGCAGGATGAAGGCCTCTAATCATAGTTATCAGAATTATTATAATAACCAGCAGATGAACAAAAACTGGACAATAAGTGAAGAGAGTGTGTCCAGAACTTAATTATGATCCAAACACAACAAAATATTGTAAAATGCTCTGATAAATCATTAGTAATAAAAAAATAGATCAAAATATTTTATTATGTGTTGGAGAATCTGAACATGAGAAGCCACCTAAAGGTAAAAATGTTAATGAAAGGTCTTAAGAGACTTCTTTTCAACAGCAAAAAACTTGTTTATCATCATAAAGTGATGTTTTAAAAGACACTGCATATGTATTTGGTGTTATTTTAACAATCATTCAGATGCTCCGACCATTCAAATACACTGATTTTTATTTATTTAAAATGCTAGTAAGTAAATGTGACACATTGACGTAGGCGTGACTGTATTTTGGGTGGATTATCTTTTCCCAGAAGAACAGACTCAACTGAAAAACATGCGACCAGTTTACTTCAGATTCAGATCCAGAAAACTTTATTCTCTGTATCTCAGATGTGACTCAGCGTTATATTATATTCCTAGAACAAAATAAAACACACAACACAGATCTCTTAGACATTACTTTGTAACGTTCTGCCTCACAAAAGGCGACAACAGCAGAAACACAACAGAGCATCAGACTATAAAGGCTGCACATCAGCACACGGATGTTAATTAACTATTTTATTGTGCAAAGTGGCAGCTAAACATGAAGCCAGACAGCAGATTGTTGCTTCAGTTGCAAGGAAAAAAAAATGTCACCACGGTGATGAGAAGCAGCTTCATTTTACATTCTCGTCTGTGAATGTGGTGCATATAAAAATCGGTGGGTGAACTCACAGCCACCGGAAAATGATTTCAGTCGGAGGTGCTGACAATTAAAACACATCCTCTCTGAGTTTAATAAATACTTGCAGCGATCTGACGGCGGCGGAGACGACGAGCGCGTGTCCTCATTGAGAGAGACGTAGCGGCGGCGTAACTTCATTGATTATTCAAATCTCCAGACATGCCCACAGGATCAGTCAGGAGCTAAAGTTAATTAATGTTCTGTGTTCTGCTACACATCCGAAAGGTTGGCACACACACACACACACACACACACACACACACACACACACACACACACACACACAGAGTCCAGGGTCACACAGTCAAACAGTTTGGAGTAAAGCAGTTGTCCAAAGCTAAAAGTTGGACTCTGTTCCCTCTGTCCTCTTCAGTTGTTTTGAGTAGTCGGGCTACTGGAGACATTTCTAACCAGCATGTGTCAACCAGGTCCGTGAGCTGCATGTTTCACACCTGCTTCATTTCCCCCCCCCCCCCAACTTCACTATCTTTATACACAGAGTCTATGTCTGCAGCCACCTGGAGGCTGCAGCATCCCTACATGGACCTGCATCAGGCGACCAGGCCAGAATAATACATTAAAAACTTGGTGTAGCCGTTGTTGTAGCGTTAACGTTACAGCGCGTCAGCTGAGTATCACGGCCTCTGACAGGGTTGTGATTATGTTGGGTGTACTAGTTGGAGATTTAGATGGCACACACACACACACACACACCAAAATATAGACCCTGTAAACAATAACGTTGGGACAGACAACGGCTACTACAGTCTGAAACCAGAGCGGAGGATCTGAATGGGAGTACAACGCCACTAAATTTAGATTTTCACTTCCGCAAAAAGCTCCAGTAAACTGTTTTAACACGTTTTTAATTTCCTTCATTTATAGAGTCACTGTACAGGATGCCATATGTTGTTGTTTTCTCAGGTTAGGTTATTTAAAATATGTCATTATTCTTCATATTTGTGGTAAAAACAGAACAAAAAAATGGAAAAAGGAAATGTTTATTATGTGCATAACTATCCATATGTGAATGTATAGAGGAGATGATGAGAGGAAAGTTCTCTGATTTTCTCAAACTCTCCTCTCTCTTCTGTGTCTGTTAATGAGATAAAACTGTTAAAAAAAAAAAAAAAAAAAAAAAGGTGACACCAGGCTCTTAAAAAAAAAAAAAAAAAAGACAACTCACAGCTGAGACTTCAGCAGTCCTGTCAAAACATCGCTGAGGTTGTAACACATTTCCTCCCTTTATGAAATATTTATTCAGCTTAAATATTGAACCCTGTGTGGCTCGTTTTTAATTAGTCGGTTAATTTAAAAAAAGGCATAAAAAACAGCTCTTCATGATGTTCCACAGAGCATTTAATGGTTTATTCGCCAGTTAAATCATCATCATGTGAACAATTTCAGGTTAATATCTGTTGCTTCTGTCACGTTTGAGTCCAAAAATGTCTTTACGTGTTGCTTTAATTTTCATTTCTGTTGCACAAAGAGGCTCAAATCAGAAAGAAGAAGAAGAAGAAGAGTTGTGATGTGTTCATGTGTGTGTCTGCAGCTTTTTGTTGAGGGTGTAAACAGCCTCAGAGTTAGTTTGAAGTGGCGTTATCCGCAGAAAGAGGCTCCTGTTACCTTTTTGACGGCGAGATAATGAGAAAGCATCATTTCATTAAAAAGGTGACACGCGTATCACTTCCTGCTCCCCTCGCCTCGGGGCTCCAACAACCATTTCCTCTCTCTCTCTCTTTCCGCCTGCCACCTGTGACATCACAGATTCAGATTACTTTTATATTATTGTGGGATACTCGATGCATTCTGGGTAAATATTGCAGGTTGAGGTCACTGAGGGTGCGGGCAGCAAAATACCTTCAGATGCTACAAACAAGACCTAGTAAACGGCCGGACTTTGAAACAGGAAGTGGCAGCATTCAGCCGACCAATGGTGTAACTTCATCACTCAGTCAGTCAGGGTTGCATTTGTAGGTCTGCTGACAAAAAAGAAGCAGCTCTAACACTGATAAATTAGTAGTGACATGTAGTAAGGTTCAGCTGAGATCGACTGGCCTTAACAGGAAGCGCCTAACTTCATGTTCACATCACATCGTACAGACTGTAAAAAGCCCAAGTGGGAGAAAAAAAAAAAAGCTTATTAACGCTGTGATTGTGATTCCCAGATATCAAGTTCACTGTACTACAACAACATCTCTCCCACACAGAGAGTGAGAACAACACGAGTGTCAACAAACCGTCACTACAAAGCCTCCATCACTAACAGTTACATCTAAATAAAATTATTACACTGATGCAAACTGCGAGGTGCCTCCCCGGGGGAGGAGGAAGGGAACTGAAGAGGGGGGGGAGGGGAGGTCATGGAGGCAGAGAGACGGCGAGAGACACACACACACACACCTCGCATCAGAACTCCTCCTTTGAGTCGTAACTCGGTGAAATCTTGAGCGCACGCAGACGTGATGCGAATATTTTTAGATCCGGTGTGATTTACACCTCACAGGGATATTGTCGTCGTCGTCGTCGTCTCTGATGTGCATCGCAAATAAACATCCATACATCTGCATAGGAATCGTAGACGCTCCCTGTAACTCCAGAACTCGTCGTCTCGAGTGTCATCGTGTTGTGAAGTTTCCCTTCTGTCAAAGGCGAAGGAAGTGAGAGGACGCCGAGGTGAGACGGTTTAGCCAACAGCTGATTGAAGAGTTCAGTTTTCAGCCTCGTTGTTTAAGTCGACATCGACGACAAGACCTTAAAGTGGTGGGAAGATGGACGTTTTTAACATCTGCAAAGTTTCCATGACAACTAAAGGAAGATCATGTGACTAGTTCAGACATGCAGGACGCAGAGACTGAACGCTGTCCATGTGGGGGCTGGACAGGAAGTGACGTCATCGCTTAAAACAGATCTTTTGACAGCCGCCATGTTGGAATTGATTGTTTTTATCATTTTTTTAAAGAATGAAACGACAGACTTACTGGTTCCAGCCTCTTAAATGTGAGGATTTTCTGCTTTTCTTTGTCTCATATATATGATGTTAACTGATCGTTGGGTTTTGGAGAAGTCCTGCACCAGGCTGGCTTCCCTCAGGTGTTGTTTTATTTTGACCTTTAACCCCTCAATTCACAAAAAAGAAAAAGAAAAAATAGCCAGTGGTGAATAAAAAAAAAAAACCTGTGGACAAAACATCGAAGGCAAAGTCGGACGTTGTTCCAAGAACAATATTGTCATTGGCCTGAAAGTATCAGCTCTTCATCGCCACAGCTGGGCGCGTCGTTGCTATGGAAACACAATCGACAGCTGCAGGAGCTCAGGTGCTGCATCAGTTGACAGAAACTTTCCCAAAAAAAACACACAACTCTCAAAACGGCCAAAAATGGGAGAACAAAAAAGAGGCCGAAACCCGGTTAGAGGTGAAATGTGCTGCTCTGTGTTTATGTATTATTCTAATTAAAGTCACGTGATCAAACATCTGCGTCCACGTTTATTGATTGACAGATAATCAGTGATCATGTAGGACTCCGATTAGCAGGTTTAAAGAAGGAAACTGAAGATTTCTCAGATTTTTTTTTAACTATTTTCTGATATGTTGAAGTCAAAATGATGAAATCTTTAGATTTTCGCTCCAGACTGCAGCAGCCGGAAACTGTTTTGTGATCCTCGGTGGACTCCACTCCCTCGTGTGTGTGTGTGTGTGTGTGTGTGTGTGTGTGTGTGTGGAGCCTCCGGTCCTGCAGCAGCGCTGTGTGCAGCGTCTCCCTCCATATTAACCCGCATCTGCAGAGGCATTAAACCCCAATAATCTATGCACATGATGAAAAATTCATTTTGATTTAAGACATAAACGGACAGGCTAATTGAACCATTTCAGCTCCTGTGTTATTTCCCATAAACCCCCCCTGCTGCTGCCGACGCTCCTCGCTCTCTCAGCCTGTTTTCTCATTCCTCCAGAATTAATGGATAGAAATTAGTCACACTTTAAGATAAATGATGTGGGATCATATTCACCGCGCTGCACCACATAAATCACATTTACATTAGCTTCAGTAAAACACTATCTTCAAGGAAATCACATTAGCATTAAAAAGGTTTGATGAACTGTTTTCTTCACTGCTTTACATTATTTCCAGGTGGCAGCGTGGAAATGAAGGATTCATTTGCAAAAACTGATAAACACCATCTTGGAAAAAAAAAAAAAACTGACTGTCAAGAGTTATTCTTAACACATTGCACCATCTGAACCCTTAAAAGTCATTAGTGTCCTTTGTCAATGTGCTCCAAGTTCACATTTTAAGAGTCTAACTAACAGTGATGTCATCAAACAGCGTCCAAATATGTTTTGAGTTAGTTGAGACCATGCTACCACGCCGCTACCTCCTTCTCTCAACTCAAGTGATGATAACAAGTCCGTGTGGTAACTGTTTATTTCACGTATGAAGATATAGCAGCTGCACAGACGGGGCTTTGTAAGGTCGGAGTGTTTTAAGTTTATGTACGAATAAACGACGAGCATTTGTGAAATCCCACACCCACAATCAGTGTTGTCCAAACAGGAAGTGCACATGCAACAGGAGAACAGAAGGAGGAAACCATCTCCTTTCTACTTTGTCAAGTATTTTAGATCGAGAACACTCGACCTTTGTTTTCCCTCACGACAACTTTACAGTCTCAAATAAAAATCTCAGAATGTGTGAAAAGATTTAAAAACAACCCACAAACACTTGTAGGCATGCATATCCTATATAAAAATAAATTAAAATATGTCAAATTTTCCTCATATCTCATTCTCGTAAACTGTGGAACTGCATCACAGCCGTACGAGCATGGTGTCTACCCATCGCCATGGTGACGGCTGCTTCCTTCTTCCGGTGGAGTAGCAACAGCGTCCCAAAAAAAAAAAAAAAAAATCACCCCAAATCAAGTCACACTCACTTCTAATGAAGCGGTAGTTGGTTTAAAACATAGATGCAGCATCGACTGCTTCAGCCTGTTGCTATGATACGTCGACGTCGCCGCCATATTGGACCGAGCAGGACAAAGGGAGCTGTTAAAAAGCACTTTAATGTCTCTCGTTTTTATCTTCAAGGGTTCAGGATCAACGTGGAGGAGAAAAAAAAAAAAAAGTTTAAGATTAATGATTTAATGAAACACAAAGAGGGAATTTGATGCTAAAAAGACTGTAAATGTGTCAGATATACACTTTATATAACTCACTCAGACTGATGAAGCCTCATCATTCACATGATTCATATGGACACGTGACAGACACACTTGAAAAATTGCGAACCGCTCCTTTAAATACAAATAAAAACATGCAGAGAAGCGATTTTTGTTCATATATTTCTATTTCTAAAACCATATAATATATTTCTGGTTCCACAGCTGCATCTCTGGAGGACGGTACTTTAGCGTTTTGTATTTCCTCCCACTCAAGGAAGTCAGAGAGAGGTCAGAGGTCAGGGATGCTGTTGCTGTTGGGAATCACTGTGTTGCTCTAGGACGCTCCAGCGGTCGGTGCGTGTGTGTGTGTGTGTGTGCATGTGCATGTCAGTAAATCATCTTTTTCCATCTCAGTAATAAAACCAAAGAGTCTTCTGCTGCTGCTGCTGCTGCTGCTGTTTCCTAACAAACTGCTGCGACACAAAGCCGCTCCGTGTGATGAATCACTGGGAACAAAAAGGCAAAATTTGATCTTCTTTCATCTCTCCCTCCCTCGTCTTCTGTCTCTCTTTCTTTCCGCGAGTGTTTTCCCAAGAAGAAATAATTGGCACAGCTCCCCGTCCCGTGGGAAGAAGCTCATTTATATTCCCCTGCATAAACACACACACACACACACACACACACACACACACACACACACAGGGCCTCAGACCTCCCAAAAAAAAACGGCAGAGCAGCCTTGTTCTTCTTCTTTCCCTGAGAAACTTCCCTTCGCCCTCGCCGTCAGCAGCTGGCCGGCTTGAAAAAAAAAAAAAAAAAAACTCAAAATTTCTTCCCATAACTACCCCCCACCCCCACTTCCCCCCTCTCCACACCTCCCCACCCCAGTGCATTCTGGGATCAGTCCCAGCAGGCGGCGGCTCCTGGAGGTCCCTGATTGCTCGTCATGGATCTCTTTTGTTCTTCATGCACGCTGCAGCAGAAAACGGCCTCCCAGATGAGTCCGCTTAAAAAGGAGGCATTTTTTTTCCAGTGTGGAGGCCAAATGTCTTCTATTTTAAGACGCTATTATTTTTACACTGTAAAAAAAAAATCTTAACTATAAATGATATGAATAATTAGATCGTTCTGCTCTGCAACCTCTTCACCCTGCACATATAAATCTACTGTACATGCTGTTTTATTACTAGAAGCCTGACTTATAAATACATTCTGCACTCCTACTTATTGTTTTTTTTTGCATGACCTCTTATATTTTAATGGTTTCCCACCTCATCAACACATCGCGCTGCACACTCCAGTTTACCAGGATTGTTTAACAAGCTGATTATTAAAATTACAGCATTGCTAAAATATAGTTTATATATGATATATTTGGTAAAAATCAGCAGGTTAGTGAGGAGTGTAAATCATTTTCATCACATGTTTCCCTACAGAAGCGAGTGGGAGACTCCACGGAGCGCTACAACCTGCAAGGAGAGGATCACATGATCAGCGAGCTAATTGACTAATGATACAGAAGAAGACCTTGGAGGTGAACCCATGTAAAAATAGCACCTGCAAGTCAAAAGCCAGGGCCAAACCCTGCTAGCGATGTTGCACATGTTCATAAAAAACAACTCTCTGTCTGTTCTCCACAATGATCTAACCTCATATCTGTGCTAAATGTACTGCTGCTGGGTCACATGACCTCAAAACTTTGGACGCCTGGCTTTGTGCAATGATCAAGACCCAGATTTTTTGACTTGTTTTTACTTTAGCCAGCGAGTTAAAACAGGAAATGGAACAAACAATAAGGTCAGTGAGTCACTTTAGACTCTGTTCTGTATTTGTGACCCATAAATCTAATTAAATTATTTGTGCAGTCATTTATGTATTTGAGCAAACACAGTATTTTAACCTTTTGTTTTTTTGTCCCCTTAGAGGCAGCAAAACAAAACAACACAGCACCGACATACGATTACTTTTTATAAAGCTGTTTTTTCCTAACGTGTTAGCAACCAGAGCAGCATCCCACTGGAGTCATGTTTGAATGTGTTGGTGTTTATACACAGGAAAGAAACTCAGCTCAGTTCATACTCTTTATAACAAGAAAAGAAAACTCAAACAAGCTCGAGTAAGTCACAAGAAGCTCTGGAGAACAGAGGGTATCATCTGGGACTCATAGGGACTGACTGCAATGGGATAATCTGGGATAAGAGTGGTGTCTTGACCAGGCTTTTATGGCAGGAGTGATTACTGATGAGCACCAGGTGTACCTCGTAGTGAGGGCCTCTGCTCAGCCAGGAAGGAGGAGGAAACACAGAACAACCCCAAGCACAAAACCAAACACCGAAACAAACACCAACATGACAGAATGTCCAATAAAAGCCAATATTCACCCTCCTTTTAGCTCTGGTTTGCTGAGACTGAACCAGAGAGGAAACCAGTCATATCAGTCATTTGATCCATTGTTAACATAATAATATTATATATTAATGTAGCTTAAAGTACATACAAAACTGAGTTATTAGTTCTTAGGCTGGTAAAACATGAACATCAGCATGAGAACCTGACTGTCAATATCGATGACTGTATAATCTCTGAAAGCTCGACCGTCAAAAACCTTGCAGTGATTTTTGATTCCTGTCTCATATCAAGGCTATCACAAAGACGGCATTCTTCCAGCTCAGTAATATCGCCAAAATCAGACCTATTCTATCACTGCATGACGCTGAAACCTTAATCCATGCATTTATATCCTCCAGACTTGATTATTGTAATGTCCTTTTTTTTTCTGGTCTGCTTACTTGTTCCACTACGAGCCTGCAGCTTGTTCAAAATCAAGAAAATCTGACCATATCACACCCGCTCTGGCTTCTCTTCACTGGTTACCGGTGCAAGCTAGAGCTGATTTTAAGGTTCTTCCTTTAACTTACAAGGCCTTGCATGAACTTGCACCACCTTACCTAGCAGAACTAATTACACCATAACCACCAGCTCCTCGTTCTCTCGATGCTGGTCTCCTGGTCACTAATCAGCTAGCTTCAAAGCTTTTTCCTATATATCTACCGTGCCCTATATCTGTGGAGTGGCCTTCCATTACATGTCAGTGGAAACCTTTTAATCAAGACTGAAAACCCGCCTTTATTCATTACATTCATTACTAACCCTAACCCTAACCCCTAACCCTAACACTAACCCTAACCCTAACCCTAACCCCTAACCCTAACACTAACCCTGGGCCTATCACCTTTTAACATCTATATAACATTGATATTTTTAACGTGGTTGTTCCTCTTTTTATTGTTATTATTGTAAATCGATTGCTGTGTGTCGTTCTTTTTAACTGTGCAAGGTGATTCTGCACTTTAAATAAAATTGCATTGAAAATTGAATTGAATTTTAAATACTTTTTGCATCACTTGTACCAGTATGTTTAAGTTGAAACTGTTTTTTTTTTTTTTTTTTTTACAGTGTAGCTTTGTGTGTAAAGATGAAGAGCAGAGAGTTAAAGTGTCTGGATTTTTACTTTCTGTGTGTGTGTGTGTGTGTGTGTGTGTGTGTGTTAGATGAGTGAAAATATAACAATGTTGGTTAAAGAGGCAACCTCCAACTATTATCTCCTCCCTTATTCTTACACACACTGCTTTACACACACACACACACACTCTCTCTCTGCACTGTAATGATGGAGGTTTGCTCTGTAACTGCATTTTTTTTCCTTTTTCTTTTTTGTGTGTCATTAATCTTCATTTGTGGCTGCGATGGCGGGGAAATAAATACATTAATGGGTCAGTGCAGCAGCAGTGTGATTCAGTTTTTTTTCTTTTTTTTCCTCCTCCTCCTTGCGTTTAAATAGACCCGCGATGCGGCGTGTTAGGATGGAGATGCATGAAATATGATTATTTTGCTCATCACTGTGTCACCACGGTGTCCATTTACAGTCAGTCTGCGTGATGTGTTGCATGTTTGCGGCAGATGAAGCTCCAGTTAATATGTTTACACGCACGCTGGTCTCACAGCTGGAAGTCTTTCAACCTGGTTCTTTATATTTAACTGTGCTTTATTGCTTTGTCCTCCAGGTTTCTGATCACTGGAGCATCAAATCAGAAAACACGAACAATATAGAGAACAACATTTTAATGGCTGTCGGCGTCTCCACCTGCTACATTTACAAGGTTTAATTTAATTAAGATATTTTAAGCATTATTCTTGTTGGGTGGGGTGGGGCGAACCCAAAGTGCAGACTCAGATATGGAGAAAGGTATAAGGTGACAAAGGTATTTAATTGAAAGGCAGGGGAAAGATGGGGTGCATGCCAGGGCTGGTAGCTAGGAGCCATGGGCTGAGGCTTTGGGTTGGTGGATGGGAAGCTGGGGCTGGCATCCAGGAACTGAGGGGTGGAGAAAGGGGAGTTAGGGGCAAAGGTAAGCAGGTCTGAAGCGGGATGGAAGCTGAGTAGAGCGGGGGTCAAGGGACAGGAGACAAAAGCATCATGCTAGAGAAAACATTCACAACAGGCAAACAGGCCAAAATGGCTTGAAGCATAGGTGTCATCGATGAGCCGAGTCGGTGCTGCAGGAGGAGACGGGGGACTGGAGCAGACAGGTTTAATCAAGGATACCTGGAAGGTAAGGTGGATCCTGAGGGAGGCTGTGAGTTCCAGGTGCACAGCAGATGGATTAATGATATAGTCATACAGTCAGAATTTCAAAGAGACCAGTGAATCAAGGGAGATGTTTTATTAGATGTGGTTTTCAATAGTATGATCCTCCAAAGAGAGTCATACCTTTTTGGTCTGGGTTGTGGACTGGAGTTGGGACACAGTGACAGTTGGCTTGGGACCGGGCTTTGGCAGAGGCATGAAGAAGGGCAGCAAAGGCTCTCCACCAAGTATGATGACAATGGTGCAACCTTGACCTACTGGGCTGGGAACAAGGGGGGTTGGTAACCAAGGGGCACATTGGAAAGGTGGCTTACCTGATGAGGTGTTGGTGAGTGTGTTGTGGGCTTATTCAACTCCAGGAGCAAGGGTTTGTTACTCACCATAGTGCAGCTCCATCTCCTCCCCAGTCTTCTCGGTCTAGCCGTTAGACTGGGGGTGATATCCAGAAGAAAGACTGACACTGATACCAAGAGCTGAACAGAAGCACTTGGTCCTGTCTCTGAGACAACGTCAGTGGGAATGCCATCATGAGATACCAGCAGATCTGCAGTTTCCCTGGAGGATGGGAGCTTGGGGAGAGGAATGTAGTGAGTCAATTTAGAAAATGTCTTAATTACGGCGAGGATGCCTGTGTTATCGTTAGATGGGGGAAGACAATTGATGGAGCACAGAGCTATGTGTGTACAGGCAGATGGTGAAACCAGAAGTGGAGGTTTTGTTCTAGGCACAGACCGGGCAAGACTGAGATATCTCTCTCCATAGTGGGCCACAAGAAGCACGGATGGAGGAAGGTGTGAGTCTGTTTCAGTCTGGAACATACAAAGCATTGATAGGACCATTACCTGGGTCAGGCTGGTTCTGATGGGCCTTACAGATGCAGGACTAGATCTTCCAGGAGACGATGGCAACAATGCAGGTAGGCCGCAAGATGGCATCCAGCTAGGAACCAGTGCTTTTAGTGGTGAAATGGTGGGAGAGGGGGGGCTTGATATTCCAGCAACCAGGGCAAAAACTGAATCGATTGTTTGCCAGGAGTTCAGGCGTTTGGTGGTCTGGATGTAGGACGGGTTTTTGTGGTCTGTCTGTTTCTGTGTGTTTCCTGGTGGTTTCCAGAGACATGGAGGACGGCAGGGATGGGAACACCCCCCCCCCCCCCCCGCTACCTCAGATATAAGCTAATGCTAGCTTAGCACGAACACCAAACACTGCACATTTGGGCTAATGTTAGCTTCTTTAGCTAAATTGTGCTAAAACAGCAGGTACCATAATCAAGCAACATTAAAGTAATAGTAATATTGGAAGAATAGTCTGACTAAAGTGGGTCTGCCATAACTTTTATTATAGGTACAGTTTTTAGTTCATTTTGGGTTGTGTGATATTTTAGAGTTGTCTCTCTCTGTGAATGGAGGCCACCTCAAGCTACGGTAACAGTGTGGTCGGTATACTGGGAGTCCACTGACCTTTTTAAAAGGTGTTATGGTTGACAGTGGCACATTTTATTAATGCTGCGTTTCAGTTGAATTATTGGTTTTATTTTGTTTTGTTCCTTTTTGCTCAGGTAGGATACTTCCAGCATGCTAACAGTGGGTAGTTGGTTTCCTGGCTGTGTTACCACCGTCTGTGTCCTGCTCTTCTTCCTTTTAGGATTTAATTTCTTGTTTTTAATAAATAGCCTGTTGACTGTTGAGGACTCTTTATTAATAAACTGTACAATAAAATGTATATATGTATAAAATATAAGTATACCAACATTCTGACTCTTTTAAATGAACCTCCTGAGGTTTTGTTACAGATGATGGAATATGTCACTTTCCATTCATGTATCCTCTTTAATGTGCTTTGATGTTGTTTTGTCTGCTTTTTGTTTGTCTTGTTTTATTTTAATGTAAAACATCAACCTGCACAGGAACGCTGTGCAGATGAAAATGTGCCTTTTGGCTGAATCTGACCCATTTACAGAACTGTGCAAAAGTTTTAGGAACCAAAAGTAAAGTGAGGGTGCTTTTCAAAACTAATGCCATTAATGGTTTTTGAGTAAACAGCAGATATCTAAAGTTAATCAATATGTTGCTGTGAGCAGCTTTGGCTTTAAAACAGCAGCTCCTCAGTGTTTCAAGTTGCCACAGGTCTTCTGCGGATTTCGTTGTCTTAGTTGCTTCTGTATCTTGTATCATGTAACTCCAGACTGACTCCATCATGTTCAGAGATCAGAGACCATCTGTTGCAGGACTGAAGATTGTTCTTTATGACTCCAGCTGGATGTTTGGGCTCCTTGTCGTCAACGAGTCAGTGCCTAAAACATTTGCACACCATTGTGCATCATATTGACGTCAATTAATGTGTCAGTTCTGTCTGATGATAAATAAATAAATAAAACTGGATCAATGTTTGGATCTGTAGTCGTGTATCAAGGTTCACTTCAGCTGCTGTTGTTCTCTGCGAAGGTTGGAACCTTTAAAGCTTACAGGGGTTTAAAAACAGGTTTTAAATAAAGTGTTTTCAACCATTTGCATCCAAATGTGAACTTGAAATACTTTCTTTATATATGAGTCAGTCTGAACACCAGCAGCGGCGGCGGCAGCAGCAGTGGGTCCTTCACAGGAGTTTAAAGCTTCGCTAACCTTATACTGAACTTTGATAATGAGCCATTGAAGTGAATTCAGTCAGTTTGTGTTTGCAGTGAAAAGAGGCGCACAAGAGGAGCCACTTCATCTGCCACTGCACGTTATTCACACACACACGCCTTAATATGTGGGTGCACTGAAATGACTGGCAGTCTCTGAGCCTTTCACCGCTGCCTGTTCACAGCACATTCACATAGCTTTTTCTAAAGCAGGATTACAGAACATGACCAGAGGTAAACGAACAAACAGACATCATCGCTGCCTCGACCGGCCTTGGTGACTAAAGAAGAAAAGAAACATAGCAGCGAGCGGCAACGATCAGGGTCCAAGCAGACTGCCAGCGTTCGGATGTTTGTTTCTATTTTAATTGAATTTAAAGGAATGTGGTTTTCATGAATGTAAGCTGACGATGAACCTGAAGATTTTGATCAGATTCTGATCTTGACATTATGCCAACGAATCATTCATATCAATTAATTGATATGATTAAGGACAGGCTGAAATATATTTGAAACTTCATGCATTTGCCATTAAACTCTTCCTACATTCTTTTTTTACTTTAATATATAAAGCGATTCTTGTATTGCTGAGCAACTCTTGTTCATAACAAACTTTACTTATTCTCTGACACACTATATTTTTGTACTATATCATTATTTTTATATGAATTAACATTTATTCAGATGTAGGTTTGACAGTCTCTTTGAATGTGGTTCGTGGTTCATTTCTATAGGATTCTTACTCATATCCTATGTTCCACCCCTCCCTGATGTTTCCTGATGTTCATGATGAGATGTGCATATTCTGAGAGGGTCGCATAGGGGTGAAGCTATGGAAATAATCCTTTACATGATCAGCATATCCATACAGTGTCGATACAGTACGTGCATACAGTATGTCCATCGGATGCAAGACATGAGACTTAATGGGTGTAGATTCAGGTGCAAGTGATGTGACGACATTTGACACGTGTGAAATGGAGGAAAAAGACACGACCGTGAGCTCAAAATGGAGCGAAACTGCGCTGCTGTGACTCCAGGATGTGACGCTCAGATTCTGTACAGTAAAGACTGTTGATAAAACGCCGCTTCAACATGTTTCTCACTGATGTTTTTTTAGCATTTTGAGCCGGTTTCCAAACACAGGAAGCAAATCAGCTGGCAGTTGAGGCCACAAACAAACCAAACAAAATGTTTCTTCTGCCATCCTCCTCCTCCTCCTCGCTGTAACGCAGAGGAGAGTCAATCAGCTCATTCTGTTCTCCACCAACATGTTCGCTGGCCCGGAGGAGTGTGTGTGTGTGCGTGTTTTGTGTTAATGGTAAAATCATTTTGTTTGCCTGTCGGGGGGTGACGACCCCACGATGACAAAACGGCACATTCCCATTGTCACAAGTCGCAGAAGTTCACACAGAGAGACACAAAGGAACAATAGAGAGGGCGCAGGACTCCAGCGACTGATAAATACTGTAATTAAACCTCCGACGGGACTGAACTGTGAACTTTGTCGCTGCTGCCGGTGGCTCATAATGAAGGCATGAAGAGGGAGGATCTTTTCCTCCTTTTCCCTTTTCATTTCTTTTCATTTTCTCCATCACTCCTCTAACTGCACGGGGGGAAACAAGGATCACTGCATTAACATTTACATCAGGAGGATTTAAGAGTCTTAAAGTCACAGTGAAACATCGGTCAGAGCGGCTGGGAGGTGACGTCTTTGCAGAGCGGGACAAAATGTTTGGTTGAGGTATAATTTTGTGAATCCATTTCATCCGTGTTTGCGAGACAGGAGGCAAATATTAATAAATGAGACTCTTTATTGTCTGAGTGCCTGCACGTGTTTCGTCCTACAGCAGAATACAAATATGAAGTGGACACACCAAGGCTTTTATTAGACTCTGTCAATAAATGAAAACTGACAACAGCGAGAGAGAGAAGCATCTCTAAAAGAGAGACGACAAGACAAAATTCATCCCACTTTAATCTCAACACCATAATGGTGTCAAACAACTCACAAAGAATCAGTGGAGCCTTCCCTTTACAAAGATGTGTGTCCAATCAGAAAACACCATCATCATCATTTTGGAGTTCAGGGACCAGCCAAGGACTTTTTGGTTCAATTTGGAGGACTCATGGACACATATTCTTCACATCTCCAGCTCTGTTTTTATATTCTGGGGCTCTACTGGAATATCTTTGCATGATTTCCAGTTAAAAACTCCTTATTTATCTTCTACTGGTCCTTTATGCAGCCCCTCAGTTCAGCCTCTGTCTGAAACAGGAAGTTTTAGCTCCTGTCTTTTTAAGCCCCGCCTCCTGATGAGCCTGCTCTGTTCTGATTGGTCAACTTAACGTAACGTAACTTAACGTTTTTCTCCTTCTTTACTCCAAATCTCGATTTCTAACATATATCCATACAATCCAAATTATGAGAGAGGGTAATGCGGACACATAAAAAAAACTTAGCAACCACAGCTACAGGATTGATGGCCGTTCACGGGCTTAAGCGTAGAAAAAACGTAGCTAACAAAGTGTTCAGAGCAGTTTGAAGCCCTGACTTTTGACTCTCAGGGAGCATTTCTACATACAGTAAACTCATGTTGTGGAACTTTGACCATGTTTAGCATCAATATCTGACATCATATCAGGATATAAACAACAGAAAACCAGAAAAAAAGCAATCAGTGGCCTCTTAAAGGATCAATATCAGTAAATCCACTCCTTATAACTTCAGATCTTTGTTCATAATCATAACATTTTTCTGACTTTTCCTCCAGTAGAAGTTTTTATAGCTACATCCATGAGCAACATTTAACTGTGTGGAGCCGATTCATCATCATGTGACATCACAACTTGATATCAATCAGAACGATGTCACTAACTAAACATATCAATCCTTGCTGGCTGATTCAAATAATTCCAATCAGCAGAAATGTTTGTTTGGCTCTATGAATACATAAGATTTGGAGAAACTTCTGCACATAAAGACAAAAACATTAAATTAAATGTTTTAGTTTCATGTCATAAAAGGTCTGATAGTGCTTCTACAGTTCTACTCACATGGAAAATTCAATTGTGTGTTTGTTTTTTAAAATATCTGTATCTATTAATATCTGGGAGAGAGCCGGTCGGATCTCGAACAGCCCCTCAGCTCCCTCACATAATGACCTTTAACCTCTCTGCCTGCAGCCATCATACATACATGATCTACTTAAATCTCCTATATGAACCTTTAATGCTTCACAGTGCGTCATGTAAAATGCCATCAGACAGCCATCTGAGGCAGCAGCTCTGCCTCCCAGCTGGCCGGGCCGACCCCCAAACATGGCCGCCTTCGCCCCCCGGCTTCACCTCGCCCTACCTGGGAATCCATGCCGAACCCCTCAAACTGTCGCTACGTTAGAGGACGAGCCGTCACATTAAAGGACGACAGCGACTCCGGAGCTTCAGAGTTCAAGTGCAGCAGCTGTCACAGGAGACATACAAACACACACACAGATATATATTTATTTTTAAATTTGGGATGGTTCTTACACCTAAGATTTTGTTCATATTTGAGATCACGAGAGACTGGCATGAAGGTGAAGAGCATAAATTATTAAATATATATATATATATATATATATATATATATATATAATATCTTTTTTGCCTGCTCTGCTCTGATGATCAGCTTTTGTGTTCTCTTGTGTGTTCGTTTTTTAAAATATCTGTATCTATTAATATCTGGAGAGCCGGTCGGATCTCGAACAGCCCTTCAGCTCCCTCACATACTTCCCTCTGACCTTTAACCTCTCTGCCTGCAGCCATCAGCATCTCCAGCAGTATTACACACTCGAGCCACCACTCCCCCCCCCCCCCTCCTCCCCAAATGAAAGAAAGAAAACAACAACAATGCTGACTTATGATTGTGTGACGGCTGTTCTTTAAGGGGGGGGGGGGGGGGACGCGCTGTCGGACGCTGTATCCAGGAGTGAACTTTGATTTTGTCGTTTCGGGAGGGGGGGAAACATGGCGGCAGGAGAGGGATTCAATATATAGTAAGTGGCATGTTTTACCCGCGGGGTGTTTCCATCTCTGCTCCCACTGCCGGGGTTGATATTATATGCTGTAATTCAGCCGGGGGAATAATTGACCTGTCAACGGGTTCACGCCACCAGTCACATCACACGGTGGCGGCAGGGAAAAGGGGGGGGGGGGCGGCCGGCCTCGACTCGGCTCTGTTTCTGCAGATTGATACATCCTGTTTCCCCCTCAGAGGTCTAATAACATCACACACACACACACACACACATGAAGGAAGAAATGGAGCCAAACACCAATCGGAGTAAACCAAATCATTACACAATGTAAAGAACCTTATGTGGAACATTGGAGAGAAGAAAGTAAAAGTAGATCAGAGCGTTATGAGGCCCTAAAAAGAGGTCATAAAATGGCAGAAAGTAGACAGAAAGCAAAATGATGACACAAACAATCATAACAACCAAAAGAAAACAGAATATGTGGCCACATGTGTGATTAAAATTAAGTAAATAATGTCTATAAATCATTTTAAATCAAACACCAGGCTAAAGAGTTCAGTTTTAAGTTTGCTTTAACACTTAAATACTTCACAAATCCTGTTTTTTATGGTTTCAGGGACAATAATGAAACAAATGAAAAACTAAAATAGAAAGTAATGAATAAAAATATTCATTAAAAACTGAAAAAAGTAAGAACACAAGCAGAATTTCCTGCCAGATTCTGCCTTTAAAGGGTAAATACAACTAAAATTAAGTTATTATTTTCATTTCATGAAACTATTTTTACTTCTTTAGTGCAATTTTTTGACATATATTTGTTTCTTTCTGTTTTTCCAAGACTTTCATTCAAACTAACTTATTTAGTTTAGCAGATTTTAAGTTAAAAATTATCTTTAAAAGTTATTGTTACATTGATATTTTTCCTGCAATGACAAAGTTTCAAACTACAACTTTAATGTTCTTTTCATGAGCTTTAATTTCTTCTTTTTCACTGTTTTTTTTTTTTTTTTTTTTTTGATGGATGGTTTTTCTGTGTCCAACACAGCAGGAACAAATATTTGACAAACAGTGATACTGACCTGATAATCCCACAGACTGGCATGCTAACATACACTATGTTTCAGCACGGATCGTCCACGCATGGCTGCAGCTCGCCGTGACGCCGTCGCTGCAGATCTGTTCATCTGCGCCGACAGATAACACAGAGGAGGATTAAAAACAGGACGTCGCTTCGTCCTTGTTTCCAGGATTTGTCTTTGAGAAGGAAGCTGAACCGCAACACACCGGTCTGTCAGGACAGGGAGGGGGTCCAAACACACACACACACACACACACACACACACACACACACACACACACCTTTATGTTCACATTTAAAGTCATCAGCAGGCAGAACGTCCATGCTTACTCACACAAACAGTGTTGGAGAAGTGAGAGTGTCTTCATCAGCTACACAAGACGTCCTGCTGTCAGTTTAACCAACATGTTCATGTCAGAAAGATCCGACGGAGCATCAAGCAAAATGTTATAGATGATGTGATGTCATACAAGGTCAAAAACTGAGGCAAAGACTCCTTTAAGTGTTTTAAGACAAATGAAAAAGTGTGAACGCTTCCTTTAATGATTCACCTAGTGAGAGGAATGAGGAAAAGATCCATATTTTTTTAAACAAAGAGTGTATTAAAAGATAAAGACATCTGACTGTCAGATCTATAGCTGTTTGTCAGTATCCACGGTGATTCAATCAGCTGTTTCCTACTTCCTGTCCCCGCCCTCTGTTTCCCTGTTCACTTCAAACTTCACTCCTCTATAATCCGTTTGCGTTCCTGTGCTGCTCAGACTTCATGTGGCCCGAAGTCCTCTCGTGTCTCGGAGCTGATTACGTGACCCCACCCTGCTAGCTGAGTATCAGTCAGAATAATGGCCGCCCGAGCTAATCGATGCTCGGACTGTTTGATTTATAGTGTTTGCTGAAATCAGCAGTACGAGCTGTTTTGCGGGCAGCGAGGGGATTCTCTCTCCAGCTTCCCTCGCTCATACTGTACAGCTCAGCATTGTAATTGGATCTCCGCGTGAGGCTTCCAAGAAGTTTTCATCGGGGCTTTCCCCTCCCCCCCCCCCCCCCTCTCTCTCTCTCTCTCTCTCTCTCTCTCTCCTCATAACCTACATTACTAATGGAGACAAATGTTGCATTGCATCCTGGGAGCGTTCCCTAATTGGAGGAAACATAAGAAAGAAAGAAAAGCATTCTTCATAAGAAGCCTTGGCTGCGAGAATCCTGAGAAATCCACAAGTTAAAAGAATTAAAGACTTAAAGAAAAGTTTAATGTCCTCCGAGAGGCAATTTGTGGTAAAGAACAGAACATACAGACACATTAACGGCACATCAGATAAACATCATCGATATCAGCCATCATAAATATCATCACAGTCCAGGCAGGCGCGTAAAGTTCATGTCAATAACTGTATACCAACAACTGTAATAAAAATAAATACGTGAGTATACTGCACATGTGTTCATGTATTTCCCCAGACTCCCCATAGCTACCATATATTGTTTAACCAAGTTATTGCTGTGGGAATAAATTAGTTTTCAGCTCGGTTGGTTCTGATCTTATGGTATCTATACCGTTCTTTAAGGGGACCAGAAAGGAGCGGATGAGATGTATCCCATCAGACCTCTCAGTCCACCTCAGTCCACATCAACCTGCTGCTCTTCCTCCATGATTTTCCTCACAGTTCTTTACTAATTTGTTCTTGTAATTTTGGAAATTCAAGCAGGAGAAACATCATTAGAGTGAACAGTTATTTTATTGACACTTGTACAACAATGAGGAGAAATGTGAAGAAGTCTTTGGCGATCAGATCCCATCGTGAGTCTAGAAACTGGTGATGGATAAAGAGAGAGAGAGAAGATGATGAGAAGAGGAGCAGCGTGCTTCAGGTTAGTTCAGACCTGGATGATGAAGTGATGGAACTAGAGGAGACCACTGAAATGACAGCTGACAGCAAAGGAGACAAGAACAGATTTAAAGTTTTACAGCTAAGACGTGATCGGCTGATAGAGATCGTGGCAAAATCTGATTGGTTTAACTAAGAGTTGACACCACTAATCAGCTTATATGACGAAACAGGAGGAGACAGAGAGGAAAGAGAAGAAATGCGTGACATAAGATCGTCTTCTGCTTGAACTTAAGCTTCATAACAAAGGATACTTTCAATAAAACATTCGTAAAACGGAGTGAGAATTTCGTTATCAAGATTAAAAAAGTTGAGTTTTCTAAGGAAAATACCGTCAGCACATTGTTCCCAGGAGAGTTTGTGATCTGTAATCAAGAGTTGTGAAGACCAGAAGTACTTTTTTTTTTTTTTTAAAGATGCTGTTAAGTACTTTTGCTTCTTTAAATATCTGCAGATACAGAACAACAGCATTAAAACCTTCAAGCATGTTTCACATCTGGATGTTACAGAGATCCGTTTCCATCAAACCTCTGGCTACAAACTGGAGAAGAAGTTTTAAGTTGTTTCATCTTCTTTTTTTGGGACTTTTCACAACATTTCAGAGGATCGTATTATTTACTCTTCAGTTCAAGGATTCTTTTCGAGGGAAATGTGCACAAATAAATCAGTATATCCACAGTGTACATATAAACACCCATCCATTTAGTCTTTTTTTTGCTTTCTTAATTAAATGTTTCATTTTATGACTTATAACATTATTTTGTCATTATCTATGAGCTGTTCACAACAAAGAGGCTTGATGTTGACTTAATAGAACTGAGGCAGTAAAGTGACACATTATATTACTGAGTTTTATTTAAAGTCCTTTGATAGCCTACTGATTAAAAGTTAATTACTCAATTAGATCTAAATCTCTCTTTGTGGGTTAAAAGTGATGTAAGTGAGTGTTGTTTAATTGGCCTCCTGGATTTTTCAAATATGTACCTTTCATAAACACAGATTAGCTCTGTGATTTGAAAATGCATTTCATGAGAGTCATAAACTGGAGCTGATAGTGTGTGTGTGTGTGTTGAGGAAACATGTATAAAATACAGTCATACATCTAAAATATTTACATTAGATAAATGTGTAACACGCTCAAGCAGCAGACAGGTTCGCCTTAACAATACCGGAGACCCTTGAGCGATCAAAACTGTCAAGCTCGATGGACATGAGGATGAGGCGGTCCAGTCTTCCTCACTGCATAGTTGACCCCAATCTACTTTAATAAAGGAAAGTTTAGAGAAGGATCGCTCTCCATAGAGCTACCTCACCTCACTGCATCACATCCATCATAAAGTCCTCCTCCGAGTCCATGTCATAGTTTTGTTGATCTTTTTTCTATGTCTTTATTTTGTCAAGCAAACACAGCTCGCCATCAAGCTGGATGAAAACGTCATAAATCACGCTTTTAAAAAGAGTGTCACAGGAAACCTCCTACACAGTGTTTATTTTTTTAAGCTTATGTCTCATGAGGCCACTGGTCCTTGGTTGGAGGCCCCCATGAGCAAACGAGGGATTCAACTCAGTGCAAAGATGTGGCAACAGAAGGTTTGTTGAGAGAAAAGTTTAAAAAAAAAAGCTCTGATTTTATAGGATTTAACACTCCAAACATGCTCAGCTACACTTCTTCTTCTTCTGTGTGGAAAAAAAAACTGTTGAACTCAGCACAACAGCACATCAAACTGTTCTCACCTCCATAAAGTTTTACAAATCTGCTTTCAGTCTGAAAAGAGCCCTGCAGCAAACTGTCAGGCAGCAGCTTCATCAAACCACAACTGAACAGATTTTTTATAAATGGACCAAATCCAGAGTCACACTGTACAACATTATACTAGAGAGAGAGAGAGAGAGAGAGAGAGAGAGAGAGAGAGAGAGAGAGAGAGAGTGAGAGAGAGACAAAGAGCTCCGACTAGATCCATTTAACTAACTGAAGCATTAAATAACAACGCATATTAAACTGGAATGGAAGGAAACTGCTGCACTCTTCAGCAATTATTATTACACTTTTTAATGCCTGAGATGATAGAAAACACGCTGACTGAGAGACCTTCACTCTTCATGTCTGAGATCTGAAAACACACTCACTAAAAAAAAAACAAGTGTAAAGGGTTAAATTACTACAAAAACTGTCTGTTATAAACATCCGTCACACATTAGAGACCGGCCTCAGTAGAGTCTGCAAAGTGGGACAAGCTGTATGGGGGCCAATTATTTTTCCAATAGACAAAGTTACATGACTCACAGTTGGAGTCTCCAATTTAACTTTGGCTCTGTATTGACCCTTTTTCACTTTTTCCATTTCCTGATTTGTCTCTTGACTTCCTGTTGCTAAGCTGGGAATACACATCCACCAGGAGGTCATGTGACCCGGCTTTTGACTTGCAGGAGCATTTCTACATATGTTAACCTTAAGTTTTGGACCATTTGTAACATCCAACATCATAACAGTATATAAATAACATAAAATAACATCAAACACGATATGTCTCCTCTAAGCATTTGTTTAATTGACAAGTGTGGTTATGTCACCGCTGAGGACTGTTTTAGGTATAAAGATCTCCTCCTTTAAAGTCGGTCCGTGCTCTTTGCAGCGATGCACAGAGATGTCAGAAGGTGTTTGAGTCTCACAAACAGCAGCCTCAGTTTGCGTCCTTGAGCAGATTAATCTGCTAAACTCTCCTTGCTGATCGCAATTAAGAGATGAGAAACTTCTAAAGCGCTCTTCCTTCACTCGCGTTCTCCCTCCCTCCGTCTCCCCTCATCTCTCTCTCTCTCTCAGTAACGAGGCCTTGCTCATTCCTTCTTATCTCTCTGATATCCTCCTATCTGTGTTCGCAGTCACACTGGGATAATTGTGCACCTATAATGGAGAAATTAGTCGGCCCTGAAATGAGCTTCTCTCTCTCTCTCTCTCTCTCTTTGCTCTCAGAGGCTGATCACCACCGCCGCCGCCGCCACCACCACAGCTCGACTCGCTCTGCCACATCAAACCCTGACGAGATGCAGAGGAAGAGGAGGAGGAGAGATCACCGCTGTGAGGCATCCTCCACAAATCAGCTTTCACTCTGCAGCTTCCTGTCTACCTCTTTCCCTCCGCTGCTTCTGCTCCTTATTAGAATATCACTTTAATGTCGCACTGCAGGTGTTTTATTACTTCAAAAAACATAAAATAAAATAATAAGAGACACTGCTGCCCTGTCTTGAATTGGTAATTTGTCCCTGGAAACGTCCACATCAAACACGTTGACTCTGAAATGCGACTGTAGCTTTAAGAAGGGGTTTTTAACATTTCGAACTCTGGTTTTCTCTTCAATGTTTTTATTAACCATTTCAAGCCGACAACACCTACAATAAAAGATCCAAATCGCCACAATCACAATGTCTGACCACACTGTCTATGTGGTGAAAATATAAAATTAATAATTCAATTTATGAAGTCAAAAAGGCTTTTTAAGTAAGATATCACAGTGATAAGTTATCAGAATCTTTTCATCAACGCTGTAATTGACTAGAGTGTAACAAATCACAACAGAGTTTTTGCTTTTTTAGTCATGATTCACTCTTCTAATCTTTAAATCACAGTCATTTGGATTCAGTTTGTGTCTCTTTGCAGGGAAATACTTTTAACTTCCACCACTGAAGTTAACAACAGCTCAATATCAACTCGGTAGAGTCAGTATTTTTTGTACATAATGTGACCAAGAGATGAAATTTACTGTAAACCTGCATCAATAAACCTGACTGTCACATGGTTTAATCTGTGAATATAAAGGGTTGATTATAAAACAACAAAACTGGTATAAAACTGACACTCACAATTCTCAAATCACTTTTGTTTAAAGCGAAATTTCCAGTTTCATTCCACTTTAAAGAAAATAACATTATATATATATAATAAAATAAAATAATATACATAAAACTAAAATGACACAATGAATAAAATATGTACAGAGCCTGAACAATGGTCACTAGAACAAAAAAGGCGCATAATGATTACTTGCATATTATATTTATTATTGATTCATAAAAGACAAAACTACGTAACAATTCATTAAAAACAATATATTAATTGTAGTACTTATGTTATATATTTTATTGAGATGTGTGTCTGTGCTCCACTATGATAACTCGCTGGGAACAAATAATAGTAATGAAATTAATTGTCTTTGTAATACGGCTGCATTTATATAGTGATTCTGTCACTTAATCACCCCTTCACACATACACTCACACACCAGAGTATCTTCAGTATCAACTGTGTTTTTATTGGACTACCTGCTCTACCTGCTGAGCTACAGCTTATATATATATACACATGAATACATAGTAAACATAATAGAAAACCTATAATTGACATAGAAAATAACACTTTCTGTTCTGGATTATTAGCAGACATGTAGACGCCACACGACAGATGATTCACCTTTGGTTAGAAATAAATCTGAGGTGACACCTGTGATGATAGAGAGAGAAACTGGAGCGATTCACTGTTTGCACTTTTGATTGAGGAAAAAAAATGTGTGAAATGTGTTTGACTTGTTGGATTCGTCCAACACATCCAGTCTGATCTAATTGATGCCGTCTAATGAAGCTGGAAGTTAATACTTAGTTTTTCTTGGGGCCAGTTGTTGAATAGCAACAGACGGGAATCAGAGCTCTGCAAATTTAAATGAAGTCATTAATTTGTGTTATTTTAAACCTGCAGTATGGATTTTTTTTCATATAAATGAACATCCGTTACATTCAAGCCAACCAAGTTCAAACAATGTTGATTAAATCTGTCACTGCCAGATAAATTTCTCTGTATTTCATAGTTTACAGAGTTTTTAACCTGGTGTTTGATTTGACATTCCCGCGCTGGCCAGGTGAACGCATGGATGCAGACTTCTACCGGCTGAGTCAGCTAACTTCCTGTTAGCTCTCTGCTAACTTGAAGAGGGATAAAATAATTTAACCGTGCAGCTCTTCCAGACTTTACAAATGTTATCAGACCGAATGGATCAAATTCTGATCAGTCATTTTACTGGTGTTGTGTTGTTTTATCCTCCGTTTTACTGCTGCAATAGTAGTGACAGAGTAATCTATTGTTAACGTGTTGACAGCGTTTCTGTAATTACTCTCACTGCCAGAAGAGAGAGACAAAATTCCTGCAATCCAGCTTTTAATATATAACGTTTACTGAATCTGTTCATAATGTATTCTGATTTTACAGCACACTTTGGTCACTTTAATGGTTAAAAAACTCTTCTATTATGAAAAAATGTCCACTGTATTTCATAAATTGTTATGATTAACTGATAATTGATTGTTTATGTATTAACAGATTAAGACAATCGCTTCAAATGCACAACCATTCTTACAATTAATGAAGAGAGAAATAAAATTCAGACCACCTAATGAGCGATCTGGGCCTGTTTTCTTCATAACCTTCTGTGAGAGTTTTATCTTTTCTCCCCGTTTCTGGCATCATTGAAGTGTAGAGCGGCAATTAGGAGGAATAGAAAAGAAATAAACAGCAAGTTGATGCAAAGAAAACATTTGAAAGGCATCACATTTTCAAGGAGGAAGGAAAATCTTTCAGTGTTTCATACACCTTTAAGATAAAACTGAAAGTCTTTGCTGTAAAACCTGAAAATAAATTGGTTGTTTACAATTTTACACACATATTTAACATATGAAAGCAGATAAGAAATGAAAGCAGATAAAAGTTGATAGATGGTGCACAAATCCTGCTGCTCCGTCATGAAAACAGTCAAGGTGATAATATGTTATTATTCTCTATTACATACAGACTGTGGCTCAGACCTGCAGATCTCTGGTCATTGAACCATCAGCAGGAAAACACAGATAGCGAGCGTTCAGGATGAGGCGGCCGTTGGGATATTTGCTGATTGAGAGCTTTAAACCTACAAAGAAAGTGTAATTGAAAAGGCGGGTTTAGCCCGACAGCCTTTTGTGATATCTTTTTAATTAAGTTTCCTTTTCTAATGTGCAATCGGAGCGAGCAATAGGAGCGGCGGTGAGGTTTTTGTTCATTAAAATGTGGATCTTCAAGAATGTAGCGCTAATTAAAATTCAGCCAGATGAGAAAAAAAAAAAAAAAAGCTGCTGTGGATACACATCCAGTCACAATGAAACACAGAGAGGCCACTTCATAGGCAGCTGGAAGGAAACACACAAAGGACGAGTCGACCATGACTGTACTGTAATAAGTACTGTAATATGAACTCCATATGTTGGTGTGGTACAACATGCCAGCTCTTCATATGAAACACCTACAGTAAATAAACCATGAGACACAACAACACTACTGTTATTACTGTAGACTCTGAACATTACATTGTACATGAAATGAACCTGTGCCTGTGTGAGCTGCTGGTGTCATGACGTGGTTAGCTTAGCTTAGCATAAAGACTGGAAGCAGAGGGAAACAGCTAGCCTAGCTCTGTCCGAATAGCAAATATACACATATTAACGTTAAACTGTAAAACTCACCGTTGTTTGTTTAATCTGTAAATGAACAGAGATGTAAAAAAGTTGCTATGTGGTTTTAGGAGAAGCTAAGGCAAACAAAAGTTTATGAGGTCACCCAGTAAACAAAACTCAACATACTTATATTTAGTACTAGGTGTGTTTCCATCCACCTGTTTTTATTCATATTTTCAATTTGTGCATTAAAAAAAAAATGGCACTGATCACCTGCTGTTTATCCGCTAATATTCACACGGCAGGAAACAAGCATTAAATGGCATTTTTATTTTACAGATAATCCAAAAATTCAGTTAAATTGACATTTGCTACATGCAATGTTGCATTTGGATGGAAACTTAGCTACTTGAATTTTAATAAAATAACATTGTCTGGAACATGATGTGTTTCTTTTTTCCTATATTTCATGAGTTTGTGGTGCAAATAAAATAACTATTGGGACAATGTTTGCCTAAACTGCCACAGTTTTACACAAATGCTTTAGTGCTTTAGCTTTAGCCAAAGTTTAGCATGTTTTTTAAAAAAATGTTCAGTCTTATAGTTTTGGAGGTTTTGTGTTATTAATTTGATTGTTTGACAAGTAAAGATTGCACATTCATCATGTTTCCTCTTCTGGAAAACATGTCTGTCTTTACAAAAGTTCACATCCATCCATCCAAGTTGCAGAAATATTTAATTATTTAGCAAAGTGTTGGATGGAGAGACCGACCCACTAATCAACATCTTACAGAGCCCTGCAGCTAGTGGGCTTCATAAAACTGAACCGTGTGCAGGTGGAGCTCACAGGACTGGAGTTTAGTTTGACAACAAGACACTTACAGTTAAAAAAAGAAGAAGAAAAAAAAAAAAACTGTGTGTGTGTCTTTGATAGCTGTGAAATGAGACGATGGTGTCTGTCTGAAATCAGAGGAGGCTTTGTACTCCAACAGAAAATGGCGAGAAGAAGAAGACACTCCGAATGTAAAGAAACCCTGAAGAGGGTTTTCAGCGGAAGCAGAAAGACCTCTCCAGTTTCCCTTTTTCTTTTTTTTTTTTTTACAACACCAGGCAGTGAAAGCCCAATCAGAGCTGCGACGTTACAGAACAAATTCAATGCAGAGGAGTCATCACAGAAATACGACAATTTCTCCCGACGGCGCTGATCGAGAGGCAGGAAGAAACAAACGAGCAGCTGTTTGTGCTGCGTTCACTTCCTGTTTGTCTTTCGAGTTCAAAATGCTTTTTTTTTTTCTCCAGTTAAGGTCTATTCAGCCTCCTCTGGAAACGGGCGTTTTGCCTTTTGTGCCTTGTTGATGACTTTGGAGGCGAGTTAATGAAGGGCGATGCTGAAGGCAGAAAGCAGCAGATGAGGATAAATAAAGACCTGAGTGAGTGTGTGTGAGTGTTTTTTTTTTTTAAACACTGAATGCAGCCAAACACAATTATGAATGTGGATTATTGCTGAGGAGGGGAGTGTGTGTGTTAATGTTGGTATGTGTGTGTGTGTGTGTGTGTGTTCAGTGAAAGTACTAACAAAGTTGGCTGTGTTTTGTTAAAGCGTTTATGTTCTTCAGGGAGATAAATCCCATTCAGTTGCTGAAAGTTTACAGATTTAATCACATTTCAAAGTTTTCTTTTAAAGGGCTGCTGTGGTGGAAAACAATAAAAGTGATCTTTGGGATGGATGACGGCGGGGCCTCCAGTGATATAAAATTACTCAGCTCTCCTCTGTAGTCGGTGGTCTGAGTGATCGGATCTCAGGGACTTAGACACCGCTCTGAAACATCCTGTCGAGTCTCAACTGTGCAGCAGACTCTGCTTCATAGACGCTAAGCTGCAGACATTACTGCAGGGAAACACGCGGCATCGTTCATTAGGTTGTATTCTGGTTGGCTGGGGGTGAAGGTGGGGGTCACACCTCTAGCCAATCAGAGTAGGGGCTCATTAATAATCTGGTTTTACGTAAATAGCTTCAGAAACAGCCTGCCGGAGGTCAGAGGGGAATCTGGGCTGTGAGGAAACAACTTTTGATGAATAAAATGTCACAGATATGTTAAAAATAGTTAAAATGACTGAAAAAGGCCATAATACCAGATATATAATGTGTTGTGTTTTGCACCAATGCACCTGTAAAGTATAAACTGATAAATTGTCATTTATTTTTATAACTTTCTATTATATGTTATGAGATTATATTGCCCTAATGTGTTTGTAATGACTTGATCTGCAGGCAGTTGGCTTCATGGGTGTTCAATCAAGCCTTCGATCATTGATTAGGTGCACCTGTAGAGTAACCCACATATAGGCTGACGTGACTCCATTACACAGCAGGGCAAAATAAAATAAGTGGTTTACCTGGAGGTGTGCAGCTCTTCATTAAACATCATCATCACTGTGGCTGTTCCTGCTTGTACTCTTCCCCCCTGCATCTTTTCTAACTGATCCGCTCCAAAGAAGAGAGCTCCAACTATTTCCAGATCTTGTTGTGTCGACCGGCTTTTAGTGCCAATTCAGGAAGGATAAAAGTTTAATTTCCTATAAAATCTTCAAAATAAAAGTATCTGGTTATTTAGCAATTTAAAAGCTTGTCATTTGAAACAGTAAAGCAGGAAATGTTGGGTTACATGGTTTCAAGTTACACAACTTCAACCAGCTTCCAACCGACAGCTTCAACCTGCTGTAAACACTTTATTTAAAACCACGTTGCCCTGGATGCTAAGGTGGTTGCTAAGGTGTTTCCATGTGTTGTTGTACAGATGGATTTGAGAAGTTGACATTTGGAGTAAAGAAGAAGAAAAAGAAGTGAAATCCTGCTACTATATTTTGTTCGCGTAGCCTCAGGAGCCGGAGGAAGCTTCCTGAAAACTGACCAATCAGAGCAGAGCGCTCTCATCAGGAGGCAGGGCCTTAAAGAGACCAGTAGCATATACATTTTTTTAACTGGAAATCATGCAAATATATTCCAGTAGAGCCCCAAGAATGTAAATATTATAAATATAGATCCATAAATGTGCAGAATATGACCCCTTTAATGATGATTAGAACGTAAAATGACATTTTTTGCAACCCATTCCCACCCAAATGTGTAATTATTGGGGGGGTTGTGTTGGTCCATTTCACTAATGTTATGCAAACCAAGCTTGGCACCAATCTCTCCGCCCTCACTGCCAGCTCACACTGCTGATTATATAATCTAAGAGGAGGGTCAGGTGATGTCAGGAGGGGGCGGGGTCTCACTGTAAACACAATCTCAGTCTGTGTTCCAGATCTGCACTTACATATTCATTGTTTACAGTGTGTACTAACCTTTATAACCTACTGTTTTCACAGTTAGTATAATGACTCAACACCCTGCTGTTTTGTACTGACGGAACAATATGATGTGTTCAAAACACTGACTTTCGAATGCCACTGCCATTTAAATTTAACAAATAGAGAGAAAAATATTGAATGTTAGGCCATCATCTGCAATTTATTTTATGTTTTGCAGCTGTGAGAAGCTCCTCCATTTCCTTTGTGCTTTGCATTGTGGGACAATGAGTCCATTAACAGCACACTCAAATGTCAAGTGTTTTCCAGCAGGCGTGGATTTTTGGAGTATACATGATCGTGTCACATACTCAAAACCTTCTTAGAATCAGTTTTGGGACATGTGGCTTTGATTTTGAGAGGGTGAGAGGAGCTTCTTTGATTCTTCAGGAGTTATTGGGGTGAATTATATCCTTTCACCCACTGAGTAGGAGACAGTCCCAGATGATTCCCACAGAAGAGCTGAAGGAAGCGTGTTTACGCTGCTCTTTAATGGAGGTGGGCTGGTTTTACCACACATACATTTGCCAAACCAACCATTAAGACCTCATCCTTCAAGTCTTTTTTATTGTAGCTGTAAAAAAAGATTGCCTGGAAACACTTCCAAAGCATAAATCTCACCTTTGTGTGTCTTGTCAGAGTCTGTCTCAGAGTGTGACGTCTTCTTCTTTTTACTTTTTTCATGCATTCATTGCATTAATGAACATTTTATATATAAATAATCATTTAAAAAACTGAAGATGGAGCTTAAGACTCCCTTTGTTGAATCATATCCTTTGTTCAGTTCAAAGATCTGTAGTTACTGACTGTAGAGTTTGTATTTTTTTTTCTTTAAATCCAGTAAACACATCAGTCTGCAAATGTTTTACTGCTCAAACACTTTCAGATTCTCAGTCTTTTTCAGTTTGGCACAAAACTTTCTCATAAGTATGGTGTAATAGTTCAGCAACCAACAGATCTGCAAGAGATTCATCACATCATGACAGTCGATGGATGAACTCTTGATTCTGTGTCTACAGTAACATACTGCACGTTACACAACGGAGCTGATAGCAGCACTTTTAGTCGCCAGCAAGCAGAGCTGCACTGCTAGAAGCTGATATTTCTGTCAGTGACGCTAATGATTAAATACACTCAGTTCAACTTGATGATTGAGCACCAAAAATGTGTGTGTTCATGTACTGAACACCTCTGAATATTATAATACAGCACAGCCCTCATTATTCACAGAATTAACAATTTATTTATATCTAAAACATGATTGAAAATTGGACCATTAGACCATTTACCAAGCATCACTGTTTATATTCACAGCGTCAACAAAAAAAGACAAATGCAATAAAAATAATAATAAATAATAATCAATAATCATAGATAATCAAAATCAATCTTTGCCAATTGATAATCAAACCCATATTTACAACACATTTTATAACCAGTGGTGGAAATTAACTAAGTACTAAGCACAGTTTTAAGGCTCTTGTACTTTACTTGAGTATTTCCATGTGATGCTACTTTCTACATTTCAGAGGGAAATATTTTACTTTCTACTCCACTACATTTATGTGACAGCTTTAGTTACTTTTCAGATGAAGATTTGGCACAATGGATAATATAACAAGCTTTTAAAATACAACACATTGTTAAAGATGAAACCAGTGGTTTCCAACCTTTTTGTCTTTTGACGTCTTACAAAAAGCAGTGTGTAGTCGGGGTCACATTTCACATGTCTATGAGTTGTTAACAGCTCCACCAAATAGTGATTTTTCCCTCTAAACTTCTCACATGCTTTCATTTCAATAAATGTTCAAATGATCCAATATTTCAGCAAAAAATAGAGATTGGAGAAAAAGTCCAAAAACTGAAAACAGATTTGTGTATCAGAACTTTTTTCTTCTTTCCTCTCCCATTAATCATGACCCCTCAGATTTATCTGTTGACCCTTTGGAGGGGCCCCGACCCCTAGGTTGGGAACCAGTGGACTAAACTAGCTAACTGTATATGAATTAACTAACTAACTAGCTCCACCTCCAGAAGCTACAACAGTAACATGCACACAGCAGCTTCACTCCTGAATCCTACAGCTTGTTGTCACTCAGATCCAGCTCTCTTAGATGGGAGGGGTTGGACTTCAGAGCTGAGGCCAGAGAAGCACAGCTGATCTCTGTCAAACTGCAGTCACCAAATGTCAATAAAGAATAAATTATGTAGATAAAATGTAATTTATAGTCCAACTATGTCCTCATCAATTAGCTTTTCCCTAAAATGAGCAGAGTGACTTTGTCATTGTGTTATTGTGGATCATCATAATGTCAGCCTTCTACTGTCAAACCTGTAATTGGAGGATCAGTGTGAAATCAGACATCTTGGACTAGAACTTTGTATCAGAAATTTCTTCTTTCCTCCTTTTAATCACCTCACGACCCCTCAGATTTATCTGCTGACCCTTTGGAGGGGCCCCGACCTAGGTTGGGAACCAGTGGACTAAACTAGCTAACTGTATATAAAGTAGTTGAAACTAGTTCCACCTCCAGCAGCTACAACAGTAACATGCTGCTCTAACACTGATGCTTCAGTATTAATAATCTAATGATGTCATATATAATAATATATCAGTCAGAGGGACTTGTAATGGAGTATTTTTACATTACTGTATTGGTACTTTTGCCAATACATTAAAAGGATCTGAATACTTCATCAGTTAAAATAAGAGTCAATAATATGAAAATGAGCAAAATAATACAAACAGGAGTGAACTACAACCACTAGCGCTAATGGATGGGAAAATAAATCAGCCAACACTTTTATTTACATATTTTTTTTATAATTTACTAGATTTATTCAAGCCTTTTTTTTAAACTCATTATTATTTTATTTTTTATTTGATTATTTATGCCACATCCCATACTCTAATGAGGCCACTTTAAAATTAATACATTAGATTTGATTTTGAAGATAGCACTTGCAGTTTAATCATTGTGTTTTTACTAGTTTAATGGGACTCTCTCACACATAATCAGCAGCTCATTTGTGTTCGGTCTCGGTCGAATCAACACAGTCACAATTTTTTTTTCTTTGTAAGTGGAGTGACCAATAAAAGCCTTTGTATAAATCATTTCCTTTGTGATCAGACTCACATGGCATTCATCTCTCCGGCATACTATAAGGCCTGCGTGGTATTCACCTGTGTGTTTGCTAATGAATTAAACAGCAGGCTCATTACACACATACAAACACACACTTTCTAAACAGCCTTCAACGCCGGTCGCTTACTGAATCCCGTTCAGTCCTGATTTAATCAAACTCCACTCTGCCTTTTTGTCTTTTGTTCTATGATTATATTTTTCCTCTGCGGTGCGAACGGCTGCAGGGGACGGACCGTCAGAGAGAAAAAAGCCGCGGTCAGATAAACAAACGGGATGAAATAATCTTTTGTCACAGATTAAATAGCGACTCTGCTGCCCGCAGGGTTTTTATTGTGAGGTTTTTATTTTTGATTCATTCGGGTTTAATTGCTGATGACAACAGCGAGGTGATAGAGGTGAATGGAAAATTACAGGCACACCTCATTAAAGAGGAGGGTTTCAGGAAGGGAAGGTTGTTTAAACAGAGAGGACATTGGGGGGGGGGGAGTTTAGTTAATGGGACTTTTCATTCATGTTGACCCACAGCTGCAACTGTATCTCCGAACCTTAAACTGACCTTCACGCCGCAGAATCCACCCAAAACTGCAGCTACCAACATTTTTCTGTAGAACGGCAGATTGGAATTTCATCTCTCACTTTTTTTAGCTTGGTGGAAGAGGAAGCTAACACCATCAGAGGTGCAATATGGCTGTTAATGACCTGCATGTTCTATCTTCGTAGCTGTTTAGCTTGTGAAGAAGTTAGCTGGAACGTTGCAACGCTTTGGGGAAAGGTGTTCATCATCCATCCGTATCATCTTCATGGAAACCAGGCATATTATATCATCCAGAACATCCAGTAAAGTTACAGAAATTCAGAGAAAACTGCAGTCTCCACTATCCAATCACCTTCTGCTGTAAATACGTCTTTTGTGTAATACCACAACAGGCCCAGCTGAGAGATAAGATGTGTCGTTGCAAGGAATCTTCTTGTATCGGTGTGTAATTTCAGGACTTTCTCCAAGTGAGAGACAGCGAGGTCAGAGGTCAGGAAGTCTACAGTGCAGTGTACACTTTGCTTCTTGGATCCAGAATACATGTTCCCCTGTAAGACAACAGAGACTTCACCAGAGAGATTTTACCCTTATGGACTCTCTGTCTATACTAACTACATTAATTACTGTTTTTTATGTGGACTTTCTGTTCTTTGTTTCTTCCTGGAATGACACTTAAACTAATTTGACAGTTATTCCATACTTGTTTGAATCCAGTTTTTATTGTCAGTCCACTAACTCGTGGTACATTTTACTGATTTCTAATCACTCTCATTTAACAGTCCAATATTTACTTCCAGTAAACAGCACAAAGACCGGCTCCTGTCTGCAGTATTTACTGGATGTGTCAGTTTTTTCAAGCATGTCACCAAACACTGGCCCTGAGTATGACCTATTGCAAACAAATGCAGTCACATGTTGTGCTGCAGAACGCAGGAAGACCCGTAAAAACAGATGTACAGGTTTATTACTGGGGATAAAAAACTAATTTTTGCAGATAAAATCACAACAGATGAGAAATGCAAAGAGCTGCAGAATCATTTCGGAGCATAAAAAGATCATAAAGCTCAGAGTGGAGACCTCCGGTGGTGTTTTTGTAGAGAGAACCGTGTACACCTTCAAAGCCTGTGTGTGCTGTCAGCTGATATTGGACTAATAGTGGAATAATCCAGGAGTTCATTTATGAAACGCATGGTGAATAAAAGTGTATGAATCCCTTGACTGCGCAGGAACACATTAGGCAGCCTACAGTAACTCTCTGTTCAACTTGAGTGCCGTCGGTTCTTCCATTAAAGACCTGTGTGCTGTTTGCTCTGTAATTACTACGGCAACTCGGAGCGGTCACTGCTAATGTTGGGTGTGTTAAAGTGGCTTTAAAAAAAAAAAAAAAAAGAAAGAAAAATCCATACAGTGAGCTCAGTGCCGCTGTGTTTCTGAAATGACCATCGCATCAATAATGCAGCATCAGCAGAAACGAGCCGTTTCATTTCACAACTGGACTAATAAACCTCCAGCGAAGAGTTCAGCTCCCGTTTGTAATGTGGTAAAGTTTTGGGGATGGTTTTGGAGATAGAGGAAGGGAATAGAAAGACATTAAAGGCACTTAGAGATCCACTGTTTCACTATCGATACGCATTATTGGACATATATTTCGGAATGTGATGAGATCTTTTGCTTTTACAAACATTAAAAAGAAATCAGAGTGTAAATGTGATTATGTTTAAACGTTCAGAGACACAGAGAGACGTCCGGGATGTGTCTGTTAGCTTAGCTCGATCTTACAGAGACGTTCACATGATCATTTATAGAAACTTTTGACAGGAGTGTTATAAATCAGTCAGCTTGCTTGACGCTCAAAAAAAGAGAAAAACATGTTGTTTAGATGTTTGGAGACGTGCACGTCACCACCATGTTATTATAGTATATTATATTGTTTGTTTTTATCACTAATAAATACATTTCAAAGCATTTTAATGTGGTAGTTTAGTGTTGCTGAGCCAATTTTATAGACTTTGGATAGATTAATAGTCAGTAATTAGTAGCAGTGCATCATATTATTTAAGTGTATCATATGTTTTTTAATAATAACACTTTATTTATATAGGAGCTTTCAAACAGTGTCAAATAGATGTAGGTGAGCAGAAAGTACAAATGTAGTGGAGTAAAATCACATAGTAGAATAAAAATGGAGTAAATGTTCTTACGTTGCACCCCTACATACATATGACATGCATTCAGACCTGTCAGCGTGTCCATCCACAACACTTCAGTCATCCTCTCATCTACCATCCAACAGAATAAAGCTGATAACTGAAGGTTTCAGGATGCTGCACACACCCAGCAGTCCTGTCTGTCTGTCTGTTTAGATTTCCTGCGCTGCTGTTATAAACAAATGCGCCGAGTTCTAATAACTTTAATAACTTGAAACACTTTCCCAGCATCAGAGCGAGTCTTTAATAATGAAGCCAGCGGCAGTTAATCCTCAGAGAAAAGGTTTTACCGGTAAGAGGGAAAGTGCAAATTCCAATTCTCAGCCCATAGCGGAATAAAACACAGAACAAATCAGGGCCAAGCTGACATTAGCCTCACGCTAGCAGGACGCCCACTTCCCATGAAGGCCAATTACTGTACCTCCACACAAGCAGCAGAGGGTTTCCATGACTTACAGTTGGTGTTTTTATGTGGGGTTAAAAGAGGTGAAAGGAAGCGACTGGGCTTTTTTTTTTTACCTTTACAAAGGGACAGAGCAGACATGTCTGCCAGACCTGACATGTTTTTTTTTTTTTCTTTCTGTCTCTTTTTTCCTCTTGACCAGCTGCTGCATAATGAGCCTATCTGGGGCTTAAGAGAGAGCATTAGCAGTCCGCCGGCTTTCTCTGCTATCTGTGACACTTCACTGCTGAGGAGGAGGAGGAGAGCCATTTTCTCTTTAAAGAAAATATCAGAATCATTTCATATTTCCTGCTCATCATCTTTCTGAGCAGAGCTGCAGGGCTGCTGAGCTCTCAGCAGTTATATTCATGTTACGGTCAGCAGGGTAGTGTGCAGAAGTCAGTGTGGGTTTCTACTCAGACTCAATATATGCATTAAATGTCACTGTGAGAGCAGGAATATTGAAGAATTAAAGTCATCCTTCAACTGTCAGTACAGTACTATATTACATCATTATCATTATTATATAATTATGTATAATATGGTGACAGGAGCAAAAAAAAACCTTATTTGAGCCATTTATTGTTGAGTGAAGAGCTGAAACAACCCATTAATCAATCAACAGCTATTTTCATAACAGATGAACTGAAGTCATTTTCTAGCAAAAAAAAAGAATTCATCAGTTGAAGCATTTTTTTTTCTTCTTCTCATGCAACATCTCCAAAATCGAACCCTGATTCCTTGTTACCTGCGGTCACCGTGGTAGGTACAGAAGGAACCATGGAGAAAGGATCATGCAGACATTTGAACAAGACGTTGAATTTGATTTATTGATTCGGGGAGGGGGGACAGGGGGCGGGTAGGCTCATACAGGGGAGTCTTGATGAATCAGTTCAGAACATATACATGCAATGGGAGATTTGAGTCACCGAAGAAGCAGCCGAGCCATCCCGAGAAGCACCTCACTGTGGTTTAAAGTCTTATGAATGCAGGCGTCCCTGAAAGTATGAGCTCCAGAACTGCCCAGTTATTCAAGTCAAGACTAATAAGAGTGATAAGACAGTTTATAGAGCTTCACCTGCTTGTTGTGCTACATAACACAACCTGCTTGACTTCATACTATATTATAAATCAACAGGTTTTGTTATGTAGCACAACAAGCTAGTGAAGCTTTAAATGGAACTGCTTTTCCATGCATGTGCAGATTACTGTCTTAACACTGTTATTAGTCTTTGGAGCCGTTTCTAAACACACTATACGGTAACCGATGTCTTCAGGGACGAAGGGACATGTCAGCCAGTTAGAGGCTTCAGATACACACACAGCACTTGTTAGTAGATCAGTTCACTGTTGGTTTGCATCCAAACATGAGATTTGTTGACAAGAAGGAGAAAAGATATAGAAAATCATCAGAATGATCCTTTAATGAGCCATTTGAGGTTTCGTTGTACCGGTCAGGTGCATTCAGACGTCCGCGGTTTAATCTGTGAGACTAGCGTGTGCTATCAGCAGCCGAGGTGTCGAGGCCAGTTAATCAATCGGTTCCAGCGTTTCAATCGTTCGGATCTTTTTGCTTTTGTGTTTCATGTAATTGTAAAGTGACTGTTCTGTGGGGGGGGAGGGGAGGAGTGGGTTTGGATAGTTGGTCAAAAAAAGAAGAGCTCAGGTTTTAGGAGATGGTGACAGGCATTTGGAGGAGGAGGGGTGGAGGGGGTCTGACTCCTTTAATCTATAATGGAACAGACGTTATCATTATTGTTAAATAATGCACAGTGGCCACCAGCATCAAGTATTAATAACTTTCCGGTGACCTGCCTCTGGGCCCAAACCATGACTTTGAACAGAGCGTGTGTGTGTGTGTGTGTGTGTGTGTGTGTGTGTGTGTGTGTGTGTGTGTGTGTGTGCTCTTTATTGACTAAAGGCCACTGTAATATCGGGGTTTGAAGAAGCTCAGGAGGGGCAGCAGAGGAGGATTTAAAACCCCAGAAGTTGTTTGTTTTTTTTTGTTGCCTTTCTGCTCCAGTTCAGTCAATTATTCCCATAATTCTGGCATTTATTCATATTTGGTTTCATAATATCAGAGGAACTACTGAGCTTTCTCATCATATTTGTAATGATTTTTTTTTACTTCTGACCTCGTAACTCAAATGAATATTTCACAGTTGCTCTTCTGCTGACTGTTCTCACTGTTAAAATTTATTCTACTGATACTCACCTATTTAATTGTGCCGAGGATTAACATTACTGAGAGTTTATCATGAGCAATAATACATAAAGAGCCGCAGCAATTAGTTTATTAATCGATTAGTAGATTGATAGAATATGAATAGGAAACTATTTGGATAATCAATTAATCATTTTGAGTCATTTTTAAAGAACTCAAGCTTCTTCAGTGTGAATGTTTTCTTCTGTGTGATAAAACAAGACATTTTAGGTTGCATCTTGTGTTTGGGAAACAGTGATTGAAAATTTTCACCATTTTCTGACATCTTGTAGACTGAATAACTAATTGATTAATCAAGAAAATAATCAATAATGCAAATACAAATAAATGTAGCCCCTAAACACATATTCCAGGTGCAAACTTGAGCCCTTTTTTGAAGCTTTATTAACAATCTAAAATACAAAACCTCAGACATCACAGCTTGAAAACAAATACATAAAATATATATATATATAAGTAAAGGGAGATAATGCATTTTTTTTTTTTTTTTAAAAAAAAAGGTATAATAAATAAATAAATAATATGCTACTGTCACGTGCCAGGGGTGTGGAGGAACCGTTGGACCCAAATGCAGAGAGCCAAAACAGGCAAAATCTGATGCAGACCGTTTATTCTAACAAATAGGTTACAAAACACAAGGACTAAGCACAACACCAGGGATAACAACAGGGAAAACAACAGACGACTCGACAAGGACTGAACTGAAAACAGGACTATAAATACACAGGCAGTGATTACAAATGAAACACAGGTGAGGAGAACAAGACACAGGTGAGACACATGAACTAACGAAACACAGGAAGTAAAGTGACCAGACACAAGGTAGCAGGGAATTCAAACTAAAACAGGAAAACAGAGGAACACAGGGGAAACAAAACCCAAAACAAAGCACACATCAGACAGGGCAGGTAAAACAAAAAGACAAACTAACAAAAACCCAAAAATCCTGATAGACCATGACAGCTACAGAGATTTAAAGCTCTAATCTGTAATGATTCCTCATTAAAAATATGTAAAAACAGCTAGACCTATGTTCTATATGTTGTTGAGTTGTGTACTTACGTTTCTCTGGCCTCAGCTCTGAAGTCCAACCCCTCTCTGGCCTCAGCTCTGAAGTCCAACCCCTCCCATCTGAGAAAGCTGGATCTGATTAATAATTTTCAGTTTTCAAACCCAGAGAAATCTGTCATTTTAATCAAAGTAACGGACCATTTGGTGGCCTGTCAATGGCGTCATACCTCCTCTACCAAAGAGTATAGTGCACAAGATGCATGCGTCGGCGCCGTGTTTGTCCGCTACAATGGCGTCTAGCAAAGAGTAACTTACACACAAGATAATACATGGGCTTTTTTGTGCTTGTTCCACACAAACTGTTAGAAATGGACTTTTATTCAGTTTGAAGCCACATTTTCATGATAAATTTAGCTGGTTTTTAACTTGATCTTTTAGCCGCAAGAAGGATTTTAGTCATTGGACGTCTGGATCTTAAGTTATCAGAGAAATAAACTGGGCAAACGTTAGCAGCAGCTCGGCTAACAGCCCCTCCAGGAAGTCCGCTGCTCGCCCAACATGTTGGAGAAACACTGATTTTTTAGGTGAAACTGCTTTATTCAGTGAATTGAAGAAGGACGTTGCGCTTCAACAATAGTATTCTTGGTGGAAACCCAAAATCTAGCAGACTTGTTCCAAAAATGTAGAGAAAAAGGTAGCACATCTCAATTTTCCAGTCATGGAGGACAAAATATGAACATTTCTCTTGTTTATTTGGCTCAAATAATGGTTTATGTTTGGGCACAGAGCCTTTTTTCAGAGCGTTTTAAGTATAAAGGTTCAATTCACTCATATATACAAGGGAGGAGTTAGTACTCAGCTGGAGGTTGGACCCAACAATTTGGGAACCAATCAGCCTTCTCATCCCATGGTTCTAGACACAGGGACCAATCTCAAGTCTACAAAGAAATCTGCTTTAATTAGTATTTGAATGATTTTAATCAGTAGGTCCGTTTGTTCTGGAGAGGAGGAGACCTCTGCGGGTAAAAACATCCTGAACCATCAACACTGGAGTAATCCTATCCCGCTAAAGCTGCTGGTTTAACAACCAAGACAACAACTCCCATCATGCCTGACTGCTTCACACCGTCATCACACTCTGAAATTACATGTTGTGCATTTAATACACTTTTTCAAATGTGTTTTCGGGGCCTTTAAAGACACAGTGAAGTGAAAAATACATTTTCCTGTTTCTAATCCTGCGTCTCTGTGTTGTTAATTGTTCATTTATTTCTTGTTATATGCCAAATATACACTCAACAGCCACTTCATTAGAAACACCTGTGCGATCTACTGCAGTCTACTTTTACAAAGCTTATACATTTTCAGTTTTTGTTGACATTGTCAGGAAGGTGATAATTCTACTTTGTGTTTATTATCGAGGTCGTAGCTGGCGGTGACGAACTGGAGTGAGTTATATTGAAAAGTGTTCGTGATATTTTGTTCACTCCATTAACGCACTTGAGGGGGGGTCAAAATATTGGGAACACTTTTCAATATAATGCACCACTCCAGTACATCACCACCACCCACCACCACCACCTCGGCAGTAAAGTAGAATTATCACCTTCCTGACAAGTTCAACAAAAACTGGAAATGTAAAAGCTTCATAAATGTAGAATTTATGGCAGAGCTGTTGTGTTGGATTGCATTAGGTTGTACAGGTGTTCCTGGTGAAGTGGCCCGCTGAGCGTATGTCAAAACATGTTGGAGTATTTTTACATCTGAATCTCTTATCTTTTCTCTTCCTGTAAAACATTTTTTCGGATGTTTGATGACTCATCTTGAACTCAGGAGCTTTAAAAATGAATCCTAGCGAATGTTACTTTTAGCAACGAGCTCATCGTGTAAAACTGTACCGGACCAATTGTGGGTCGCACAGGAAGGGATGTGTGGGCTAAAACTGTTCATTTCCAAACCGATGTCCTCCCTCATCCTCCTCCTGATCTAAAAACAGGTGGGGAAGGTGTGTGTGACTTTAAAGAGCAAAGTGCCAGCAGATATCTCTTTCACCATTCATACTTTGTGACTTCATCCACATTTATCTGGGTTTTAATCTAACATACCATGTCACATAAGTTCTGTTGAAGCTGTTCTGTGTGCCGGTGACCTTCAACTACTTTCTCATCTCATAATGGGTTCGTTTTTGTCCAGTGACTGTTACAATAAAGTTTATTCAAACAAGACAACTGTGTCCACAAGAAGGCTGAAGTAAGAGACAAAAACTTGGAGCCACAGATGTCTGGAAGATGGAGATGATCTGATGTGAAGTTTTCTATCACAGCATCTCAGTCTGACATCAGTTTACAGTTTACGTTGATCAATGATTTGATCGAAACTGATTAATTTCACATTATGTGTGAGGATTCGCTGTTATTTGTGGTCTTGCATGGTAGTAAGTTCAGTATATTTGAATTTTGGACATTTGGTTGAACAAAAAAACAGAAGATATGATGACATCACCTTGGGTTTGGTGCATTTTACAGACCGAACGAATAATCAATTCAAGAAAGGTATCCGCAGATTAATGATGAATGAAAACAATCATTAGTTGCAGCTCTAATTAAAACAAACTCACTACTTTTTTGACAGCAGTCATGTTGTAAAACTGTAGACAGACGACATTTCTGACCTGCCAGAAAACAAACCGTCAGTTCAACAGCCAGATAACTGATCGATCAGGTGATTAATCAGGTATAGTAACATCAAACTGCTCATCAAACAACAACCGGGACGACTAATTCGGGTTTAAAATCAGGTTTAATGTGCGCAGTGAGTAAGTGTGAGCGTGTGTCTTCATCAGCAGCAGATAATCTTCTCTGCTGTTTCAGAAGCCTCACGTCACAATAGATGTTTGTATTTGTTAGTTTGTTTGAAGCTCAACAGAGAGACCCCGCCCGCCTCACACTTTCAGAGCATCTCCGCGGAAACACAAACGTCCGCCTGCTGCCACAGTCGATGCTTCCTGCTCACGCCGCCCCCCCCCCCCCCCCCCCCCCCCCCCATAAAAAAAAAAAACTAAATGAAAAATGAAACAAGAGTTAACAAACATTTTGGCCGCCTTTCACTCTGTGAGCACTAAACATCCCGTATAAAAATCTATTTGCTGGATGGCTTGTAAATTGAAAGCTTTAGAGGCGGTTGCCTAGCAACTGGGGCCTGGTTGCCAAGCTCGGCATTACTGCCAATTATGGTGGGCAGGAGAAATTGGTGCCGTCCTTTTTTTTTTTTTTCTCCCCCTTCTGACTGCTGAATGTCTCTTTTTTTTTTCGCAGAAGCAAATCAGTCTCCACTGGAAGATCTAACCACGCTGTCGATATCGCTGCCTTTCACCAAATATTAATGAAAAGTGATCAAAACACACAGCAAAGTTGTTGAAAAATCCTTTTAAAACACTTTTTTTTAAAATGGAGTTCTGTGAAGCTTTTGTTCGTGTTTGCCTGCCGCGTCATCGCTGTGTCTGTAATAACATAAATCAAACTACAAGTTTGATTTATGTTATTACAGATGCAACTCTGTCACATCATCACCCGGGTCTCTCACATTATCATCTTTCATGCTGGGACTCGCTTTCTCATTTTCTCAAAAAAAAAAACGATCCAAAAGTTGTGTAGTGACAAAAAAAAAAAAGAGAGAGAGAGAGAAACTGCAAACAATCCCACAGTTAATGCATTTCTTCACAATTAGATTTGAGCAGACGTGTTTCTCAGCCCCACCTAGCTGCTGGGGGGACACTGATGAAAACTAATGCTGTAATTCTGCTCAGATATTGCCACCTGACTATTAGATTTTGCCCTTTGTCTTGTATGGGGGCCAATGTGCTTGTTGGTTAACCGAATTAGCTTTTGTGTGTTATTGCTTTATGTTCTCACCCAGAGGACAGTTTCAATAATCAGCTGAGGAGGAGGAGGAGGAGTAGGGGATGAGGGGGTTGGGAGGGGGGTCACCAGCTAATCAGCCCACAGGGCCGTGAATCAGCTCTGTGGCGCAGTGTGAGCTGCAGTGGAACAAACACTTTCCACTTCTATCTGCTGGTTTCTCTGAATCCCTAACTTTCTCCACAATGAAACAAAAATAAGATAAACTTCATGATAAAAACAGAAAAACACATTTTCACTGTCAGATTATATAGTTTTGAACCTGCAATAACTGATGCTTTGTAGACTAGTTTTCAGCAGAGACAAGTAAGGAACACAACACTTCCACATCCAGCAGTTACTTATCAACATTATCATTCACCTGGAGTCGTGTTTCTGTCCACCTGGTGAATGTAAAGTCCAATCTTCTCTCTCTTTTAGCTTCTGTTCCTGCTCTCTACCAACTCCTGAGGGAAATATCTGGCTCTTTAGCTGCTAAACACTCCACTAATGTTCACCAGCTAGTCTACAGCTAACTGATGGTGAGCAGGTAGTGTACAGTGGTTTTTTCCAAATACTCCAGAAAGTTAAAAATGCACAGAAGTTAAATATTTAAAGCTGCACTAATCAATATTCACAAATAAATAACAGCTCACATGACTGTGTAATGTTAAAGTGTCCCGTTAGTTGTGAACTCTGTTTTAGCCTCTTTTAGCTCTTTGTTTTGGTTTTAGGTCAGATTTACTGACTGTTGACTAGACAGTGGATCTAATAACTCAGTGTCATTCATAGTGTTTATTCCACTAAGAATAAATACCAACTATGAATGTCCAAAGAACTTTTTTACCTTTTTTATCTCATTATTTTGGCTGTTTTGCATGCGTCTGTCACCACAACAGTTTCATTTATTTGTACCAACAAAAAATGATACAGTGCCAGTGCTAGTTATAATAATAATAATTTTACTTGTATAGCACTTCTCAGGCTAGAAGCACAAAGTGCTTTCCATAAAATAAAAATGTGTCTTAAGACAGGATTTAAAAGCAGAAACAGAGTTCTGCACAGAGCTACAGCTCGGACACTGAAGCAGGTAAACAAGTCCTTACAATAATCCAGGCGTGGGGAAATAAAAGCATGAATAGTCTTCTCTGTATTGCTAAAAGATAACATCGATCTGATCTTGGAAATATTTCTGAGTTGGTAGAATCAAATATGATGATAATGGTGATGATGATTGTACTCATTTTTTTGGTGTTTTGTCCAAAATTTAGCTCACTATCAAAGATAACACCCAGGTTCTTAGTAGTGCCATTAATATTTGGGAAAAGGGGACAGTGAGAATGAAAGATATAACTGTGTATCGTCTGCATAACAATGAAATGAGATGTTACGGTGACGATTCATATGACGTTATGGTATCATACACAGAGAACTGATCCAAGAATTGATTCTTGAGGTATGCCACATGTTGTCTGTGCAGTTGAATAGATTAATGAATCAATTGAGACATGACATTTTCTATTTGACAGAGGGGAGGAGAACCGCTCCAAGGCCGTTCCCAATCTTTAAGTCTATTCATTAGCGTAGCGTAATCAATGGCGTCCAATGCTGTGCTAAGGTCAAGCAGCACCAGTACAGAGAAGTGTCTAGAGTCTGCAGCCATTAATTAAGTCAATTGGTACCCTTTGCAAAGCTGTTTATGTGCTGTGTAGTTTGTGAAATCCATATGGAAATTTTTCAAAAATACTGCCGTAATTAAGAAGCGCTTCCAGAAGTTGTTCTAAAACTAGTTTCTCAAGAAATTTGGAAATGTAGGGCAATTTTGATTTTTTTTTTCCTTTTAGCAGTGTCTGAATAAAGGCTATTTCAAAATAATCTGGGACACATCCAGAGCAAAGGGAGCTGTTTAAAATTTGGAGCAGACTGGGGCCTATTTCCCCCATCACTTATCTGAACAATTTAGCTGGAATAATACCCAGATGACTGGATGAGGGCTTCATGTGGGACATGGTGTCGGTGAGTTTCCATATCAACCAGCTGCAAGCTATCTAGCAAATGAGGACATGGACAATGAAGAATCAAGGGAGAAGTTAGAAAGGCGATGTTTGCTCGAATTTGGTGAATTTTGTTGAGAAAAAAAAGGAGAGAAATTTCTCACAGTCAGCAGCAGATGAAGCAGAGGGACTAGTGGTGGGAAGTTTTACAAGCCAGTTAATGGTTGTACATAAACATCTGGAACTGTGCTGATTGATGGTTATTAACTGAGAGAAATATTGGTGTCTTGCCTCTTTTACTTTAGATGTTTATCTTTCATTTGTAGATAATGGACTTGGAGTTTTCTTGTCCTCTATTTATGTTCTGTTCTCCTGTATTCTTGTTTAAGGTTTCGAATGTTCTCATTAATCCAAAGGAAAGAATTGGCAACATGTTTTGTTTCAGTTTTAGGTGTTGACTGATTTACCTAGCAGCTTGCTTATATCTAAATTAAAAGACGTTGTGTTTCACAGAATTCATCAGCTGTATGTTCTGAAACCACTTGAAACCAAGTGGTGCATTTATACGTCATTGGTGCAGCCTGTAACAGAGTCTCAAATAAAATACACTGGATACCCAGAGATGGAGAAGTCCATTAGAGACAAATTTAGTCTAAAGTATGTCCGTGACAATGATTGGGGCCATGTTGGACATGTTGAACCAGATTAAAGGACTAAAGATAATATTTAAAAACTCAACTGCAGTAGAATTTGAGGTTTCATCTATATGGAAGTAAAAATCATCCATGAAGATCATATTATCATATTTCAAAATAGCCTTTGGGCGTCAAAGGTTGTGCCAACACACAACACTGGAGTAGCCCCAGTAATTTTCAGCATCAAAACTTCAAAACTTGAGAAGTAGTTGCATTTGTGCTGATTTTTAAAAAACAACAGCAGGGCCTCCATCACAAGCAGTAACACACAAGCAGAGCTGAAACACTCATAGTTTGGGGGCCACCAAATTTTGGTGGTCGACAGCCATCATCAGACCTAAGGGGATTCCCAATGTAAGTCGGTTGAGTGTAGGTTGTGGCCGACAGAAGAGGCTGTAAACTGTGACTGGTGTTGTGGTCAGACATGTGGGTGAGGTCCACAGTCACTTGCTGGCAGTATTTATACAGAATAAAATATAATATGTTAAATAGTGAATGTCCAAGCCGATGGGGTGAAAACCATCCATCCTAAAGAGTGATTCGGCTCCAGAAAAGATTTAAATTATCAATAAAATGTAAGTTATGTAATGTGGAGACTTAAAATTCTAAATCATTCAACAGTTCTTCTACAGCCAGAGATGAAGACATGTTTGCTGCTGGCTTTACGTATATCAAAAAGACAGATGAAGTCATCTTTTAGTATTTCAGACCTCTTATCATTGCAACCGACATAAACGTTTACATTTGGAGTAACAGAGTGCTTATCAGGAACACTAGAGATCTGCTCTACAATGTCCAAAACTTACTGGGAAAGCAAAATGGAGTCGCTGATCACTAATGTGGATGGGGAGAAGGGGATGGGGATTTGTCTCCAGGTTGAAGAAGTAGACTGAAGGAGGCCTCCATAGTCTGGATGTACTTTAGTGGTACTTTGCTTGGTACCATTAAACACATCAGGTGTTGATGTGAGTGTCCAGGCAGAGTCCAGTATATGGAGAAGCTTCCTGTGTTCCTGTATCTGATACAGTTTAGGCGTCCTCTGCTCCAGCTCAGCAGTCTTCTAGTTGAGTTGGACGCAGGTATCACAGTCAGACGGGGAGGTAAGTAGAGGAATAACTGTTCAGGTTGAAGCAGTAGTGACATGGACTCAACGAGTGGATCCACTGCGGAAATTAGGCTTCAGTTGGTAGTCCGCAGCATCTTGACACCCTGTAATTTCCCCCGCCACTGCTGGTTGTCGGGTGCAGGAGATTAGCAAAACAAAACAAGGGTCCTCAGTCTTGTTTGATCATTTTAATGTGATACCACTGGGAAGAACTAAGTAAAATCACATATCTGTGAGTAGATCAGGCTGAGCAAATGTTGTTGAAACCTGTGTAATGTGTTAATTGTCCCTAAGAGAGAGCATACAGACAACCCGCCAGCTTTCATCTGGAACCTGAACCTACTGTATGTCAACCTGACCCTAATGGGTGACCATAACATTTTTGACCTCGCAAAACTGCAAATTTAGAAATTGTGTAATAATAGTTTTAACAGGAAGTTAGTTATTGGCTAATGTGGCCACTTATCAGCATGTTCAGCAGTGACACACAACTCATGGAGGCAATTAAGGTACTTCAAAAGGTTCATGAGGTCATAACTTATTATCTCAGATATCCATCGTGTATAAACACCCATAAATCTGATTGAGACGCTCCTCATAACTCCATAACATGCATGCGAATCATCACATTTTAAGTTTTCTTCAGTCTCCAGTGATATATCCACTGTACATCCATGGGGACACTGCAAACAGGAACTGCTAATAGCTAATTTGGCATACTTTTAATGGTGCCAGTTTGCCAAAAACATAAACAAATGTATGTTAAAACAATGACAACTCAATAGGACGGTGGGTGTTGTGGAAATACTGTATATTATCAACTTTCTGCATCCTTCACTTCTGTTGAGTGCTGCATTTCTCACACTTAAAAATCCAGTTGTTTTAGTCTGCATGCCACCACTCTATAGTGAAGTCTCCTTAATTTAGTTATTTTTTCAGTGTCAACACACCAGAAATGCCAAAATATAGTCAGTTAAGAACGCAAACACACACACCGGCTGTTTTAAAGAGAAGAAGAAGTCATGTTCAGGTGTGCTCGCCTTGTCATAGCCAAACACACACACTCAAAAAAAAAATAATCTGATTTATTTCTCTGCTCGGAGGCTGTGCAGCTGCTGTCAACTGTGGAAGATGACGTGGGGCTTTTTGGCTCTCACTTTGAGAGAAACCCTCCAGTTCAGAGCTGTCCCGCTCCGCTGCGAGCGAGGCGACACTTCGACAGGCATCCCAGCAAGCCGGAGGAGGATAAACACCGAGCTGAGAGCCTCGCAGACAGCCTCTCACCTTAAAAACACACCTGAGGTGGCAGCCGGTGCTCCTGCGAGTCAAACGGCCTTTTAATCTCGCTCTGAGGCACGTCAGGCTCGCTGTAGTCGCCCGCCACACCGAGAGGCGTTTTAATCATGCTGGGGATGTATGAAGTGGCGGGGCCCGGGGCCGGGGGAACGAGGGCCACCGGGGTTCAGATTGTGTTCAGATTCCCTTCAAAAGGTTGAGCAGACAGAACGGAAGGATAATGCCGGGATAATGAGACGTCTCATTACAGAGCCAGGTGGGGAAACTCTGCATTTTGTCATCGCTGTCACAGACGCTGAGCCGGGTCACGACTCGTGTCCGTGAGAAGACGAGTGCTCGCATGCGTCATTATGTGTGGGCTGCAGCCTTGGAGCCGCCGGCCTCTTGGCTTCCAATTGTTCAGGCTTTTCACAGGGGACACAGCGCCGGAGCAATTACCCAGAGTTCAAAACGGCTTTGTCACAGGAAGGACAGCTGTCCGTCTGCCGTCCACTTTGAAGCTTTCGGTGTCCAAACATAGCAGCAGAGTCAGTGATACTGGCTGCAGCTCATTACTGACAATGCTAAACAATGCAGGGTTTAAAATATGAAAACACCTGTCACCTTGGAGTATGTTTCTATACGTTTTCCCATAAAAAACACGCCTTTAACAACATTGAATTCTACCTATTCCTTCTCCCTTATTGAAAAATCAAGAATCTCTGAATATGCAAATATCTTTTTCATATTCTTTAAAGTCCATCTTCTTTTTTTGTCCACCAGAGGCTTCAAGTTTCCACATCAGACTTCTGGAAGTTGCGTACTGGACCACGATTGGCCCCAAAGTAGCCGTGATGTCACGAATCATACTCATGGGCCCACCCCTTAAAAATCTGATTTTCAATGAGCTCAGAGACACTTTCACTTTTTCAGATAAATGTGAGAACAGCCTGCTAGTCTCATACTCTTCACAGTGAAGCTCAAACAATTATAAGAACACAAAGGGAAATAGATTTTTGAGTAAAGGGGGACTTTAAAATCTTTATTTTATGGAGAAGAAAATGTGTTTGACATGTTTGTTAGACATCAAGAAAACACATTTTAAGAATAAACAGAAGTTTTATTTACGAGAAAATACCACAGGTCACCTTCAAATGTGACTAAAAGGTGACAAAATATAAAGAGAAACATGAGAGACGAGCAAATGTGGAGAATAATTATCCACATGTACTTAGATACTGTGCTATAAAACAGTTTTGAAGCACTTGTACATTATTTGTTTCAGGTTTTATAGAGAAAATATTTTATTTACTACTAATAATAGCAATAATAAAACTAAAAAGACTAAAAGTACATAGAATATAGACAAACACATTAAAGAGGCCTGGAACCAGACTCTGTAAGATGACAAAGATGAGAGAAAATTGGGAATCCAAATAGAAAAAAAGTTAGAAAAAGTTGTTTTAAACGTGCAAAGAACATTTCGTTATGATACGTTTTTATGTTTTTGTTTTGCAAAGTTTTTAATACATTCATACGTTCATAAAACGATTCAACGCTGCTGTGAAATATCCGTCTGTTACCGTCATTAAAAGGCTGCAATCGATTTGGGCCTCGTTTCCCGAAAGCATCGTCAGTGCTTAACGAGTGACTCCGACACACTCGGAGGAGGTTGAGAGCTTCTCAGAAAAGTGGAAGGAGGAGCTGATTCAGCTGCAAATTATCATTTATTTAATTATACGTTTAAATAAACAAACATGACACACAAACATTTTTATGTATCTGACTTTATTTGTCTTTTATTTCTGACCATTTTTTATTTTAAATCTCACTTAATGGTGTTTTTTTTTTTTTAATTTCTCGTGTGCATTGGTCTCACATTGTTTTACTGTTTACATTTGTTCTGTCTTATTATCAGCTTGTCAGTCATGTGAAAAGCAGCAGCCAGTATGAAGTGTTGATTGATTGATGTCTTCCAGATCAATAAACTGCAGTCTGCTGATGCTGACGAGATAAACTCACCATCTGTGAACTTGGAGATGAAGAGACTCTGACCTTTTTGTCTGGAAACTCTTTCTCTTGGTGTTTGTCTCCATATCTGTGAGATATGATGTTGTTTTCTTTCTCTTTCCAAGGCCTCTGCTCCTCTCCACTCTGCTTAGAAAGAGGAAAATAATTATAGCGGTCGTGACTCAGGTCACACAGTAGCTAAATGCCGTGGCTTTGTTGACTGTTATAAAGTAAATGTTTTCCGAGGCACAAGGTCACAGCGCTGGGCTCGTGACTGAAAACAGAAAAACAGGAAACTGGAAGTCGCTCTGATGAATAAAAACTGCTGCAGCAAAGTCAACATTAGCCAAAAAAGAAAAGGAGGAAAGTAAGTTTGGTTGTTAAAAAGGGGGAACCTTTGTCACTCTATCTTTCATTTATGTTTAATAGTTTTCACGTTATACAGAGACAGAAACGGAAACTTACCGATGACGGAGTCGTTATTTGTTCAGGTGCTGTAAATATCCCAAAGTGTTGTACGTGCATAAAAAACTGTGATTTATATTTCCAAGAAGTTAAATAGTACCCTCTCTGTGTCACACTTCCAGCCAACACTGTTCACTCTCACTCAATAGGCTGTTTCTTGACCAATCAGAATGGACTCTATTCTAACTGGTCAAGCTTGCCGCCACTCAAAAATGGATAAATGGTTGAAAAGACCTCGTTTCATGCTTAGGAGAGCAGCAGAAACTGTCAGTAGGAGCAGCACAACAGCACAGTCCCACTTAAATCCCACTTCACCTCTATTAGAAGCGAGGACTTTGCCAAACACTAGTGTGTTATATGTGCAAAAGTACTGTTACATAACTGAAACCTTCGCTCTTACAAAGACATTTAGAAACTAACCGTTCTCATTTGAAAGAAGTTTTTTGACTGTCAGCTGAACTTTCAAGCAGTAAGACAGAGAACATTAACAAGAAGGGGTTAGAAGCGTCTTACATGGTGTTGGCAGGGGATGGAGAGGGGGGTGTGCGCACAAACTACATGCACTAACTGTAAGTGTTAGACTATGCATATGATATCAATCTAGATCATGATATATGTATCTGGATTGCAGTCAAAGACCAGTGTTGTTGAATCATTGCAACCTGAATCAGCTGTGGATTTGCTGTCTTGAACGGACCTCGTTCCTCCTGCGAATGAATGACTTGGATCATTCACTCAGAAGCTGAGTGTAAAGTAAAAAGTAAGTAAGATGTGTTTGTTGTGGATTTTCTGAGCTGATGTTGGCAGTTTTAAGTTTTGAAGAAGAAAAACCAAAAGAGGAGTTGAGGAGCTGATTTTCTGGGAATGCTTTAATGACCTTGATCAAGGGAGAACAATCCAGAGCCCACATCTGAACTAGATGCTGTCTCCAACTCCTCTGAGCTCTGGAAATCCAAAACCAGCCTTAAAGCAAATCAGAGATACTGGTTCATCAGTTCCAAATCATAAATCTGTGACCTCTAGTTGCATCTCAGGTCTTTGTCTTGTTTTCGTCTAGCAATGGCCTTCATTCTGGCCTTGGTTCACCTGTGAGGTTCCCACTTATCAAACAGCCCCTATCTTCTGTTTGAGAAGACAAGAGGGTACAGCTTGACATTTTCTAGCTCTTGCCACCCTTTAGTTATGGAAATATCCATAACACATGGTGAGCTACAGAGTGGCGAAGGCCAGGAAGAACCTGCTTGTCCCTGCTGCCACAGATATGACTGAGACAACGCTGGAGGAAAAAGCCAAACAAACTTTAAAGACGATGCCTTCATCAAACCACACAGTGTCACGACAGCAGACCTTTTGAAACAGCTCCTATTCATATACAAGCCAGTTAATTCAATGCCGTTCAGTTGGACCAATCTATAGACGTAGCTGGCCTGTCAGGTACATCCATGAAGGGTCAATTGAGGAATACTTCCTGTTCTGCAAACCACTGGAAACCATGGCAATCAGGCAGGTCATCTTTGAGCTGCTAGACAGCTTTATAAAATTATAGACTTTTATGGGCAACATGTGCTGACATCTGTACGAATGGTGCAAAAGTCATGATGGGGAAACACAGTGGAGTGGTCACTCACATTCAAGCAATTGCCCCCGATGTCAGGTGGGTACACTACAGCATCCACAGGGTAGTGTTTGCTGCTGAGGGAACGCCTGATTGTCTGAAGGATGTTTGGACAATACAATGAAAAAGGCCCCTGAACTCTTAAGTGGGCAACGACCACTTAATGCTGTTATTTCATAGTGAAGTGCGGTGGCTGTCGAGGGGTAAAGTTTGGACCGAATTTTGCGAGCTGAAAGATGAACTTCTTTTTTACAGGCCAACCTTTTCACTTGTTGAAGTACATGTCAATGAGTGGCTAACATGATTGGCCAATTTGGGTCTGAATGAAGAGAATCTTGGATTACAGGGCCTCTCAAACAACCATATTGAATGTGCAGGACAAAACTGAGGCTATGATTAAAATGTTGGAGCTCGGTGCCGACTGTGTCGACAAGGACAACACACAAGTCTTCCAATCGTTGCATTACTTTTTGTGCGCAAAGGAACTTACTGACAGTGTCGAATGCAACATAAAAACACACCTCAGTGAGCTGGATGTGCAGTTACACCGGTATTTCTCCCAAAAAAATGGACAACACAAACAACAGCAATCGTAATCCTTCTCTAGATCCTTTTCATCAACATCTCGTCAACATCTGAGCAAGGCAGCATCATTGAAATATCAATGAGCAGGTTTGTAAAAATGAAGTTTAATCAGACGCTGCTACCAGATTTTTGGATTGCATTGTATCCTGCCCTCGCAAATCATGCTGTAAAGACTTTAATGCTCTTTGAACACAATATATAAGACATGAGAGATCGGCTTCTCAGCTCTGAACTAGCATGAGACTGAAACTCAACCCAACATTGAGTTGGGCTGAATGTATGAATGGCCTCAATGGAGTTGAGTGCATGTCACTTGTTTGAAATTTGAGAATGAATGAAGAGCAAAATTGCTAACACTGTCACTGTCACATCTTCATAAAGGCCTACTTTATGTGTTATACTTCCTTTTTGTAGCGGGCTTACAAACATGGCAAAACGTGACATCATATTTGAGCTTTGAAAAGCTAACTGCACTTCTCATTGGTTGTTTTCTTACAGTGAAGAATCTTATTGATAGATTCATAGTTCATCATATTGATTAGTTATTTGTAGATGGTTAAAATAAAGCCTCATTATAAATTATTCACAATATTGAAATCCATAATTCTGGGTCCAGTATTGTGATGAATTAATGAGCAGCTGAGAGTGAGCTGAATATTTATTGTTTCAGACCTTGCTGCAGGTGGCGCGGATGTAAATAATTCAGAGATGAAATCGGCAGAGTGAGAGTCCTCAAATAAGAATAATAAAATGTCTTTATTCCAGAGTTTTCTTCACGCAGCTGCAGGTGAGACAGCCGGGGCCTCGCTCATCAAATCGCTGCAGATGAAATATTAAAGGAGCAGACTGAGATGAACACGCCGGCTTGTGTGAGTCGAAAGTCGCCAGAGGAAACAGAAAGATGGAAAGAAGAGGTGTTTGGAGAGCTGAAGCTGAGAGAGAAGAGAGATCACAGAGAAGACTTTCTGATGTAGGAAATATGACAAAATGTTATTCTGCTTCATCAGGTCGGCGGAGTGAAGATATGACGTCGTGCAGCAGTCGGCAGGTACAATGGGCTTCCTTTAGAGATGTCACTTATGTCATTCATGTGTGCAAGAAGCCAACAGGAAGTCAGCCGGCTCAGTCAGAGGAAGCCTCAGAAACTGTTTTTGTTCATTGCACCCAGTGATGAACTTACATTGGAATGAATGAGACTTCCATTAAAGCTTGTTCTCCTTCTTTGAGTCATAACTCAGTGAAATCTGAACACACAGACATGACACACATATAATCATATAATCACATCTGATGTACATCACAAATAAACATCTACAAATCTGCAAAGGATCATAGAAAAAAGACTGCCTGAGAATCATCACAATGTTAAGTTTTCTTCAGTAAAAAGTCATCCATGATAGTCATCTGTGCATCTATGTTACACTGCTAAAAGAATATGCTAATAGCTAATTCAGCAGACTTTCAATGGAGACTATTTGCTTAAATGTAAAACAAAATATAGGCTAAAAAAATGTATTTACAACAGTAAGAAGACTGTTCGATGTAGTGCTCAAATAATAATAAATCAATAAAGACATAAAAAGGAAACATTATCCCGCTCCCCTTTGTTTCCTACTACTCCGACTTCTCATCATTAACATGTTGGTGCAGGTTATGCTGATCATGTTCCACCGCTGATGTATGATTAGTGAATATAGCCCCGTGGTGCTCTGGCATTGTATGGAAGATGTTAAACTCTGCAGAATAAAAGTGGCAGTGTGGAAATCCTCATTTGGTTGTCCGTCGACTCCGAGATAATCAGCCATTCCAGGGCTCCTGATAACTAGCGACACACCGCTAACCTTGTCCACCTACATCAGCCCACGTTACACACTGTATATATATACATATATATGGTGTCACAGTAAGACACAGAATAATAACTGGAGTGACTAAATGCATTACTGTCAACTTTTTTCTCTATTTTTATGACGTCACAGAACCTTATATCCCCGTCTCCTCTATCTATTCGTAAAAACAGATTCTCCATTTACACCATTAAAATGTAATCTGTATCTGGATGAGTTAAAACACAGGCTGCTACAGGTGTAAATGCACCCAGAACACACTGTGATCAGAGACCACATTACATCCCAGCAGGTGTAAATGTAATCTGTACAGCGTGAACGCATTCAGCAGCAGTTAGAAGTCTTCCCTCCACAAAAAAAACCAAAGTGATTTAGTGACGTCCGTTCGTGGCAGCAGTTTCCTTTGACCTGTGATGCACCATGTGTTTTGAGAAGTCAGCTCCACCCAGTTAATTTGCATATTGAGTTCAGATCACAGTGCAGACACGGCTGAGAAAAGGAGAATGCTTTTTTAATACCAGTAAATACAAAGGCTGTTGTGGCAGTTTATCCAGATACCAGGTGTAAACTGGGCCATATTTGTCCTGTGTTGAACATCTGTAGACTAAAGGGCAAAAAACTCAAACCTTTTTCATGCACAAAACCATTTTTTCATAAAAAAACTGTTGTAAAAGATGTGTAGTACAACTCACATGCATACAGCTCTATTTTTATAGAGTTGTAAGTTAATAATCATCCTGATTCTGCCTCTCTGACTCAAAGTCTTCTGCTTATTGAAACATGACACTGTTGTTTCTGTCAGGAGGTAAAAGTCGAGCCAGATGACGAAGGCGACTAAACACTTTTTATCAACATTTTAAATGAAATCATGCCCATGTCAGACTTTTTTTAAAAGGCTGGGTCTTCTGGGTTCAAGTCCCAGTGAACACAGTCCAAGGTGAAATGTCAGTGGGGTCGGTCACTTCCTCTAATTGGCCCGAAAGAACAGACAGTTTGTTGTTCAGACAGAGACAAGACAAAAACACACAACAGACTGGAAATGAACATAAAAGAGACACAACCACATCTGCTTTCAGAGGACAGACACATCATTTAGAGTCTGCAAGAGTGAGGAAAAAAAAAAAAAAACTGAGGAGTGATGGCAAATAGATAATGAGACGGCTAAAAGCTTGATCTTGAGAATAATTTGCTTCCTTTGCAGCATGGCCTCGAGTGGGGAAACCATTAATCAAAGGTTAGAATGAAATAAACTTTGTTCAAAGATCCTTTTCCCCAAACATTTAAGACTTGGAGGGCGAGAACGGCAGAGAGAGAAAAAATCCAATTATTTTCCTCTTTTATCACTTCACTCGTTACAAATAAGACACACTTTCTGAGAGGCAACACAGTTTAGTTTTATAATTGCTGTTTTACCACCTGCCAGTTCAGCTAACAGTCACTCCGTCTCTGTCCTCCCCTCTCACGGCACTCCGGCCCGAGATAATCAGCCCGCTCCAATTAGAGACGACGGCCGTTTATTAACCGAAAAAACCGAATGAAGAGCACTGAAAGTAATATTAAATATCTTCTTTTGCACTGTCTGTCCTGCCCTCGAGGATTATTAGTCAGTTAGAAGTCACCTTATTACGGATGTATTTGTCAGGGCGATGCGTCTCGGCCCGTGTCCTCTTTGTGCAGGTCGTTGCAAACGTTGTCAATTTTGGCGAAAATATTAGATTCTGCCAAATTTGAATCATTTTCGTTTTTTGGCAGTCACATTTTAGTCTATTTTTTTAATTTTATTTGAGGCTACAGATGTCTCCATCTTAGTTGTGTACAGTTACCATGGTTACAGGTGTCTGTTGGTGGAAAAGGCAGTTCATTTGTCAACACACACACACACACACACAGATATTTACTAAGACTCATAAGTTACTGATAGGGGCTCAAAGTCTTTTTTTTTTTTTTTTGGTCAATGAATTGCATTTGATTCTCATGATGTGCCTCTGATTCATTTAGTTCAGGCAGAAGAAGGTTAAGAAGCGTGTGCTCAGCTGTGAGAAATAAATAATAATATGTGAGGTGAAAGCAGCTTTCTCTCTGACGCACATGGTGGCGTCTGGTTTGGGGACTTTTATTGATGATATCGATTATTTTGCCAGTTAAACCCCTGCTGTCACCTCTCCAAGTGAAGAAAATCCCCTCCAGATGACACCAATTTTCCCAAACATGACAAACACAAACCAACCACAAACAAACCTCCAAACTAACCATCAGAAGGGGAAACTGACAGCAAATGAGGAAAGTAACAACACCAAATCTCATCTCTGTCTGTAAGAAGATAAAACAACAGGCAGGAGTGTTGGTTGGAACGAGCATCACACAAAACGAGCAGGAGTCTTATGTTCGTCACATGCAGGCTGTGTGGCTGCTCTGATCTGTTAACATGAGAAAATTCAAAGTATTGTCACTTGCAAATTGCAGATAAATTTGCTAATCTTCTTCTTAATCAATAAACGTATCTACAAATGTTATTTCAGACCAGTTAGATGCTGGTTTGGTCGTTGCACACTGTCAGTCAAAGACATGTAGCGACAGCAGTTTGTTTACTTTACCTCCGTTCATATTTGAGCACCGGAAGCCTGCCAGCTGCTGTCAATCAAATACAGACACCAACACACACCCCAGCTGCTGTCAATCAAACACAGACACCAACACACCCCTCAGCTGCTGTCAATCAAACACAGACACTGACACACCTCCCAGCTGCTGTCAATCAAACACAGACACTGACACACCTCCCAGCTGCTGTCAATCAAACACAGACACTGACACACCCTTCCAGCTGCTGTCAATCAAACACAGACACCAACACGCCCTTCCAGCTGCTGTCAATCAAACACAGACACCAACACGCCCTTCCAGCTGCTGTCAATCAAACACAGACACCAACACGCCTCCCAGCTGCTGTCAATCAAACACAGACAACGACACGCCCCTCAGCTGCTGTCAATCAAACACAGACACCAACACGCCCTTCCAGCTGCTGTCAATCAAACACAGACACCAACACGCCCTTCCAGCTGCTGTTAATCAAACACAGACACCAACACGCCTCCCAGCTGCTGTCAATCAAACACAGACAACGACACGCCCTTCCAGCTGCTGTCAATCAAACACAGACACTGACACATCCTTCATCTGCTGTCAATCAAACACAGACACCAACACACCCTGCCAGCTGCTGTCAATCAAACACAGACACCAACACACCCTGCCAGCTGCTGTCAATCAAACACAGACACCGACACGCCCTTCCAGCTGCTGTCAATCAAACACATACACTGACACGCCTCCCAGCTGCTGTCAATCAAACACAGACACTGACACACCTCCCAGCTGCTGTCAATCAAACACAGACACTGACACACCCTTCCAGCTGCTGTCAATCAAACACAGACACCAACACGCCCTTCCAGCTGCTGTCAATCAAACACAGACACCAACACGCCCTTCCAGCTGCTGTCAATCAAACACAGACACCAACACGCCTCCCAGCTGCTGTCAATCAAACACAGACAACGACACGCCCCTCAGCTGCTGTCAATCAAACACAGACACCAACACGCCCTTCCAGCTGCTGTCAATCAAACACAGACACCAACACGCCCTTCCAGCTGCTGTTAATCAAACACAGACACCAACACGCCTCCCAGCTGCTGTCAATCAAACACAGACAACGACACGCCCTTCCAGCTGCTGTCAATCAAACACAGACACTGACACATCCTTCATCTGCTGTCAATCAAACACAGACACCAACACACCCTGCCAGCTGCTGTCAATCAAACACAGACACCAACACACCCTGCCAGCTGCTGTCAATCAAACACAGACACCGACACGCCCTTCCAGCTGCTGTCAATCAAACACATACACTGACACGCCTCCCAGCTGCTGTCAATCAAACACAGACACTGACACACCTCCCAGCTGCTGTCAATCAAACACAGACACTGACACACCCTTCCAGCTGCTGTCAATCAAACACAGACACCAACACGCCCTTCCAGCTGCTGTCAATCAAACACAGACACCAACACGCCCTTCCAGCTGCTGTCAATCAAACACAGACACCAACACGCCTCCCAGCTGCTGTCAATCAAACACAGACAACGACACGCCCCTCAGCTGCTGTCAATCAAACACAGACACCAACACGCCCTTCCAGCTGCTGTCAATCAAACACAGACACCAACACGCCCTTCCAGCTGCTGTTAATCAAACACAGACACCAACACGCCTCCCAGCTGCTGTCAATCAAACACAGACAACGACACGCCCTTCCAGCTGCTGTCAATCAAACACAGACACTGACACATCCTTCATCTGCTGTCAATCAAACACAGACACCAACACACCCTGCCAGCTGCTGTCAATCAAACACAGACACCAACACACCCTGCCAGCTGCTGTCAATCAAACACAGACACCGACACGCCCTTCCAGCTGCTGTCAATCAAACACATACACTGACACACCCTTCCAGCTGCTGTCAATCAAACACAGACACCAACACGCCCCCCCAGCTGCTGTCAATCAAACACAGACACTGACACACCCTTCCAGCTGCTGTCAATCAAACACAGACACCGACACACCCTTCCAGCTGCTGTCAATCAAACACAGACACCGACACGCCCTTCCAGCTGCTGTCAATCAAACACAGACACTGACACACCCCTCAGCTGCTGTCAATCAAATACAGACACCAACACACCCTTCCAGCTGCTGTCAATCAAACACATACACCAACACACCCTTCCAGCTGCTGTCAATCAAACACAGACACCGACACGCCCTTCCAGATGTTGAAAAAAGAAACCTTCTTCTTTCTTTTCTTCATTCTATTAATACAAACCTATTAACAATACATTTAAAATGTGATTTCACTTTCATTTTAAGAAAGATGTAACAAAACAGAGAAGGAAGTGAGAAAGATGTCAATCAGGTAAATGCAGGTAAAGCACCTGCACAGGTGACTTGTGGCAGTTTGAGGCATAAAGGAACAACAAATGCTGTTTTTTCTCTGGTGAGGACTTTGGCTTTACACTTTTAAATTGTCTTTTCTCTGAATGTGCAGACGCTGACATGTTCCTCGAGTTTGGAGATCTTGTTCTTTATTATATCTTTATATTATACCTTACTTCTGAATTTTGAAATAAAGTATGAAACTTATCAGCTGCGAACACAGAGAGAGAGAGAGAGAGAGGAGAGAGGACTGGATGTTCCCTAAAAACAAATTATCAGAAACAAACAGAAACCAATAACCTGTTCGCTCCCTCCTCCTCCTCCGAGGAAATGTAAAAATCTCTCTCCGCGGCGTCGACACCCTGCAGCCATAAACGACAGAAAAATATGAAAACAGAAAAGAACAACATCAACAAAACGGGGATGAAATTTCACCGTGAGGGTGAAAATGAGAAACGACATAATAAAGCGATTCTATTAAAAAGCCATCTGACCGTTAATAAAAGTAATGATTTGATGAGAATGTCCCATCGCAGACCCAGAGGCGGCGCAGGAGGAGGAGGAGGAGGAGGAGGAGGTTCGACCAGCCTTTATTTTTATGCTCCGACATTGCAGAGAAGGGAAAAATGAGAAGAAGTGTGTGTGTGTGTGTGTGGAGAGAGGGGACAACATAAAAAACAATTGCTGCCTCTCCCATCTCTGACTTAATGAGATTTGGTGGCTGCTGCTGCTGCTGTGGCCGAGGCTCAGGTATTATTTGTTGTTGGAGGTGATGGCAGGATTGGATAAAACACACATCTCGCAGCAAGGCGTCGGCTTTCTCATCTGCTGCAGCATATCAGACTCACCTTCTGTCAGTCTGTGGCTCCATATGGTGCATACTGAAAGATTTTAGCCGTAAATACAAGACAAAAACACGTACAGGTACGGTGAGGCTTTTTCCTTGGAAACAGGTGAAGTCATGTCACCACACGTTAGCTCATCAATAGTACATTATAGTAGATTAAAGGCCCGGTCACACTTGAAAGTCTCAAAACATACTTTATATGATATGATTTATTATGGTTATATACACTAAATGTTGTGTGTAAGCAGTGGAAACAAGTCATGAGCACTGACATATCGTCAGCTTTTAAGGTGATATGTTGAACTTGTTAGCAAACAGCTGTTTATTTCCACATCCAGCAGTTACAGAGCAACATTATCATTCATTTGGAGTCATGTTTCTGTCCACCTGGTGGATATAAGTCCAATATTCTCTCTCTTTTAGCCTCTGTTTTTACTCTCTACCAACTCCTGAGGGAAATATCTGACTCTTTAGCTGCTAAATGCTCCACTATGTTCACCAGCTAGTCTACAGCTAACTATCTGTTTGCCGTTTGGTGCTGAGCAGGAAGTGTACAGTGGCTTTTTAGAGCGTTTTCTCTGAGAACAGCAGCCTGCTGCGGCCCAAAACGACACTATGAGAGCCGCTGAGAGTGAACCAGGACAGTAAAAGTTGCAGCCGGACAGATAAACAATGAGCTGAAACTCAACTATAAAGCTCCATAAAGCTGAGAGGAGTCACTGATAATCCTCTGTAGGTTCATCACCGTGAGCCAACACATTACACGTTACACAGTGGATACAGCGGGCTTATAAAAGTACAGATCAAAGCAGCACTTTTCCAGTCTATAACCTTTACAGCACAACTCTAAAGATTCAGAGTTTTCCATCACTAGTTCTTTGTCCTTTGCACATATTTCAAACTCTCTTTGTACATCCAGTCTGTAAATAAACACCACACACAGTTTAATCACTGCTTTGTCTCTTTTACACCATCTGGTTGTTGTCTTTGTCCTCGGCCCCCCTCGAGACAGATTTGGAGAAAATACAGCGATTATCGTCAGACTGATGGGCACCATTTAGACACCATCGGATTTAAAAAAAAACATGAAATATTAAAGTATGAAATGTCTCAAGTCCTTCTGAATTCAGCCTGAATCCTCTAAATGGCAGCAGGAGAGGGAGTGTTTCACCTTCAGCTATTCACTACCACAAAAATGAAAAAGCTGAGTTGTGTGCATTCATGTTTCCAACATAGAGCTGCAACCATTAGTCGGATAATCAATGGACGGAAAATGCATTAATAAATCAGATATTTTTCAAGTAAAAAAGCCAAATAATCTCTGGTTTCAGCTTCTAGAAATAAAACAGGATCACATGTCCTACCTTAGTGGGTTCTTTTCTGCCATCCCAACTGTCTCCAAAGTCATTTGAACATCAATTTTATATACATTAAGTCCCACTTTCTCCTTCTGATTTCATTAAACTTCCCCTCTTATAGCTTGGAGCCATAAAGCTCTTCAATCAGGACCTTTTTTTTGGACATGGCAGGGGAACAAATTGGCAGTCGGTGCACAGAAACTCTTCGCCTCTTTCAGTAAATTTAAAGTAAAAGTTTGGTGTCTATAGTGTCGCCATCTCCACAGGATGCAGGATTGTTTTCATTGAAAACAGGGCGTGGTAATGAGCGCCTTCTCTGGATGATGTATTGTCAATGAATCTCATGTTTGGAGCCAAACCAACGATGAACTGATCTACAGTGCTAATAAGTGCTGCGTGTGTATCCAAAGCCTGATATATCTCATCCCTCTGCGCCGTAGACCTCCGCCGATGTTCGAAAACTATTAAAAAACCCATCAATGAGTCACACTGCTGCACCGGGTGACATGTTCCTTTTATTATGAAGAGTTCTGTCCCGTTAATTTGTTTAGAAACGACTCCGAAGACGAATAACAGGCGTCAAGTTTTCAGTCTCTGGAGAGCGGTTCTGTGCAGGATACAGACAGTGAAGAGAACTTAAAAACATGATGAGTCCTCTCATGAAGAAGAAGTCACTGATAGTATGTATGCAGGCGTCTGTTTTCCTTTCATGCTGTTTAGGTAAATCCCTCTGGCTCTGGGTGTAAAAAAGGGTTACGATGCTTTGATGAGTTCGCAGCCTTACTGAAGCCAGGGGGGGGAATCTGTTGTTTTAGGTTTTAATGTGTTTTAAAAAAGAACAGGAAGGGAAACGTGACAGTGTCTGTCATCTCGTGTGTCGGTGTCAATACCGAACAGAAGCGGAAACTAAATCAATTTGTGCGAGACGTTCAAAACAGAAGACGCGGGGACATTGTTTCGGAGTCTTCCTCAAAAACTAAAAAAGACGATAAGAAGATAAAGAAATACAGATTTCTGTGAACTCAGCACAAACACAACCTCCTCTCTCTCTCTCTCTCTCTCTCTCTTTGTGTCTGTTGATGTTTTTTTTTTTTCTCCACTCCATGAAATGAGACATGAATGGCGGCGTCATTACCGACATTGTGCGCCGAGATCAGAGGAAACAAAGACGTTGAAGGTTCAGGTGTTTTTTTTTTTTTTTTCAGACGCCGAGGGAAGAAGACCTTGAACAAAGTGTTCATTCTCTCACTTTCACATCTTCGGGTTGGAAAAAAAATCTGAAACTTTTTCAAAAAAAACACAAAGTCAAGAGTGTCAGCGGCAAGACGGAGACAGCTGTAGTCGATTTTATGATGACAGATGGAGACATTATATATTAATAATTTGTGTAGTTTAATCTTCTTCTTCTGCATGCTCGTGTCAGAGATGAACCGCAGTCACCTCTCATAAGAAACAGACAGAAACAGACGATATAAGTCGCCGTTTCCTCGAAATTTAAAGGTAATTTGAGTTTTGAGGCACCTGTGCGCTTCCAATTTCATCAACAGTGACACGAGTTTAGGGGACGAGTTTTTTTTATTATTTCAAACATGACGACTCGCATCCGCAGCAGCTGCGAGCGGCGACTCAGAAGTCTGGGATCAGGTTAGAGACGAACGGCAGCTGAACCCAGAAGAGATTACTTCCTAGTGTCTGGTTTCATCCATCTGCATGATTTCCATCCACCTGCATTTACATTTTGGGTGTAAAACAAAACAAAAAACTTGGATAAAAATCTTGAAATGTCACATTTTACACTTGTCTGAGGTGTAAAAACCAAACATACATAGACTTATATAGACACACAAAGCTGTTTCACCTCATTGTAAACTGAATTTATTTGTGTTTTTCATGACTGACACATCTGTTTCCTTTCAATTTGGCATCTGAAAATAAAAGATGGACATTTTTTTTTAAAGTATTTCTGGCTTTTTATTGATTAAAAGTTTAATTAATTAATAAACGAGGTGTCAACAATCTGCACTTGAGGCTCTAATTTGGTGCAAAACATGTTTTATCTATAGAACCGTAATTCCAGCTTTGTTTCTAAAAGACACCCTGTTGTTTTAGCGCGCGCACACACACACACACACACACACACACACACACACACACAGCTTCGTGTGACATGATAATAAGAGCTGATTGTGTTTTTTTTTTGTTGTTGTGTTGAAGCTTCGGGGTCCAAACAGCCGCCGGCTCCTCTGAGCAGATTATTAATGAACGCTGAGGAGCAGAAAATCATTGAAGAGCAGAGGAGGAGGAGGAAAGAGGAGGAGGAGGAGGAGGAGGAGAAAGGAAAAGAAGAAATGGAAGATCAGAGGACTAGAAGGAGGTGGAGGAGGAAAGGGAGGGATGAGGGAGAAACAGCGGAGGAGTGAGAGGACGGAGATGATAAGAGGAGAATTAGTAGTGAAAAATGAAGGTGGATTAAAGAGAGAGAGAGGAGGAGAAGGAAGAGCGAGAGAGTAAAAGGAGGAGGAGGGGGAGGAGGGAGAGAAAAAGAGGAAGAGCAAAAGTAGAGGAGGCATTGAGATTAAGAGGGAAGTAGAAGATGAGGGAGGGAAGAAAAGGAGGGGAGGGGGATAAGAGGGGAGATGGGTGAAAAAAGGGGAAGGAACCTTCCCTCCCTCACTCCCTACCTACGTTACCTCCTTCCCTCCCTTACCTCCCTACTTCCCTCCCTCCCTTCCTTCATTCCTTCCTAACTACCTTACCTCCCTCCCTACCTACGTTACCTCCTTCCCTTCCTTACCTCCTTCCCTTCCTTCATTCCTAACTACCTCACCTTCCTCCCTACTTACCTACCTCCTTCCCTTCCTCCCTACCTCCTTCCCTCCCTCCCTTCCTTCCCTCTTTCCTTCCTAACTACCTTACCTCCCTCCCTACCTGCCTACCTCCTTCCCAACCTACTTATTACGGAACACCCTCCCTCCCTCCTTCCCTTCCTCCCTCCCTCTCTTCCTTCCCTCTTTACCTACCTACGTTACCTCCTTCCCTCCCTCCCTCTCTTCTTCCCTTCCTCCCTCCCTCCCTAACAGCAGCATATCTAGCATTAAAACAAGTAATCACAAAGAATCAATAAAGCCACATGTCAATAATAATAATAGCATCAGCACATGATCATTTATAATTTGATTATTTTTCACCACTTTATTTGTTTATTTATTGGATCAGCTGATCTTCCTGAAGCCCAAAGCTGACATACTGTACATAATGCATTACACTGTAAACATTAACCTGCATTAACACACATTAAATTACATCAACACACACATCCCTTATGAACAGTACAAAGCCTACATTGATATAAATTAGAAAAAGTGACATACATATATAATCTGAAGATACATTTAGACAGAATACTAATTAAAATCAATATGTAGATGACATTTAAAAAGAAACAGAATTATACAACTCGCATGAAGCAGAACATGAATATGGAAAAGCAGCACGGAGTTACTATGAATAACTCCAACTGTTCAGTCTCATCTGCATGCCAGTAGATGCCTCTGCAGATTCTTTTTTTTTTAAAAAAAAGGATGATTTACTTTTCATTAGCTGGATATTAAAGGGGTAAATTATTACAGATTATTACGGCTCTGTGAAGGAGTTCATCTTTAGACTCGGTAGCACAATGTGACCGTTACTGGCAGATCTGCTGGTTTATATATATGTGTGTGTGTGTGTGTGTGTGTGTGTGTGTGTTATTGCAGTAAACTAGCAGCAGCATGCTTGAGGAAGTTCCTTTTTGGACTTTTAACAACTTTTCAAGGTGCTAACACAAAAAAATACAACCTAGACACGACCGTCAGACACACAGGAAGAAGTATAATTACAACAAAAAAGAGCTACGAAGGCGAGTCTGCATCAGTTTAACAGGATAAATACTGTAGATAGTTTAGTTTTTATAGTGAATATTATGAAAATATGAATACAACTGAATAATAAAAGCTATAATAGTTAACTCGTGACCTCAGTGGTCATCATACACAGAATAAATGGGAGGAACAACAGTGTTGGTGCAGAGACGGTTAGTCCAGGTGAGTTTTGTGTGTACTGTGGGGATGTTCCTGTGTGTGGAGGATGATCCAGCAGCATCAGAGGGGGGAGGGGGGGGAGGAGGGGGGGGTTCAGCATTAGATGTGAGGAGGGGAAGGGGTGGGGGAGGCATGTGAAGTAGGGGGTGAGGTGATTATGCGGTGGGTGGCAGCAGAAATGTTTAGAAGTCTGACAGCTCGGGGTGAAGAAGATGATCCAGAACCTCGCAGAGCTGGTTCTGATGCTGCTCCACAAACAGACTTTGTAGGGGAGTGAGGAGGAGGAGGAGGAGGAGGAGGAGGGAGGAGGAGGAGGAGGGCTCCTTCACCATGAAAGAGGCTCCGTGTGCACAGCTCCTCTGAAAGATGTCCTGGATGGATGGAGGGGAGAAAGGACCCTGTATGATCTCCTCAGTTGTCCTCCATATGTGTTGCAGGGTCTTGATGCTTTGATTTTTTTTTTTTCCCCCCAAACCACGCAGTGATGCAGCTGATCAGGACGCTCGGGAAGTGGAGGCGTTGCTGTGCTTTCTAGGCTGCAGAGTAGGTGAGGTCGTCTGAGATGTTCACACAAAGATCCTCTCCTCTACGGAGCCACTGATGAACAGCAGAGAGGTCAACAACCGTTGTCTTTGCACCAGTTGCTCCACTTCCTCTCTGTATGAGAGGAGATGTGTCATCAGCAAACTTGATGCTGTTAAAGGCCATGATGGTGCCTGATGCCTGAGGGAGGTATCGAGGCCCAGCAGGTGAGGTTTCCCTGCCAGCTTCTTCGTCGGTGCATCGGTGTTGGGGAGAAATGCAAACTGGAGACTTGAAGCCTTTCATGACTGATGACTCGCTGAGATGTGTCACAGTCCACTTCTTCGGCGCTGTAGATGATGATGATGGTCTTTTTGAAACCTGTGAGGACGGCGGCCTGGTTCAGGGAGATGTTGAATATGTCAGCTGGTTAGCGCTCGCAGCCTGGTCGCCAGAATAAAACGCTGCCGTAGTACGTTTCAGCAAACTACAGGAACGTTGAATATCTACGTTTCAACACGTGAAATACGTATCATATTAACATTTGTATAAGTGGAGTAAGTTTCTTGGCAGCAAGTTAGAAGTGTTTTTGGCGAGACGTCAGGACGTTTGCAGCCATTTTTCTGGCGATATAAGCAGGTGTTTTTAGTAAGACATCGACCATTTTTATTTTATTTTTTACTTTTATTTGAACTCAACCCATGATCTTTCCCTGAACCCTAACCAGACCTGAACCACAACATCATCACACCCTAAAACATCTTTATTCAACAGGCAGAGATGTTGATATGATATGATGCGTATTACACGTATTAAAACATATTCAACATTTTCTGTGGTTTGCAGAATATCTACGTTTGAACACGTGAAATACATCATATTAACATTTAAACAAAATGCATCATATCAACATGTGTGTAAGTGGAGTAAGTTTCTTGGCAGCAAGTTGGAAGTCAGCAGAGACTAAATGTGTACTTCCTGTGTCAGCTGATAAAAGCGAGCGTTTTTAACGAGACGTCAGGACGTTTGCAGCCATTTTTCTCGACTGATTTTATTTTATTTTTTATTTTTATTTGAACCCAAACCATGATCTTTCCCTAAACCCTAACCAGACCTGAACCACGGCATCATCACACCATAAAACATCATTATTTAATGAGCAGAAATGTTGATATGATACATATTACACGTGTTAAAACATATATTTAACGTTTTCTCCTGGCGACTGGGTTGCCACTCGTACAGCTATGTTGATCTGCAGCTTTGCATGGGTTGATTTTATTTCCATAATCAGATGCCATTTTATTAACTCTTATTTCTGTCTTTTCTAGAAAATTCTTGCAACAGAATAAAAAGATATGCCAACACCCTCTGGATAGTTCTCTCTTTTTTTTAACTTCTTTTAGGAAAATTACATTTTTTAAGCTGAATAAAAGCCTGAATGAAGGAGACTTTTTTCACAGTGTACACACAGGACGCTGTGTTAGTGCTTCCTCCCTGTTTCTGTTCATTTTTATAAAGTGAGAACAGCGTCTTTAACTTGTGTCGTAGTCCGAAAACCGATCCTCTCTCTCTCTCTCTCTCTGCTCGGCGGCTCGTCCAACTTTCCTTAACTGATGAGGCGAAAGAAAGTCTGCAAAATCTAAAAATGGTGTCTTGGTTTTAAATCCATACGTCCGTTCATTCCTCAGTGGAAGAAGAAGAAGAAGAAGAAGAAAAAAAACACAGAGAGTGTAATTACATGGAGCTTTCTGGGCCTAATGTGGGATTGATTTGTAACTGCAGGACATCCTTGAACCAGATCCTTAAAAATGAAGAGAGAGAGAGGAAAAAGGGGAACGGCGCCTTAAGTGAATTTAAAAATGCAGGAATAATTACACATATACTGCAAACTAATTAAGAAGCTGTGAACTCTGTGGCCTCATTCCTCCCTCTCAGTGATTACAGGACTCATATTTCAGAGTCTCGCAGCCGATTCTTCTGCCGCAAACGGACGGAAGCGAAAGAGAAGAGAAAATGGACCGGTGACATCAGACATGGACTCAGAAAAAAAAAAAAAAAAAATTAAAAAGGAAGAAAGTCAGACTCTGGTTACTATTTCAAAGTCGTCATATTAATTGTGTTGGAGGAAAGAAAAGAAAAAAAAAAAGTCTGTCCGCCAAGAAACATGGATATTTTTATAATTCAATGGATGTAATTTATATCTGCAGGATGAAGACGGCTGCTGCAGCCGACACAGAGGACACAGACCGCCAGAGTCCAGATGGAATAACGCCTGTAATCAGAACCAGGATCGATCTGAATGATCGTCAGTAGATTCAGCTTCTCTCTCTTCTGTCATTAAGATAAAAACAAATAAATAAAAGCAGAAGAAGAAGAAGAAGACAGCAGCGTATCATACTTGTGCAAGTTCAGTTCTAGTTAAATTAAATGTGTGAAAACGAGGCGGCAGAAAGCACAGACAGGAAGTTATTGCAGAGGACAGTGGTGGAGGAGCCGCTCCGCTTCGTACAGCGTGAAGGTTTTTAACCCTCACTAACATCCGGCAGAGCTAACTCACAGAGTGACCGGCGTTTGCGTCTCACCGGTGGAGCAGAAGGTGCCGTACAAGTCGTCTCACCGGTGGAGCAGAAGGTGCCGTACTTATATCACAAGTATCACTTCCTGTCACATCGAGCATCATCGGCTGGACAGCTGCTGCACACTCACAGCGTGTAGGTGTCTGCGTCATCTCTTCCAAGGGTCTGAAAAGGCTGGAGTAGTGTGGACGCTGGGTGTAAAGGTGGCAATCTGAAAGTGTGTCAGTGTGGATGTGGCCTTGTTGTGTGGCCGGAGCGTGCTGTCAGCGGCGTCCCTGACGATGTCAACCGGCGTAAATAGCGTCCAGGTGAGGAAGAAGAGTCTTTGTGTCTCTACCACATGAACTCAGGTGTCTTCCCTTTAAAAGCAAATTAAAAACATTTCTTTTTTCCCCACAAGCTTTTAGTCAGGTTAGTGTGTAAAACCTTTATTTTTAGAAACAGCATGAAAGAAACAGCTTCTTACTCTCTTATTGTAACAGCTGTCTCATGTGTTTTTATATATGTAACATCTTATTTTATGTTTTATCTTATTTGTTTTATATATGTAGTGTGATCTTTAACACATTGAGTCGTATAAAATGTGCTATATATATATATATATCTTAATAAATTTGACTTTTTAACCAGGTGTGAGGTGTTGGACGACATTGTTTCCAATAAATGTAAGGTTATAAATATTTTTCCACTTCCTCTCTGTGTGGAAAAGGAGGTGGACCCTTTCCTTTCTTCTCCTGAAGTCAATAATCATCTCCTGTGTCTGTGTTTTAAGGACCACCAGGTTGTTGTCCTCACACCAGTCTGCAGTCTGAGGAGTGGACGAGGATGCAGTCCTGGATGAAGAGTGTGAACGGCGTTAGGGCTTGCTGTGTTTAGGATGAGGGTGGAGGAGGCGTGGCTACCATTTAGGATCAATTTGGTTAAAATTGGGGGGGTTCTCATTGGCCTGGTTGCCTGTACAGTTACACTGATATCTAAAAACATGTTTTAATAGTTTAATATTATGAAGAAATGCTTTTTGTCTCCACAGTGTGACTGCATAAACAAACACACTCTCTCTCTCTGTGTGTTGATGACAGATCAGTGACCAATCACAGCTGTCTAATGCCGGCGCCTCCGTATGCTGCATGTTAAACTTTCATCAACACTAATGTGGAAGTGCTTTTGGCCCCTTCTTTCTCTGCCACATTAGCGCCGATTTGGCCGCCGTCGCCGGGGCCCGGGCTTCACCGAGGGAAACCGACGCCGCGCCAAACTGCTTCCAAAAAAAACCTCCTGACTCGTGTGAACATGTGCTGCTATTAGCATCACGCTAAATAATTTACTCAGAGGAGGAGGAGGGGGGAGGAGGTGCAGATGGGACACGATCACTGAAGCCAAAACTGAGAGTGAAAGCAGAAGATTTACCATCCAATCATCAACAATATTCAACACTCAGTGATGCTTTTTTAACGTGTTAACAGCAGTGAGACAAAACAATTCAGGCGTTTAGATTCAGGACAGCTGTTTAATGTAGAGAGACGTCTTATGTGCGGCGCCAGATGATGATAAAATGCTCGTGTGAGATGAGATCAAACTTCTCCTGCAGCGAAACACTTCCTGGAAACACAGCGACACTATTTCTAGTGTCAAAGGTGAACTGCAGTAAGTGAAGAGTTCATCTGAATCCACGTGAAGCCGAATGTTTGAGAAGGAAAACTTTTATTAATCTTTTTAGCTCTTTAAGTTCATCATGAAGAATCCTGCGTCATTAATAAAGAGTCCAAAAGTCTGCAGGTATAAATATTTCTAAAGAGTAATCGGCAAAACTTCGTCAGTCACCTGCTCTTATAAATGTTAATATATTATTAATAAAGGTTTCTTGTATTAATCCATCAAGTCTGCAGCTGTAAATATTAATAAGCTGTTTATAAGTGGGTTCAGCTCCAGATGCCTGCAGCTGTTTTTAAGAACTGGTCGAGAAGTTCAGACGAACTGAAGAAAGTTTGATGCCGGTGGAGGATTTTACACAACCTGGCAACCCCAAAAGTTTCCCTCATTAACAGCTTATGTGTGATTTACAGTAATTTATTAAGCATTAATTGCCACTTATAAAGCAGAAAGTGGTCCGAGGGTTTGACCATGTGACTCCAGCAGTGATCAGCAGGATGACATCAGGTTTAAAGACGATGGTTTGGGTTTAAAGGATCACTTTGTTAAGCTTCTACTTCCTCTCCTCCTCCTTTAATAATCATAATAATCATGTTGAATCAAACCATGAAGTGTCCTTTATAAATAAAACTTAACCTGAGCTTTGATTTTCTCATTCTGAGATCTGAATCCAGGTTTTCTAAACTCGGTCTCAACTCGTCGGCTGATTCTCTTCACTGGTGTTCAGACTTCGGGACTAAACGGCCGGTTAAAGGTGGTGATTTCTGTGACAGTCTGAGCGTGTAGAAATCCTTCGGTAATACTTCTGCGACATCACAGTGACAGAGTGTCTTTCTGGCGGGAAGAAGAAAGAAAGGAGGAGAATAAACGGAGAGGAGGAAGAAGAGGAGAGAAGCTTTAAGGCTTCGTCCTCTTCTTTTCTCTTTGTGCTGCCAAAATCTGCCGAGTGGATTAACCGAATCTTCCAGCTGCTCTTCAAAGTCAACTCTGCTCTGAACCCCCTCCCCTCCCTCCCTCCTCCTCCTCCTCCTCCTCCTCCTCCTCTTCTCCTCAGTCCATCCTCTCCTTAAAGCTGAAGATACTCAGCGTGGTTTTATCAGCTGCTGTATAATTTAACAAAATCCTCCACAAAAGACCTGAGCGCCGACTTACACGCAGAGAACACGCAAAAAAAGAGAGAGAATATATATTACACAAATATTCAAACCACGACCGCCGCCGCCGCCGCTGCTGCCCAGATAAAAATGAGAATTAAGCGCGGCCCGTGTCGGCGCATTCTGCACGTCGTGGTTTCGCCTCTTATCGGCGTGGCGAGCGGCGGGGAGCGCCAGTGTTCACAGGAAGGTGATAGTATCTGCCGAGCTGCTCTCATCCTTCCTCTTCACTTAATTCCTCCTGTCAGTGAAAACGTGATTGAAGGCTCCTCTTAGAGGTGACACTTGACTGACAAAGACGGACGTCATTTAAAAGTCTGTCCGTCATGTAAATCGGAGCTGATTAGAGACTCAGCCGAGAAACCTCAGACACAAGACCTCTGCAGATTACAAATGTTGTTTTTTTTTTAAATTTTATACAAGAAATGAAGTCTCACAGTTTGTCGTCGGACATTAATTTCACTCACTCATCCTGAGAGATCATGAGGAGGTCACACAAAGGAAGCAGCACCAGGATCAGGACTTTTTTGAGACTACTTGCAGCATCCGTGAGTAGTCAAGTGGTGACTAGCGGCCTGTTGAGACCTCAGTGTGGAGGTTTTATATGCAAATAAGCTGCTGCACATGTCATAATCAAGCTCAGATGCTTTGTTTTAGTCACAGTTAAACTCTGTCTTGCACTCCGGCGTCACGGCCTACTAGGCTGCGTGCAGGTAGGCAGCTGGGTTTACGAGCCACACCTGCACCTGATGCTAATATGCTAATGCTAATGCTTCCCAGGTGCTAGGTTACTTCCTCCGTGAGCTTGGCCTCGTGTGAAGATCCCATGTCTCCGGTGTAATTGTCTTCTTTTGGTTTCTTCACCAGTTGAGTTGCTCCTGGTCGTCTTCAGTTGTTTTTGTTAGTTTTTCCTCTTTGTGGTGTTTTTGGTTTTTTCAGTTGGACTTTTGTATGTGTTGTATTTTTCCCCTCCTGGGTGTATTTTTCACTATCATAAACCACTCTGATACTCTACATCTGGGTCCTGGCTCTCCCTTTGAACACCACCTGTGACCTCCAGAGAGTCATACAGGTGAGTTGGATCAACATTTCCATCCTCAGACCTTCATCAGTCTCATCTACGGTGAGACTACAGTGGTGTTGTTGTGTTTCCATCGGATGGGACGACATGCAGTGTAGCAGGCAGCCAGCTGCTGGTGGCTAACAGCTAGGCTAGCAGTTTCTAAAAGTTTAAACAAGTATGTTTAAAGTTGGTGGCTACTTAACAACTTCCACAGCTTCTGGGTAAATGTTGCAGTTGGCGGGAAAAATCATCCAATCTGGCAACATTTCTTGGGCGTAAAACTTCCTGCCGCGGCTCCTCCAGTTATTTTCAGTCAACCAATCAGGAGCCAGCAAGAGAAGCACAAAGATTATAAGCGGCACTTTTTCATTAGTCATCGCACATTTCTGTAATTATGTGTGATTTATGTGAGAGTATCAATTGAAATGTACACACACACACACACACAACAATAACAATTTCTCATTAAAATATGTATTTCATAATTGGACTGCAGGTCGTTCGTCGCCCTTTAATGAACTACACACCTCTGGTCAACACACAACACTCCCAACGGAAGAAAATTCAATTTCAACTAGTTTCTAATACAAAATAAATTTTCTGGAATCGAATGTCATTTCTCTTTATTTTGCTAAATGACTTACTGTTTTCTTTTCTTCTCTTCTTTTTTTTTTTTTTAAACAAGGTGAGAAACCTTTTAAAGAGAATTAACCTGCAACCCTTTCAACGACATCTGAGTGAGCAGCAACCTGATGCAGAAGCAGAAGAAAACAAAGAAAGAAAGAACAAAATTCTTCAAATCATTAACAAAACAAGACATTTAAGGCTCCTGAATAAACAGAAATGACATTAAATGATCAGATCTTTATAATTAGAGTTTAGATTAGTGATGAAGTTTCAGAGAGAAGAAGAAATCTGTCTGTCTTTGTATAAAATACCTTTCTAATGATCTCCATGTAAGTGCTGCAGGAACTCAGCGGTACGTTTACGGCTTATGACGGCTGCCATGAAGGAACCGCAGGACCCGTGTGATCAGAGAGCATCCGCGTCTGTTCAACCTGCCGCTCTGACGTGAAACCCGGTCTGACAGAGCCCCGCCGCTAATCCGGCGTTAGCAAGGTAGCGCTTCGCCTGGCGTCTCACCCAGCTGGAGTAAATACCCGCTCACGCCTCGCTGATAAGCAGCCGAGAGCCGAGGCTTTGCCGCCTTTCCTCCACGACTTTCACCTTAATTAACTCCGTCTCGCAGACGAGAAGAGGACGCCGTCAGGAGCTGCGGCGCACGTTCACATCCACGTACTCTCACTTATTGAAACATTTGTTACAGAGATAGAGAGTTTAAATATGATTTATCAAATCTGGGAGGCAAAGAAATCTAAATGTTGATGCTTGATTCAAGTTTAATTCTTTAAATGTTCTGGTTTTAAGGAGGTCGCTGATGGAAAACAGTTCAGCTCCTTATACTCTTTACATTCAACAACATTGTGCAAAAAGTATGGAAGCCTGGAAGGACAGAAACCCTCAGGAGGAAGATGAAAGCAGGACCAGTCATTGCATGTTTGAGGTGAGGTGTTTTCTGCATTAAATTATTTAGCTGCCAACAAAATAAGACATTTAGAACAAAAAAAGAACTGTGTAACTGTTAAAGGTCCAGATGGAAATGAATGGTGCATTGTGGGTCAGAAATGTTGGACACGTTAATGTAAACGATAGATGTGTGAGGTGTTTTTAAAGATGAACATCTCCAGATATGATCCGGAGACTCCGGTAGGTTTCAGTCTGTACGGTGAGGACTTCTGGAGTCGTGACAGCGTCTCTCTGGAGGCTTTCAGCTCCACTCTGTTCGTGTCTGCATCAGAAAAAAAAGGTTTTTTAAAGAAAAACCACAACGCAGGAACAAAGTGAGACTCCTCACTGGTAGCAAGAAGCTTACTGGTTCCCAATCCCCCAATTTCACTGTTTTTCTATTTGAATTTAAAGAATATATTAAATTATTTGATTATATTAAAAGTAATAAAACTGTCAAACTGTATGATGAACTCTTTTTTTATTTGTTTTTTCCTCCCAACTTTAAGATAATGAACTTTTATCTATTCTTACTCAGTTTGTATTAATATTCCTTTAAGATTATTTCTATCATCTCGTACCTATTTTGATTGTTTCACATTATTATTGTGACGTGCACGTCTGCAATATTTGTACATTTAAATTTGTTCAAATAAAGTTTTGATAAAAAAAAAAATGTAGCATCTAAACAGTGGACAGGCGGCTAATTAGCATCAACAAGACCAAGAAATGCACTTCTGCTGCCATCGATTTGGATTTAATGAAATATAATCGTCATAACGCTGCAGTGATCGAGCCTTTAATCAGCTCAAATCTGTTGTTTCCGTTTTTACTCTCTCCACCCATGAGGAGACTCTATTCTGGATTTAAAGTGAACATTTTTTTTTAGACGCACTGAGCTCCAGATTCAGCAGAAAAACCTGCAGGTGTGCTCTTGCAGAAGTCTTTCCCCTCTTGTTCTTTTTGTTCAGCCTCAGGAAAAGTGTAAGAAACATTTAAAAAAAAAAAAGAAAAAGAAAAAGTGCTTTTCCAGCAGCAGCGGCAGCAGCGGCGGCGGCAGCAGCAGCTGTACCTCCCCGAGGCCTCGTCCTCTGTTCTCCACTCTCCACCCTGCTGCTCATCAAACCGCTGTAAACTCTCTGAGCGCTACACACCTCGTCTGGATCAATCACTCCGCCTGTTTGTTTCTGCTAAAGAAGCCCCGCCGTCGTCGTCGCCGCCGTCGTCGTCGTCCGGGAAAAGTTCTGCAGGTTCTGCCGCGAAGCTTCAGACGCTTTCTTTTGTTCTGAAGAAGTCAAAGCGCAGACTGTCAGCAAACATGTTTTATACACTTTGTTTACTGTCATTAATAGATAGATTCTGTAGGGAGAGTTATGTAGAGTGCATGTGGTGGGAGGAAAACTAAAAAATGACTAAAAACAATGTGATTCATTCGCTCCGCCTGAGCAACACACATCAAAACCAAACTACACGACTTCTGCTCAGCTGTAACGTTAAAGCAGCTGTTTTTTAATATTCCACATGAAAGACAGGCTGTTTCTTTTTCTTAATAATAAAATATGGATTCCCCCGACAGTGGGACAGTGAACGTGGACAAACAGCAGAACCTGATGAGGAGATGGAGGTTTGGACTCGTGTGGAAACGTCTGTGTTAGAAGGAGGATTTTTCCCCCTTGGGTCTAATTTTATCTTATTTTTTTTTCCACTGTAAGGATTTAAATTTAGAAAAAGCTTGTGTGTGTGTGTGTGTGTGTGTGTGTGTGTGTGTGTGTGTGGCGGGCAGAAGAAAACGATCCTTTTATGAGCAGAAACAACAGCTGATGTAGGACAAAAACCCAACAACCTCCCTCCCATTACCGACGTTACCGTCGCTCCCAGAGGCTGCAAACACCAAACTCAGAGGTTTTAGTTATAGAAGCTACAGATCGTCTCTTCCCATGATGCCTTGCTGGATGGAGAGTCAAGGAGGGGGGGGGCCTGGGAGACCAGTTAGGGCAGCTAACCGACCCCCTTTTCTCCTACCCATTAAAACTTTCCCTCTCTCCTGCGTCTCCCCGCCGGAGTCGGTGTCGTTTTTTCCTCTCCAGCTGCTGATTCTAGCTCGACGACAACAACAACAACAACAGCCGCCGCCGCCGCCGCCACCGCTGCTGCTGCCGCTGCCCCTGGCTGGCTGCCTAATGGTCGCCATGAAAGGAGACAGAAGAGGAGGATGGAAAGAAAACAAAGCAGGAACAGTGGAGATGTTCCTCCTCCTCAGGGGCCCCGCGGGGCCGAGCGCAGGGGCCTGAGAAAGAAGAGACTGTTTGCAAACATGTGATGAGATGATACACAACCCTGTAAGAGCCGCACGGAGAGCTGCAAGCTGCACACTGTAAAAATATACTTATCAAAACAAGCTGCTCGGTATCTTATTATACTCTTATCTCTATTATATTCTCATGGAGACGTTGTTTTCTTGCATTTGCTTATTTAAATCGACTTCTTTCATGGATTTTCTAATAGAAATGAGTCAGTATCTTCAAAAAAAGATTGAAAAATAAGGCAAATTGTTGAACTGAAATTCTTAAAATGGGTTGATTTTTATTGGAAGCCAGTTAAACAGAGAGATGTGTTTAATGTTTAAAGAAAAATCAACTCAGAAAGGAAAAAAACTGTATTTTAATATGTATTAAACCAGTTAATCCAGGTGTTTGGAAGCCAGTTTCCACCTAGAAAAGAAGAAAAGTTTGAAAATGTTGTAATTTTATGGATATAAATGAAGTTCCTGCGCTGTTATTTTACATTATTGTTGTTTGACTTTGTTTAAACCACAAAGGTTTCATCAATAATGTAGAAAATAAACTCCAGGGACACAAAGACCAATGAAAAAGTAGCAGATCAGCAGCCAAACAGGAAGTGATGTCATGACTTTGGCAACCAGGATGCCCCGCTATCTGATCATTCTGACATTAAAGTCTAAATTTGACGTATTATTGCTCAATTATGGTTTAACATCTCATAATACCGACTTTAAACAGTCAGACTGTCTCTATGTTTGGAGTCACATTGTGATTTACATTTGAGAGTGAAACTGAATTCCTTATGAAATGAAAATAATCTAAATATTCATGTACAAGCCCACAACACAATGTTTATAGATGCAAAAAATTATACCTGTGTGATTGATTGATTAGTCATTTGGTCTATAAAGTGTCACTGATCACAGTTTACTGTCACAGAAAACAAAATAAACCAGAAAATATTCACATTTGAGAAGATGGAATCAGAGGATTTGGACATTTTTTCTTACAGAAAGTGTAACGTTAGCGGCGTATTTAGCAGCATTCAGCACGCTGTTGAGCGGAGGTCAATGTTAGCCGGTTAAAAGACGTGCAGCAGCATTTTACACCAGGTGAAGACGAGCGACAGAGGACGCACTAACCCCCCCCCGAGCGGTTACAAAGGCGTAGATTACTGTCTCAAAGTGCTGCCTCGGAAGGACTGCTTTAATTTTTGCCAGCTGGAAGAAGCTCATCTTCACCACAGCTTTAATCTGGCTGTCAAATTTACGGCCTGTGTCCACTTTTACCTCCAGATCGAGCACAGTTGGCTTGTGACACTGCGCCAAAGAACCCAGCTCAATCAAGAGACGTCCAGGCTTTAACGTCGTGTGGAAATGCTCAGACTGCAGTTATAGTTCAAGACCCGTCTGTCTGGCGTGCGACCGTGCGACTCTAAACATCTCAGCGAGAGCTTCACTGTCAACATCCTGTAATAAACACACTCTCCTGTTTTAAAGTTCAACTTCGCTGCCATCCGTCTCGCAGAACCTGAAGGTGTTGATTCATGTATCTCAGCTCCTGATTGGCTGATCGGTGTGCGGTGTGTGTGTGTGTGTGTGTGTGTCCAGGTGTTGGCGGCGTCCCGCACCTGTCAGCCGGGGCCGAGGATTCATCCAGATAGAGAGAGAGAGCAAGAGACACGTGCAAGAAGAGGGAGAGGTTTTTACAGCTTCATTTGTTGGCGAGGACAAATCGGCCGAGATCTCCCCGCCGAGATTAATGGCACAGCAAATCATGGCTCATGTTGCCGCGGCGACAGGCGTTCCCCGGGTGCCGTTCCCTGTGGCTGCGGCTCATTTAAAAGCCGTATAATCTCGGCGGTGACGGAGCGGGGGGAAATCACATCGCTGGACCGGGATGCCTGACAGCTGCATTAAGGCCTGCCAGGGCCGCTTCACGCCCACAGGAACCCTCCTCTTCCTCCCCCACCCTTCCTCCCCCATCGCCCTCCATCAGCGTCCCCCAGCATGCCTCACTTCCACAGAGGAGATAGAAGAGAAGACGCTCTCACCCCACTCTCCTCCATCAACCTCCAGCTTTATATTTAACCGTCATTTAAGCAGAAAGAGTTTACTGACAATCAAACTCTGCATGACACACAAGAACTTTAACAAACTGTCCAAAAGTATGATTTTATTTTAAAGTCATCTTTTTATGTACAACAAAATAAGAGATAAAGAAAGTTTATGTTTAACGAACTATATTCTGTATATATGTAACTTTTATGTTTGTTTCTCATCTTCTAATGTCACCTTTAGCCTTTAATTTCCATATTTTACTTCATCACCTCAGTTTTTGTGTTTAATTTCTGTAATCTATGTAAAATATGTAACTTCATATCATGCAAAACACAGTAGATAAATGTTGTGATGCTTGTTCATATGAAGACTCAAACTTTTTATTAAATAAATATGATACAAACCAGCAGTAAGCGACATGCTGTAAAGTAGTGTTATGTAGAGAAAAATAAATTAAATATCACTGCATCACCATGTCGGGGTTCTTTTCACAATAACGACCCGCTCGCTGTGCGCTATCCCTTACTTGAAGCTTTGAGATTGGCTGACTGAAGGATCCGTCTGGAAGTATTTTCCTCTCCGTCACCGTGTTAATGTTTTCTTTTAATGATATCTTCAAGATTTCTCAACACAAAAACCACAAAATAGCATTTTCCACTGAGATTGGAATGGCAGCCATTTTTTTTTTTTTTGTTAAAAGAAGACAGAAGTGGACGAAGGCCAATAGAAAAAAATAACCCAAAAGTAGACACAATTTAAACGCCGTTATTGTGAAACGAACACATTTTGTGCTGTGGACTATTACACACTGGTTTGTATAGATTAGATTAAAACTGGGTAACATTTGAGCCCAGTGATTTTTTAGCATGTAGCTAATAACATATAAATCAGACCACTCTTGAGTTGTTGTTGCTAAGCTAAGCTAAGCTAAACTTAAACTCAACCCGTCTGTACTGGACGCATAGAGATAGAATCTCATCCAAGTCTCAGAAATAAAGAATTAAAAAAAAAAAAAAAGAATAAAATTAAACTTTATTTAATGTAAAGACAAAGTTATTGATGGGTGTATTTTTCCTGTTTTGATAGTTTGGATTTTTCTTCTTTTTTTTCTAATGTTCAAGAGTTTCAAGTTTTTTTTATGCAGAAACTGAAAATGCAAAATAAAACCAGTTGGAAGGAAAACGAGGAGACAGAAAAGTGACACGCTGACCTGAGGTATTTTCAGTTTCGTTTCAAGCTCATGAAGGTCTGATTGCGGCCAAGAAAATTCCTTTTTTTTTTATGGCGAGAAGAAGAGTTTATTTGTGCAGCAGCTTTCAGCTTTGAGTGTGAATAAAAAAAAAGCAGGAATAAACTCGGCTGGAGCCCGAACGTTCATCTGCAGAAAAGGAGAAAAAGCCGAGGTCAGCAGCTTCGTATCTCATTCTGAATTCGTGAGTTCAGCAGCAGACACTCTGATCCGCAGCAGGCTCACACGGATGTGAAAACACCCACCCCAAAAGTTCTTTTATTCCCTCTTCTGCGTTTCCCGTCGGCGGCTCAGGTTTCATGGAAAAAGGGCAATCTGCTGGCGTTACATCTGCTGTGGTTACAGAGATCCAGTTAGGGAGAAATGATTGCTTTTCAGGAGGAAGTGAAACTAAACATTGGGCGAACTTAGGAACGACAGAGGAATGAGCACATTTAATTTGCAGCTAAATCAAATAAGTCTTAAATTAGAGAGAGTTCATTTTATTCCGCCGGTGAAAACGCCCTCAGAGGACGAGAAGCATGCGTTCAAGAAAACAAACAACAAGCTGTCTGAACGTCTTGACAGCAGCACGGCTCACAGCTGCTCTGTTACCTAGAAACAACACTCAACAACTCCCCCCCCCCCCCCCCCCCCGAAATCCCTCCTCGCCTTTTCAGGTGAAACTAAACGGCTAACTTTCTCTTCCGCTCTCTGCAAGGTCGGCGAGAAAAAAGCTGAGGGTCTGATCAGGAAGTCCCTGGTGCTGAGCTGCAGGAAACGCTCGACCCACCGAATCTTCTTCTTTGTTCGCAGAAGACCAATTAGGACGTGATCAGAGGACGCCGCCGCTCCTCCCGACAGTAAAACAGCATCAGACAGCGCTGGGAAAATAGTTGGACCATGTTACCTTCTATATGCTTCATCTAATCACAGCTCAAAGCTCTCTGTTGTTTCTCTCCTCTTCCTCTTCCTCCTCCTCCTCCTCCTGCATTCCTTAATCTCTCCTGCTCTGTCATAGTTTCTAAACACAACTGATAGTCAGTCAGGTGTGTTTCACCTCATAAAACACGGTTGATTCTTTGTCTTATACAACATTTAACTCAGTCATTGGTTGGAGAATATCACATCACCAAACATAATATGTAGTGACTGTTTAGCATTAGGACACAACAGGTCATAATGTCAGTTGCCAAAAAATGCCTTTACCCTGTAAAATAAATAAATAAATATTTAAAAATTGCAGTTTTTTCCCCCCCAATACATTTTACAGTATCTTCCCTGTATTTTAAGCTGACAGAAAACTTAGAATAAACTGTTCATTGAAAATAATTTCTGTAAAAATGTTTATAACAGCTTCTAAATGTCAATTTTACCCAAAATAACCATGAAAATAAATTATTATTGATTACTGAAAGTAGCAACATTAACTGTACCGTATTTTCTGCACTATAGAGAACACTGGATTATAAGGCACACTGTCAATAAATGGTCTATTTTCAAACTTTTTTCATATATAAAGCGCACCGGACTATAAGGCGCATTAAGCGAAACAAAACAGTCAAACTTTATTAAACGCGTTCACAATAACTCTAAACATTGTTCAGTTGTAAAACGTAAAAAAAAGTCTTGATTTATACACAGACACTGTAATATTATGGTGAAGCACAGTATGTATTACTCTGCGATGCTGCTATGGTAACCGTAATGCTGCAAGCGGTGCGGCTTTGTAGTTTTACCAAAGTCGTACTAAAACATTTTGACAGAGCGGCGTGTACCAAACAAAATCACTTCGAGGTCAGTAAATACAACCAGAATTAATCCATATATAAAAGGCGCACTGTCGTTTTTTGAGAAAATTAAAGGTTTTTAAGTGCTCCTTATAGTCCGGAAAATACGGTAATTTTACAAAAAAATTATGCTTGTTATGGCGATATATCAAATACATTAAAAAAATTGTGCTAATAATACTTTTTAAAAGAAATACAATTGCAAGAAAGACTAAAGAAATGAATAAAGAGAAATATTTTGTCATTTTGCATAATTTTACTACTTTACATACGTAGACTGAAAAAACACAGGGACAGTTAAAAACTACATTTTAGCAGATAATGACTTTCACTTTATCATTACATTTATATTAATTTAAAGATTTGATTGTTAAATAAATGCATTTCATGTTATAAAAACTGTGTGGTGTGTTGAGTTAAATTAAAAAGATATATAACGCTTTTTACGCTACCTTACATTTATATGTAAATCAAGCATAAATTACCCATCACCATACGCAGAAAAATGTTTTACAGTCCATCCGTGCAAAATGTTGGATGCACATTCATACCAGAGCAACATAAAGATATAAAATGATGCCCTAACTCACCAGTTACAGCAGACATTTGGCTCTGTCATCATAAATCTATGAACTAGCTGATTGGTTTCATTCACTCCTCACAGGCAAACCTCATGTGGCCGGTCACTTATGATTTCTAAGTAATGGAAAAAAAACAAGGTAATTGCTAATCAGTCATAGACCTGTGATGTAAATTGTCTGCCAAAGTAAGGAATTCCAGTTCTTTCCCATTTCCAGTCCACTGTGAAAATGAATGAGGGTGGATTTTTGGGCACTAGCTGTTAGTTTAGTGTACACACTGTACACCGCTGTCGTCTACAGCCGCGTTCACAACCCAGCTAACATTAACCCGCTGACCTCTTTCATCATGTGAAAAACTGTAACAGCTGCGTCATTTTCTTACATCACTTAGCTTTTCACAGATGCTCAGAGATGTGTTACACGAGGGGGTATTAATTTAGCTCAATATTTAAAAAGAAACATAGTGATTGGCCTATAGGATGTAAAAACCATATTAAGTTTCACCATAAGCAGAAAATAAAAGGATCTGGAAGTTAAATCACACTAGCCTGTACAATATATTATATTTAGTAGATGCATTTCTTCATTAAAAGTCATGAGACGTAGATATGTTGCATCTCCAATTGGCTTCAATAGAACTGGCACCAAGCAGATCTTAGCAGCAGACCGTTATGAAATAATGACCCTTCTTTTATAGTTTCCTTGGTTTATGTTTATCCCACCAGACATATCATAACCCAGATATGAGCTTATCTACTTTACTGTAAAACGGGATAGAGCACTAAATTACAGATGGCATGTTCCAGATCATAATAAAACTCATATGAACATGTACCAGAATTCTCTTTCAATAAGAAAATCTTATTTTAATAATAATATTTTGCTTCTCTTTTCTAGACCTTTTCTTTTTCTTCAAATCAAACTATTTGTAAATGAAGAAAAAAAAAATTACAATTGCAATATAAATAATTTGCACCTCATTTACTGAACTATTTTCACTTTTACATGAATGTCTTCCAGTGTTTTCTGTCAATATTTACAAAGAAAATGACATTTCGGTTTTCTTATGAATGTGATTCCTTATTTTATTAAAATTAAATCACTGACTTTCATTTGCTCTTTTAAATTAAAACTGAAAACACAGAAAAACTGAAGCACACTAACACAATCACTCCATCACTGTCAGGAGTGCACTTGGCCAATGTGGTCTGACAGTCTGTGATGTTCACAGGTAACATAAAGGGGAAACAGGGACATGGGAGCAATGCTTATGCTGGTAGTTAATATTATTTGTCCAAATCCAGGTATAATATCACGGTGTTGAGCTCCCCCTGGTGGCCATTGTTAAATTACATTAAGTTCATTGCACCAGTTTCCTTTTTAGTTGCTGCATAAGTTCAGCATTTTCTCCCAGTGAAGTTTTGAGAATAAACGCCTGTGAGTATTGCATAAATTGATCTGTTGTATATTAATGCGAGCTGAATAACAAATGTATCCCTTTCCAGTTGTTTCTGCAAAGATTTGAATATGTTTGACAGAGTTAGCGCCTTGCTTGTTTACGCTAGGCTGGTTAGCTAGTCATGCGCTCAAGCCCACTTCAAATTTAATTGGTGTTACATACCTGGAAACACTGTATTTCATAGTTTGGATATTTTTGCAGTTTTATTTGACAATGTGGTTGATATAGAAATGTCCTGGAGAATGTTTTATCTTTGTATAGTGTTCCTGAAATATAAAAGGAAACCATGGGAAACTACAGTAATTGTAATCATAGTATTTTGTTTATATATTTTGTTTCAGTTTTACAAAGAGAGGACTCAATGAGACAAAGAAAGCTGGAATAACACAGAAACTAAGTAAAGAACCTTAACTGATCCAAGCCTCAAGTTTTTATTGGATCAACTGTTAGCTATCTGTCTAGTTTGGCACTTAAACGTCAGGCGAGGACAGAATAATACTGGTGGCATCTGCGTAGACAATGTCCTTTGACCTTTTGAAGAGTAAATTAATTTTCTTGGACCACAGCATGACACCTTTTGGCAGGACAATCGTCTGTTTTCTGCTCATCTTCAGACGTTCCTGTGTCTTCTTTGCTTTTTCCTTTTCACTTCAGGCGAAACAAAGTCTTATACACTCCAGTTGTCGGCACCTCATCTCTGCAAACAGATCGCACAACAATGTCTCCTCAAATTTATTCAATCTATGCAAAATAATTTTTTTTTTGTGGGAGTTTTGAGCTCAGTGTGTCAGCTATCAGCTGCCTTTCTTCAGCTCTTATTGGCCTCCTTCTCAACTGTTGACGGCTGTGTTGCACAATGCCTCGCTGGAAGCAGGCAACAGCCTTGAGGGATGACTCACTTTCCACTTTCACATGTACCTGAACACAACAGTCGTCAAGGCAGCAGAACCCATTGCAGGTAAACAGTGGGATGTTTTTCTTAGAGCCAATAGGTTTTACACTGGAGGCAAAACTACAGTATGGATGGACACTTCAGATCCATTTGCTGTTAATGAATTCAAACACCAGTTGGACCCATGAACACTTTTTAAAGCATTATCATAAAAACACAACAATTAAGAACTATTGGAACTGTTGATTATTATTGTAAATACATAAATGGATAGGTACAGTTGGACTACTGCCTTTGTATTACTATGAGATTCCTGTTGTAAGTGAAGTAATGGAGATATATTGCTGTATTACTATCGGTAGTTGTTACGTCCAGCGTTCAAGGTTGTGTCTTGAAGGTAAAAGGAAACATCTCCAGTCATTAGTGGGTGATAGCAAACACCTGCTGGGCACTCTTTAATAAAACCCAGACACTCTCTTTCTCACTTCAGACAGATGACACTGCAGAGGCAATGTCTCAGGCAGTTTACTGTTTGTTTGTTCCCCTCTTTTGTTACTTTTGATCTGCAATAAACCCCATTATCTTTTATACACTGTGTGCTGAATCCTTTATGTTGCTTCCCTGAGTGGGGTCATAACGTGGGGGTTTGGGATGTGTTGTCCAGATGAGTTGTTTAAGGTGGTAGAATCCTGAAATATAATCCTTTGTCTGTTTTAGTGTGGTGCTATTCCCTTCTGATTGGTCTAAATTATGCACAGTGAGTGTGGTTGTCTGAATGCTGATGTATATGGTAGGTGATCTCCCTGGTTAGTTGGCTCACTCTTTGTTATTTTGCCTTTTTATATACTTGAAGTGAATCTTGTTGGTTCTCTGGAGGGGGTAAGCTTTTCTGGTAGGCCAATGATCCCTCAAGTTCAGCTTTTAAAGATGCCTCGAGCCTGGCACACCGCAGAAGATAGTTAGATAGCAGCTAAAAATAGGCGGATGCAAGGTGGAACTGCTTATTTAGTGTGTTGGTCCTGCACTCAGCAACAATATTGACTGTGCTTGTTGGTGGAGAGGTGAGTGGATCAGTGAGTTAGTGTTCTGTTCAGTCAGCACTTTTGTGTGTTGTGTACCTGCAGTATTGTTGAACAGCTATTGTTCAATTACAACCTAGGAGTACTGTTGTATAACTATTATAAGTGCATAAGTGGAAAGCTTCTGTAAGAGCCTTGAATATATTTATTTTCACATAAATGTTCAATGACTATCTTGTGGAATACTGTTGGAGCACAAATGGAGAACTATTAGTGGATTACTAAGAATTATTATTACTATTGCGGCACATGCAGTCTGCACCTTTTTTAATAAGGTGCTTAGAAGTGTTAGGGAGTTAAACAGTTCTTAATTCCTTCTCTAATATTTGTTTAATATTGCTGTGAAAACATCCTCTAATTTATCCTTCAAACAACTGTATTTATTCAAGTTTCTCACCAGAACTTACAATTCACAAGATTAACTTTTAACACATAATGATAATGTTATAATTAACTTTTGCCCAATACTCATTTCTACTGAAGAGAGCTTGAACACATTATAGTGCAACTCAATGCAACCTAACCATAAACAGCAGCTCAGTGAGATCCGGGTGTCGGGGAAATTGTGACCCCGTTCCAAGTCGGACCTGGTTATGATCCTCATCCCTGTTCTTTATTAACTTGTAGGTCGACTTGAGTCAATTTTCTGGTGTTGGCAGTCGGTTTGTTTGTCATCTAAGACGGTGTTAGCGGTCTTTAAATAGCACAACAGGTGTTGCTGGAGTGACCGAGGTCATTGGTCATCATTTCATAATCATTATATTTTTCACTGGTCTTGCACCTCAGTCAACCAAGGAGACATCCAGTAATAACTAGCAGTAAAAGCAAGAGAAGAGACGCTCTGTCGTAGTCAGCCCCTGTACGGGAAAAGACTGCCATCGCTATCAATGCTCAGTCAATCCAGTTTGTCATCTTCTAAGTGATCTCACAGGAGACGTTTGTCTGTCCCAAATACATTGTTTTGCCATCTCTGGAGCCACGACACTCCCTTGATCTCAAGCCCTGGTACTAACCCATGTCACTAAGAGAGTAGACTGCTTCCCTACCTATTAAAACGCTGTACTGGCAAGCTGGTAGATCCTTGCTTTTACTTTGAACCCCCTGAAATATTTTCTGTCTTGCCATAAACCAGATGTATGCATCAAACCGTTCACCCAGTGAACCGTTCAATGGAGCTCTGTGACCAGGTATAATAGGGTTTCTGAAAACAATAGATCTATGAGTTGCATGATAAGAGCTTCATCGGGTACAGCTGATGTTTATACAGAGTAAAACAAAGAACAAGGCTATCAACATTGTTCTGTGTTTTTAAGTATTGCGTTTTAATTATGTTTAGGGTCAACAGTGGATGACTTTGTGAAGCCTCCCTGCAAATCTGAGGCAAACCTGACATACATGTAACTTAAATGTCTGATTATTAGGCAACTTAAAACATGTATTTAAGTGTTTAACTTGACAGTAACGTCATAGACAGTTATATTCTAGGAGTTAAATTAGTTGTGTTGATAGAATGAAACTTCTAAAATAATAGAAATTTCAAGATAATATTTGAAGGGTTTGAGTTTAAGTTTTCTCTTTTTGTTAAACATTAGCCAAGTTGAACGCTTTTATATAATGAAGTAAGAGTTTAATAACTTATATTTAAATATGTTTCTAAAAGTAATGTGTTGCCTCACTTTAATTCCTTCACTACAGTCTTAAACTTATTTCAGTAGATGGTTTAAGATGTGTAGATAGTTCAAGAAGTTGAACTAATGAAGGTTGTACGCTTAGACATCATGAAAGTGTTAATATGAAGCTAAATATTCGTTATTAGAAGAACTGACTTATTATGAATCATGTAAACTGTTCAACTGTTTCTTGAATGGTTTTACAAATATGATAAAAGCTGACAGGACCGTTATTACTCAGAAATGTCATGACTGCTTGGACATTATGAAAAGAATGTGTTTACAGCTTTGATGTGAAATAGTAAGCAAACAGTAAAATATAAACTACTCCTACAGCTGCTGAATCTCAAGCTCAAGGTCAACTCCTTTTCAACTCCAGTGGACAACAACTGGCACTTCAATTCTGAGTTCCACTGAGGTAAAACGCCATCAGAGATTACTAGAAAGTTCAAACACAAAGAGCAGCCAACGGGACGTGAAAGATGTGAAGTGATTCGCCTGATGGTAGGCGAGATCCCAACCATCTGCCCTACACCAGGGAAGAAAGATCTGAAAGAGTGAAATTGCCAGGAAGATTGATTAAACTTATCATTCAGAGATGTTACTGCAGATCAAGGTGTAGCGGTTATGACTCTCTTACCAAGCAGATGCAGAGCAGAGTTGACAACCTGAACAGGGGGAAAACTTCCCTTTACCTAAAAAGACAAGCATCCAGGGCAAGTGAAAGAGAAGACATACCTTCCAGGACAATGAGACTGGATACCTTTGGCTGTATAAACAAAAACAGAAGCAAGGACACCAAAAGTATTGATGAGAAAATGGTGGCAACTTTCTACATAATAATTGGAATGGAAACCCTTGTCCGGCCAAGAGAGTGGTCATTTCTGTTTGAGATGTCTCACTTCAAGCAACAAGGTGGTTGCTAAGGTGTTGCCATGTGTTGTTGAGCTCCAACATGTACGAATGGATTTGAGAGGTTGACATTTGGAGTACAAAAGGTGAAAAAGAAGTGAAATCCTGCTACTATAGTTTGTTTACGTAACCTTAGGAGCCAGAGTAAACTTCCTGAAAGCTGACCAATCAGAACAGAGCGGGGCTCATCAGGAGGTGGGGCCTTAAAGAGACAGGAGCTAAAACTTCCTGTTTCAGACAGAAGCTGAACTGAGGGGCTGCATAAAGGACCAGTAGAAGATAAATAAGGAGTTTTTAACAGTAACTGATGTGAAGATATCCCATTAGAGCCCCAGAATATAAATATAGAGGCTGGAAATATAAAGAATATATTAACCCACATCATATGTTTCTCTAAGCTTAACAAAGTGATCATTTTAACCCAAACCACCATCTTTCCCTAAACTAGACTTTAACCACAGAGTTGTCACCTCATAAAACATCATTATCTTTTAACAGTGACGTTTAACTGTTTTGGAAAGCACAGACAGATGATGTCATCCTGCTGATTGCTGCTGATAGAGACGCCAGATTATAAAATACCACATGATCAAACCACAGATCTGGAGCTTCATTTGGAGAACTTGCTGAAATGTTTTCGGATGCTGTTAAAAGTTTGTTGGCATCAGTTGCATCTGTAACCAAAGCCAGAAAAACAGGCCTTAGAGAGAGAGGAATAACACAATAAATGCTAATAGTCTTCAGTCATTTAAAAAATAATGACATAATTATATCAAAAATAATTGAACATCCTAATTTGTAATTGCACTGTGTATGAAGCATTTTGTAACCTTGTTTTTGAAAAGTGAAATACAAATAAAGGATATTATTTACATGGCTTTGTTTAATATATATATAAATATTAGTATTTTTGGTGGATCCTGAGAGGAAACACGGCTCTCTGCCGCCATCAGGGCCCTCGCTGCTGTAAGATGGCGACAGATTTGTGATTAAACAGCCACTTTGTCATGCGAGGGAGACATAATGCATCAACACAGGTGAGCATGGAAGCCTGTTGTGGAGTTTATCATCATGACTGCTTCAAAAATTGAAATGGGTTATTTATTGGGTGTCAGTCACGTCAGGAACACACACACACACACACACAGAGCAGCATTTCCCCGTCTGACTGCTGCACTGTTATTATTATTATTATTATTATTATTTTTCTGACAGATTGCCCAAGCCGCAAATCTTTAGCTGCAGCCCATTAGTAATCCTCCGCTGCCGCCGGTCTGATGTTTATTATTTCCCAGCAGCAGGACGGATAATTTATGAGGGGAAACCTCGTCGTCTACCTGCAGGTTTCAAACAGGATGCAGGTCAGAGCCGATATTAAAGTCATCAAAACCATATTCACCAAAGTGATTCAGGCACAGCCGCCTAAACTAAAGGTACTGTGTCATGTCAGAGATTCATGACGGCAATACAAATTCACCAGCAGGGAGGAGAGGAAGACGGAGAGAGACGGACGGGGGCAAAGGAGGGAAGGAGAGAAGTTAAGAGGGACTCTTAAAGAAAGGGGGGGTCTTCTTTTGAGAATGAAAATGTATTTGCAGTGATGTTTGTTCACAGTCTACAACTTACAACTTCGTCTATAAAATGTCAAAATGATGAAAAAACGTTGATTACTGTTCCCCGAACAGTCCACAACCCAAAGATATTCAAGTTTATTATCATGAAAGACTAAAAATAAACCAGGAAATACTCACATTTGAGTTTTCTGACGATCATATTTCACACCCGCTCCGACGTCTGACAACAGAAACAGAAAAATATGTAGATGAGAACGACTATACGGTGAGTTCAGCTTCATTAAAACGACAGAACCAGATCATCTCCGTCCTCCGTTTCCAATTACAAACAAAAAGAAACTAGCTTTGCTGTTTATGTGTTAAGACAAAATCAGTAATAAGAGATGTATATTAAGTTAACTATCAATAAATACAGACATTTATATACATTCACATGTGAGACGCTGGCCTAGTCGGTGAAAATAGACCTGAAGGTATGATAGCGCTCCGTCTTTATACTGACTGACTGTCTGAAAACTTCACCACTCACTGTCAGTAACTTGAATTTTCAAGGATAATTCATTTTTCATGATTCTCCTTTGGGACATCCTGAATTAAAACTAAATCCTGACGGCTGTTATGGCTCCTCATTGAAAACATCCTCTAACTTAAATCACACTAAACCTGTAAAATGACTTCAAATTGCTTCAGAGTGCTGTTAAAAAGCTATATCTGATATTGAGAGTGTGTGTGTGTGTGTGTGTGTGTGTGTGTGTGTGTGTGCAGTGAGCTCCTCTCAGAGCTGGTGGAGGTTTATATGAGTTGGACCGCGGGGTCGAGTGATGCGGCGGCGGCGGCGGGTTACGGACGTTGAATGGAGGGGAAGTTGGACGGATGCAAATAAGCTCTGGGTTTAAATAGGGCTGTCTTTTTATTCATGAAGGATTGATCGAGTCGTGGTGCAGAGGAGATGAATGAAATATGCATGGAGCGGCCGCACTGTACCCACCCGCCTGCCCGCCCGCTGGACCGATGATTAATGTCATCTCAGTTCTGTGTGGGCTCGTCGTGCCGCAGCGCCGGGCGGCTCACTACCGAATGAAATGGATCTGATGCTGTTTGACCGCGCGGTGTCAACCCACAAACTGATACTAACTGACTGAACTCAAAAACACACCACATGTTCTGACAGAAACAGGAGCGTTTTTTTTTTTATTGGAGAACACAGAAACAGTCTTTGGCTAAAGTCTCGCACATCGTTTAACCTTCTGCTCTTAATGTGGGTGTTTCAGAAAAACAGGCGAAGAGTGAGACAGTGGCAAAGGATATAAACAAAGATGAAATAAGTAAAGGGAAAGAAGCAGATGCACAAAATTAAAATAACAAAACAGGTGCTTCAAAATAAAACCCTGATCTCTGGACTTTCATGTGCAGTATCTGCATTTCATCTCCAATATTAATAATAATTTTGATTGTCAGTGTGGGTATTTACATTTTGTCAAACTGGCATCATAATTTTGCAGACGTATGCCAAATTAGCTATTAGCCCTTTCTGCTAGCACTGGATTACTTTGATGCTGAAGAAAACCATGTGGGTATATAACATGCTTTTTGTGATTTTCTGTTATTTATGTCTTGTTCATTCCAAACAAAGTTCCAAAACTTAAGGTGAAAATAAGTAGAAATGTCCCCAATATTTTGTTTTATGCTAAAGAGACAGGAAGCTAAAACTTCCTGTTTCAGACAGAGGCTGAACTGAGGGGCTACATAAAGGACCAGTAGAAGATAAATAAGGAGTTTTTAACTGGAAACCATACAAAGATATTCCAGTAGAGCCCCAGAATATAAATATAGACATGACTCAGGCATGTTCTTTGATTTCTGTGGATAGATGTTCACCAGCTAAACTGTTCTAACTAAACAGCTGAAGTGTAAAGATTACTCTTCTTCTGGTATTTTTACCAAACAGATTCAGATGCATTACCTCCTCTCTCTCGACAAGAGTAGAGCCAAATAAAAAAATAATAGACGTAGTCACCATGACGTCACCCATTGGTTTGTGGACTCCTGTTCTGAAGCCTTGAGTTTGGCATTTTGATTATCGCCATCTTGGATTTTTGGAGCCAGAAGTGACCATATTTGGGTGAGAAGGTTTATGGCTAACAGTTTATGGCTAACTGTGATAATGCTAATACTAATGCTAATTTCCACTGGCAGAGAGCAGGTTTAAAACCATTAAAACAAAATGTACTTACTGGAAAAACTGAACATCCGACTCCTTAGAGGGTCTTTAAGTTCAACCAAACGCTGAGCAGGACTTCTTTTAAGCAAACATAATAGTGACGGCTACGTCTGTAGTCTGTGAATCTGAGGTTACACTACAGTTATGTTACCTATTGTTGTCACCATGGTAGCGGCTTCCCTGTGACGGCACCCACCTGTCACTCAAAGCAGTCATGTCCTTAATTATGCATAACTTTAAGACTTAATCAAATTTACATGGGTGAGTTATATAAAAATCCACCTCTCCTACAGTCTCTGCTGTAAAGTTGGGCATTTTAACATGGGGGGGAGTTTATGGGGATTAACTCGCTTTTGGAGCCTCCAGTGGCCGTTCAAGGAACTGCAGTTTTTGATACTTGAGCGTTGGCTTTATTTTTCTGTCCTGGACGTTGCTGCTTACGTAGGACGGACTCTGATTTGCAGCTGGGAAAACCGAGATGGACTGTAATCAGATTTGTGATCTGAACAACTTGACTAAATGTAATAGAAAATGTCTAGAACTGCATCCGGACTTTATCCTGATAAGAGACAAATGAAATAATATTAATAAGTGGAAATGTGGCGTTAGCATAAATCTTTAATCATTAACATATTTCTTTCCTTCTTCGAGTTTCACATTTTTGTTTGCAGTAAAATTCGTAAGCGGAACTTCAACTCAATATTTTTCCATCATTCGTCTGCTGCTCTCCCTCCAGTAAAAAGATTTAAATACTTTTTTTTTCCAGCTGTGCTTCTGTTTTCTTTCCTCTCTTTTCCAAAAGAAAACTCTAAGAAGCTCTTTCAGCTGCTGCTCTTTTATCTCTCCGTTGTCGAACACGTTGTTGCCCGAGGCGCGAGCTTCCCTCTCTGCCTGGAAGACGAGGCGAGGCGCACAATCACAGTTTTTGACGTGGCCAAAAGCAAAAAAAAACACTCTCATGTTTGTTCTATCGACCGTCCGACATCAGTTGTTTCAGGGACGTGTTAAGTGATTGATCACGACACGCATCCTGACATCAGCAGCTTCAGCACGTCGATCGTCGGGTGTGTAAAGCCCTGAAGCCGGAGAGGAAGAGGAGGCACGGATCTGTCCGGATCACTTTTCATTCTGAACGTCACGGGGCTGCTTCTGTTCCTGTGACACATAGAGCTGTAAGAAATATTCATACTCATCATATTTAACCTTTTAATGAGTCTAATTTGTCTCAAAACAAACCACTTAATGCTGATAATACTTTTAAAGCAGCATCATCTTACACCACAGGAAGTAAAGTAAGTAAAGTAGATACTTACGTAAGAACATAAGTATTAGTTGCAAAAATGTACTTTTAACTAATTAAAACTAAAAGTATTCGTTATGCAAAATGATTCCAGCCTGTTTTATTTATTATATATAAACAGATAAACAAGTAAAAAAAGCTTTCAGCGCTTTGAAACAGTGAATAACAGCTTATAAATCCTTTATAAAGAGCGACTCAGTAGAAAAAGTGTTACTGAATTACTTTAATCTGCTTCAACTTGAAAAAGGTAATTTTAAAAATTAGAGCCGGAGATAAGGAGGTGAAGGGAGCCGTGTTATAATTTGGAGTATGAAAGTGTTTTCTGCTCCACCTGCTCTCGTCGAGAAAGCCCTTCTGCTCCAGTAAAGTTTGATGACTGGAGTCAAATGTTTGTGTCCTCCTGTTATCCACCCACTCATCCAGCTCTCAGGCTGACATTTTCATCTCCTTGCAAATGTCAGATGGATCTCTGCTGGCAGGGACTTTTAAGTGTGTTTCCTTTTCCCCCTCTTCTTCTTCTTCTTCTTCTTCTTTCACACACTGAACAATCATCAGTCTGTCCGGCGGAGGAGAGAGTCGGCTGCACTTTGCTCCAACATCACAGCCTCCCTTTCTGTCCGTCTGTCTGTCACGATGCACCTGAGCCTCGACTCGACCGCAGCAGCTGTTTGGCAAAGAGCCACTGCATCTGAAAAACATCACAGATACACAAGAAGCAGCAGCAGCAGAGTCCAGTGTGAAGGTTTAATCATGAAAGGAAAACACTTTCATTGATGACAGAATATCTGGAACCACGCTGTTATTTCTATTCTCCTGTTTTATTCAATTTTAGCTCATTACTATCATCTTTTTTTTTTATCATCATCATCTTGAAGAAATAAAAGAAACTGCAGCAATTTGTGGCAATATAAACAAGTTCAAAGACGAGAATGTTAAGATACAGTGTCAGTATATAATCATTCAGCACCAACAAACACAATATAATTTACAAAAACAATAATACTATTTTATACTACTCTTTTAGAATCCTATTTATGTCTTTTTATATTGCCATGTGTTTTATTTCTCTTCTTAAAAAGGTACATAACATTATTTTTTACGATGTTAAAGTTCCAAAACTCGAGGTGAACATGTGTAAAACGCTGCCTGCAAGACGAAGCTCAGGGTTCATCTGCTCTGAATACTGACGAGATGGCGTCAGCTCGTCATATGTCCATAAATGTGCATCTGCTCTGTAGCCTTTGTTGCTAAGGTGGTTGCTAAGGTGTTTCCATGTGTTGTTGTACGGATTTGAGAAGTTGAACATTTGGAGTAAAGAAGGAGAAAAAGAAGTGAAATCCTGCTACTATAGTTTGTTTACGTAGCCTCTGGAGCCGGAGGAAGCTTCCTGAAAGCTGACCAATCAGAACAGAGCGGGGCTCATCAGGAGGCGGGGCCTTAAAGAGACAGGAGCTAAAACTTCCTGTTTCAGACAGAGGCTGAACTGAGGGGCTGCATAAAGGACCAGTAGAAGATAAATGGGTGTTTTTTAAACTGTATATCAAGCAAATTGATTATCCAATATTTTATTTTGATTGATTAATCATTGCAGCTCTAACCTAGATAGATTTGATATCTGATTGATGTTAAATTACAACATCTTTTTAAGAGAATATTGACTGTAAAAAATAGAGATTGTATGTTTTTTTTGCCCCAGAAACGTGCAGATTAGTTTTTAGTATTTTAACCCGGAGCAGTTCCTGTAGTTTCCTCTCAGGCTGCATCATCATCATCAGATGATCAGTTAGGAGCCTGTTTGTAACCTGAAACATGAAACTCTGGGCAAAGAAAGTCCCAAATCACTTACTGGTGCTCGTTAAGCTTATTGCTGTGAGCTCAATAACTGAAAGCAGCTCAGAGGGGAGTATCAATACTGTTTCCTCCTCTTCTTTTCTCCCATCTGGACTTTAACAGGTCAAAAGATGCTGTTTAGGAAGATTTAAGTAACAAACATCCGCTCAGTTTCTCTCAGTAAATCACAGGCTTCGGTTCACTCAAACCTCCTGCTTGTGTCACGGTCAAAGGCCAAATCTCTCCTCTCTGCTCAGATCTGACCTTCTGCAGGAATCAAAGGATTATGGGAAATGATCTGTGTTTCCTCGTGCACTAAACATACACCTGTCTGCGATAGGATCTAATGTCATCGCTCATGTCGGTCCGCAGGTAAAATAAAACAGAGCGCGATAAGCCGCAGCTCCTTCAAGTGTTGTGTTTGATCCCATCTCGGCAGGCCTGTATGCTAAAGCCGCAGCATTTCCATGCAGGCGACGCCGTGTTTCGGCAATGTATTCAGGGCGGCGAGCGGCCTCGCTTAGCCCGATCACATCAGGTTAGTGATCCCACAGGAGGGCGAGGGGAAAGCCAATGAGGCGGCGCGAACAAACCCAAAAATAACAGCAACAACAGCAGCAGCAGCAGCAGCAGGACTGCAGTGAGACACACTCTGCCTCCAGATCAACTGTCACTGCTCAACACAAACAGACAAACCCAGCTTACTGAACACATGTAGAGATAAAAGTTCATATAGTTCATAGTAGGGTTGATGATTGGTGACTAACTGGAGTGAGATTTTGAGGACTCACAGTAAGACCAGATTTCTCCTTCATAGTAATGTTGCACATCTGAAATCGTCACTACTACATGTGTTTTAAATGCTGCCGCTCCTAAAAAAAACTTCTTTTTTTCATCTTTAAAGTTGCTTAAATCAACTAATAAATCAAGAGCAACTAACCGTGTGTTCAGACAGAACACAAAGCGACTGTGAGGCTGCACAAACACACACAAAGTCAACGCAAAGTCGATGCAATTAGACACGAGTAATGAGTTTTTATAGTTTAATCCATCGAGTCCGGTAAAAATAAACTTTCTATCCTCTATCAGTATCATATTGGCTGTGATATAAAAGGCTGTAGCTGGACTCACAACGGCCAAATAAAGCCCTACATGTCCCGGCTCACACTACAGAGCTCTTAGTTCCTCCGTCCAGGGCTTTCTAAGTGTACCTGGTACATCTTCTGTGACTTGGGGAGTCAGCCCCCCAAACTCTGGACTAGTCTCCCTGTAACTTTAAGGCGCTTGGATACTTTGGACTCTTTTAAAAAGGTAGCTAAGAACTCATCTGATCATTTTGATTCGTCTATTTGTGTCTGCTCTCCTCGTATATTTCATCTGGTGTCTTTATTTTTTTATTTATTTTGATTGTGTTTGGTTTTATTTTTTTGTGAAAAGGTGACGAGTTCAAACGATGTCTGTACTGTTCTGTAGAAACACAGCAAGGACCGAATCATCTGTAAAACAGTCAAGAATTACTATTAATGTGTAAAAAGTCAGCAGGATGGATGAGCCTCAGACTGCAACTGACGATTATTGTCATTAGAAGATTAATCTGCCAATCATTTTCTCAGAAAATAGTAAAAAAATGCCTGTTAGAGTTTCCTAAAGTGCCAGGTGACGTCTTCATGTCTTATTTAGTTTGACCAAAACTCAAAGACGTTCTGTCTACGATCATGTTTGACAAAGAAAAGCATTAAATCACCACATGAGAGACACTGAAACCAGCTGTTTGGCATTTTTACATGAACAGATACTAAAATGAAACCTAAAGGAAGCCTGAAACTGTTTTTGGCATGTCCACCCACTGAGCATCTTGTATTGGACTGAGTCAGACGCCATCTTTGAACGTGTTGTCCACTTGTTCTTAGGACATTGATGCTGCTATCATGACTAAAAGCAAAAAACCTTGAACACTGCAGGGCAGAGAGCTTAAACATCCCCTCCATACAAACGTTTAATATGTGTATGATGTGTTTCTTTCATAAAAAAAGCTCAGTTATTACATTAAAATCCTTAAAAACAGCATCTCCTCTTTCTCCGCTACTGAAAAATCTATAATCTATGAATATGTAAATATTTTTAATTTTAAAAGTGTAACTTCTGGGCACAAGATGTTAAGACACAGAGAGATTAAATAATATGAAATGGAGACAAATTTCTATTAAAATATTTTTTTTTTGTAGAAACTTGTCCTGCTGTGATGTGTTAATAGATCCAATATTTCTGCAGTTCAGACAAAAAATTAATTATTAGTTTGATTATTTCTGGCTGTGTAATCATTTGTTAAGATTATTTTTTTGCAGTGTAAAAGACCAACGGACTGTTATGATGGATATATTTCACAGTGCACACATGATTTACATGTAAGGACATGAATAAAAAAAAAAAAAGAAGAAGAAGAAGAAGAAGCAGCGCCGCCTTTTATTCAGCAGAACATATGATGTAACGTGGTGAAAGCGTTAAACCGAGCTGCAGAGAGGCGGCTGTTTGATTTGCATGCCAGATAATCTGAGAGTTGCGTTTCCTCTCTCGCTGGTTACGGCGAGATCAAAAGGGGACGCGTCACTGTCGTCTCTCTATCAGCTGATCGAAGTCGACCTCGGGGCTCCTCCAAGTGCGACTGCTGTTTCGTGTTCACAAGTTCATCAAAGCGAAAAAGAGGGGGGAAATGACAGCTGAGCTAATTGCAGCCCGTCCAAACACACGTTACACCAATTAACCTTATTGGATTTCTTCCCAGCAGTTTGGTGTTTGACGAGAGTAACAAGAGGCTGTCGAGCTTCCTGGATCACATTCACACATGTGTTGTTTGTCTTTGGTTGGTGTTGCCTCGGGCTGTTCACACAGAAAAAAAACATGCGTCACCCGGTTTCATCTTCAGACTTCAAGAGTTTGCTTTTAAACAGAGAAGAAAAGCAGCCAATGTTCTGATATTATTTTCTCGTTTTTTTTTGGGGGGGGGGGGGATTATTCTGCAATCAAAAGGATTCTAGCAACAAGTTTATTTGCTTTGACGAAAAGTTAAAGAATCTCAAATAAGCTTGTCCTTTTAGCTGCTTTTTATGACTCAAACACCAGCACCAGCAGCAGAGTTAAAAGAATATTCTGAACTAAATAAAGAGGGCTGATGGCAGACAGAGAGGGAGGAATAGCAGAGGTCCAAACGGGAGATGAAAACCACCTGAACCTGGATAAGAACAGACATTGTTGTTGCTCCTATATACTCTGACAACAGTCAGGAGCCCAAATGAACATTAAAGCTGTTTTTTCTTTGCTGTAATCATTCCTCCTGTAAACCCACAGTCCTCCCTCTGTGCAAAAAAAAGTTTATGTGAAGCTAATATGAAGCTTCAGCGTCCAAATGAGTCAAATCCAGTAGATATCTTTCAACATTACAGTCTTTTTAGTGGCAAAGTCCCTCTTTTTGTTTCTATACTTCCACCTGCAGCTCAACAGGGAAACACAAAGAGGAGAATTTGATGCTGAAAAGACTGTAAATGTGTCAGATATCCACTTGATATGACTAAACTCAGACTGCTGAAGCTGAATAAGAAGCTTCACACAGACTTAAATGAACAGGAGGAATGATTACAGCAAGGAAAAACCTGACTGCTGGTTTAAGACAGACATGAAAAATTGTGAATGTGTCCTTTAAGGTGTTGTTCACACTAACAAGAGGGCATGTTAAGAGGTGTTGGTTCTGAGGGGAAGTAGGAAGATGGTGCACATTTTGTAACACACAGACACACACATATACATCCCAATTACGTTAAAAATATTATATAAGTGTTGCATAAAAAGTTTTCAGCATCCTAAGTTTTTGTCGTACTCCTTATTTCATAATATTACATTTCACCCCAGAGTATGCTACAACTAACCTGGATTACGGGGTCAACCGGAAGATTTCACTCCTTGTGTTTGAGACGAAACCGTTTTCTGTTTGTGCTGCAGAGATAAAAGCTTCACCATTTAATAGCAGACACATGTCACTAGTTTGCATCACATTTTGAATGCGCTGGTTTAAAAAAAAAAAAAAAAGGAGCTCCGAGCTACAGACGGAGATGTCAAAAATGTTACAACCGTCTCTGGTCTCTCCTAATGCAGTTCCTGCTTCATTATCCTGCCAAAGTATGAAGAGGTGGGCTTCATAAATCCAATCATTTATGTAATCAGTCGATGTTTTACCTCACTTTCTGTGATAACTGTGTGGATGTTGATACGAAAAATATACCAACCTGTAACATGTAGCAGAAATGAGAAGCGAACTGGAGACAATTAAGATATTTCAATCAATATCCAAAACAGTTATTAACACTAAGAGGCACTAAAAGTTGTCTAACTATCAATCAAACTGCAGCAGTGAGTCTCAGCAGGACCAGTATTAGTAGTGGATTAGTAGTCTCAGATTAATGACCACCTTCCACCCACGATCAACGATTTTTTGGAGCCCAAAGACAGGTTGAGACCAAATTTAAGACCAAATGTGAGACACGTTGCTGCTGCTATGACCCACAGCTACAAACCAACCAATCAGAATACGGCATGAAATGACAGCGTGACATTTCTTAAGTGCAGTTTTTGTTTTGTTTTGTTTTTAATAAATAAGTTTGTGCGACTTCGCTGCAGATGGATGAATCCAAGTGAACCAAAATGCATCACTACAAGTCATGTCATTACGTTCTCTACACTCATTGTTCAGATGTATCCGGGGCAAGAAGAAGTATATAAACACAGGAAGAAGGTCCACTGGCCAAATGCAAAGTTCTTTGTTGTGTTAGTCCAGGTCAGATCTCAATTAACTGTCCAAGTAGCTGCTACTAAATCTGCCTCCCAGCATGCAAAGCACACCTGGCTATGGGGGCCATTTTGCTCAAATGTTCAGAGTACGTCTGGCAGTTGGGTTGGATCAAGGTCAGATCACATTCCCACCAAAACTAACTACTCCAGAGTGTGTTTGGGGCCAAACCGAGACCTCCTCCTCTAAAAGGGTCTCTGTGCTCAGTTGTTTTGTTCAGATCGCATCAAAGAGGAAAACCAACCAGAGCCCCGTTCAACCAGACTAAAAAGTGATGGTATGAATGGTCTAACACTCCTTCACATGTGGACTCATGTGACTAATGACTGGGATCCTCCTCAATCAGTCAGAACTGAAGAAGCCTTTCAGAAGACTTCTGGGTACAGAGTGAGTCACTACAACAACCTATTACCCATTTAGAAGCACTTAAAATCATTCAATCAAACAGTAAAACAGGTTTTGCCCTTTGACATGTAATGAAATTTCTTTTCTGTTTTGTATTTGCTCCAAGTGTTTTTTCATATTTTATCATATATATAAATTATAAAATGATTATACGCATAGCTTCTGTAATCTCAAAGCACCCCTGCCTTATTACACTTTCCTTCTTTTCTTTTTTTATTTTATATTTCGTCTGCTATTCCCCTCTACAGTTTCTTTGTCTGAACTTTAATTCAGATTATAAAAACGTGAGCAGCAACGTGCAGCAGTCGGCCTTGATCCCACCAGACTCTTTGTGAACAGCAGCCGGTCTGATGTGAAGGACTTCCCACGGCAGATTTAAAGCTTTCCACTTGGTGACAGAGACGGCAGACCTTGACTGTGTTGTGATCGGTGTGCTTCTCCTGATCTCTGCACATAGATGAATAGAGTAACAAATGCTCGGCAGAGCAGCTGAAAAGAAAAAACCTTCACCAGCAGAACAGCTCACTTCAGTTCAATTCAAACCTTCACTTATGGTTCCCACTGATCCTGAAAGAGTATTAAATCATCTTTCTTTGTCTCTGTCTACGTTTCTTTTTGGTGTTTTGAGGGATGTCTGAAAAGATCTTGAAAGGAGGTGTTAAAGATCCCCTCCAGACATCTCTGAAGATATATAAAAATACCCTGCTGTGAATAATTTTTACAGTCAGTATTCTCCTAAAAAGACACTAAAATTGAACATCAATCCAATATTTAATGTCAGTTATGAAGAAGATGCACATACAGTATTAATTTATGAACTATCTAAATGGGATTATAAATTGCCAATTTTACACAACATTTCTACTTTTTTATCATTTTGAAAAGCATGAGTGTCATAATTATGTAATTATGTAATTTTCTGGATCTAATTTAAGTTTAATAATAAATAATACAATTATATATTCATACATATAATATAAAAATAAAAATATTCATATGCATCAACCCTTTCTACTGTGTTGTTTTGAGGCTAGTTTATTTGTATACCACGTACACACACATTTTTTACATAATGCATTAAATCATTAAATGAGAAACCTGCATAAAAACCTTAAAATGCAAGTCTAAAAGGAAATGCAGAATTAAAAGAGCCTTGTACCTTAAAGTACAACTGAAATAATATTTAATTATCCCTCCCTTTGCGCTTGAAAGTGTCTGGGTTGTATTGTCAATTGTTTTGCTTTGTTTTTTTAATTATTAAAAAAGAAGAAAACAGAAAAGTCTTTGGAGAAATATCAAAAATGCTTCTTTTTGTTTCAGCCAGCTGGAGAGGCGTGTAGGTGTCTGTGTTTGATTGACAGCAGCTAGAGAGGCGTGTAGGTGTCTATGTTTGATTGACAGCAGCTGGAGGGGTGTGTAGGTATCTGTGTTTGATTGGAAGCAGCTGGAGAGGCGTGTAGGTGTCTGTGTTTGATTGACAGCAGCTGGAAAGGCGTGTAGGTATCTGTGTTTGACAGCAGCTGGAGGGGCGTGTAGGTGTCTGTGTTTGATTGACAGCAGCTGGAAAGGTGTGTGGTATCTGTGTTTGATTGACAGCAGCTGGAGAGGCGTGTAGGTATCTGTGTTTGACAGCAGCTGGAGGGGCGTGTAGGTGTCTGTGTTTGATTGACAGCAGCTGGAAAGGCGTGTAGGTATCTGTGTTTGACAGCAGCTGGAGGGGCGTGTAGGTATCTGTGTTTGATTGACAGCAGCAAGAGAGGCGTGTAAGTATCTGTGTTTGATTGACAGCAGCTGGAGAGGCGTGTAGGTATCTGTGTTTGATTGACAGCAGCTGGAGAGGCGTGTAGGTATCTGTGTTTGATTGACAGCAGCCGGAGAGGCGAGTAGGTATCTGTGTTTGAAGTTGGGTTGTGATTGTGGAGAGCTGTGTGTGTGCACCTCCGCTGACTAAACACATGCAAACTGAGGCTTTTGTGCTCACTGCAGTTTTCATTATGGACCAATCTCTGTGCTGAAATGTGAAGGAAAGCATGAAACACTGGAAACCGCTCCGCTCACTCTAAAACTACTTTACTGCCTGTAATACATCCATGGTCGGTATGCGTCTTGTTATGTTGCTCCACTTAAAGTTCCACTTTATTACAATAAAATACCAGTTTGAGGAGCGGAAATAAGCAGAGCTGAAACAACGGCAGCCCACAGTACGCACAGGATGGACCCAAAGCTTTGGCACCACACTTATAGCTGCTGTGTTCACTGTTGCTATTGACATGAACACAGAAAATCCCTTGTGTTTTTTTACCGTAAGTGTTGCAATACAGGGGCATTTGATAGTATGCAGCGATCCGCAACTTAACAAGAAAGTGGGAGGAGGGTGAAGTGGCCCCTTTGACAGAGCCGGTTTCTGGTCTTTATGCTAAGCTAACAGGTTGTAGCTTCATATAACAGGCACCTGTGTTTACCTAACTTTATTTATCTATGAACACATGACAGAAAACTTCTGTATGACGTTTCAGCTCATCCATGAAGGCATCATCGGCCAAACTGACAGCGGTGGCGTTTAATTCTCTGCTCTGTCTCACTCTCCCCTGAACCCCCCCCCCCCCCCCCAGCTGCTGCTCCTCGGGGCACGCTGAGAGAAAACAGTAAGCCGAGACCCAAATTTAATTAGTTCCTCTTCTTCTTCTTCTTCTTCCTCCTCTGCAAAAAAAAAAAGAAAAAACGGGCCGCCACCGTCAGGTTTCCCCAAGCAGGAAGGTTGTTGTCAGGCAGCCTGTTCAGCCACTGAGGCCACTGATTCACCGCACCGTGATCACACACTCTCCCCATTAATTAAAGTTTCATATGAAGTGTCTGGAGGGAATCGCTGTTTCGCAGCCAAACTCCCGTCCAGATGGTTGCTGATACGAAGCCTCGGAGGACGACTCTTTTGTTGCTCTCCACAGCGGAGACAAATTTTAAATTTCTTTAGAGTTAAATGAACTTCCTCTTAATTGTTGGGATATTAAACAGAGCAACTTCTTATCATGTCTGAAACTTTGGAGAGCTGCAGCGTTGTTCCAGTGGTGATGTCAGCAGTCTGCAGTGAACAGGAAGGGAATCCCAACAGTCTGCCGTTTTGTTTCTCTTAGTTTACTTTGACGGTACATTTTAAAACTGCAGTGTTTTCTGGAAATAGAATAAAAACAGAGTCGATTCTCCTCAGTTAAAAGATGAGAATGTAGGTTTTTCCCTGCATACTTTTAAAGTATTATCTGTTGCAGTTTTATTTTCGATTCATCTGGTATTTTCATTTCTTATTCTGGTAAAAATGAGATGCTTTTAAATCAGCGGCGTTTGTTTTTGTGCCAATTTCCATGAACAATAAAACCACGGTGTAGAAAATCAGCGGGCACCGCATTCAATAGGTGACATAAAGGAAGTGAGAGGAAACGGCGGAAACTAAAAGGACTGTGAGAAAAATGCAGTTTATGTTGTTATGTTCTCGATTGTAATTATTTTATTATCAAAACCTCAACAACAAAAAACTGAATATGAATATATGAATAAAATATGAATTTCAAAAGTACTTTTTTTAGAAAAACAAATATTGTCTAAACAGAAATGAAGATAAGTTACCAAACCTGTCAAAACAGCAAAAAAAAAGGAAATACACCTCCCACAAAAACACATCCTAATGTTGTGAAGCTTCGAATTAACCGTTACCAGTCACTTTTTCTATTGTAACCACGGTAACAGACATCAACTGGATAAGGAAGAGAAACTGTAGACATAAACAGTGAGGCAGGTGATTTTTTATTATACTCAATACATTAAAGATACCACTTTCACTTGAACTGTTTTACATGTTTTCTTAGTTAATCAGCAGAAGAGTTGATGGTTTTAAGAGTTGTTAAGTTCTATTTTCACAGTATGTTTTTAAATTATCCTTATAATTATCCTCTTTTCTGTATGTTATTACTGGTATTTAAGCTACTTGGTTCCTTCCAGCTAGAAATCTCAGTATCAGTAAAGAACTTAACATTGATTAGAAGTGAAAGCTGATTGGTTGTTCCGTTCCATTGAGCTATACCGCCGCCATTTCGGACTGAGGGCGACTATTAATGACGTCAGTAAAATGTCTGGCCTACAAAGTGCTGTACAAAAGTAAAACAACATTCTTCCTACTCTATTGTCATATATTTAATGCCTCCACTGAAACGGCCCATATTGAACAATGAAATATTAGTAATACTTATCACATTAATGAAAGAATTAAAGCAAAACTTTGTAAATCATTCATTCAGAATTTCATTTATCAAAACTTTCAAGTCAGTTTAGATTTGTTTCAGATGGAAAGACATAAACATAAAAACTTTCTGCTTTGCTTCTCAGAGGAGCAAAAAAAAGTGAGCAATGGACATAAACGTGAGCAAGAAAAACACAACAACCACAGAGCGTGTTTGAGAGGATTTTGTCCGAAAGAATCTCCTCTAAGAAGAAACAATCCCTGAAGTGTCATAAAAAGTTAAATGAATCTATTTGTCCTTTTGCTGGGAACCCTTGCAGCACTCTGAAGGACCCCTTGGTGGTCTGCAGATCATAGTTTGGGAACCATTCATCTAAAAAAAAAAAAAAAAACAACTTGATAACCACATGACAAAGTGGATAAAATTAGGGAATGTGGCAAGAATCAATACATAGATACCAAATCAATGCCCACAATATGAACTTAAGGTTTCAGTCATCCTTACAAGATTGTATTGTATCTGAGGGACAGTGATGTAACAGGGCGCCTCGTGAATCTCAGAGATTTCGAGTGTTTAAGTAGATACACGAGGCCTCAACATAATACTGCGGCTGAGCAAATAGGCCTTTAATTTAGTTTTTGATAGTGGAGCAGTTAGAGTACTGTATAGTGAGTTATGGGTGTTAGAAAATAAGCTGCCCTGATCTTTATGCTCCATTATCTGTAATCCCTTTCCCCTCACACACACACACTTTCAGCCTCCACCAGTGTGGGCTGGTTTTCTTTACGACGTGGACTGAAAGAGGTCTACTGGTTTGTAAAGTCTTTTATCCTGGCAGTTGGCAGTAAAAGGTTAACAAGCTGGCAGTGATAAATGGAAGCAGTAAGAACATGATGAGGTTCAGTGTGATATTCCCTCTGCTAACAGCTTCACATCAGCGTTTATTGCCAAAGGTTAGCAGCACTGTCAGCTAAAAACCCGCCGTCGAACTATGAGTGAGGTCAGCGGACGATAAAAAACATCAACACAGACTTCAGTAGTCAGAATATTTGTGTTTGTGGGGGATCAGGTGGTGTTTTCTGTTGGGGCCGGATTAGATTTCAGGCTGTTAGATAATACAGAGCATGTCAGAAATCTGCTGCTTCAGTAATGTTACAGTTCTTTACAAATGGTTGCACACTTTTCTTAATACCGAGTGCACTTTTTCTAAACTTTGACCAACCGACAGTTCATCCAAAAATGCTCAAATGCAACCAAAAACATCTCAAGATCAACTCTCAGGCTGTAGCACTGTCAATATAAACATCTACTGGTTGAATCATCAGTACAAAAGATGAACAAATATCAGGCTCTTTGATAAAAAAATGTTTTTATCACAATCGTCAAGCCTTCGAGGTAGAAGTTAACTACAACTCCCAAGCTGTATTTAGACAAGAAACATCTAATCACAGCTTAATTGGGCCATATTCTGCACATTTCCAGCCTCTACATTTATATTCTGGGGCTCTACTGGAATATCTTTACATGATTTCCAGTTAAAAACTCCTTATTTATCTTCTACTGGTCCTTTATGCAGCCCCTCAGTTCAGCCTCTGTCTGAAACAGGAAGTTTTAGCTCCTGTCTCTTTAAGGCCCCGCCTCCTGATGAGCCCACTCTGCTCTGATTGGTCAGCTTTCAGGAAGCTACGTAAACAAACTATGGTAGCAGGATTGCACTTCTTCGTCTCCTTCTTTACTCCGAATGTCAACTTTTCAAATCCATCCATACATGTTGGAGCTGTGTTGGACACGTGGAAACACCTTAGCAACCGTCTTAGCAACCAAGGCTACAGAACAAACAGCTGTTTGAGTAAAAGAGGAAAAAGCAACAAGGCATCCAGACCAAGTTGGCTTTTGACTTGCTTTCTACATAAGTTCATTTCAAGCTGTGGAACTTTGACCATGTTTAGCATAAATATCCGACATCATAACAGGAAATAAATGACAGAAAACCACTAAAAGTTGATTATGTCCCCTTTAAAATTCTGTCATGTGCAACACTAACGGCAGATGGAAGCTAAAGACCCAGGGCAGCGGTGTGACTCACTGACGTGTTTTTAAACGGCGGCTCAGAGAAATAAGATATCAGGCTTTAGACACACATACACTCATTTTCTCACCCACTCCTTTCACACACACAGAGAAGATTAAAACGTCCACATTTTGATCAGACATGAGCCTGTTGTTGAGTCACAGATGCGTCACTTAGATGCATTTTGTTCCCTTTTGTTTGTTTTCTTGTTTCACCCTTTGCTCTGTAGATCAACGGGTATGTTTACATGCACGCTAATATTCCAGTATTATGAATTTGAGTCATACAAACAGTATTTTTTTATCCGTGTGGATCCCAAATCAGGCCTTATTCTGAATGTAGCATCTTCTGATTGTTTTTTTAGCAGCACTGGTCAGTGGAGACTCATGGGGGTTCAGGGAGTGCAGGATTAGGACAGGCGAGGAGTGGGTTAGGCAGTTCAGCACACAGTCTTATTGACTAGGGCAGTTTGGAGACAAGCGGACAAGGAGAACAGAGCAGTCGTCATGTCCCCTACATTTCCAGCTTCTACTAGGCAAGACCTGGAAGCAGCATCCCAGAGCGCCGTTCTCAGAGCTGCTGCCTTTTGCTCGATACTGGAGGTGTTGCTGCAATAAGCTGATGAAGCACTGAATGGTGTGAATCACCTCACTAAGTTTGTCTGCTGGGTCCATGTATGGTTGGATCATTCTGTCACTGTTGAGCTGAGCAGATGGACCAAACCCCCCCCCCCCAAAAAAAAACAAAAAACAGGAGACTGCAGGCAACAGGAAGTGAAGAATTAATATTTATTCGGGAACAGGACTCAGGAGTGCAAGACAGAACAGATGATCCAACAAAGACCGAACTGAACAACAGGATCTAAACACAAACTGAACTAACGAGGGAATAGGGGACAGGTGACTAGATGGGAGAACAGACAAGGATAGCTGATTGGCAGGAGGGGGGGGGGGGGGGACACACACAATGGGAGCAAGGCAGGGCAGGTGTGGAGGGAGAAGCAGGCTGGGGAGGCACACTTCTTCACTACAAGAAACAACACAATAAAGAGAAGAATGACAGGATCGTGACAGTTTTTTTTTTTTTTTTTTAATATAAACTATATCCAAGCAGAAATTTTCCATGCGAGGACGTGAGAGGCGGCGTCGAAGGATATGAAGACGTAGATACAGTCGCCATCTGACTCCCGGCGGCCGCATGGAAACAAATATCTATCAGCCTCCACCAGCAGCTCGCTGTAAATCAGCATGTGGCGGAAACATATTTCCTCCTCTTCTCTGCAGCCCTGTGGCAGCCTGCGAGGAAAGGGAGGGCGAGGAGAGGAGGGGAGGGAGGGGGGGGGGGGGGCAGCACAAAGCTATAATGTATGAGTGTTCATGTGGCGGAGATTTGAAAACGACTCCAAACTGTCAAATGACCCGCATCAGTAAAAAAAGATGAAAACAAACGACGAGGTAAATAAACTGAAAATATGAAATCCGGGACTCATAGATCTTCAGCAAGAGAGAGACGCGCTGCTCAGGTGTGACATCCCGCAGATGTCACGCATGAAAAATGACCCGACGGAGGGGGGAGAGAGAAGAGGAAGAGAGGGAGGACAAACATGAAGAAGATGGGGAGGGAGAAGAGATTTGTAACTATAGTGTGCCAACATGTAGCTCTTTGCAAACACTAATGTTAATGACTTGTGTGTTTTAGTTAAAACCATCGATGCTAAAGTCACTTTAAAGGGAAGTTTTGATGTTTTAAAGCTGCATTAACTGATGTTTTGTCCGCTAGTGAACACAACTCTGACATATCAGCAGCTTTTAAGTTGATAAGTTGAACTTGTTAACAAAAGGCTGCTTATTTCCAGCATCCAGCAGTTACGGAGCGAACATTATCATTCATTTAGAGTCGTGTTTCTGTCCACCTGGTGGATGTAAGTCCAATATTCACTCTCTTCTAGTTCTGTTTTTTTGCTCTCTAACAACTCCTGAGGGAAATATCTGGCTCTTTTGGCTGATTTCCTTTCAGTGAGTTTATAAGAGTACAACAATAAAAACAAGGGCAGGTAGAGAAACAGAACAGGTGTTAGTAAGAAAAGCAAGAAAAAAAACAGGAAAAAAGCACATCAGACTATAAAAAAGATGACTAACAATAAGTAAAACTGACACACAAACACAAATAAACAAACAATCAAGTGGCCCGTGCATGAGAAGAAACCTGTGTATTGATTAAGAATGATGTTATTCTAGTTTTTGACGTGTTTATGACTGACCTGCGTTGAGGTTGAAGTGTCGTCTGCACCGCCGCTCCATCTGTCATTAAGTTTAATAATCGCACCCAAAACTGTTAATCTGTTTTCCTGCAGCGTGTGAAGCATATCTCTGCTGGCTGTTAGAAGACGATTAGTGAGAGTGGCCACGCTTTACTGCTCACAACTTCCTGCAAGATGTTCAGCAAACACTTTTTTTTTTTAAATCGCTAACTGCAGATGAGCCATCATTCACACGGAGGTGATGAAACCCGGATCATGGAGGGGAAATTAAAGCGGTGAATGGTCATTTCTGTTTCTCTCTTTCTCCATTAAACCCTCGCAGCTCTGACAGGTTGATGTTCAGCTGATAAAACCGTGACGAGGGAGCCTTCAGAGACTCCTCGATGGTGAATCGTCCTCAAGCTTTTCGGAGGAGGCCGCAGCTGCAACTTCCTGTGGACTCCTCAGTGTGTGTGTGTGTGTGTGTGTATCAGAGGTGAAAGAGAGAGAGATTTATACAGAGTTAAAATCTGCAGAAAAAAGGCTGAAATCAGGGGAAAAACTGCTCGACTAGCTCCATAAAAAAAGAGAAACATACATCTTCCAATAACTCCAAAGCTTATTTCATTGATTCTGAGACTAAGAGTTACAGTACAGACATCAAAATGTTTGATGGCTGTACTGTATGTGCTGTTTCTGATGTAACTAATAAAACTGTCATATAACACACTGTTTTCCACATACTCGCCAGGAAAGCTAACAAACAAAAAGCACACAGATTCAAAACATAAACGTAAAACCCGGGCATGCAGAATCATAAAACACAGAGTTCTGCACACAACATTGAAGCATGACAGGATAAAAACATTTAAATAACTTATTTTGTCCCATCTACATATATACATACACATGTAGATTCAGCACATTTTTAAATTTCAATCTTCTTACATTGGAAAGAGGAATTATTCAAATTAAGTTTAGTCTTACAAAATTGTAAAGAACACAGCCGTCGGTTACTATTTCAGTCTTGTCAGAGATGATAATAATTATGCAAAAAAAAAAAAAAAAAAAGCGTTAGTTTAATATTATTCATTTTAGATTCAAGAGGTCCATAGGCAAAAATACATTTTTATCCACTGACAGCGACGGCAGACTCACAGGGGTTTTAAACTCTTGGCAAAGAAAAGGTTGATGAAAAGTCAATCATAAGTTTGTTTTGATTGTTTTTTATAGTTCAGTCTTTGTTTTGTAACCGATCTCGTCTGACTTATCGACCATTTTACCCCATTTTACCCTCAATGGAGATTAGCTTTTATCTTTATTGTGCTTTTATCCTTGATCATTATCAATAATATCAGGATATCCAGTTGTGGTGCAGCAGATTAGCCCGATTAGATCCAGCAGTTAAAGACGTCACAATCACAGGAAGTTGACTTTCTGTAGGATTAACGATGTCTGGTCATCCAACACATCCTCATTGTGACACAATAGGTCAATTGTACCTGCAGTCCATCTGCTGCTTTCCAAATCACTGTTAGAAAAATAATGATGTTTTATGGTGTGACAACGCCGTGGTTAAGGTCTGCTTAGGGTTAGGGAAAGATCATGGTTTGGGTTAAAATGATCACTTTAAACATGGTTGATACTTCCTTAAAGTTAGCCAACCATCGTCAGTATGGCAACAGTAAACAGTTGGTAACAGGAAGCAAACAGTGGTCTCATGCAGCTAAGTTCACTTTCTGCCATCCACCTAAACCGCCTCCACCTAAGGGTCGTGTCTAGATGGTTACCCTAAATCTGTGCATGTCCGGTCCACATATATTTTTATTCAGCATTGTACAAACTAATCATATCTATAATGTGACAACACTGTGGTTAAGGTCTAGGTTTAGGTTTAGGAATGTTTGAATCAGTTGCAAACAGTCTGGTAAAGGATCTCCTTTGTCATTGAGGTCTTTAGAGGAGAAACAGCTTCAAAGCTTTTTATTCTCAACAAGAGCTTCAAGCTGACTCGTTTTTCTTTTAACAGAGTAACAGAGAATACAGTCCTTAAGAGGCTGAATGAACTGAATTACAATATAGAAACAGGTTTAGATAATATACCTGCCAGGTTCCTAAGGGATGCAGCAGAGTGTATTACACCTGCTGTGGCCCATTTAATTAATCTCTCTATAGAGCAAAGGAAGGTACCCACAGATCTCAAGACTGCGAGAATCATTCCTCTCTATACGAAGGGTAGGTAGGTTTGAGAAAAGAAATTATAGACCGGTTTCAATCTCAAGTGTCCTTTCCAAGGTAATGGAAAAGATTATACATGAACAGATGAGCACATACTTATTGACTCACAACATGTTATTTGAACTGCAGTCGGGTTTCAGAAAAATCACATTCCAGTGAAACCTGCCTTTTATAGCTGACAGAAAGGAGGCTGATGCAGGCAGTTTCTGAGGAATGATGTTAGAGCTTCAGAAAGGCTTTTGATACTGAATCATCAGCATCAGTTGGCCATAAAGGTCATAATAAGGTCAGTTCTTTCCTCTCTGGAAGGACACAGATGTTGGATGTCAATGGGACATTTTCCCAGAGTTGTGATCAGTTGTGGGATCCCTCAAGGGTGCGTCCTAGTACCACTCTTTTTTTATTATATATTAATGGCACAACGGATGTCTGTCCACATGACCTTTTTCTCTATGGTGGCTGTTTTTTCACACTAAATTAAACTCGAAGGGACCGATACTGTGAAAAGAATTGGTCCGCCCATTACTGTGGTTTATAGACTTATCAACTAAGTTCGGGAACCAAAGACCACACCTTCAGTGCGCCCCATTTAATAATTATAATAATAATAATAATAATAATAAATTAGATTTGTATAGTGCCTTTCAGAACACCCAAGGACGCTTACAGAGACAAGAAAACAAACAACCAACAGAGAAAGAGTTCATTTTGGTAACTGTGGACCAAAAGCCTGAGTAAACAGGTATGTTTTGATTTGAAGGAGTTCCCTCCCACCCCAAACCCTTAACTAACTTCCTCTCTTCTCTGCTTGATCATAGGAATGGTGGACTTCGTATGGATGTCCGAACGAGACAGCGCCCCCACCCAGAGCCTCAATCCCCCTCCGTTCCTACTGACCTCCCCATTGATGCCTCTCCTCCTTACACCTGCCCTCTCCCAACATCCCTATAATCTATCCTTCCCCCTTTCCACCCCCAATAAACCATTAAAAATCCATTTTCCATAAAGGAGTTGTCTTGGTTAGTGAACTGTTAATAACGTCTGGTCATCCAACACATGCTCATAATGAAACGACCATCGTACCTGCACTCCAGAACGACCCGTAGGAGTGTAATCTGCCACTTTCCCCAAACCATGACACATCACTTTCAAACAATAATGATGTTGATCATGGTGGGTCAATTGGAGGTCAATGGGACATTTTCCAGAGTTAAAACTATCAGTTGTGGGATCCCTCAGGGGAGCATCCTGGGGCCACTGCTTTTTTATTATTATATATTTATGACATGAAGGATACCTTTTTCTCTATGCTGGCAATTCAGCTGTTATTCCACACTAAACTAATTAGGATGTACACTAGATAAACATCTATCAGGGGAGGCCATGGCTCTGCTCTTTTGTCAGCCTTTATTGTGTATTCAACAATACGCAGTATTTCCTTCAGGACAACTCCTCAGATAAACATTCAGCTTTCATCACAATAGCTGTATATATTCTATGATGAAGAAATAGTAGCTGCAGATCACTTATTTTATCTTCTGTCTTCATAGAAATACTTTCTGGTGAAGTGATATTATATTTAGAATCATAATAGAGGATAATAAAACTTAATTTCTGTTGAATAATTTATTTATTTCACTCATATATGTAAATGTATTAAAACACAACCCTTATCTGTGTTTTCTTTATGAGAGAACTAACACTGTATTGTTCATTTTGTCCTTTGTTCTTATTACTACAGCCACCACAAGGCGTCTGTCACTCAAACATAACTATAGGTCATTACTGCCGGACTGAATCTCAGACGAGGCCGGGTCGTCAGAGAGCAGCGGCTAACAGCGGAGGACGAGCTGCGCTGTGCTCTCAGCTGCCTGTTCTTTAATTAAAATCACATAACCGCACAGTCCAGTTTACAATAAACATGATAAACTCTGTCAGTCACCGAGTGCGTCCGTTACACTGTTTGCCGCTTTCCTTTTAATTGCACATTAAGCTGTTTAGAATGACTTTGTGTGTTTAAGTGGATGCATTTACAGTGTGTGACTGTCTGCTTGTGTGTTTATGGAAGGAGCAGAGAGAGAGGAAGAGACCAGAGGAGAAAAGGTTTCCTAAATATTTTTGACTTGTTGTGGTGGGCAAATAGCAGCTCGTGGGCCAAATGTGGCTGTTCATAAAAAATATTTGGCCCTTTTTTTGACCAGTGTGTAGAATTAAGTGGCGTATAATGGAACGGACTTAGCAGAAATGAAATATAATATCCATAAGTATGTTTTAATTAGTGTTTAATCACCTAAAAATGGGAATTGTTGTGTTTTTTCTTACCTTAGAGTCTTTATATCTATAGAGGGAGCAGGTCTTCTTTCACAGACAAACCAAACTCTGGCTCTAGAGAGGGACTTTAGCGTTTTTTTTGCAGGTTTAGCAGTCACCATAGCTTCTCCTACATGCTTGGAGGGTTGGTGGGTGCTCAGTTGGTTGCTACCTCACTGCTAGATGCCACTAAATTCTACACACTGGACCTTTTAATGCTGTAAGAGACGTGAACTTGAAAGATGAAACCACCAGATATGAAACTATAAAGTCAAATCACAGTATTTTAACTCTGGAGTCATACAATCAGTTTTGTTGTCTCGACACTCATGGATGTGGGAGTCTTTCCTACGTATGAGTATCAAAAAAAACTGCATTAAACTTGTAGTTTCTGATCTTTAATCATTATTAGAGATATCCATGTTATTTTGAGCCAATAGTTTCCTTCTTATGTCGTGTTATTTCTGCTCTGGTGAAGGCCGAGGTAGCAGTGAACATGTAAACCTGCTTGTTCGCTCTTTCACTGCTGCCTCTGTGTTAAATGGCAGCCCACCTCGTGTGTGTGTGTGTGTGTGTGTGTTAGTGTGTAGATAGATTTCACACCTGACTCCCCTCGCTGCATCTTAACATCGGACATTAGTTCAGCTCTCGTTGTTTTTATCTATCCAGAGCATCCTTCAACAATTATCTCCACTCATTAATTCCTCTCTGCTCGTCTTCCTCCTGGTCCGTCCGCGCTTGTGACGCCGCATCATCATCATCATCATCATGTACAAACGCTCGCTGCAAATGCAAACATGCGTGAAGGATCCGCTGTACCGCCAGCACCTGAGCCGGGCCTCTGATGAACCGAGGTCAGACGTCGGTCGGCGTCGGCTCGCTCGTTTGTGTTTCATCGGCGCTCCCGTCGAGTGAAGTGAAGCGAAGCGAAGCGCGAGTCGGTATGTAAATGAGAACGAGGAGAAGCTCCAGACAAAGAAAACAAGGTATTAAAACCTCTGTCAGGGGATAAAAAAAGACCTGAGATTTCAAGAACATTATTTTTTTGTATGTATATATTTTTAAAAGTCGGAATATTATATTAAATTTCTTCCAAGTCTGATGTGCTAGATGCCTCCAAATCTTACAGACTGCATCTTTAAAGGGCTCCTGATCGCCAGCCTGCGCTAGATGTCACTAGATGATGTCGTGTGCTAACTTGAGTCCCATTTTCTGTTGTACTGTACAAATGATGATGATTTAAGAGAGCAACTGTTTCATGAAACGGCTCGACTAACAAACCCTGAAATATTCTGGTGTTCAGACGAGCAAAAACTAGAACGGCCGTTTAATTTTGATGCATTTAAGTCGGCTAACTTTATGTCAAAAGCCTGGAACAGAAGACAAGACAGTTTGTTTAATTAGTGTTTATCTAATTTCAGTGAGGTAAATGTCTGCACTGCTCCATGGTGGTGGTTGGGTTTAGGGGTGGATGCATTGTGCACTCTGGCTGTGGTTTTGTGGAGTTCATTGGGCTGGGCATACAGCTGTATGCATGACACAATAATACAAATAATACAAATCATTGTTAAATAAGTAAAGAAAATGAAGTCAAACTAAACTCATGAAGTCTGTGCTGTTCTCTCGCTTCATGTTCTGTGTTGTGATTTAAATTTAAAGGTGCGACAGAAAAAACAGTAACTGTCCTTTTAACATATGTTACATATATTACAATGTGTATTATATTTCACTGTATTTCTTTGTTTAATGTGTTTTAGCTGCAACGATTAATTGATTAGTTGCCAACTATTAAATAAATAGATTAATTGTTTTGGGTAGAAGATTTCTAACTTCTTAAATGTGAATGTTTTCTGGTGTTTTTAGTCTTCTGTGATAATAAACTGAACTGATCTTTAGGTTGTGGACTGTTGTTCGGGACAAAAGTAAGCAAGTAAGTAAACTTTATTTATAAAGAGTTACAAGACGCTTTACAATGTAAATAAAACAAGAGAGAAATAAAATAGAATGAAAATAAAAGTAAAAATAAAAAAGAAATAGAAGCATAGCAGAACACAACATCAATATAAAAGCAGAATAAATACACAGAAGTCAGATAAAGCAATAAAAACAGTGAGATTAATCTGGTGTTATTCAATAAAGTGCTTTTTAAAACTGTCTCTGCATTTTTTATCACTAAAGGAAGGAACAAAACAACCCAAAGATATTCAGTTTAATGTCATAAAGGACTGAAAACTAGAAAATATTCACATTTAAGAAGCTGCAACAGCTTTGAGTCTTTAAAAACGACTCAAAACGATAATCGATTATTAAAATAGTTGGTAACTAATATTAATATTTGACTAATGTAACCAATATATTATATTATTATTATAATGTTATAATTTACCCAGCCTTTCTTTATTTGTGCTACCAGCCATTATTTGAATATCAGCTTTTATATAAAAATAAATGAAACTTTGGAAGCTCGTTTTAAAGTCAGTGAATATTTGAATTCATGACGGATTCAGTCGGCGGTCGAGGCGTCGCCGAGGTCACCTGTGACATTTCACTGAGTCAGGTAGCAGGTTAGCAGCACCGTTAGCTTAAACACAGAGCATTAGAGAGATTAGCCTCATGCTAATTTCCCCCCGCAGTCCTGAGCTGCAGGCAGAATATTAACCGGCTCTGGTTTTATAAAGACGTTGGGCGGCCTCCTCTTCAGGTAGACTGTAAGCAGACTTTGTATAAATCCAGCTGGCTTTGTGTTAATATTGTTCCCTCCGACTTATCCTCCATCATTTTTTTTATTTTTTTTTTTTCCTCCTCGCTGTGGAAGAAGCAGTGGCCCCCCAGCGCCCAGGGGCCTCTACTGCCATCTTTTATTATTTATGAATCTGATTAATAATCTGCCACCCCTGCTGCAGGAGAGGCTGAGATCCATAAAAAGCACCCAGAAGAGAAAGAAGCAGCACCGGGGTGTAATTCCACCTCGGCGCGGCTGCGGAGAAGAAAAAGAAGAAGAAACGGTCGTCTCCCACATGCTTAATGAGGATAAAAGCCGAGACAATGCTGCTTGGAATCCCAGACTCAGCTTGTTAAACTGAACTTTTTATTGAGGTTCAATCAGAGCGGCGGGGGGTTAAACGCCGCGGGGGGGCGGGCGTTGGGGGGAGGGAGGGGAGGGGGTGTGCAGATCGAAAGCTGCCAAAGGAGGCTCAAACCAATCTGTTCACTGAAGAAACTGTTTCTTGTTTATTGCACAGGTGCAGAAATAGAAATGCAGCCAGCATCTCTGAAGTCTTGAACCCACAGTCGAGCTTTGTCACATAAACCCAGCGGACTCTCGTTGTGGAGATGTTGGGAAGGGTGATGGAGTTATGCTACCACTTTGCTTCCAGCAGAAGGCTAGCAATGATATCTGTGTGTTCAACTGTGAATATAAACTTAAGTCATGTCGGTGCTGATCTGAGTCTTCTTATGGCTTTGATTCAAGTGTAAATAAAGGTGTCGCCACAAACTAAACCTCTGATCGCTGCTCACTAAATGAATGACTTCATCAATTGATCCAAATGATGGTTTTCTGGTTCTGTTTGCAGCAGAAAGGTTTGTTTGTCCAGCAAATCTGCACCAAACCTTCAAGTTCAGCTCCGGTGAACTATGACATGTGACTTCCTGCCGTTGACCAGTAATCGCAATGACATCATATTAGTGGTGTGTCTGCTTCAGTAAAGAGATGCATGCAGTCGTCAGTCAGCAGTCTAAACTACAAAAGCATCATCTGTATAATCTGTGAACTTATTGTCCAGTTAACAATCACACCAGCGAGCGACCCCGAAGGCCTCGCCGGTCACATCAGAGAGTGAAGTGCAGTGAAGATAACACGAGAGTCTTGTGGGAAATAATTGGTTGTAGAAGCTTTGATGATGAAGTGACGAGTCGCTAGCCGATCCCGCTGGGCTAACACCGAGCAGCTAGTCAGTCACAACGTCTCCCGCAGCTTTTCTCTGTTTACTGGCGTCTTCCTCACCATTTAAAAAGTGACTGAAGAGGGAGAGTGAAGCTCTCACAGCTAACGAGCTTCATGATCGTCAGAAATAGCCGTCCTGTTAGCTTAGCTCATTCGCTAACAACGCTAAGGTTTAATCAGAAGATGAATTATAATTTCCTGGTTTTGTCCTTTTGTGGAACAGTTAATACTCTGACAGAGGAAGTGGAGTGTCCTCCAGCTCTCTGGCAAGGAGACTTGCTGTCGTCAACGGCAACAAAGCTTAACTCAATCTGTAAAGTTTGATTTGTGAGAAGATTTAACACAAGCAGAATCCAATGACTGCAGCTAAACAGATTTGAATCTGGCGTGAAGGATCGCCACCAAGCTTCCAGACTATTTGGGATTTCCACAAAACTTTTATTATATTTCAGTTTATTTATTTATAAAGCACCAAATCACAACACAAAGTCATCTCAGGGCACTTTTACATGGAGCAAGTCTAGACCAGGCTCTTTAATTTACAGAGAGAGAGACTTATATACATTTGTAGTTTCCAGGAAATTGTGATTTTATAAACTCAATAATTAAATTCAAGAAATTTGCCATAAACCAATTAAAACAATCCCCCAGATGTTCCCAGCTGAGGTTTGATTCAGTCAGTCAGAAGAATACAAGCTGATGTTTGGAAATGACCCTTTATATTTATGACATTATTGACTATGTTTATTTAATAAAGGCTTATAAATGGAGCTCAAGCACAGTATTTTCTTCTTTTTAATATATATATATATATATATAACTTTGAGCCCGTGGTTCTCATGTTGAGAAGATAAATTAAAAATCAGCTCTGAAATATAGATGATTCTGTGATATGCACATTACAGAAGGGAGCGAGTGTGCATGACTGTTCATTGATAGTGAGGAAAAAAAATGACATTATTTTCCTTGAAACCTCTCTAAACTCTAAAAAAAACTGCAAACTGCTGCCATCAATCAAACATTTTAGTTCTCCGTCTTGTTCTTCTTGTAGCTGAAGATGGTTTCTTTGTGACTCTGGATGGATGTTCGGGCTCGTCGTCCCTGATTAAAACAATATTTTACGTCCAGTGAATGAAAGCTCCATTTTTTTTAACTTCCTCTCTCCTTCCTCCCTTCTACACTTCCTCCGTCCTTCTATACCTCCTCATTTCCTTTCTTCTTCTTTATTTTCCTGCCATCTTAATTATTTCTCAGCGTCCTCATTCCTTCCCTTTTCTTATATACTTCTTCTTCTTCCTTCATCCATTCTTTGTGTCTTGTACCTCCTTATTTTCCTCCTTTCCCCTGATTAAAAACATCTAAAGTGCCTGAAACTTTCGCACAATATTTTACGTCCAGTGAATTAAAGCTCCATTTTTTTTCTAACTGTGTAGATAAAACAACTTAAACTTTGACTTTTAAAAGAAAACAGATGTTCTCAGCGGGTCTTTACGCCTCGTTTTACTGCAGCGAGACTCAACTTTCTGACTGTAATAAGTTTGGAAAACTTCTTTTTGAACAGAACATTTTATAAAAGCATGTAAATGAAGGGGCTTCGCCATCAAGTCCAGCTGATAGCACATGATGTTTTTTTCCTGCTCCTCCCCGGTAATTCAGGTTCAGCAGATGGTGAACCCAGAACAAACGCCGCCTCCGAGGTCACCGCGACTTATCGGACCGTGACCCCTGACCCCCTGGCGGCTGAATGTGTTGGAATAAATGAGCAGGTATTAGAGGGCCAAACACACAGCGGGGCCCCGGCAGTAAGTGGCAGTTTATGGAAATGAGAGGTGATCTTTCCACCTGGGCGCGATAACCCCGGCGTTAATCCTCGCTTCCCGACCTCCCGCTGCCCTCCTGCTCAACGCTTTCATTAGAGTTTAATCGCTGCACGGAAAAAAGAAAGCAAACTGCTTTTAAGAAAAAAAAAAAAAAAAAAAACCTGCTGCTGCTGCTGCTGCTCGGCTGAAGAGACACAACTATGTCCAACATGTCAAACTGTCTCTAACTCCGCTGCTGTTGTGGTGGAGTTTTCCACCTGTGTAGCGAGGAGCTGCTGTTTCACTCTGACTCCTTTCTTCTCCTTATTTCACTTCCTGTCCGCACATTTATCTCTCCGTCATCTTCACTCACATCCTTTTTCATTTCTATGTACATTCTTCATATTCTTTTGTTTCTCTTTATTTCATTTGTACCTTCATCTTTTTTTTACATATTTCTCTACATTCAATACCTCACCTTTACTTTCCTCCTTCCTTCTACACCTCTCCTTTTCCTCCTTTTTTCCTCCTTCCTTCCTTCTCTACCTCTTCCTTTCCTTTGCTACCTCCTTCCTTTTATACCTCCTACTTTCCTTCTTCCTTCTGTCCCTCCTCCTCTTTTCCTCCTCCCTCCCTTCCTTCCTTCCTTCCTTCCTTCTTTCCTTTTACACCTCTTCTTTTCCTCCTTCTGTCCTTCTCTACCTCTTCCTTTCCTTTGCTACCTCCTTCCTTTTATAGCTCCTACTTTCCTCCTTCCTTCTGTCCTTCCTCCTCTTTTCCTCCTCCCTCCCTTCCTTCCTTCCTTCCTTCCTTCCTTCTTTCCTTCTACACCTCTTCTTTTCCTCCTTCCTTCCTTTTATACCTCCTCCTTCCCTTCCTCCTTCTTTCCATCTCTACCTCTTCCTTTCCTTTGCTACCTCCTTCCTTTTACACCTCCTACTTTCCTCCTTCCTTCTGTCCTTCTATACTCTTCCTTTTCTTCCATCCTTCCTTCCTTCTATACTTCCTCATTTCCTTCACTACACTCTCATTTCCTTTCTTCTTCTCTCTTTTCCTGCCATCTTACTTATTTTTCAGCGTCCTCATTCCTTCCCTTTTCTTCTATACTTCTTCTTCTTCTTTAATCCATTCTTTGTGTCTTTTATTCTGTACCTCCTCCTTTCCTTTTTTGCCTCCTTTCCTTCACTACCTCCTTTTTATATCTTGTCCTTCCTCTGCATCCTTATCTCCTTCCCTACCTCCTCATCTACTTATCTTTTTCTGTACATCCTCCTTTCATTTACTGTGTCCTTCTTTTCTTTTCCACATCCTAATTTTTTATCCAATACCTCCTTCTTTCCTTTCCTAGCTCCTCATTTCCTTCCATCCCCTTCCTCCCTCCTTCCCTTCCCCTTTGACCTTTCCTCTGCTCCTTTCCTTTCCTTTACCTCCTGCTCCCTCTCTGTCTGGAGCTTCTCCTCCTCATGCTCTCTCTCTCTCATTTACATACCGACTCGCGCTTCACTTCACTTCACCCGACGGAGCCCTGATGAAACACAAACAGAGCGCCGACGCCTTTTTTCTCCGACATGACGCCTGGCCTCGGCTCATCAGAGGGCCCGGCTCAGGTGCTGGCGTGCAGCTCATTCTTCACGCATGTTTGCACTCTTTGCGATTGTACACGATGATGTTACACCACGGACGCGGCGTCACAAACACGGAACGGACCGGGAGGAAGACGGCAGCAGAGAGGAATTAATGAGTGGAGGTAATTGTTGAAGGATGCTCCGGATAGATAAAAACAACGAGAGCTGAACTAATGTCCGATGTTACGATGCAGCGAGGTGTGAAAACGGTCAACACACACACACATCCTCCTTCACAAAACACTATCTTCCTCCTTTGCCTCCACTCCTTCACTTGCTTCTTCTCCTCTCCTTTCCTTCCTCACCTCCTCTTACTCTTTTACTCCTGTATCTTTCCTCACCTGCCTTCTCATTTCCTTCTTTACTCCCTTTTCCTCGCCTACCTCCTTTTCTGTTCCTTACTCGTACGTCTTTTTCTCTCTTTTCCCACCTCTCCATATCCCCACCTTCTTCCTCCTACCTTGACATCCTTTACTTTTCTTTGACTCCCTTTTAGTTACGGAAATCTCCATAACTCAAGGTCAAGCTCTTGTCTTCTCAAACAGAAGATAGAGGCATGTGTGGTTGATAAGCAGGCAAACCAAGGAGTGCAGGACGAAACAAGACAAGGACCTGAGATACAAACGTAACTAGAGGTCACAGATTTAATAGATTAATATCTCTGCTCGGGTTGAGGACTAGTCTCTGACTCTCAGGGCTCAGAATCGGAGCAGAACACTCTGGTGTTTGCTGTTTTTGGCTCTCCACTTGGCTTCAATAAACATTTTCAGCTTAAGAAAGTCTTTGCTCCACTTGAAGATGCTGACTGATCACTCAAAATATCCACAACACCTTTTCTTCTGTCTCATCCTTTGTCCCTACATCCTCCTTTCTCACTAAACTTCCTGCTGTCCTTCACCTCATCCTTAATATTATCTTCTTCTGCCTCCTCTTTTTATAGAGAGGGAAGTACAGAAGGTAAAAAAATGTAAAGTAAGCAGGGATTTAGGGTCGGAGATGAATAATAAATATTGTGGGTCTGTAATTCTAATAAGAAGTCAGCTTATATACATGTCATGTATAATACGATATAATACGTATCGTTGAAATGTACATAATCACATATCTGTGCTTGAAACATACATTTGCTGCATGCAAACGTTTTATTCTGGTGACCAGGTTGAACTTTGTACCTTATATAGACGTCATCAGTCTCATGGCGAGTGGGAGTTTTTGCATACTTTTCAATTTGCCTTCATATTTCACTTTAAAATATGTTTATCATGTTGATGTTTGGTATCTTTTTTTTCAGCACAACATCATCTATATGAGCAGACAGTTATTTTTTCACTTTGACATACTTATATCATCATATTGAACCCAAAAAACACACAAAATACATAAAATCTGATTGGATAATTGTCGTATTTTGACTATAAGGAACACAAACATGTTCAACGAAGCATTTTAAAGGCTGCAAATGTGAACATATAATGGAAAACACTGAGATAAAATCTATTTACAACAAAAAGCAGATGTAACAACAGGTGTTTTTTTACTTTTTAGCTGCACCACTCTTTGACGAAGATATAAAATAAATGCCACCGTCTCATCTCACACACTTCTCCGCACGAGTAAACATGATTTTTATATCAACGTATCTCCGCTTTTAGTCGGTTTATCAACAGCAAACAAAAACTGGCGCGGAGTTTGAAGCCAGCACTTTGGACAGAAGTTGACAGCTGCGCTTAACGTGACTTTGTTTTTACGCTACGACGTCCTGAAACTGACGCCGGCGTGATCAGCGACTCCTAAAGGGTCAGGACACTATGCAGAAACCTGCCTGCTGAAAAGCAAAACTCTTTCGCAGCAGTTCATGAGCGGAGAGGTGAAATCTCTGAGGTCTTTAAGTCCACATGCATCTCACAGGGATGTTGCACTGGGAGGGAGATAATGGACTGGAGCGCATCACTCAGTTGGTCTGCAAACACCTTAAGGGCACATGGCAAGACCCCAATTGGGCCAGACGCCTTATTGGCCCTCCTCAGCTGGGAGCCAACCTCATCAGAGGCGACCGTTATTGGGGGGAGGAGAGGGGGGGGAGGTTGGAGGTTACCATTAGACCCCCTTTACAGAGAGAGTGGAGTCGACTGATTCAACCTCAGCAGAGAAATCATGTGCGTGGAACCTGGTGAAGAAGTGGTTAGCCTCATCAGCAGTGAAAGCCCCTCTTCCTGTAACCTGGCAGTGGTCGCCTGTGATTAGCTCCACCAACCTCTGCCGTCACTCAGACGTAGTTTGCCCTCAACTCTGTCTTCCCCCCGTCTGATAACACGTTTTTACTTCTGTACATGCTGATTTAATCAGATCCTAAAGCTGATTTCTTGTTATTAATAGCAATCAGCAACCTTCCTTAATAACATATCTTTTTCTGTTCTTTAACTTTTATTTTATGCCTCATCCCACACCTGCTGCAAGTCTGTCATACCTCCCATTAGACCTCCTTATTTCATTTCCTGCCTCCTCCTCTCCTGCACCTTTCACCACCTCACCATCCTTTACTTTCCCTCTGTTCTTCCTCCTTTTCTTCCCTACGTCACTGATTATTTCCCTACTTCCCTTCTCTGTTCCTAACCTCTTCTTCTTTTCCTTTATGTCCCTAACTCCTCCTCTCCTACACCTTTCTCCACCTCACCATCCTCCTCCTTTTCCTCCCTACATCGTCGATTATTTCTCTGCCTCCTTAGCACCTTCCCTACTTTCTCCTTTTCCTCCTCCTCCTCCTCTCTTTCCCTGCATCTGGAAAAGTTAGGAGAGAAAGGGGGATGTCGAGGTAGGGGAAAGGAGGAACAAGGCGCTTCTAACACTTCCTGAAAGTTGACGTAACTTTCCTTTAGGAGTCTTTTTTTTCTTCACTCTCTCAGCTTCGCACCGCTTTGCTGAAAGTGAAAATTGAAATCATTAAAACAGATCAGCAGAGAGAGAGAGAGAGAGTCTTTGTTCACCTGGACGCTCTCTCTCTTCCAGCTCTGCAGGTCTCGTCGTCGTCGTCGCCTTTTTTCCTCAAACAGCCCATTCTCTCTCTCTCTCCCTCGTCCTCTCCCCCTTTTTTTTTTTCCCGCCTTTGTTTAATTTCTTCTGTAAGCACATGAAGATTAATTGGGCCTCTCTTTCAACTTACCTTTCCTCTCGCCCCGCTCGCTCCCTCTCTCAGGAATGCCTCTCATCATCTTTTCATCAGTTCTACCTCTGCCCTTATACATTATTCAGCCCGAGTCTCTGTGCAGAGCTTGTCCTTTATTAGACTGTCGCCAGAGTGCATTCCACAAACTCATTAAAAAACTATTAAAGGCTGATGATTTCCTCTGATAAAGCCGAGCGGGCTTCAGGTTTGGTTTTCTGACAGAATCAGACGATGTGTCAAGAGGAACATCTGCACGGCGGCTCAGGCTCTACGCTTTTATTTAACCTTTTGGATCCGACATTTTAATCCAGGACGGATCTGTGAAAACAGTCACTGTACTCCCGCATACATACAGATAACCCACAGCTCATGTTTACTGTATAGAGGAAGCTTCTCCTCTGCAGGAAAAACCCAACATATAATCATCGTCACGGGTTCGTTAGTCGGTTTTAGGACTGCAAATTAACTGCAAATTAGTGAGTTTACACCACTGAGGTAGCCTTATAATCATCTACGATCAATCCTTCCATCATTTTATCTATAAAATGTCAAGAAATAGTGATGAAAATGCCTTTTTTCGCTAGAGTCAAAGGTTATTGATGTTCTGTTTAGAGCTGCAACAATTAGTTGCAACCAGAAAGTGACTCAGTGTCTTAATAATTGATTAATTGTCCATTTTTAAGCAGAAATAAACCCAAAAAATATTTGGTTCTCGCTCCTCCTGTGAAGAATTGCTGCTTTTTTTGTCACATATATGGTGGTTTGGACAAAAATGATGGATATTGTTCACACTGTACTTAAAGGCATCCCATTTTGGGAACTGCCCAGAATTTGTTATGATGTATAGATAGTAACAGCAGCTAAGATTAACGGTGAGAGGCCAGTAAACATATGTTAGAGGGTCCAGAAGGGGTCATGAGAAGGTCAGGAGGACGCCGTCCTGATTGAAGCATCTTAAGCTGACCATAAATTGGAGGCTGAGATAATGTGTGGTGTTATCTGAGGAATGTGTCTGGAAAGAAGAAAGCTGTAAACTGTGAACGCTCCACGAGGTCTCCATCATTTAAAGGTCGTTAAGAAGAAACTCTTATGACGACGAGAACATTTAACTGTGTGGGAACGTTTTGGTTCACAGTAAATCCATCGATGAAGAAGTTTGAAGTGGAGGAGAAGCGCATGTCCGCTGATGTTTCTGCTTCCCTGAAGAGCTGAAAAACATCACATGACAGGCTGTAACCTTCCCATCAAATGAATGTTTTCCCCTCATTCGAGCTTTGACCGCTGCTCCGAAGCGTTTTTATGTATTTGTTAGTTTTTAAAGGTTGTTTCACAGCGTTACACTGTCTGATAGAGTCTAACCGTGATAAATGACACCTGTTCAGAGTGAATCCTCCCGCCTTTAGAGGAAATCTGACGAGAGATTAGCTTCTTTTTTTTTTCTTATTTCCACAGGGGATATTGGAGTATTTTGGAGGAGAACAGTTCCTCTGCCTCCTCTGGCATGTTAATTGATGCTTTTCAGTTTTTTTTTTTTTTGGTGCCTCTGTTCTCTGCTCTCTCTGGGGAGTTGCCTCCTCTCTGTGATTTGCCGTGGGAGTTTAACAGCGGCTGTGATCAGACAGAGCACAGATAAGACGACGAGAGAGCACACACACACACACACAACAATCAGCCTCGCAGGGTGCCGCCTGATTTGTCGAGGTCTTTTTTTTTTTTTTTTTTTTTCTCTCTTCTTCTTCCTGTTAAAGACGAGCGGAGGAGTCAGGTGAAGGGGCTCAGCGGAGAGATAATCTGCAGCGGAGGATAAAGAAGAACAGACACTCTCATTTAAAGATCACCCAGGTGGAGAGACGATCAGCTCTTCTTCTTCTTCTCCTGCACTACAAAACAAAAAATGTCTTAAAATGCTCTTAATTTATCCCTTAAAACTGAACCAAACTTGCTTTTTAATGGACTTTTTATTCATGCAGAGCAGGTTTTTTTATTTATTTAATAAGCAAAAGTGTCAAACATTCACTTGTTCCAGCTTTTCTTCACTTAATTACTCACTTTGCTTAATTTGGAGGACTTGTTGATGTCTTTTGGAGCTCGTTATCATCCGTGACAGCAGCGAGTCTCGGCTGCTCGATGATGATGATGATGATGATGATGATGATTGGGTCCTCGCTGTGTTTCTCCAGGTGACGTCATCACTCATCAGGAACTAAATGTCTCATCACGTCAAATATAAAGCAACTATTGCTCTTTTTTAAAAACATGATTTACAGGAAGTAAAGTCGTGTATTTGGGTCATTACGGTATTTTGAGAGCTAATGGGGGGGATAAAAAGCATCAGTCAGGTCAGATTAGTAATCAATTAATCTGTTAGTCCATTATTATAATCCATAATTTAAATATGTTGAATGAATTGACCCTGTGATAAACTCCATTAGACACCCTCTAATCCCTCCGGGTTTTATTTTATGATATTTTATTATAAAGTTTCAACACGTCTGAAATAATAATGTTCTCTTCTTCTGCTAATAACTCCTTTGATTTATATCATATAGTTTCTTTTGTTGCAGATTAAGAACAGATTCATGTAAATGTGAGTTTATTGGAATGACTGTGTGGTTTGTTCGGTGTCCCGTGTTGCCGCCGGGAGCCTTTTTTTTTTTTTCCCTGCTCGCTTCGGCTTCATATTTTGTAAAAATGAAACGGAGGGAAACTCGTCTTGACGTGAAATCCGACTGGCCGGCTGCAGAAAAGTGCTGCGAGTAATGAGCGTCTGCTCGAGGTGTCAAATAAGAGGATTACCTCGTTTGTGGGCTTTTCAAAAGATAAGTGGATATCTGAGCGCTCATTCGGCCGCACTGTCTGAACCCTGACCTTTCATAGATGGAGGGGGGAGGGGCGGGACTTCAGGTTGGAGGTTGGACTCCCTCCTCCTCCTCCTCCTCAGGGATGATGCGTCCGTCAAGGGGAGCTGACATTTCCGCCGCTTGTGGTCCGAGAAAAACAAACCGCCGCCTTTCATTCATATGGAAAAGCGCAATTTTTATCCTAACCTTTCAGCTCGGGCCGCTAATCAAGACGACTCCGGATTATCTCCTTGTAATCACCACGGCGACGGAGGCAGATGTGTGGATCCATCTAATCTGTCAGGGCGAAAATGAGATCCATCACAGATCTGGATAATGGCCCCTGCAGATTGTGTGCAAAAATCTGCATCAATAATTCAGCATCAGATTTTTATTATTCATGAGCGGGAGAGAGAGAGTGAGAGGAGAGCAGCAAGGGGGCGGGCGAGCGGGGCGAAAGCTCTGAGGCCTGGATGGAGATTCAAACTGCTGCTTTAAAAACCGGCAGCTGAGCAGACAGATGAACACACACACAGGTCAAAAACTCCAAGTGATGTGGAAACGGAAACGCAGGGAAAACATCCGAACATGAATGTTTCAGTTGCGGCGTACTTTTATGGAGATGAATCATCTGGTCTCGTCCTTTAAATATGGAGGAAATTAAAGTTCTTTTTTCTAAACGTTGTAAACTTCTGCTCACCATTAGCAACTCTCCATACCAAATTTTAAGCTCAGTGATTGGCTGTTTCTTGCTGAAATGCACTTTGGGAGTCGTAGGTAACTTCTAGCCCTTCTACTTTTGACTTTGTTTGAAGATACAGATATTTTCTAACTCAGTTGTTCGTCTTTTGTACTGACAGGACAGTTTCATGCTGATCCAAGCCTTCTGTGTCTCCAGAGGTAACTGTGTGAAATCTGATAAACTCTAAAGTCTGCAAGTCTGAAAAGTAAAACAATCTGAAGGTGTGTAGTACAGCACAGTAGAATAGAAGTGAGCTTAGCAGATCTCTGTAGCTGCTCGTCTCTGCTGGAGGCCAACAGCTCCAGGGCTACATTAGCCGCTACTAGCATAACACACCGCCATCTCTGACTGAACCACGGATGTATAAAGAGAACTGGGTACAGCGTCGGAGGTGGAGGATTCCTATAAAAGTTGCTCAGTGGTGCATCAAGCAAAATATATATATATATCAACTTCCGAGTGCGCACCAGTGACTTTCGCCAGCTGAGTCGGCTACTTCCTGTTTAGCCCTCCGGCTAACTTGAATGGGGATGAAATAGTTCAATCATGCAGCTCTTCTAGGCTTTTGAAAAGTGATCGGACCCAATGGGTGAGAAAAATGTATCTGCTGATTTACAGTCTGTTGGGAAAAAGTCTGTCCAGTGTCCAGTGTGCATCACCTGACGTTGTAATTAAACGGTTTGGCCGCATGATTTGTCAAATTTGCTTCAAAGCCCGGCACTCTTCCTGTATCCGGTTCTCTTTATACATCCATGGACTGAACTGTCAGAAGCCACTTTGCATTGTGGGTAATGTAGGCGCCAGGTTTTGATGAGGAGGAAGAATGTGTGGAGAAGAGTGCGTGTCTGCTGTATCAAGTTTAAACCATCCATTGTAAATCTGATGATGTTATATGAGTGTGATGCTAAATCTGCAGAGGACTCTATTAATAAACTAGATAGTGAATGAGACGCAGAGATGAAATGTAAAGCTGTAAAGAAAGAAAACCAGAGAAGCAGACGAACAGAGATCTGTCAGGAGTCGGTGAGAAACACACACGGTGTGTCAGTGTTAGTTTGTTGTTTGTCTTCTGGGTTTGATTTCCTGACAAAAACAAACATTTCAATGTCAGGTCGTGGGAGTGTCCTTGAACGCACCGCAAAGGAGACTTCAGCAGAAGAAATAATGTCGACTGTGAACGATTATTGATCTAAAATGAATCCAACAGCTGAAACTGGTGTTAAAATGTAAAATGATTTTTTTTTTAAAGACAACAAACATGAAGTATTTTCTAACAACACACCAACAGAGAGAGATGCATTCATGACATCTGAGAGGAGCAACTTTCTGTTTTCTTTTATGAAATTTATATTCATTGCAGCAGTTTAATTTATCACAGAACTCACAAACACAGAGGAGACAAGCTGTTGAATGGTATCCATCTCCAAGACATGAACTTTAACCACGACACTGTTTTTTATTATTCTTTATTGCCTTTAAAAGCAAAATCCTTCATAATAACCTAAATATATAACCTGATATGCTCTCTGGTAGGATATCAAGTATGAAAAGTGTTGCGTTCAGACTCGAATCTGCATCCAAAATAAACTAAATATCTCTTCTCTCTGGAACCTCTCCGACATGTCAGATGAATTATTACAGTTTGACATAAGGAGAAAAGTTAAAATGCTTCATTTTGACCTTCAAATTCTCTCCATGTTGGACTTTTTTTTATTAACCTTTGTCTGCTTTTGAACGTTTCCTCCCACAGTTCATCTGAAATTATTATTATTAATTTCAAATTCACATTTTTCTTTGACATAATTCTTTCTTTTTACCCTGTTTTCTGTTAAGTTAAGTTAAGTTTTCTAGTGTTTCTGGAGAAAATGTCAACAAACGCTACATTTTTAATGCAAGAAATAACCGAGTGTCCTTGAACGCACCACCCAGGAAGACTTTAATAAAAACAAATAAATAAATAAAACCAATAAATATCAGTGACTGGATCAGCCTGGTGGAGGTAGAGCATCAGTCATCAGTCACCGTCGGTGTAATTAACGGTGAAAAAGCAGCGGTATGGCCCTTTAAAAGAGTCGTCTGCATCGGTAATGTTTGTCATGTGACAGGCGGCGTCTCCCCTCAGAAACAAATGTTTCCCCCGAGAAAAACACACACACACACACCTCACACACACCTCACACTCTGTGTCAATAAGTGACATTTTCCATCACAGCGACTCCTTTAACATCAAAATCATGAAAATTCAAATGCGGCTCGATGAATCCGAGCCTCAAAGCGACGGCTCCTTTCACTCGAGTATTGCTGACAGAAAGAGAGAGAGAGAGAGAGAGAGAGAGAGAGAGAGAGGCTCTGGTTTTAAAGTTTAAACACAGATGTGCGCCTGCCTCGGCTCACTTTCAGAATATTTTTTTTTTTAAAAGAGAGAGGAACTTCACGGGGAGACAGATGAAGGTGAGAGTCTGCTGCCACCCAGATTAAACAGAAAGCATTAAAACCGAGTTAACGCCGACTCTCTGCCTCTCCGCTCAGGTGTGATGGTTTTAATCCGAGGGCCGGATTTTCAGATAGCGCTGCCTTTTGTCAGTCCCGCTCACGCGCAAGTCTTTAAAAACATCCAGGCACCTGTAGTCAGAAAGTACAGCGGAAAGTTTTAATTAGGCCCGAAAACTTCTAATGTTGCTCTTCTTCTTCTTCTTCTTCTACAAAGGAAACAGGAAGAGAGTCGAGATCAAACTTTGCCCAAAGACAATAAGATAAAAAAAGCGGCGTTAGTCAAAGGCTGCGCCCTTCAAAGAGGTCTGAAGAGGATAAATCACCAAATGAGACTCGGAGAGGAGCTCGAGTGTGTGTGTTGCAGCGCGACCGCAAGACTGGCCGAACGCCGCCGCTGGTCAGGACGGGAACGAAAAGAGAAAAGAGAGAAAAGATGTGCTGAATCTGCAGCAGCACCAGACAGAAGATCTGTTTGCACATGAGCTCGGTTCTCGGTGTTTGTAGGGAGGACGGGCGGCTCATTAGATCGGAGCGGTGTCGCCGCAAAGAGAAAGAACCGCCCTCAGGTGATTTCTGAAACGACTCAACCCGCGTCATCACTCTCTAAACGAGCCTGTTCGGCCCCTCGCTAAGAAAAAACTAGAACTAGTTTAGAGTTTAGTGGCATTTAATGGAACAGACATGGAGCAGAAATGAAATATAATATTATAAAGTGTGTTTTAATTAGTGTAAAATAAGAATCAGTGTGTTTTTGTTGCCTGAGAATGAGCCCTTTATATCTACATAGGGGGCGGGTCCTCTTCCAGGGAGTCCGCCATGTTTCTACAGAAGCCCAGAAGGGACAAACCAAACACTGGATCTAGAGAGGACCACTGTAAGTTCTTCTACACGCTTGGAAGGGGAGGAGGGTGTTCAGACTGGTTACAATCCGCACATTTACATACAAAATAAAACAACAGAACAGATGTTTTGAGGAGCATAAAGCCCGCGAGTTGAGAAAAAACAGCTACATATAGCAAACTGTCTCATTTACTGAGAATATTCATTAATAAATGTTCAGTTTTACAAACAGAGACAGAAATAAAACACAGACCTGTCTGCTGTGTGCAGCTGAGATTACCGTCTGTTTCAGTTTCAGCTAGCTAACAGCTTCATGTTAGCATCAAGCTAGGAGGCAGGAACAAAACCGGACATTAGATTTTGATTTCAAAATAAAAAAAATGGTGATAAATAAACAAAAATAGAGATTTAAAACATGATTTAATGGCTAGGTATTGTTTTTTTATTTGGTGATATGGTGTGATATGTATGTTTTCACACTGATAAATGTCTTTAAATGTTATTATTTCAATCGGAAAACCAGAAATGTTTGTTGAAATCATCCGATCCCGACTCTGGTACCAATAAAAGTATCTAGAATGACTTTGATTAGTGTTTGTCTCACATTGTTTTATTCTATTTACAGTTTGTCACATGATCAAACCAGATTCTGTCTGTTTGCACAACCACACACACACACACACGGGTGCACACATGACAACCCTGAAACCACAGAGCAGCTCTTCACATTAAAAAAAAATCCCAATTTAACCCCCCGCTCCAACCATTTGATGATAATAAAGCACCTCTAAAGATAGAGGGAGGGATGGTTTCACTTTTTGTTTCATTCATGAACGTTTGATTCATTTCCTTCTCTGTGAGAGGGAGTTTTTCCAGTTTGAACCTCACACTGAGCTTCAGAGAAAGAGAGAGAGAGAGAGAGAGAGATGGACGGCTGTGTGGAGATAACTGTGCTCTTAATGCTCAGCCTTATTAGACCGGACACTGCTCATAATTCTCCGTCTCTCACGGATGTTTAATTCATGTTCCTCTCAGTCTGACACATTCAGCTTCATTTCAGCTCCGACAAAAGAGCAGCTGCTAATGGTCTTTTCAGAGAGGAGGATTAAAATAAAACACACTGCCGGACGGGACGAGGTAGGGAGGACAAACGACGAGGAGAACAGAGTCTGACAGGAAAATATTCACTCTGTCAGAAAAATATTAACTCTTTATTTGTGTTAAAGGCCAGGGAGGTCAACATCAGAGAGGAGTGACTCTAAACACAGACTCAGACATTCATTTACTTCACTTAGAGGAGACAAATTCTGCAGCACAGACTGATTCGTTTCTACTCTGCTGTCAAGATTGTGTCCATCATTAATAGTGATAAAACCTATGAAGTTGGCAGTTACTGCAATATCTCTTATATACTCTATATATATGTGGATGTCCCTAACTGAGTGATGAAGCTATAGCATTAGTCTATTAAAGGACACATATTCTTTACATCTCCAGCCTCTATATTTATATTCTGGGGCTCTACTGGAATATCTTTGCATGATTTCCATTTAAAAACTTCTTATTTATCTTCTACTGGTCCTTTATGCAGCCCCTCAGTTCAGCCTCTGTCTGAAACTGGAAGTTTCAGCTCCTGTCTCTTTAAGAGAGGCCCCGCCTCCTGATGAGCCCTGCTCTGTTCTGATTGGTCAGCTTTCAGGAAGCTACGTAAACGAACTGTAGCAGCAGGATTTCACTTCTTTTTCTCCTTCTTCACTCCAAATGTCAACTTTTCAAATCCATCCATACATGTTGGAGCTGTGTTGGACACGTGGAAACACCTTAGCAACCGTCTTAGCAACCAAGGCTACAGGACAGACAGCTGTTTGAGTAAAAGAGGAAAAAGCAACAAACAACAAGGCATCCAGACCAAGTTGGCTTTTGACATGTTTTCTACATAAGTTAATTTCAAGCAACAGGAAGTTTAGCTCCTGTCTCTTTAAGGAGGTCCCGCCTCCTGATGAGCCCACTCTGTTCTGATTGGTCAGCTTTCCAGAGGCTACGTAAACAAACTATAGTAGCACTTTCTGACGTTGAACTGATCAGTCAGTTAACATTATTTACACTCTGTTGGTCTGGAAGCAGATTTATCAACATGAATTTATCACCAAACTGTAATATAACGTACTTTCCATCCATTGCTGTTGCGTGAATGTTAGCGGATAAACAGCAGGTGGCGCTAATTCTACAGTCTGTGCCGTTAAACCGTTGCAGAAGAAGAGGAGAGAACAAGAAGAGCAACAGTCAACGCCAAACGGCAACCTCTAGCTAAACACCTGCGTTCTCTCTACCGGCCAGCAGGCGGCGACTCCACTGGCTGATTGTATGGAAGTCTATGAGAAAATGACTCTACTTCTCTCTCTGATTTATTAGCTCAGTAAACTGTTTCCTGATGAGTTCATGCTCTCAGTCACTAGTTTCAAGTCTTCGTCATTACAGCATGATGTTCATTTAGTAAACTATGCTCCCATTTAATTTAAATTTGATGATAAAGCAGCGTATGCTTTAAGGCGTGGCTACGTTGTGATTGACAAGTCGTTAGTGCGGTGACGTTGCTTATGTGACGTAACCATGGCGTTTAGGTTTAATTGTAACATTTTGGTCACAAAATAAAGTCTTGTTCAGCATTTGGTTGTAATTAAAGTTAATTAAAGAACCATCAATGAGTCGGATGATCAGTTTTTCTGGTGAGTACAATTTAAACTTGTTTTTCGCCAGCAAAATTTAGCATTAGCATTATCACTCTTAAGCATGGATTGTAAATTTACCATGCTAACCATGCTAGCAGCTAGCGCTACGGTCAGCTTCACCCTCTCATCCAAATATGGTCGCTCTTGGCTCCAAATATCAAACATGGTTGCTACACTCAACGCTTCAAAACAGCTGTTCACAAACCAACAGGTGACATCACGGTGACTGCGTCCATATTTGTTTACAGTCTGTGGTCGAAGCTCAAACGATGGAAAACATGATAGAAATATCTCTGTTTATTTCATGGTATTCATGTGACAGGTCTGATGTTTTCAGCTCTTCATGTACGCCATCATTTATTCACCCCGGTCTGTTTACATTTGATTTTTTATCCAAACAGCCTCCACAGCTACACAGGAGTAAACTGCATAATTCAAGGGAACAATTCATTATTTTTAAGGTACAAATCCTTCATTTGAGGTAATAAATTAAATAATCTGAGGACATTAATTACTAAATTGAGGGAACAAAGTGGGTATATTGACTGCAATAATTAGCAATTTGAGGGAATGTGTTTGTAATTTGTCTAAAAATGCTCCCCTAACACTCACAAGGCTCCGTACATTTTTAGTGATACAACAGTTTCTGTGCGCTCATTCAGACTGTGCATTAAACATGTGGACAGTATATATATATACATATTCACAGCTCAGAAACGGCGCTCTCTGTTGAGGCAGCGTTTCATGTCAGACTGTATCTGAAGGGAGGCGAGGTCAGAGGGAGAAGCCTTCATTAAGTCGCCTTAAACTGACTCAGTGTTTCTTCTCTTACGGATGAAGTAGAGGAAATATTCAGTTTATATAAACGTTGGAAATGTTTGCAGCCGGTTGTGGATTCAGCGGAGCGGTGAAACAATGTGATGGAAGCAGATTAAAAACAAGGGAGGAAAATATAACAAAAGCAGCCTGTGCTGGGAGATAATCCAACTTGTTCTCAGTGTTGTTTCTTTTTTTATTTCAGGACTCTCCTACGAATGAGTATCTAAAAATCAAGCCGGTAATGAGGCAGATCGTCGCACCACAGTCACGAAGATGATTTGATCCGAGGAAATACTTTAAACAAGCTGATTTATGTGCGCACACATCTGATTTCTGCCCACATGAGCACTTGTACTTCCTGTTGTGTTGTTCTACTTTGTACTAAAAGGGTTCAGATGATGAATTAAAGGTGTCTCCATTCCAGTTTTCTCTTTTAATCATATCGTCAATATCACTGAACATAGAAACTCTGGACTCTCCTGGATAATGTAACAGTACCATAGGTTCATATCATAGCCACCAGTTTCAGTTATCTCAGTTTTGTTGTCTTTTGTCTGTCAGTTTAACGGACGGCTCTAAATACTACATTACCCATGAGCCTCAGCTGCTGTTGCTATGGAGAAGAGGCCAGTCGGAGCAGCAGTGAATTCAAATCTCTTTGTTGTTTCAGCTGAGAACAAAACGAAGCACCAAAGTTACTGAAATAATCAAAAATCAGCCCTGAATGTAGACGTGACATCACTTTAAGCTCCCTGATTTGATGCTTCTCGCTGAAATGCAACATGGGAGTTGTAGTTAACCTCTACCTCTAAGTTTTTATAGCTTCAACTTTTATTTAAACCAGATATTTTCTAACATAATTATTCATCTTTTGTATTGATGATTCAACCAGGCCGCCACCCCTCCAGTCACGTGACGTTTAGCCTGCAAACCGCTAAGACTTATGGGAAATGATGTTCATTAACACCATAGATATTGAATAAACAACAATATTAGATGGTTTTTTCAGAAAACTCCTGTGTTTATCTGAACATATGAAGCAAGAAACACGACATACTGCTGGTTCTAGTCCAAGGTTGTTGTTTTTTTTACTGCTTCTGAAACATAATCTCTGGAAATTACAGTTTTTATTTCAGCTCTCTATTCATAGATTTTGGGAGAAGCAGGAGGAATTCAACATCTCTTTGTGGAAAAAGCACATCAGACACAAATACAGTAATTTCTTCAAAGCAGAATATTTTCTATATGATTGACATCTTACAGTGAAATTCTTTCTTTTTTTTCTGTCCTCATGCAGCTCCGTTCCAGAGATTGACTCACTGATTAAACATACATATATGACACCTTATAGATGCACAGAACACATGAAACAGTCATGACAGTCATACATACTGTATCGCATCATGTCCTCTGGATTCAGCAGCACACACTGATCCTGGTTCAGCAGCAGAGCAGGCTGATGTATTAAAGAAATCTTCAGCCTGTTGCATCTAAATCTGGGGACTCTAAATCGCCTGTTAGAAAAGGCAGAAGTCGGTATTCTCCGTTTTTTAAAACACGCCAGGACTCAGAAGAGATGCTGTTAGCGAGTCTGAGCCGCTCTTGTTGTCGAGCTGCTTGAAAGGAGTGTGCCCCAGGTTGTACAATCATCTTCAAACAAATTCAGATTTTATTATATAGTTTCGCAGATCGGCTGCTGAACCAGTCTGAATAATAACACAAAAATAATCTGACTGGCTGCAAGAGATGTGAGTCTACATAGAGGGTGACTGTGCTTCTATATGTGTCTTCTATATGAGGAATCCATGACATCCATCATAACTAAAGCTATTTCTATGTTTAATTTCTACATACAAGCAGCTGACAATCAGGAGGAAGGCCAAAAATGATTTCCTGTCATTTTAGTAATGATAATAATAATAAGAGGATGTTTCTCCCAACATCCATCCAGCCAATCAGCATTACACTGATACAGTCTGCAGAGACAGTGAGCTGGAACCATCAGGAAGCTGGTTGGGAACACTGGTGGTGCAATCAGCAGTGTGCATGATGTAAATAACACAGGTGAGCTAACGCAGCTGCGTCTTAAAACACGTCTGAGGAGGAATATTTAACAGTTAAAGTCATATTCAGCATCATATTTACTCTTAAGGCCAATTAATGACGTATTTTCTTTAAAGCTGCGGTGCTGGACTTCACTGCCGCCCCCTTCTGGCAGTGAGAGGAATTACAGAAACGCTGTCAACATGCGCTGACATCGTAGGCTTAGCTGTAGCGGCTCTGGAGTGTCACACAGCACTCATGATTATCACAATTTGATCCGATAACATTTGGAAAGTATAGAAGTTAGCAGAGAGCTAACCGGAAGAAGCATGGAAGTTAATTTTCCCCAGTGGCCACTCGCGGTATTGCAGCCAAAAAGCATTTTCCATTAAAGAGACGTCTGTAAAACTGTTGACAGGACGCCTCAAACAATGACTCTGTCTATTATGAACTTTTGATCCATGGAGGTTTCATGTTTGTTAAACTTTCCTCGAGCCGAGAAAAGTGATTTAAACGTCTGTAACTTGTGGGCGGGGTCAGCGGAGGAAACACTACAGTGCATATTCAGTGGGCCGCACAACATGGAGACAAACCCAGAAGCTAGAAACCTCTTCCATCATCCATGGACAGAAGTCTGTAGTGCTCAGCATTGTGTGAACTCCTTTGGCGTCAACTTGAATGTAACGGATGTTCATTTAAACTGCAGGTTTAAGTTCGGTTGAAGCCTGATTGCAAAAATACGTGTTTACACATCACAACTAATGTCATATATCATTACTTCAGAATGTAACTGACATGTTTCTTCATATGTAAATAATATCACGTGGATGTTCTGGATGTTTTTAGCTTGTAATCACGAGGCTGAAACTCGTTTATTTGCTTTGTCTGAAATGATGCAGTGTCATATTATCCAGCAGAGTAAGTTTGTGCACATATATTGTTTCAGTAAACTCTTTTTTTAACAACCTTGATAACACCTTTACATATCATAACCTCTGATTTACCTGCCTGCACTTCAAACTTCTGTCTCCTCCAACTCTGAAACCAGACCTTGGCTCTTAGATGGATGTGTTATCTAAGATAAAAGATAAAAGCCCGCTGCTTCACAGTCCTCGCACTTTTTTTTTCTTTATTATTATATTTTTTTTTTTTTTTTTTATTCCTGTCCAAGCTCTAAAAACAGGTGAAATCTTCTTCTTCTTCTTCTTCTTCTTCTTCTTTAACAAAATCAGATTTCAGGACTCAATAAGAATGATGGAGGTTTTTGCAGCAGCTCTGTGTTGTTATTTTTCTGTTTGAATGACGGACAGGAAGCTCTCTCTCTGTCTCTCTCTCTCTCTTTCTCTCTCTCTCTCTCTCTCTCTCTCTCTATGTCTCTCTCTCTCTCTCTCTCTCTCTCTCTGTCAGTTCATGTGGGCTTCAGCAGCGTCTGTGTCATCATTAGTATCATAACCCCTGTAAATATGCATCTTCCTCCAGTGTTTCTCTCTGACTGATCACATACATTATGGATGCTCTCCCAGCCTATCCTCCTCCTCCTCCTCCTCCTCTTCTTCCTCCTCCTCCTCTTCCTCCTCTTCTCTTTCACCACCTTTTATGACAAATGCAGAGGGTTTTTTTTCTTTCCCCTCTACTGAACCGTGGAGCTTCACTGCCATCAAGTGGCTGCAGCTGCTCCACTTCAGAACGTCTCACATTCAAATCTGATTAATCTGAACCATGACAAGTCTTTTTTTTTTTTGTTTGTTTGTTTGTTATTGACATGTTTTCTCAAGAAGGGTAAAAAACTACTACTATTTCTACTACAGAGAGACAATTTCAACCTGCTTCTAGTACAAATTCACAGTCACAGTCTCAAGATGTTTTAAGAGTCGAGTGTTATTAAGTTGCAGAGATTTGATGCAACTTAAGGAAAGACATGAAAACAGACAAAACAAAAGCAGATTAAGAAAACATCTTCATCAATTTGACAACACATGTGCAGCATTTAGCTTCCAGAGGACACATAAGAGTGACGAACACGTCAATAACTCATAAGCGAAACATTTTTTGAGGAGTAAAGTCGACGACGACAGCCTTATTTTCACCAAAACAAGCCGTCTACGAAGTGTCACACTGAAAAGAACTTCACTCTTACAGAGTGTAGTTTCCCTGAAAATCACTTCACACATCAAAGAGGAGTTGAAAAAAAGGGGTTAAAGATTAATGAACATTGTTTGAAGTGTCTCTTTTTGGCGTTACACTCTGTAGACGGTCCCTGCTCACCGGCCTCACACACACAGAGAACAGTGTTATTAGTCCGGCTCAGACAGAGAGCTCGTTCTGCTGAAATGAGGCTGTAGCTGCTCGTCTGCTCTTTTTGTGTTTTAACAATGTTCCACTTATGAGTTATTGACGTGTTCATCGCTCTTAAGTGTCCTCTGGAAACACTTCTGTTGTGTTATGTTGCGTGTTTGTCCTCGTCAGCCACCGTAGTCTCCTCTCAAGACACAAAAGTTGATTTATGTAAAAAAAAAAAGTAAAGAAAATATGCAGAAAATATGACTTTTATGCTCAATAATACAAAAATGTTTAGTGCAAAAACTATATATACTTTTGGCAACACTTTACATAAAGCTGCTTTTTTAGCATTTATTATCATTTACAGTTAATAAATGTTTCAACACACTATCATGTAGCTGTAAGCAGATGTTTATTAATGTATTTGTCAACGTGTTTGCTGCTGTATAAACAGATAATAAATGATAATATGGTAAAACACAGCTGTAATAATATAAAATATGTCTTCATAGAAGAAGCTAGTGTTTTAAACACTTAAAATATCTGCTTATATTTGTGCCAATAATAACCTAACCTCAGTATGTCATCTGAACAGAACTCTGAATATCAGACGTACATACACAGACTAAAACTGACTAAATTTAGATTTTCGATAAAACCTCATTAAAAATCTCATTAACATGTGAAACTCTGCTAATAAGTTCAAATCCAGCCTGTGAACAGAAACCTTACTCAACAGTGTGTCGTGCGTCTGGCTTCATACGTTTAGATAAAGACATGACAAAACACATCTAATGTTGTTATTTATTTAATATTCAATGTGTTTAATGAACATCGTTTCCCATAAGTCCTAGAGGTTTGTGGTCAAATGTCACATGTCGACAGAGAAGACGCCATCTAGCGGTCACAGTAACGGAGACGTTCAGATGACGTATCCTAACCTTTAACCCAGTGGTTATTATCGTAGCCATGACGACCTAACTTTAAGGAAGTAGTAACTTTAACCCACCACATATTTCTCTAACCTTAACAGAGTGTTCATTTTAAGTCATAAAACATTGTTATTGTTTAACAGCGACGTGTTTAAAGGTTTTATAAAACACACATTGATGATGTCATCCTGCTGACAGAGACGCTGCTGGAGTCACATGATCAAACCACAGATCTAATTAATCGTTGTTTAACTTTGTCGGAGCGTTGAATGTTTGAACGTAAACTCCTGAAAGATCGATGAAATGCTGAATGAGAGATTGTGGTTGTGGAGTTACAGAAACTAGAGGCTTGACAGGAAGTGATGTCACGACTTCGGCTCTCTGTATAGGTGTGGTCACATGACGTCGGCAGGTTTCTGATGCGGGTGATAAATAAATATTGATGATGAAACAGTAAACAGCACATAAAAGTGATGCTTGTAGAAATGGTCTTCCTATTGGCTGAAAGATAAACAAAGGTGACCTCTGACCTGCAAGTCCGCCGCCGCCGCCTGGCCACCGAAACAGGAAACGCACGCTTCAGAATCAGCCAGAAATGTAACATGACTGCATATGTTGACATTTTTTTGACAGATTTTTGTCATTAAAAAAAGTTTTGAGCTCCGTCTCTATCGAGGATAAATGTTTCGGCGTATTTAATCAGCGCTCCTGACCTCTGACCTCCTCCATCCTGGCCTCCCATCATCCCCTCTGTGCCGTCTGTGCCGCTGTTGACAGAGAGCATTAGAATATGATTTCAGGCTACTTCATTTATTTTTTTTTTCCTCTCTCCTCTCCTCTCCTCTCTTCTTTCCCGCCTGCGCCGCTGTAAACATAAATCACGGCGAGCCGAGCCCAGAGCTCATATAAATGTCAGGATAGACAGCGGAGCTCATAAACCTCTAATTTGATCTTTATTCATCTGGGACAAGGCATGAATAAAAGCTCACCTAGTAAATCATCATTTTCTGCTCTCTGTCAAAACAGCTGAGAGAGAAAGAGAGAGAGAGAGAGAGAGAGATCCATCCATCCATCTGTCTCTGGAAGCCCCGCCTCCCCGCTGCTCGTTAGGCAGCTCCACTTCTGATTGGCTCCCTCCCTCGTTAAGCGCTACACAGCGTCAGCATAGTAATTACAGACCTTTATTTAGCCGGTTAATTATAAATGATGACTTATTTGATGCGTTTAGAAAATAATTTCGGTGCTTTTTTTAAAACGATTAAAAAAAAGTTTATAATGATTATTAAACTGCGCTGATTAAAAAATTCTTATTTGATTATTCCGTCTTTAAATGAAGAATGATGACTGAATGTTTACCTTCTTTTTTTTTTTATATCGATCATATTACACGTCACAGTTCATTTATCTCCGGCTTCAGATTTGACAGTAGTAAGAAACAGCAGCTCTGATTGGTCGGCTGCTGTTATATTTACTCAACGAAGCCAAAAGAACAATAAAAATGTAATTTATACTGTGCAAGGAAATAATAGAAAGGACGATACAGTAAAAAAGACAAAGAAAATGAGGCTCTGAGATGTGATGAGATGTCCTCTTTATTCCTCTTCTGGTGTAAATTTGTGGATAAATTACAAAGTGATTTCACTATTTATTTAATAATCAAACTACCGTAAACTCTCACACAAAAGCTGGTGTTTAAATAGTGGTTTAATCTCAAATATGAGCACAAAAATGCACAAATAGTTAAATAAAAGAAAAGATTGAGTCATTCATATTTTGTAATGTTTATATCTTTTAACAGAAATAATGTTTTCATACAATAGTTTCTTCTTTTTCTGTATTTTTGATCACCATTAAGCCACTATCAATGAAACTACTTGACTTCCTGTTTTGTTCCTTCACATTCAAAGTCTACCAACGGAGAGCTGATGTCACTTCCTGCCTGTTCCTGTCATTAGTCTTCAGAGCCGTTTCTAAACAAACTAACGTGACCAAACTCTTCATGATGAAGGAACACGTCGCTCAGAGCAGCTGACGTGTTTTTAATAGATTTTGGACGACAGCGGAGGTCTAAAGAGCCGAAGTCATGACATCATCATCAGCCTCTGTAACTTGATGCAATCTCTAATTAAGTGTTTCTTTCATCTGTCTTATAGGAAACTGAATCTTTCCTGATTTGATCGAGGTTTTCTTTACTTCTGGAGAAGAATCTGAAAGTATATAAAGAGAAGGCTGCAAGGCTTTTATTGTGAAAATTGTGGAGGAAGTGTTGAGTTTAATTAATGGGAGCTTATTATGGTTCAGAGGAAGAAGGGCTGACATGATTCTTGTTGTAAAAAATAAAAACCTACAAACAAGGTGAACATTTAACTAAATACATAAAATATGATCAAAAAAAGTCTTTTGGTCAAAATCCTGTGTTTTTAAATTCTCGTTATGTCTCACATGTCTCCTTGAAGGGTCAACAGCTAGTCTCTCTGATGCAGTAGGTCTCTCTGATGCAGCAGGTCTCTGTGATGGAGCAGGTCTCTGTGATGCAGCAGGTCTCTGTGATGGAGCAGGTCTCTCTGATGCAGCAGATCTCTGTGATGCAGCAGGTCTCTCTGATGGAGCAGGTCTCTGTGATGCAGCAGGTCTCTCTGATGGAGCAGGTCTCTGTGATGCAGCAGGTCTCTGTGATGGAGCAGGTCTCTATGATGGAGCAGGTCTCTGTGATGCAGCAGGTCTCTCTGATGGAGCAGGTCTCTGTGATGCAGCAGGTCTCTGTGATGGAGCAGGTCTCTGTGACGGAGCAGGTCTCTGTGATGGAGCAGGTCTCTGTGATGCAGCAGGTCTCTGTGATGCAGCAGGTCTCTCTGGTGGAGCAGGTCTCTCTGGTGGAGCAGGTCTCTGTGATGGAGCAGGTCTCTCTGATGCAGCAGGTCTCTCTGGTGGAGCAGGTCTCTCTGATGGAGCAGGTCTCTGTGACGGAGCAGGTCTCTGTGACGGAGCAGGTCTCTGTGATGCAGCAGGTCTCTCTGGTGGAGCTTTTCTGACATCTACTGGTTCATCAACATAACTGCAACAAACAGATGATTTTATCTGTTATGTTGTTATAACTGAATATATATGAATATATGTGTTTGGTCAAAGATCTTCTGCTCTGGGAAATTAATGAAACAATTTATCGATTAATAGAAAAGTAATCTGTAGAGTAATCAATAATGAAAATAATCATTAGTTGCGGTGACAGAGTAATATGACTGAATACTTCTACTATTTATACATTATAAAGTCATATAATTACTTTTTCTGAGTGAAACAGAAATAATGAGCGAGTGTTCAGAGAAGCTGCTGAGTTATTTCTCTCATGTTGTTCGGAGCTGCAGGGTTTGTTTGTTTTTTCTCTAAAAAGTCAAACAAGCACAAACAAAAGCTAAAAATAAACACAGTCCAGCTGCAGGAGATCAGCTGAGAGTTCAGCCAAACACGAGATGGACAGTCAGACTGTTTCTGACCAAACTAATGTTCCTGATTTTATACACAAATAAACTGAGAAGAAGAAGAAGTTTAGTTTTTATTTGTTCATTCCAGACTAACAGAATGATGCAGGCAAACACTGATAAGTATGTTGTAAATAAATAAAGAAATAAATAATACATTTAATGAAGTATAAATAAATGAAATCTCCAGTTATTAACCCTGAAGTCAAAAAGGTTATTTTAATGATTAAATCAGGCCTATAATAATATTTATATATATATATTATAATATTTTATTTTTATATTTTATACATTTGTGTCAATAATAATAATTAAAATGTATATCATAAATGATAAATGGTTATGACAAAAAATACATTACAGTAGTAAATCAAAAATACAAATATATATACACACATATGTTTGTACACTTATATCTATACCATCCAACAAAATGACCATTAAATAAACATTTTTTTAAATGAAACTTTTTGACAAATGAATAAATAAATTAGGAGATATTCAGGTCTTATATTATACTGTGCAAACCTTTCTCTGGATTTAAAAAAAATATACAAAATAAATAAAAATTAAAAACTGACTAATAGACAGAGTCTCCCAAAGCACCTGTGACATATAATATCTCATATTTTCTGCAGCAGAACCTGAAACACAGTTTATAAAATAAACAATAAGAGAAACACAAACAGAAGACGATAAAATATACACAAGAGGATATATAAACAAAAAGAGTCAAACTTATTTTTACACACAAACAGTTCAAAGTGCTTCACATAAAAACAACAAAAATAAAAGAGCAAAAAATGTGCAGATAAACAGAAACATGCAAACATGTGTGTTAAATTAAGAAAACGCTGAAGAAGAAGAGGAAGAACAGAAACTGCAAACTGTTCTGTTCTTTGGATGCATAAACACTGAAAGTCTCACCAGATGATGTTACAAACTGACGTCATGTCTGAGATCAACTGTGGAGAGTTTCAGCAGAAACTAAAGAAACACTTTATGAGGAAAATCAAGGACTCGGACAGAACTTCAGCTCTCATATGTAAATAAAATATTATGATTGTATGTAAATATATTCAGTGATTTTTTATAAGACTTTTCAAATCATTTCCAAAACTTTTCCAAGATGTTTTCTGCAAAAAAGAAAACTACCCTGCTAATAAAGGGAAAATGTTTTTGAAAGAAACACTTTTCATATATTCATGGAAACTTTTTTAAAACATCAAGTATATCTATACAACACATTGTTAAAGATGAAACCAGTGGTTTCCAACCTTTTTGGTCTTTTGACGTCTTACAAAAAGCAGTGTGTAGTCGGGGTCACATTTCACATGTCTATGAGTTGTTAACAGCTCCACCAAATAGTGATTTTTCCCTCTAAACTTCTCACATGCTTTCATTTCAATAAATGTTCAAATGATCCAATATTTCAGCAAAAATCAAAGATTAGAGAAAAAGTCCAAAAACTGAAAACAGATTTGTGTATCAGAACTTTGTTTTTTCTTCTTTCCTCTCCCATTAATCATCTCATGACCCCTCAGATTTATCTGCTGACCCTTTGGAGGGCCCCGACCCCTAGGTTGGGAACCAGTGGACTAAACTAGCTAACTGTATATAAAGTAGTGTAAACTAGCTCAATCTCCAGCAGCTACAACAATAACATGCAAACAGCAGCTTCACTCCTGAATCCTGAAGCTTGTTGTCACTCAGATCCAGCTCTCTCAGATGGGAGGGGTTGGACTTCAGAGCTGAGGCCAGAGAAGCACAGCTGATCTCTGACAAATTGCAGTCACCAAATGTCAATAAAGAATAAATTATGCAGATGAAATGTAATTTATTGTCCAAGAATGTCCTCATCAATGAGCATTTCCCTAAAATGAGCAGAGTGACTTTGTCATTGTGTTATTGTGGATCATCATAATGTCAACCTTCTACTGTCAAATCTGTAATTGGAGGATCAATGTAAAATCAGATATCTTGGATTAGAACTTTGAATCAGAAATTTCTTCTTTCCTCTCCCATTAATCATCTCATGACCCCTCATATTTATATGCTGACCCTTTGGAGGGGCCCGACCCCTTGGTTGGGAACCAGTGGACTAAACTAGCTAACTGTATATAAAGTAGTTGGAACTAGCTCCACCTCCAGCAGCTACAACAGTAAAATGTTCAGACCCGGGTCCACTATTTCCCTTCGATGGCGCCACAGCCCAACGTGCAGCTTTAATTTGACAGTAATTACAAGCAACATATGTTAACAGACTTTTCCCATAAATGTACAGAGTATACATTATATAAACATTTTGACAATAATTAAAATCTGTCATGCCGTGGTGAAACTTAGTCAGATTTTTGTCCTGTCTCCATGTTTTGTCTTGCCATTTCCTATTTTATTTCGAAAAGTTATTCCCCTCGTTTCAGGTCACTTGCCCTTCCTCATGTGTCTGTTTGATTACTCTGAGTGTTTCCACCTGTCTCCTCACCTGTTCACCGTTCCCTAATCAGTTCTGTCTGTGTATTTAAGCCCTGGTTTTCTATTCCATCCTTGTTTGTTCATTCTGTTAAGGTTTTGAGGCAGGACCCAGGCACAGAGTTGATGTCGAATAAAGTTCTTTATTTTCAGAAAACTTGAGTGACCGGGATGAGGGACAAGATGAGACGAAACAAAATAGCAATATTTTATCATGAAGGCTCGAAGGGGGGCCCTCCTGGGGACCCTGCACAGGGGCTTCAGCAGGAGCCCCTCTAAGAGTAAATGGTAAATACAGATATTTACCATAAAGAGCAAAATGCACAGCATACTACTCAACACACAACTGTGTAACTGACTACTAACAGTGAGTTTCAATTAACAACAGCTCTTTACAGTCTTCAAGGGCTTTAATAGAATACTCTTCTTATGAAATCTCCTCATAAATCTCATTACTTTGGCCAAATCTTACATTAAAAATCATGTTTTTGATGGAAATTTCATTGCAAATCCATTGATGCAAGTTTAAAACACAGGAAGTTTATAGTGGAGACGTCAGAAGCCTTCGTTCGACACAGAGTTCATGCCTCCACGTTGTTTTACATTGTATGGGTGATGTAGCGCTACAACTTTGAGGCTTTACAAGATCCAAACCGTTCGAGTTATTGCAAAGTTTTGAACAACTTTTTTTCAGCACAGTGTCATAAGTCACCTGTTAAAGTTTGAAGCTGGTACCGTTAACGACCTCGGAGGAGATGGCGTTTGTTCAGGGGCCAAAAACGGGGCAGAGGATTTAGGTCACAGGTGTGAATAATTGAGTTTTGGTTTGATCCCTCTATGGCATTCCTACGGGTCATTGCGGCCATTTTAGTTACAGAGGTGGTGCTCTAGACCACATTTTGGCACTTCAGGGGGTTCATTTTTACATTTTATCAAATTTTTCAACCAGATTTGAATTTTTGAGCATCTTTATGGAGTGAAATTAAGGGTTTAATCGGTGGAATAATAAAGAAAGAAAACAAACAAACACATTAAAAACAACAGAGTCCCTTTCCCTTTGGGTTCGGTCCCTAAATATATCAGTCAGAGGGGCCAAACCACTTTCACTGCAACACTTTAACTACATCAAGCTCATACTTTTACTGAAGTCAGACTTTTCATGCAGCACTTTTACTTGTAATGGAGTATTTTCACGTTGCTGTATTGGTACTTTTACTTCAGTAAAGGATCTTCCACCTCTGTGAGGCTTTCTTATTATCTAACTGACAGAGAAAGTTTTTTAAAGGTATGACTTACTGAGATTTCATCATATATGAATCATCCTTGTAGCTCCTTCTGCTTCTAAAATATGACCTGACACATAAACATAAACCGAGGATCGCTGCAGAGATCCAACTTTTTTCAGAAAATGTTACCACGTCGACTGTTTTTGTGAGGTTTTTTTTTTTTTTTTTTTTTGGTTGTTGTTGAAAGTTTCTGTGCGGGCTGACGGTTGCCGTGGACGACTGTGTGCAGATGAATCTAACAGTTATGAGCAAGAGGTCGGTGTGTTCAACAAAGTGGCACAATTTAATTTGTGTGGCAGGAAACTGTGCGGCTCCGATAGACTCGGTAATGAAACCTCTCAGCTTTAAGTTTCTGTCTACTTTATATTCACAAAGAGAAAACGAGCGAGGCAGCCATCGTGGAGACATGCAAATGCACTTGATCTCTTTAATACGAGCTTCACCCAATTGGACGGCGACTTTGACAAGCAGAACAAATGCCCTGCGAGCACAAACATGCGCAGGTCAGGAGGAGCGGCGCTTGATGGCCGAGGCAGAATTCAACTTTCTTTATCCTCTTTTCAACGCCGGCAGTCACATTCTGCCTGTTCGCTTACTGTTAAATTAGTCATCTGAGATTAGAGACGGCTTAAGGAAAGAAAGTTTCCCTCCAAAAGTTGATAAAGCTCTGCGACTTAATGTATATTGAACATATGCAAAAACAAAAATGTGGGGAAGGAGGTTTCGAGTCTTTATGGGGAAAGTTTTTTTTTCGTGAACTTTTCACAAGATTAGAAATATTCATTTTTGAAAAGCGGTTTATTTAATTTCAGCTCTGCTTCCTCTCTGTTTCTCTTTCTTTTGTGAGATGTACAGATGAATATTGTCTTAATCTTAAACATAGTTAGATGAGTGTTGTGGATTTGTCGGAGCTGGCAGGTTTCAGGTTGAAGAAAAGAAGACCAAGAGAGGAATTTGTTTAAAGTTTCTGGAAATGCTTTAACGATCCTCGCAAGGGAGAACGACTGGAGTTTGGACGGTCTCCCCAAACTCGTCTGACCCTGACAGTCCGAAACCCAGCCTTAAAACGAATCAGAGAGTCCTGAATCATAAATCTATGACCTCAATTCGTATCTTTGGGTTTTGTCTCGTCTCGTCTGGCGATGGCCTGCGTTCTGGCCTTGGAGGGAAGAGTACAGCTTGACATTTTGTCGTCCTGGTCAGTTATGGATTATCCGTAACAATGAGAATATCAATACCACTTTTTATCTCCGTCTGAACTGATCTTTGGCTGAACTTAGCATAAACAGACCGACGCGTCCTCGTAATTAAACGATCGCAAAGGTCGTTTGTACCTCCAGAACGACCCGTAGCAGCGTTTTCTATAATATGCCGCCTCTATCAGAGCTTTCTCAAACTGTCACACATCGCTGTTGAACAATAATGATGCTGGTTAGGTTTAGAGAAAGATTATTGTTTGGGTTAAAATGATCATTTGGAAAGTGGAGTGGTTTAAAGTTGCTACTTCCTTAACTTTAGGCAACAGTGAACACCAGGACAACTGTTACATTCTTTAAAAAAACTGCCCTGACTCACAGTTGGATGTTTTTTTTTACAATTAAAAGTTTTCCTAAAAAGACTTTTGAACATCAATAATCAATAAGACAGTAAAGCAATCTGAGCCCAACACATAATCGCTGTGTTTACGTGCATAAAAAGCATAAAAATATGTGTTAGATTGTGTCCATAGCCTGTAAACACTGTACTGATCCAAACAGAAGCACGTTAGACGGAAACAACGTGACCGAATCTCCTCCTGAGTGGTTTTTAGACGTCAGAATGTGGAGTCAGAAGGAACACATGGAGGGTTTTCGGTCTACAGATGATTTCTGAACGCTGATGAAGTTGCAGCTCATTGATGAAAGGATCAGATACAGACCAGGATTTACACAAAGTTTTCCCATCATAATAAACTGTAACAAACCACAATTTATTTACAGAAACGTGTTGATCTCAGTCAAACAGTTTGTATAAAACAGTAGAAAACATTGCGTGTTCATATTTACATTTCACTTTTTAGGAAAATAAACAATGTTTAATATTTACAAAGTGTCGTCTACAGAAAAGATTTGTACATTTTTCTTCATGATTCGTGTTTCAGGTGAACTCAGACGTTCGTCCTCTTCAGTACACTTTGGATCTGCGAGAAGAAAAAACACAAAGGCACAAAAACCAAGAACTTTAATATCTCCAGATGTAGAAGAATAATTACTGATCGAGCTGAGAACCCCTAATCAGACCCGGATCCCGCAGGGTTCGCTCACCTGGAGAAAGCGGAGAGCGAGAGGAGGCCGAGCAGGAACTCCAGTCCGTAGAAGCAGAGCAGCACGGCGCTGAGGATGAACTCCAGCCGCAGGACGAAGGTCTGCAGCAGCAGGTAGTAAACGGCCAGCGCCGCGCAGGGCAGCAGGATGAAGAGCGACACTCCCGACGCCAGAGAGCGTTCGCACAGGTTCCCCTTCCAGCCTGGACCAGGACCAGAAGGAAGGAAGCACACAGAATCTGATTAATGTTCAGCACCACATGACGACCTTTCACTGTCTCACCGGCTTTAACCAAACAACATCTGGCTTTGTTTGCAGCTTCAACACGAGATCATTCAGGATTTACGTCACAAACTCTGAAAGAATTTTGGAGCTGAAACGATGAATCGATCGAAAGAAAAATGATTTTTCGTGTAAAAAACACTCCAAATCGTCTGGTTCAAACTTTTTAAATGTGAAGATTTTCTCTGTTTTATATAATTTTAACTGAATGTCTTTGGGTTTTGAAGATATTTGAAGACATTATCTTCAGTTCTGAGTTTTTTTTTCAAGGCTTTTTGACCTTTTATAGACTGAACAGTTCATCAATAATCAAAATAATTCTTAATCGCAGCCTTAAAGGTTTTATAAACCTGATTTTTCTCAGTTCACAGTCTGTACAAATGATAATAATTATAATACGAAGAAGAAGAAGAATACAAAGAAACACAGTATTTGGGAGTCAGCAGTTTTCTGACTGAATTCTTCCTCGTGTTCATCTTCACACAGCTGCACCTTATTGTTTGGCATCTTTGCTTTAAAATTGACTGAAACAATTATTCTGTTAAAATAGTTGCAGATTTAATTTTCTGTAGATCAATTAATCAAAACTAATCACTGCAGCTCATCCAAGAACATCGAGGTAAACTGTGTCTCATTTCTGATCAGGAGGCTGCTGCTGTGTTTATATTCATTCATTCATGCAGAGCTGCAGTTCAGACTCTGTTGCTGTTGGAATTGAAAAAGTTTATTTTCTGGTGCTGAAGAAATAAATAAAGAATAAATAAAGGTAAGAAATAAACCAGCAGCTGTCGTCCAGCAGATGGCAGCAGAGAAGTCGAGACAAGAATCCGCCTTCATCTTTAAACCAAACCTGAAGATTTGCTTCATTAATAACGAGAAGTTTGATTTAATGCGACTCAGCTGCTCAGTCGGAGGAGAGTTTTTGTTCGGTGTCTCGGTCTCACCGTAAAAGATCCTGAGGCTCTCGAGGCCGAGGAAGAGGACCAGCAGGACCAGATCCAGAACCAGATTATCTGACGGGTACGGGAGCAAAACACCTGCAAACAACCAAGAGAAGAAGAAGAAAATACAAACACACAGGTTTAATGTTTAATATTAAAATGGTGAGCATGTCTCATTAGGACACTCTGACCTTTGACCTCCTTCCTTCAGCTGCCAGTAGTTTTGTTTTTGTTGCCACCAAAGCAAAATAAAAGCTGGATTTTGATGGAACAAAGTGTTTATAAATGGTTTTGACTGTAAACGGTGCTGATCGGTGGTGAAAAGGGACAATCAGTGTTTCCTGAAGTCCAACATGGCGTCCTCAAATGTTTTGATTTGTCCTTTAAACTCAAAGATATTCAGTTTACTGTCAGAGAGACTAAAGAAACTAGAAAATATTCACATGTAAGAAGCTGGAATCAGAGAATTTAGGCATTTTCTTTGAGATTAAAACGTTGGAAAAGCCACTCATCTGATCACAAGTTATCATCAGTCGACTCTTAAACATTTGATTTAACTACTGACTACTGATCAAATGTGACCGGCTGGGATGTTAAAGTCAACAGCTTAAACACCTTTATAGATGAACATCAGGATCTCCGCCAGGTAAAAGGCAGCAAAGTACCAACAGTTCAGGTACAAGAGGACCTGCAGAGGAGTGGAGGACAGCTGAGGAGGACACGGTCAAGGACAACAACAAATCAGACACAGACAGAAAAAAATCAAACAGCTGCAGCTCAGTTTCAGTTTCATGTGAAGGATACGATCGGTTGGCTTCCTGCAGAGAAACAAGAGAAACCAAAAACACAGCTGTTAGAGGCAAACTGATAAATACTGACAGGAATTATAAACTGTTAACGAATCAATATCATATCAAGATTGTGACATGAGACTAGTTTCTTGACTGAAATGTTGGTTCATTGAAATATCTATTAAATATTGTAATATTTCCAGCAAATTCTACACATAAATTATATTAATTTCTTTCTAATTTTGACTTTAATTTATCTGTAAAAGTTAAAATCAAATAACATTAAAAGGACAACATGTAGGGAGATAAAAGGTATCATCAGTTTATTAATCACTTTCTGCATAAATAACAATTAGAGCTGCGACTAACGATTATTAAAAGCTGAAAAAACTGAAGCTTAAATTGTGTTTTTCTTCAGAAATAAGAAGCTTTTTTTCTCTCAAGGCTGAACAGAGACTCCGAACATTTTGTTCATGAAGGCATCATCTCAACACGGAGCTGTGAGGATCATTAGGAGCTGTCAGGTCCTCACTCATCCTAAAACTATTACATCATCATCATCATCTGTCTGCCAGTGTCAGTGGGGCCGCTGGGAGGGTTTTTAATGCCTTAAATCGCTGCTGCTTCTCAGTCCAGTTCTACTTTTAAAGTTGTATTTTATTGTCATTTTATTCATGAGTGTATTCTTTTATACCCTTTACTTTATGCTGCTGCCCGCCTCGGCCAGGACGCTCTTACTAAAGAGATTTTCAATCTCAACAAGGCTTTCCTTCTTCTTTGGTTTACAAAATGTCAGAAAAAAGTTTTAAAAATCTGCTTCACAGTTTCCCAAAACCTGAGCTCACATATTCAAACCCAAAAGTAATCAGTTTATTATTATTTTTGGCAGAAAAAGTATCAAGAAGTCACATTTGAGAAGCTTGAACAAGTGATTTTTTGTCTTTTTTTGCTTGAAAAAGAACTGAAACTGTAACTATAAACACAATATATTCACAAAGGCAAAAAAACAGATGTTATGATAAAATATTACATAGAGACATTAGAATTAGAAACTCTCAATGGTATCTTTAATATAAAACCAGATATTTGGAAACATTAATGTAATTAATTGAAAGAATTAAAGGTGTCTGTGCAAGAACTGTCAAACTTTACATATGTGTTTATATCTTCTAAAGGCACCAATATTCATATATAAAACATAACTTTATGTACTGTTGATAATGATGTATTTGGTTGAAAAATATTGTCACTATATTATATAATACTGTCTTTCTACCCTGTTATAAAATCATCCCGTCTCTGATGAAATGAGCATGAAACTGATTTATTTCTGCTGTCATAAGCAGTTTCAGGTTTGTCTTTCTTTTTTTTCTCTGGTCAGTGAACATTTGCAGTTTGTAAAATGAGTATTTACATTTGTAAAAACATATAGTCTGATGAAAACCAGAGAGTTTGGAGCCTTTTGTGAAGCAGAATTTACGCAGAAGTCAAATATGTCTTAGTGAACAGTTACGTTCAGGAACATTAGCATGAAGCTACAGAAACAGGCAGGTTTACTGTCTCCCTGAATATCGCGTCAATAAATGTACTTAGTTACTTTCCACCGCTGCTAACTAACAAACATCAGCGGTATATAACGTTAATAAGACAAGAAGCTACATGATAATAAATAAAAAGCTGCTTCACGCGTCTATTTCCGGCCTCGCGACGGTTTGAAGTTCCGTTACGTAGTTTCCAAACTAACTTCACCGCGTTAAATATTATTATGTACAATAAACGTTTAGCAATAAATGTTATATACCTACAGATTTATATGGCACAAAGAGTATGAGACTTACCAGGCGCCATGTCTTGTTACCATAGAAACAGCTTGGCGGAAGTGATTCTTCTTCACTTTTAGGTTAAACGGCAGCGGAGTTTCCCGCCATGCTGCCCCCTACAGGCTCAATGTCACACTACTGCTACTACTATTAATAATGTGTTTTTTATTATTATCTTTATTTATGGTGCGAGATGAGATAGATAGATTAACATGAAGACACAGTACAAGACAAGAAGGGGAACCAGAACCAAACAAACAAAACATCAACAAAAATAACACAATGTTTGGCTTAAAAACTAAAAAAAAAACTTAAATTTTCTTGTTGTACTACGTAAGTATGAAAGTGTGTATGTGTGTGTGTTTGAGTTGTGATGTGTGTGTACGGATATGGAGGGGAGGGAGCGCAAAAGGGAGAGACAATTACAACTATTTGTTTTCAGTTATGTACTTTTCTTTCATTATAGTATTCTTAGCAGAATAGTAGTATGTAGTTGTATAATGGATATATTATCAAACGTCTCAGACATTTAGGGTTTTGATGTTATTTTTGTTGTTTGTTTGTTTTGCAATGCAATTATAAGATTCATTATTTTTTGTTGACTTATTTGTTTTTAATTCATCAGAAATTATAAAACTTGGTAACCATGAAGGTTTTTGTCCTAGGAAACATTAGGTTGACAGCAAAAGACAAACTTACTAGCTTTTTTCAAGACCTTTCACTCACATATTTGTCCTCCTCCTCAGCGAATGGAATTTTTGTAGTTTGCATAGATTTTTTATTATTAATTAGATTTTCAGTATCCCTGCATTTTCGTTTGTTTGTCAACCTTATATATTATGTATATATATATACTTTTATATATACATACCGTTTTAATAAAATAATGACAGGAAAAAACTAAAATAAGAAGACGAAGAAGAAGAAATTTAAAAAAAGGACTACAACACCCAGAATCCTCCTGCAGCGCGCTGATTGGTCAGAGTAGTCCTATGGTTTACGTGGCACTGCTGGGTCTGCGCAGACTCAGTCGAGCTCTCTCCCGGCAGGAAGATGGTGTCGTGTGTGTTGTCGGTTTTACTCCTGAACGTTTTCTGCAGTTTCGTCTCCTCTTTGTACTTTCACATCGGAGAGACGGAGAAGAAATGTTTCATAGAGGAAATCCCAGACGAGACCATGATTATCGGTAAGGAGAAATCAGCGGCTAATGCTAACTGTTAGCTCACCAACTTTAGCTAGTGAGCTAATCGGCTAAACGAGCTAAAGTTAAATATATCATGTTTCTGCGTTTGTGCTTAAATCTGTAATTATTCAGCAGTGTTAGCCACATTAAAACTGTTAAATATTGATTGTTGGATGTCATCAAAAATCGGTGCATGTTATTTCTAGAAATTATGATGAAACTCAAAGTCTGATGCTGAACTGAGTCGAACAGCCGCTGTAATCATTCTTCCTGTTCATACTGGATATTAAAAGATCTCCTTCAAATGTGCTTTCAGTGTAAATGATGGAGGACAAAATCCACAGTGTGTCCACACAGTCATTTAAAAGTCTGTGTGGAGCTTCTATTCAGCCTCAGCAGTCTGAGTTAGTCATATCAAGTGGATATCTGACACATTTACAGTCTTTTTAGCATCAAATTCTCCTCTTTGTGTTTCCCTGTTGAGCTGCAGGTGGAAGTATAGAAACAAAAAGAGGGACTTTGCCACTAAAAAGACTAACATTGAAAAATATCTACTTAATTTGACTCATTTGGACGCTGAAGCTTCATATTAGCTTCACATAAACTTTTAAATTATTTTGCACAGAAGGAGGACTGTGGATTTTGTCCTCCATCACTTCCATTGTAAGATCATTATGAAGGGATCTTCTAATGGTCAGTATGAACAGGAGGAATGATTACAGCAAGAAAAACAGGTTTAATGTTCATTTGGGCTCCTGACTGTTGGTTTAAGACACACTAGAACAGCTGTGAGCGTGTCCTTTAACTCTAATTGCAATTTCAAACATTCATTAAACTAGAGCTACACTGCTTAATCAATCAGTTGCCAACTATTTAGATAATCAATTAATAGTTTTAAGTTATTTTTTTAAGGAGAATGAGCCGATTCCAGCTTCTTAAATGTGAATATTTTCTGGTTTCTTTAGTCTCTATGACAGTAAACTAAACATCTTTGGATTGTGGACAAAACAAGACATTTAAGGATGTCATCTTGGGCTTTAAGAAACATTTTTCACCATTTTCTGACATTTTAAAGAACAAACAACTTATTGATACTAACTAATTCAGTTAACTGTTTATAGAAGACTAAATAAACCAGAAAATAATCACATTTAAGAAGCTGGAACCAGAGAATTTTTAAGTATGTTTCTTTAAAAAGTGACTCAAAGTGTCTAATTGATCAAAATAGATGCAAACCTATATAATATAAAGAATAATAATACAGGGGAATACATCTGATGTCACAACAGTGTCTTGCAGCACATGTTGTTAATTCTCTACTCCCACATACAAATGTATAATTACAACCGTGACACACCTGTCTGTCTGCGTGCAGGTAACTATCGGACTCAGCTGTATGATAAGCAGAAAGAAGAGTATCTGCCGGCCACTCAGGGTCTGGGGATGTTTGTGGAAGTCAAAGATCCTGACGACAAGGTTGGTCCCGAGTATTTAATGCTGTTAGCGAATGAATTAAATGAGAGTTTACTTTGCGCTGTGTACACATTGCTATCATCGGTTAAGTGGGACTGAACAGGTTTGTTTGCTCTGCAGGTGATTTTGTCTCGGCAGTACGGCTCGGAGGGAAGGTTCACCTTCACGTCACACACGCCTGGAGAACATCAGATCTGCCTGCACTCCAACTCCTCCAAGTTCTCCCTGTTCGCTGGAGGCATGCTGGTGAGGAGATGCTTAAAAGTCTACTATTAAACTATTAAATCAAAAGCTAAATTTCTCTGATTCGAGCCTCTAAAATGTGTTTCTTTAGTCTTTTATGACAGTAAACTGAATATCTTTGAGTTGCGGACAAAACAAGACATTTGAGGACGTCATCTTGAGTTTTGGGAAACATTGATCAACATTTTTTACCATTTTATAGACCAGTCGACTAATCTATTGATCAAGAAAATAATCAACAGATTAATCGATAATGACCTGTAACATTAACAGACTCATGATGGACAGTTTACTTTTTTTTTTTTTAAAAAAGGATGAAAATTGATGCAGCAGAATCAGAGATATCTGCTTTTTTTTAAATCCAAACATCCTTCTTCATTGTCAAAACCTGACAACCTACATTACCCACAATGCAACTGTACAGATTCATGTGTGGTATGCTAGTAGCGGCTAATGTAGCCTCCATTATAGACGAGAAATTAAAGAAGTCTTGCTTCTTTCTAACTCCACACATCCAGATTTTTATTACTTTTCTAACTTTTCTCAAATGACATTATCAGTGACATCATCAAAAGGCTTTATACTACTTATACTACTTTTTACACATGTGGAAACACGCTGAGGTTGAAAATGCTCGCAGTTTACCCTCTTAAATAAAACCTGTAAAGCTGCATTCAGACACAACTTAGAGAAAAAAAATGCTGTCCTGCTGTAACAACATGCTTCAGCTCTGTGTGCGACTGGTTTCCAGTTTCTCTCATGTCTCTGTATGTTCACGTAACGACAAATCATTCGCTCGCACCGAAATACTTGAAGCAAATCTGTGTTTGTGTGCATTTATTATCTATTATGTTAGATCATGTTAAACTTAAGTGCTGGTTTGTGTTTAACTCCAGTGTTCATCTGTTATTGTGTGTGTCATTTTGCGGCAGATTCCCTCCTGGATCATTCGGGTGGTTGTATTACATTTAGGGCTGAATATCACATTAATCTCTTGATTCAACTCTTTGATTCAGTTACATCAGATAAACACTAATATTACATAAAACTCTTCTCAGTTTGTCCTGAGTAATTAAATTACTTCATCCTTGAACATTTCCTGCTTAGAAAACTGTGGCTCAAGCAAATCAAATGCAACAAAAAGACTGAAAATGCAAATAAGACGTCTATATTTAATAGGTCTACACATGCAAAACAGTTAAGCAAGTATAATAAAAGACCTACATCATGATATATATATATATATATTTTTAAAAAAAAATACATACATATAGCAACACATGGACTGTCAGGACTGGTTCTGTGGACTTTATTCATCACGGTGAACATTTTTAGCGTTACTCACTGACCTTGTGTGTGTGTGTGTGTCGTCCTGCAGAGAGTTCACCTGGACATCCAGGTCGGAGAACACGCCAACAACTACGCCGAGATCGCCGCCAAAGACAAACTGACGGAGCTGCAGCTGAGAGTGAGACAGCTGGTGGAGCAAGTCGACCAGATCCAGAAGGAGCAGAACTACCAGCGGGTCAGTCTGACTGTTCAGTTCATTCATTTAATTTCTTCCTTATATTTCACTGGAGTTCATTAATGTTAAAGTAACGTTAGTGAAGCCTTTAATTTGCTTGTTTTTATCTGACCAACAGTCCAAAAAGTTAATTAATCAATTTAATCAATTATTTAATTGTAGCTCATATGTGACAAAGAAAATGAGGAACAAACTGAGTTTTGGGGCATTTTTACTTTAAAAAATTAAAGAAATGATTTGTTTTGCCGCATGATTAATCATTTTAAATGTACCATATTTCCACTCTATAGGTTTTAACAGCTTCTAAATGTCAATTTTACCCAAACTGGCCATGAAAATAAATTATTATTGATTACCGAAAGTAGCAACATTAACTGTACCGTATTTTCTGCACTACGTACTGTCATTTTTTGAGAAAATTAAAGGCTTTTAAGTGCGCTTATAGTCCATAAAATACGGTAATAAATAGTTTGCCCCTTTATCAATAGATCATTTCTGAATACTTTTATCACACTAGAGATGACTTTTGTTGTATCTATATGAATAAAATTGAACTGAACGTTATAATTATCTGTCAGTTATCTCCTGGATTAATTGATTAGTTGTTTGTTTTTATATAATAACATGTAGCGTGTCTGTCTGTCGTCTCTCAGTACCGTGAGGAGCGTTTCCGTCAGACCAGCGAGAGCACCAACCAGCGGGTCCTCTGGTGGTCCATCGTCCAGACGCTCATCCTGGTGGCCATCGGCATCTGGCAGATGAGACATCTCAAGAGCTTCTTCGAGGCCAAGAAACTGGTGTAAACATTCACCTGGGAAACGAGTGTATGTATGTGTGTGTGTGAGAGAGAGAGAGAGAGTGTGTGTGTGTGTGTGTGTGTTTGGTCTCTACTGATTGATGCAGTACTGAGCGGCGGCGGCAACGGCGGTCGCTGCTGTCGGAGGAGAAACTGCAGACTGCTGAGGAAACGGGACACAGAGAAATCCAGCTGCACCATTCGACTTTAAAAAAAAAACAAACAAAACATCATCTTCAGATTATTATGATTATAAATGTTTTCATTGTTTGTAAAGAACCCAACACATGTTGCAGTAGACTAGCAGGGAAAATGTGACGCTCTATTTATTACACAAAGAGAAGATTTTACTGTTTAGAAAAGATCCAGTTCTGCTTCACTGCAACAGGAAACTAAAACAGGCAGATCTGTTCATGTGTTTGATGACTTATTTTATAGATTCGCCCCTTTTTTTTCTTTCTTTAACATGTTACTGGCCATGAGAGATATTCACACATGAAGAAATGATAATCAGTTGAAACATTAAAAAAAAAAAAAAAAGCAGTTTGGCCAGAAATGATAACCTGGATTCATTTCTTTAAGACTTTTGTTTTTGTGATCATTTCAGTTGCAGTTGAACTTGATACAACGGCACATTTATTAACAGCGGCTGCTAAAAAAAAAAAGGTCTTTTTATTTTACACTGTTTGGCGCATAATGTTCTCAGTGTTAACAACAAGCGGCTGTGTATTATTATTATTATTATTATTATTATTATTATTATTATAACCAGTAGATCAGGGCTGAATCCTCCCTGATCCACCGACAGGAAGTTCAGATTTTACAGCAGAAGAAGAAGAAGAGCAGTGAGGAGTGTTTGTTAGTTTCTCTGCCTCCGCTGCCGCTTGTTCAGAGTTACTTCCTTTTTTAAAAACGATCCAGTCTCTGCTGTTCTCGGGATCAGTCGCATCTCGCTCATGTGTAGAGTTAAATTTCTGAGAAACGAACGGGAGGGAGGGGAAGTGGGGACGGACGCCGTGATGATAACAGGAAGCGCATCATCAGAGCTTTCAATCGACCGTTTAGTCACATTTATCAGACTTTTAACTTCAATATCAACACTGATTTTTTTTTTTTTTTTTTTAAATACCTTCAGCACTGGATGCCGCTACGATCGAACAATAAAAGAAGAAATAAAAAAAACAACATCAAACTCTGAATAAACTTTTTTAACTTCGCCTGTAACGACACCCGATCGGATCTGTAGCAGGTTTTCGCTGTCGCGCTCTAGTTTATAAACCAGTTTACGGTGTTTTTCCAGCAGAAGATAATTCCTGTTTTTTGTTTTTTTGGGTTTTTTTTAAGCTTCTTCAAGAGCCAAACTGAGACGAAACAAGACGTATAATAACTCTGCATGTCTGTAGATGTTCAGTTCATCCTGCTTCTCCATAGCGAGAGATAAAAAGAGATTAAAACTTCTCTTTTATATCCGATGAATCTGTTCAGTTTCTCTTTTTTTTAATCTTCTAGAGACGTTTTCCTGCTGCGGAACATATCTGATTAGTTAAATCAAAGTTATAGAAACGCTCTCAGTCTGTCAGGTTCTTATTTTCAGTGAAATCTTAACCAAATACAACAGTTTTGTGTTTGTTACTGCGTCCAATTTGAATGTATGTTTCTGTTTTTTTGGGTTTTTTTGGCTTAGTGGAGGAGGAAGAGTGTTTTTTGGTAATCGATCATCCATTAATCCCATCAGATATGAGAAAGATCTCGCTCTGTGGTGTTTTTTTTTATCAGTCGCATCTGTCCAGAGACGCCTCCTCGTACAGATTTCTGTCCCATATTTGAGTCGTTTTTCTTTTTCTTTTTACTTGGGACATAAAAAAAGCGACACGTGTGGCAGATCTCCTGTATGAAAGGACAGTTTCTCAGAGATTAAATGATTCATTGTTGGTTAAAAAGCTTAAAGAAAACCACACTAGAGTAGATCTAGTAAAGAAAAACACTCAGCAGCTCCTGAAACTCATAGACTGTATATAAACATATATATACACACACATATATACATATTTATATATACAGTCAATGCTCAAACTGTCTGGATGATTGTTACCTCGAAGAACGACACAAAAACGTCGCGTGAAGTTGAATTTCTGATCTCAGAACTTCGGGACAGAACTTGAATCATAAATATTCAGCGTTCACGTGACGTTGTTTGTTCTGTGAGAGAGAGGAAAGAAAAAAAAGAGAAAACGAGCAGTAAAATGGTTTCAAATCCTTTTGAAGTTCAATGAAAAGAAACCTGAAGGAGCCTGAAATCAGAATCTGAGGAGTGAAACACCTGAAAGCTTTTGAGAAGGAAGAAATGTGACATTTTTATTCTTTCTTTTGTGTTTTTCTTTTTTTTCTCTCTCTTCAGTTTCCTCTTTTTTTGTTTTCTGGTGGTTGTGTTGATTTTTATTTTTATTTTTTTTTGGTTGCAGGTTGATTTCAGAAATGTTAGATTTTTTTTGGATCATTTGGTATTAAAGGTTTTTTTTTTTTTTTTTTTTTTTTGGCTGGAAAAGGGGCTTGAATTTATTTTTTAGAAAGATTCTGTCCATGTGAAATGTGTCTAAAATTGCACTCGAAAAATAAAGTTTTGTCACATTTGGTTTGATTGACTGAGTGTTTGATTTGACAGACTTTCACATCTATGGGAGAAATATGATTTAAGAGAAATGAGATTAAAAAAACAATTCAAATTAATCCACAATGATTTCCTAAAGTAAAAATAAAACTATTTTATAGATTTTGTATCTTAAAAACATGAAGAATTAACTTATTTACAATAATATACATGTTTAGGTTAACCTGTCAGTGTCAGTTTTAAATGTAAGTGTTACATTAAATTTAAAAAAATAAGCGTAATATTGTTCAAACTGACTATTTATACACTGAGTATAAATAAAGTCTTTTAAAATTTAAAGAATATATATTTCCCAGATATTTTTAAATACTAAAAAAATTAACTTTTATATGTTTTTTATTATTTCATCACATTTGATTTAATAATGTAACAGTTAGATGATATGTGATGTAAATCTGTATTATGTTTTCTGTGTATTTTTGCTTCATACTGTTTGTTATTGTGTTGTTTTATGTTTTAATTATAACCTGCTGAAGAGACGTCAGATGAACGTTAACTATAAACTCACTCTGATGTTACTAATAATTAATGTCACTAATAAAAAAAAATTAAATATTTTCTGTGATTTTTCTTTCTTTTTCTTTTTTGGAAAAGTTGATTGAACGTCATTTCTTGCACTGCCAGGTATTTGAATGTTCTAAAAATACAAAATGCCCATTTCATTCGATTTTTTTGCATTTTTTCTTACATTACATCTACATTATATACTGAATATACATTAAATCCATCTGATTTAAGGATATAAACTACGTGTACTCGGTGTGAAAGAGACGAGGACAAAGAAACAACCCACCAAAAACTGGTGATCATATGAAATTGGCAGCACAATTAAATATGTGAATATTAAATAAGTCAATAAAGCTTTTGTGTTTTATGCTTTTCTGTTAAATTTCAAGGTTCACTAATTTCTCAAATCTTTATCAAACAATGATCAGATACCTATATGTACACAGAAACTGTTTGTATTAATAAATTAGTACATTTAGGATATTATTGCATTTTTATTAGCACAGAAACATTTTGTATTAGTCTGTGTTGGTGTTAAACACAGAAACAGAACCGTGTTCCTGCACATGCTCAGTAGCGTCTGCTTTACACAGAACTACTCTCCAGAGACTGAAAACATGATCACTGTTTGTTTTTTCTCTTTGGAGCCTTTTCTAAACAAACTAGCTAATCAGAGTCCAAATGATACCGGACTTATGGGGCTGATGCTGATACTGAAAAAACTCTGATACGGATATATTGGCCGATATTCTTCATATACAGATATATAGACAGGTAACAAAGGAAAAACTGGTCCTGGTCTGAATGTTTGACCCCTACAGTGAGGAGGTCTGGTGGCTCTGTTATGCTTTGGGGGGCATCTTGCTGGCATGGTTTGGGTCCACTTGTTCCCTTAGAGGTGAAGGGTCACTGCTAATCACTACAAAGTTGTTGTGATTGATCAGCTTTATCCTATGATGAAACATTTCTATCCTGATGGGAGTGGTCTCTCTTCCAGGACGACAATGCCCCGAATCACAGGACAGGAAGGGTCACTGAATGGTCTGATAAAAATGACAGTCACCAGATCTCCACCCAGCTGAACACCCATGAGAGACATCACATGAGAGAATATCTTTATGAAGAATGATGGCATTGATTGTACAGTCTCCTAACTCTTCTGTAGGGATAAACATCACCAATTTTGAGTGGTTTCTTCAGACTTGAATCGCCTACACTTCTTCAGGAAATGCAAATATTCTAGTTATCTCTTAATTATGATACCTTTTTATCGTATTAATTAATCAATGATGAGATATTTCTATTTCTATTCAGAGATAAATAGAAATCTGCTGTTAAGTCCAGTCCTGCAGATGGCGGTAAGGTTTATTAACCGCTGCTAAACCCAAAAGAGAAGAAGAAAGAGGTCGGAACCTTTACAGTTGTTCCCACTCGGACTCATATACTAGTCGGACAGTATTACAATCGGCTCCCGTTATTTTCTTATATTTTGCAGCGTGAAATAGCCGTTAAATATTCCGCTGGTCGGTGCTTGTTTAGTTAAATGTTGAGTTTTTTCAGCCGTTGGCTCGGTGTGTGACGCTGAACGCGAAGCTAAAGCTAAAGCTAAAGCTGCTTAGATAGTGCTACGTGTACAGTAACCGTTAACCGAAGCAGAGACGTGAATCCAGAATTAACCGGTTAAGAAACACGGATTTATAACTTCATAGTCTACCGAGCAAATGTTTACCTGCTGTAAAACCGGACTAACGGAGGGTTTTTACCGGGAGAAGAGTTAGCAAAGAGTTAGCATGGAGGGCAGTTTGTGCTGTGGGATGGAGGAGTGAGAAACTCTAAATATAAACCGGGTTTAAACTCGGTTTGTTTTTCTCCTGCTGCTGATTTTATGTTTGTTTTAAAGAAGTGAAGTTTCATCTTTATAACCGGACTGAAATCATTCAGCTGTGAGTCTGTAAAGATGATGTATTCATCGAGAAGGAAGCCTGTCCTCTACTTTAAAGAAGAGAGAAGGTAAGTTTATCTACAATTTTGAGGTTTTTCTTGAGTATTTCCATGTGATGCTACTTTCTACATCTCAGAGGGAAATATTGTACTTTCTACTCCACTACATTTATTTGACAGCTTTAGTTACTTTTCACATGAAGATTTGACACAATGGATAATATAACAAGCTTTTAAAATACAACACATTGTTAAAGATGAAACCAGTGGTTTCCAACCTTTTTGGCTTTTGACGTCTTATAAAAAGCAGTGTGTAGTCGGGGTCACATTTCACATGTCTATGAGTTGTTAACAGCTCCACCAAATAGTGATTTTTCCCTCTAAACTTCTCACATGCTTTCATTTCAATAAATGTTCAAATGATCCAATATTTCGGCAAAAATCAAAGATTAGAGAAAAAGTCCAAAAACTGAAAACAGATTTGTGTATCAGAACTTTGTTTTTTCTTCTTTCCTCTCCCATTAATCATCTCACGACCCCTCAGATTTATCTGCTGACCCTTTGGAGGGACCCTGACCCCTAGGTTGGGAACCAGTGGACTAAACTAGCTAACTGTATATAAAGTAGTGTAAACTAGCTCCACCTCCAGCAGCTACAACAGTAACATGCAAACAGCAGCTTCACTCCTGAATCCTGAAGCTTGTTGTCACTCAGATCCAGCTCTCTCAGATGGGAGGGGTTGGACTTCAGAGCTGAGGCCAGAGAAGCACAGCTGATCTCTGACAAACTGCAGTCACCAAATGTCAATAAAGAATAAATAATCTGCTGACCCTTTGGAGGGGCCCCAACCCCTACGTTGGGGTACTGCTCTAACACTGATGCTTCACTATTAATAATCTAATGATGTCATATATAATAATATATCAGTCAGAGGGACCAAACCACTACTTTTACTGCAATACTTTAACTACATCAAGCTCATAATACTTATGTACTTTTACTACAATGTTTGCTCGAATTGTTTAACCAGAAACAAATTGAAATAAAACCATCTAAGTAATTAATTGTCTTGACCTTTCAAGAAATGAGACCTCAAAAGTTCCTCATCATGAAGACAGGAACAAGTAAGTAGGAAGTGAACCAGTGGTTCCCAAACTGTGGTCCAGGGACAACCTGAGGTCCTTGAAGTTATTAGTGATTTACTGGCTGCATTTTTATATTTCTGATTATAGATGTTATTAATGCAAGTTTACTGTTAAAAATATACTCATGTTATTAACGATATTAAAATATTTATATCTTAGATACTATTCTTTAATAACCTATTTTAACAACAACAATGTTTAGAGCTGCAAGGCTTAATTGATTAGTCAATCAACTCGGGCTACAACTAATGATTATTGTCACTATTAATTCATCTGTTGATTATTTTCTTGGTTAATTGATAAGTTGTTTGGTCCATAAAATGTCACAAAATGGTGAAAAATGTGGATCAAAGCTTAAAATTAGACAAAGATTTTCAGTTTATTGTCATAGAGACGAAAGAAACCAGAAAATATTCACATTATCAGAATAGTTGGTGATAAATGTAATCGATTAATTGTTGCAGCTCCAGATCACAGACACAGTTTGGGAACGTCTGCCGTCGTCTCTGGTTCACTGTGTGATGCATGTGAGGAAACAGAAACGGCTGCTCGATGCTTTGCTGTGAATTTAGTTCTAACTGTTCATGTTCATCAGAGGACGATCCTCCAGCGCCGCCATGAGCTTCACTTCATCGTTCTTCATTGAAACATATATATAACAGTTATTGGATGGATTGCTGTGAAATTTGTTTTAGAGCTGCAACGATTAGTCGATCGACAGAAAATGAATCGCCGACTATTTTATTCTTTGATTTCAGCTTCTTTTAAATGTGAATATTTTCTGGTGTCTTTATCGTGTTTCCCTGTTGAGCTTCAGGTGGAAGTATAGAAACAAAAAGAGGGACTTTGGCACTAAGAAGACTGTAAGATTGAAAGATATCTACTTGATTTGACTACTTTCTGTCTACTGAATGTCATAAAATTGTTAAGATTGCCAGTTATTCTTTCGTAGATCTCATATTTACATCTTGAAAATGTTTTTGTTTTGTCTGAACAACGGTTTAAAACCCAAATATATAAAGTTTACTGTCATATTTGACATCTGAGAACCTGCAACCAGCTAATATTTGGCTTTTTTAGCTTTAAAAATGAGAAGAACGATTACTTTATTATCAAAATAGTTGCAGTTTAGTTATCCATTGATCGACTAGTTGTTGCAGCTCTAGTTTGTAGTGTCTTGACATATCTAAATAAAAAGAAAATCTCGTTGTTTTCTGTGTTTTTTTGCGTTTCACTACCCTGACGGCGTCCTGCTCCGTGTTTCAGCAGGTTCCTGTCGGGGAAATGTACGATCTACAAGCTGTTCGGTCTCTGCATGGTGCTGGTGCTCGTCTCTCTGCTCTGGCTGCAGCTCAGCTGTTCCGGTGACATGTCGGCGTCGATGCACAACGACGGACGCTTCCAGCAGCAGCAGCAGCCGCCGCCGCCCTGCCCGGCTGACAGTCGGGCGGCCGCGGCGGACGACCCTTCCTGGGGACCTCACAAACTGGCCATCGTCGTCCCGTTCAGGGAACGCTTCGAGGAGCTGCTGCAGTTCGTTCCCTTCATGCACACGTTCCTCAACAAGAAGAAGATCCGCCACAAGATCATGATCATCAACCAGGTGGATCATTACAGGTGAGGATAGTAAGAGAAGAGGATCTCCATCATCATCATCACTCCTCTCATCCTCTGCTCTTAGTGCAAAAACAGTCGATTAATTGATCAGAAAATACATCAACAACAATTTATTTTTTATTTAACAAACAAGAATGTTTTATGTTTTTGTCCAGTGTTTTAGATTTTCTGATTTTCTCTGTGTTCTGTCACTGTGAGCTGAATATCTTTGAGTTTTGGACTAAATAAAACATTTGAAGACAACACAAGAGCTGAAACGATTAATCGATTAGTTGATCAGAAAATTAATCAGCTACTGTTGTGATAATCAATTAATCATTTTTTAAGCAACAATGCCCGACTTTAGTCTTTACATCACATATAGAAACATGTCAGTCACATTTTTCAGTATTTTTTGACGTTTTACGAACAAAACAATTAATTGATTAATCAAAAAATTTTAATTTTTAATTGGCAGATTTGTCAATAATGAAAATAGTTGATGAAAATGTTAGCTGCAGCTCTGGATGTCGGCTTGAGTTTGTAGAACATGTACTGTTGATGTTTATCTGGTATTTTATGGAGCAAAAACATACACAACAAATAAGAAAAATAATTAATTGATAAACAATAAAATGAAAATTATATTTAGTTGCATCAGTAGTTTAAACTTTTTGTTTTTAGTCAAAATTAAATAAATTTATGACTCAAACTGCAGACAGAAAACTTAAATTTCTGACCTGCCAGAAATTTCAGCCAGATTATTGATCAGACATCAAACTGCACATCAAACCACAACTGATCTGATAAAAATTGATTCTTAATTCTCTAAAATTAATCTGAGGATCTGATTCAGGATATAAATCAGGTTTAATCCAGTTTCTGCTCAGTTTAGCTTAACGTCAAGTGTTTTTTCTTCAGATTTAACCGAGCGTCTCTGATCAACGTCGGCTACATGGAGAGCGGGAACGACACCGACTACCTGGCCATGCACGACGTGGACCTGCTGCCTCTGAACGAAGCTCTGGATTACGGTTTCCCCGAGGACGGACCGTTCCACGTGGCCTCGCCCGAGCTGCACCCGCTGTATCACTACAAGACCTACGTGGGAGGAATCCTGCTGCTCACCAAGAAGCATTACCACATGGTACCGTTAGTTTCATGGCGCCGTGACGGTTTAGCTGAGGGGGTCAGGATCCGTTAATAATGATGTTATGTGTGTTTTTTGCAGTGTAACGGGATGTCGAACCGCTTCTGGGGTTGGGGCAGAGAGGACGACGAGTTCTACAGGAGGCTGAGAAAAGCTGAACTGCAGGTGAACGTCTCAGAAAATCTGACGTTAATACAGAAATTACCTTTAAATTAATTTAACTTGATTTAAGGCTGCAACTGTTTTGATAATAAATGAAGCTTTTAAGACTAGATTGTGAAGATTTGCAGCTTTTCTTTGACAGTAAACTGAAAATCTTTTAGTTTTTTGGACTGTTGGTGAAACTTAAGAACTAAAACATTCCTTCATTCATTATAATGAATGTTTTTCACTCTTTTCTGACACTTTTATATTGATAAATCATGAAAATAATAATATAATAATACATCATAATAATGTTTGAATTCATAAGTTGAAAAATAATTAATTATTATTCAAGTTAAAGAGATGAATTAATTAACTTAATTCAGATTATTTTCTTATATCTGAATCAAAAGAACATCTGACATGTTTCCTCCGTTGAGACGAGGACTTCTGTTGGTTTGAATATGTGATGATAATAATAATAATAATAATAATAATACAGAACCTTTCCAAAACAAGTTGAAGTGCTTTTAAACCAGCTGCTTTATTTATATTTCACTCTGACGCAGATGAGATGTGATAATATTTTATCAAATTCAAGTTTTACCTTCAACATTTAAAAGAAACTAAAGTTAAAATAACGTCTCATCATATTTTGTTTTCTTAGAAGCAGAAACTCGACTCAGTTTTTATTATTGATGAGCTGAAAATGATCTGAACATCATAGATTAGATGAAGATGAAATGTTTGACACGCTGAGTTAACAGCTGCAGATACTGAAGCCGATCATGTGATCTGATCAGAGTCGGACTGACGTGAGGTGATCAGCTGATCGGCCGGTGATGCGTCTTTTACTCACAAACAATCTTTGTGTGAACACAGAGGGCAGCTGCAGAGACGTGAACAGAAGAACTCACTCACGTCTCATTTCATCAGCGTTTATCTGCAGCTGATGTCATCTGCTGATGATGTCATTTAACCACGGACACAGACGCTCACATGCCTGCCTGAACCTTCTCTATTGATCTGTGATCAGGAAAAGACTGATCAGATATAAAAAGATTCAATAACTGGTTCATTAGTTTCAGAGATTAACAAGTCCGGGTGTCTTACTGACTGGGAACCAGTTATCAATACTCCTCCCTACTCTTTGATCAGATAGATCAGTGATGATTCTTTATTCAAAACAGTCACAAAAAAATACAACATATAAACAAAAAGAGAAAACAAAGTGGGAATTCAGGATTGTGCAACAAGCTTTTAACACTCAATAAAAACAAAATAATACACAGGAAATAAATAAAGAGATGAAAATCAATAATCAGGTAACATTTTATGTTTTAAAAATTAAATTGTTTGGGTCTCTGTTAGTGGTTCATTTTATTTTATATATAAGGAATTTACCAAAAATGTAAATAATTGGACTAAAAATCAAAAAATCTTGTCCACATGAATTAAAATCTCACACCTAAAGCAACAAAATTTGATCAGTGTTTTGTCAACATAAAGTTTTGCATGTTAGTCCAAAATATTGTATAACAGAAAAGGTGCGAGTGAAAGGTTGTTAATTCTTTGTTGTTGTTTTGTTTTTGTTGTTCTTCTCTGCAGCTGTTCAGACCGAGCGGCATCACTACAGGATATAAAACCTTCCAGCACATCCACGACCCGGCCTGGAGGAAGAGAGACCAGAAGAGAGTCGCAGCTCAGAAACAGGTGCAGACGTCATCTGTTACTGTCGGATTCAGAAATAAAAAATAAAAAAAACAACTCACCTGTAAATCTGCCTGCTTTTAGAAAAACCTTAAAAACTGAACTCTCTTAAACAGATAAGGACTTGAATTATCTTGTAACTCAGCTGCTCGAAATGTTGCCTAAAAAATCACATGAAGTCATATTTTAACCAATCTGTCATTTTAAAACCAAAAACTGATCACAGCTGCAGGTTTCCAGGATTCCATTGTGGCTGATATTTTGTATAAAAATCCAGTTTTTGAAGATTAAGAGAAGAAAGAAACATGAAGCGTCAAGTGCAGAAAATTTCCTGAACTTTATTACAAAACATCCAATAGATTAGAAAACATTTTTTTCTATCCACTGATTAATTGTTTAGTCTATGAAATGTCAAGAAACAGTGAAAAAATGTCACATTTTCCCAGAGTTTAAAGTGTCATCTTCACCTTTCATGTCCAACAAAACAGTCAAAATTATAAATCAAAAATATAAATATCATATAAAACAGAAAAAAGCAGCAAATCTTCACTGATTAATTGGCTCTATATTTGCTCGAATATAAGCGTAAGATGAGGAAAAGCAACAAATACTCAAATTTGTGAACATAAAAACATCAAATTTCAGGCATTTTCGCTTAAAAAAAGACAATAACAAACAATTATTTAATTATCAAAATAGTTGCTTATTAATTTTTTGTTGAACTAAATGATTCATCGTCCAGTCGTTGCAGCTCTAGTTGTCTAATATTCAGGCCAATAGACGGTAAAGAAAACCAGATTATTAGTAAAAAAATGATGAAACAAAGTCTCCACTGACGCTGTTCAAAACTGTCAGCATTAACCAATAAAATCTGTTTCCTTCTCCCTGCAGGAGCAGTTTAAGGTCGATCCGGACGGCGGACTGACGAACCTCCGTTACATCGTGGAGTCCCGACAGGAGCTGAGCATCAGCGGCGCGCCCTGCACCGTCATCAACACCAAACTGGAGTGTGACCAGAGCGAGACACCCTGGTGTCTTCTGAGTTAGAGGACAGACGCAGGACGGAGATCTGGCTTCGTTCTCCGGGAGGCTTTAATGTTTTTTTTTTTCTGGTCGTGTTTCTGGTTTGTGCAGGAGGACTTTTATCTTGTTATTTTACTGAAAAGCACTGACAGATCTGCAGCTGCACCGAGCAGAGATGAAATCAACTGTTGCTTTACTGGTACGAACCTTAGTTTAATATCCCTGAGGATTAAACAAACTACATTTCCCTCTTTTCAGGTACATCGACAATAAAACTGCTGTTTCACAAGCCAATTAAAAAAAAAAACACGACAGTGGACTAAAACCTTCTAACGATGGTCACTGAGCTGTCAGACTGGTCGGTTCAGTCTCTGGGAAATCGACTTCAGCGGAGCAGACGGACTGTTATCGGCTGTTTTTCTGAGCCAAACCAAACCAGGCTGGACTGAAACAGATGAGCATGGCCAAAATCAGCTGTTAAATTTTATGTCATTATTTTTATTTTATTTTTTTTGTTTTGGTATGTGCGGGCATGGTGTGAATGCAAACTTTAAAAGTCTATATTTTTTACTCTGGGCTTGTGCAAAAAGAGCAGAGATGGTCGAGGGACGCCGATGCGAACAAAGCATGCTTCACCTGACCTGATATCTCAAACGTCTGCCAAATACGCATCACACTGTAACATCAGAGAGGGTGAACGAAAGATCACATTTAAAACTCCTCAAAAAAACAAAAGTATTTCACTAAACTCTGACTACTAAAGCTTATTTTCCTGCTGACAGTGTTACAGTGAAGACAGCGACGTCTTAATTGGATTTAAACTCATCTTAATGTGGCGGGGAAAGCAGGAAGTGTGTAGTTTATTTTATTTTTACGGAAAGTCCCTTTATAAAGTAAACTGAGCCAAACTGAACTGAGCTGAATCAGATAATGATTTATGCTGATATGGTCTACTTATAAGCATGAACACAAAATAACACACCAGTGGAGGTAATCCAACAACAGATGTTACTTTTATTTCTAAAAAAAAATCCAATATCACTGGTTTCATATTTTAAAAAATGCACATTTTTGACTGAGAAGTTCCCGACTCTGCGACATCTCTGGAGCCATTTATACGTTTTATTTCAAGTGACTCGGATCTGATAAAATGCAGATTTCAGACACTTTTGTTTACATCTGGACCCCAACACTTCCCATAACTTTACATTTTAGATTTGACAGTCACTCCACTGTTTCTCTGCTACAGAATGTGTTAATCAGAAGTGTTTTTTCTACCAATCTTAATCAAAATCCATCCTGATAATGATCCTCAAAGGCATCAAAAGTTATTTAAATAACAACATTGGGAGATAGTTCATGTTTCTGAAATAAAACCTTTTATCTACTGATTACTTCCTGCTGGAGGGATGTTAATCCTCAAACTAAATATTGACATTAAAAGGAAAGATTTAAATTAAAGGAACCAGCGAGAGCTCAGTGAGGAAAAGGTGACGATGACTCAAACCCAGTTATGGAAGCTCAGAGGAAAACCTGATGCCAATATATTTATTTTTGAGAAATAATGTTTGTTTTTTTTATTTTATTTTGTTCAAAACTTTTATGTCTTAGTTTTTATAAATGAACTGCTTCATAGCTGTCTGATCCATTTTCAGGAGCGATTAGGATCTCAAACATCAAAAGTCAAATAATACAAACCAAACCTCAGGAGAATTATGTTTCGCTAATACTTTGTTTTCTTGCATAAAATTTTCTCCTTTATCCACCAGAATTTTTGTTTTTTTCCCGGCTGGAAATGTCTCAGACCTAAAATAATGTTGAGGGAATGAAGACGTCACTCATTATTTAAAGTGATCTCATTCATGTCTGCAAAAGTAAAAATATGGGAATTTATTTCAGTTCCAACTGGTAAAAAAATGAGGTACAGTACCGTGTTTTAAGTATTTCTATCATGAAACTTATATTTAAGATTTGAAAAATGTTGTAAACGGTTTACAATTAAACTTCAGTCACAATTAACTTATTTTTACATTCTAACACTTACATGGATGGACGGACACTTAAATTCTTTTGCAGCCTCTACAAACTTCTGGTTACTTAACGATAAATATCAGAAATGTACTGTCACATCTTCGTCCCTTACTTGTTAATTTACACCTGCAGACACTCAGGGCTCAAGATTTGGCCTTTTTAAATTTTTGCAAAATGGGTGATGTGTTAAAAATTTGCTCTCCATTACCACAAAAATATTTGTTTTTGTTGGTGGGATCTTACCTCTTACACTCCATGATTATGAATATGTTTCAGAGCAGTACAAATTAAATGACTTATTATTATGGGTTTTATACAATTTTACCTTTTTTAAAATGCAGAATTTTGGCTCCTTAAACCACCCAAAAGATCTCAAGAATCACTGAAACACCCCTGAAATAGTTCTTCTGAATCTGTAAACATACATTGTTTCTGTAGAAAACTCCACTAACGGTTCTGTTACAGTTTTTGTTGCTTTGTGTAAACGTAGAGGGCGGCTGACGGTCTGATTCTCTGTTGTTGTAATGAGGGTGCTGTGGAGTCCTAAAGGGCCGTGACTGATGGGTTTAGACATTTACAGATCATGATGTCGTACTGGTTTTATTTTCAAGAGATAACGGTACCATGTATTTGTACAATATTCAATATTTATATAAATCTGATGCTAAAAAATATAATTTTGTGTCTGTTTGTATTTGTTGTGTGTGACTACTTTTCTACTTACTGCTCTTTATACGTTTGGTCTGTTTTTGCCAAAGCAGCTTGTATCTGTAAATGTATATAGATACCTTTTTTTTATTGACAGCTGACCTAGAATTATTTTTTAATAACGCATTTAATTTGTTTTTGACTTTGTCTTCAGTAGTTCTTATTTACATACTTTTATGTTTCTGTTGACAGATAACAGAAAAAATATCAAATTTCATTACAGCTTACAAATACTACCTGCAGAGGTAGTAAGTAAATTTACTCAAGTACTATACTAAAGTACAATTTTGAGATACTTGTACTTATCCTGAGTATTTCCATGTAATGCTACTTTCTATATTCCCAGTGATTACAGGTAAAAACATTTAATAAAGCTGTTATATCTAAAAGATTGGAGTTTCTCCAACGATGTATGGCGACCTACAGACGTCAGATACGCGCTGTTAGCTGAGCTGCTGCTAACAGTTGTTCGGTTTATTTCTCTTATAACTAGATCCAGACGTTTGTCCGGTTTCTTTTGGGAACTCGTTTGGCAAGGATTTGAATGTAACAGATGTTCATTATACATAAAAATTCTGCAATGCAGATTTAACAACAGACTGTCAATCGTGACAACCAGTGAGCAGTGTTTAATAGTACAGGCCTGGTGGGCCGCCAAGCCAACGAGAACACTTGCCAGGTGTCAGCTAATAAATGCTGCAGCTTATCAATACCATGAAAGTCATATCTGTTGTTTTCCCAGCTGTGAACAGGTTAGTTCCAAAGTTAGCAGCAGTGGGTTAGCTTTGCCTGGCGATGCTAAACAGATAAACACAAAATGGAGCTGCCCCCCCGTCAGCTGTGTCTGTTCAGACTGAACTGTCTGGTTAGTAGTACGAAAGTTTCTCTAAGAGAAGGAGACTCTTCCTCCTACAGATTACAGAGAAGCTGAGGAGCCAGTCCATCCAAGCCTAAACCCAGCATACAGAGGCTGAGTGAATGTGGTGTTGAAGGTGTGGAGGTGGATCAGTGTGTTAGAGGAGACTCTGTAGAAGGACAGAGTGCCAGCAGGACAGTCCACATACACTGCTACTCTGTTAGAGACAGAGGAGGAGGAGGAGGAGGAGGAGGAGGAGATGGATGTTACTCTGTTATTGTGCCAGACAGAATAACCATCATTATAGCAGGACAGAGTCCAGGACTGATCATTCCTTCCAAACACACAGTCAGCGCTGCTGTCTTTCCTGTTGATTCCTCTGTAAGTCACTGATACATGAACCTCTCCGCTCCACTCGACCTCCCAGTAACAGCGACCAGTCAAATCATTTCTACACAGCAGCTGAGGACACAAGTCAAATCTGAACGGATGATCAGGATACAACTGATCCTTTCTCACACGTGTCACCTTCCTGTTGTTGTCAGACAGTTTGAGTTTTCTGTTTACTGTGTTTGGATCCAGTGTGAGTTCACAGAAATCTGATGGAGAGAATGAGACACAATACAGTTGTAGTTATTGATCTATCATCAAGTTTGCTTTGTTTTCATAAATCAAATGAAAAACACACTTACACTTCCTCAGATCAGGTGTCAACCATCGGTCTCCAGCAGGCTGCAGCCTGAAAGAAGGAGGGGGGTCAGAGCAGCACGTTCTTTTTCAGCATGCAAACATGGACATGACATCACTTTATAAAAAGCAACATGTTTCCCCTTCAGCTCTAATCCTGATCACACTGAGGTGCTTGGTTGTTGCCAGGCAACACAACTGTCAATCAAGTGTCAATGAGTTACACATAAACAGCAGCTACAACCAGTTTTGTAGTACTTGAGTCCAGGACTAGGACTCGAGTCCTGATTTTCAGGAGTCATTCCTATAGGTAATTAACTCAAGACTTAGTTACTAGACTACAACACTGGCTTCAACCAAGCACCTCAAGTCAAATCAGTTTGTATTGTGAACAGATGACAGGACTGTCTGTCTATATTTGAATGTCCAACTGTCTGTCCATACCTGAGAGTGTCCAGTCTCCAGTGTGGATCCTCCAGTCCCGCAGACAGCAGCTTCTCTCCTGAGTCTCCTGGATGATTGTAGCTCAGGTCCAGCTCTCTCAGATGGGAGGGGTTGGAGCTCAGGGCTGAGACCAGAGAAGCACAGCCTTCCTCTGTGATCAGACATCCTGACAGACTGAACACACACAAAACACACATCACATAATTTGGAATCACTGCAGGACTGAAGGGTATCATGTTTATTATTGTCGTCACAGTGTTTCCCCTTGGTTGAGTGGTTTGGCCTGGTGGCAGGAGGGGGATTAGTGGCCACACAGTTCTCTGTTCCCTATTTCTCTATTTAGTGTTGTCAGGTTAAGCTAACCCACTGTTGCTAACTTCAGAGCTAACCCCCAAGCTGTAGCATTTATTAACTGACGCTGTAGTCTGTACTACAAAAGGTGAGAGAAAGAGAGAGAGAGAGAGAGAGAGAGAGAGAGAGAGAGAGAGCACAGCAGTAGTTGAGCGAGCTAGAGAGTGAATGAATAGTGGGAGTGCTGGTAGTGAGAATGCTAGTGAATCAGGTCAAAAAAACATTTTCTCATTGTTTCACAGCAGTTACCTTCCGGGGAGGACAAATAAACATGCCCACATCCCCCCACACCTCCACTCGACCATGCAGCTGAACGCCACACTGCCTGATTTGGTCTGACTACATCCTTACTGCTAACCTTTTCCTCCTCTCTGGTCACATTCACCATCACTTTTTGATGCTTGGTCTCTCACTTCACCACTCACCCACTTACGTTCTGTGCTATTCCTTAAAAGGAGTTACGCTATCTGCAGTTTCCCAGGCAATGACATTAAAAAAATATTTTTTGGCCAGGCGGGGGTTCTCATTTGCTATTATAGGGGAAACATTGCATTATTTAAGCGTTTCTGCAGTCTTTAGAATTAAATTTCCAATCACTACTTCTAAATTCAAATGGGCAACCACTGAAAAGCTTTTATTGTGAACCAGCTACAGTTTCCTTTAAGCGTAGTCAACATCATGGTAGCTACTGCTAACTCTTCACTGTATAAAAGTAGGTCTAAAAAAGTATAGAAAAATAAGAAGTGAGCTGATTAGATGAAGAGCCGCAGGTGACAAATTGACTACAATTTGTATGGTCATCAAACCTCCAACACACCACAGAGGTATATGACTCAGTTCTAGGTGCTCACAGTTGGCTACAGAACAGGAATCACAACCTTTGTTGCATATAAGGAGAGCATGTTGTGGAAATAAATGTAAAAACTAACATTAAGGAAACATTTCAGTTTCCTTTACTCACACTCACTGACTCTACTTCACATACTTTCAGTAATCAGTCAGAGTTTTAAAGTTGTTTGTAAAAACACAGTTGTTGTTAAATAAAATTAAATGGTGGTTAACCACATAACAACTAGGGTGCACTGTCATATCACCATGGTGAGTAAATATCACCCATCATAGATCATACTGCTCTGAAGGTAAAACAATAACTTTTACCAAAAACTGAAAAACTGTCTGCATGTGTTTTACATTTGGCCAGTGTCATGTGTTTATTCATTTTTTGAAAATTAAAAAAATTCAGGTTCAAATAGCAGAAACAGAACAAAACTATTGAAGATATGTTGATAGAAAGTTATTCACAAGATCAAACACAACTGGTCTGAAAATAATTTGAGTAGAGAATATGTTGAGGTGTACATTGTTGAAATGGTGACCACTTGAACAGGTTGATGAATCCTGACCTGAGAGTTTCCAGTGTACAGTGAGGACTCTCCAGTCCACCAGCAGACAGCAACTTCACTCCCGAATCCTGCAGATTGTTGTTACTCAGGTCCAGCTCTCTCAGACTAGAGGACTGGGAGTTGAGTACTGAGGACAGAGCTGCACAGCTTCTCTCTGAGAGGTTACAGCCACTTAGTCTGGAGAGACAAAAATGAACAAGACAACATGTAATATTTGTGTTGAAATAAATCTAAACTTTGATTATGTGTAATCTCTGCCAAGCACTGGCTACAGTCTCTGGTGTTCTGTTGTAAACCTGCCAGATATGTGACCGTTAATAATCAAATAACCAGAATAAACAGTAATTAAGTAATATTAATCACATGGTTTCAAAAAATGATGAGCTTATTCATGTCAGAGTTGATATATTTGTGCTGGACAGTGCATGAAGATTTTCTACACTTTGAAATTTAAAATGCCTATTTTTGACATACTGACTTGAGAGAGGCTGTTTAAACTGTATAGTGACAAACATGATCTGACCTGAGACATTTCCAGTGCAGAGTGTAAATAATAAGTAATATATATAAATAATATTTATGTTGAAGTATAAATCTTGACGATGTGGACAAATATTTAATTTGCAATTACATTTTCTATCCTTTGTACAACACCTCTTAAAATCTTTTCAATGCATTCCACTATCTGTGTACTTACAGAGCTTTGTTGGAGGCTTTGACCACTGGCAGCAGCCTCAGAAGAGCCTCTTCTGAAGCAGAGTATTTCTTCAGGTCAAATACATCCAGATTTTTTTCTGATGACAGTAAGATGAAGACCAGGGCTGACCACTGAGCTGGAGACAGTTTATCTGTGGAGAGACTTCCTGAACTCAGATAACATTTTATCTCCTCCACTAGACAATGATCATTCAGTTCATTCAGACAGTGGAACAGATTGATGCTTCTCTCTGCAGACAGATTCTCACTTAACTTCTCCTTGATGTACTTGACTGTTTCCTGATTGGTCTGTGAGCCACTTCCTGTCTGGGTCAGCAGACCTCGTAAGAGAGTCTGATTGGTGTGCAGTGAAAGACCCAAGAGGAAGCGGAGGAACAAGTCCAGGTGTCCATTTGGACTCTGTAAGGCCTCGTCGACAGCACTCTGGTAGAAGCTTGCAGATTTGACTTTTCTTGTTTCAGACTTCTTGGATGTTGTTTGTTCTTCTGCCAGCAGATTGACTCCAGACTTGATGAATGTCAGATGGACATGAAGAGCAGCCAGAAACTCCTGAACGCTCAGATGGATGAAGCAGAACACCTTGTCCTGGTACAGCCCTCTCTCCTCTTTAAAGACCTGTGTGAACACTCCTGAGCACACTGAGGCTTCTCTGATATCGATGTCACACTCTTTCAGGTCGGATTCGTAGAAGATCAGGTTTCCTTTCTGTAGCTGCTCAAAAGCCAGTTTGCCCAGAGACTCAATCATCTTCCTGCTATCTGGATTCCAATGTGGATCTGTCTCAGCTCCTCCATCATACTTGATGTTCTTCAGTTTGGTCTGAACCACCAGGAAGTGAATGTACATCTCAGTCAGGGTCTTGGGCAGCTCTCCTCCATCTCTGCTTTTCAACGCATCCTCCAGAACTGAAGCAGTGATCCAGCAGAAGACTGGCATGTGGCACATGATGTAGAGGCTTGGTGATGTCTTGATGTGGGAGATGATGGTGCTGGCTTGCTCGTCATCTCTGAACCTCTTCCTGAAGTACTCCTCCTTCTGTGGATCAGTGAACCCTCTGACCTCTGTCACCATGCCAACACACTCAGGAGGGATCTGATTGGCTGCTGCAGGTCGTGTGGTTATCCAGAGGTGAGCAGAGGGAAGCAGTTTCCCCCTGATGAGGTTTGTCAGCAGCACATCCACTGAGGTGGACTCTGTAACATCAGTCAGGATCTCATTGTTGTGGAAGTCCAGAGGAAGTCGACACTCATCCAGACCATCAAAGATGAACACAACCTGGAACTCTTCAAACCTGCAGATTCCTGCTTCTTTGGTTTCAGTAAAGAAATGATGAACAAGTTCCACCAAGCTGTACTTTTTGTCTTTCACCACATTCAGCTCTCTGAAAGTGAATGGAAATGTGAAGTGTATGTCCTGGTTGGCTTTGTCTTCAGCCCAGTTCAGAGTGAACTTCTGTGTTAAGACTGTTTTCCCAATGCCAGCCACTCCCTTTGTCATCACTGTTCTGATTGGTTCATCTCTTCCAGGTGAGGCTTTAAAGATGTCTTTACATCTGATGGTTGTTTCTGGTCTGTCTGGTTTCCTGGATGCTGTTTCAATCTGTCTGACCTCATGTTCATCATTGACCTCTGCAGTCCCTCCCTCTGTGATGTAGAGCTCTGTGTAGATCTGATTCAGAGGAGTTGCGTTTCCTGCTTTAGCAATCCCCTCAAACACACAGTGGAACTTCTTCTTCAGGTTATATTTGAGGTTAAGCTGGCATATAGCAGGACATTCTAAAAGAACAACAAAAAATCTAGTTGAGTATGCTCTAAAGAAAATATAACTGCTTCATTCCTCAAAAGAATAAGCACATAAGTAAGGTGTATTGCAAATATGCAAATATTTGATTCCTCTAATATTACTAGGTATTCTAGATGGGTCAGTGTTAGGTAACCTATTATTTAACCTATATATATTAACGATCTCCCTCAACAGTGTCATGATGCAGAACTACAAATGTATGCAGATGACATTGTTGTGTACACACATTCAAAAACAGTTGCGTTAGCTGCTGTACAGATAATAAATGCATTGGAAAGGATCACACATCGGCTTGATCAATCATGTCTGAATCTAAATGTAAACAAGACAAAGGGTATGTTTTTTCTCTAAGATTATGGTACAACCTCCTAATACTGATATTTTCATCAAAGGTGAAAAAATGGACAGTTATTGATTTTAAACAACATGTGAGTAACACTGATTTTAAGCATGTTTTAAAAACGATTAAAATCATGAAGTACAACTTAGCAAATTTTAGATATTAGAAACTGTCTCTCTTTGCAGCCAAGTGATTTATGCATGCTATGATTCTTTCTCATATGTCTTACTGCATCACATGTTGGGGGCAAGCTGGAGAAAGACCCATAAGACCTCTTGAGTCCTTATATAAAAAACACTTAAAACTCTGGACAAAAAGCCAATGCATTTCCATAATTGTAGGGTACTGGAGAAATACAATTCACTGGGCTCTGAGAATTTTAGATTACTCTCAAATTTCTGCCTGGTTTATAAAATTTTAAACAGTTTGGCCCCTCCTCCACTATGTGACTCTGTGTACACTCGCTCAGTAAGTTCTATTAGAATCTATGAGATCCAGAATATCCTGTATACAAGATTGTACCATAACATTCATTTAGATAGCCAACTTTCTCTGTGAATAGTTAATAATTATAGAAATCTTCTTACTGCTCTGCAGACAGTCAGCCAGCTCCTCCTCCTTCATTCCCCTCAGGAAGTGCAATGTGATCTTCAGAAATGCCTCTCTGCTGCTCCTCCTATGCTCACCATCCAGCACCTCCTCATCCTCCCTCTGACTCATTAAGCATTCTGGGCAATCTGGACTCAGAAGCTTCTGCATCTTCTTCAGCTCGTTCTTCACAAAAGTGAAGATGTTCTCCTCCAACAGCTGGAACAGAATACTATATGAATGACACAATCAAACTGAAATCATGAAGCAAACATCAGATCCATGTTGGACAGACTGACAATCCACTGGTCTACAAAGTGCAGCATGGAGATGATTGTGAACAGATAGATGTAAAAGTAGTTGTTGTACATGTACAGACCATAAATATGGAGTCCAGGTGTGTTTGATGCTGCTGGGCAGACTGACCACTGGGAACCTCTGAGCTCTCCTGGTCCACTCTGTGGAGGAATCATGAAGAATGAGCACACATTATATCTGTCCACACAGAAACGATCAATTCAATTCAATTAAATTTATATAGAATATAGTGCCAAATCACAACACAAAGTCATCTCAGGGCACTTTTACATGGAGCAGGTCTAGACCACGCTCTTTAATTTACAGAAAGAGAAACCCAACAGTTCCCCCCATGAGCAGCACTTGGTGACAGCGGGAAGGAAAAACTCCCCTTTAACGAGAAGAAACCTGAGGCAGACCCTGGCTCTGGGTGGGCGGCCATCTGCCTTGACCGGTTGGGCCCTAACCCTAAGAGAGAGAGAGAGAGAGAAAGAGAGGGGGCGGGGGACAAGCAGCAGGAACAGCTGGCGAAGGGCAGAAGAAGGATGCCAACACACCAGCATGGTTTATGGTTTATGGAGCTTCCTGTGGATCAGAAAGCACAAAGAACTCTGCGGAAGAAGTAAAGTTAGTAACATGCATTAATAAAATACATAGAGATGGAGGAGAGGAGGAGGAGAAGCTCAGTGCATCAATGGAAGTCCCCCAGCAATCTAGGCCTATAGCAGCATAACTAAGGGCAGTCTAGGCCTATAGCAGCATAACTAAGGGCTGATCCAAAGCGAGTCAGATCAGACCTAGCTATAAGCTTTGTCAAAAAGGAAAGTTTTAAGCCTACTCTTAAACATAGAGAGGGTTTGGAGAGAGGGAGATGGTTCCACAAGAGAGGAGCCTGATAGCTGAAGGCTCATATTAAATCTCAGTCTAATAAAATCAAACAATTTAACATTGCTTTCAATCTCAGTTTTAAATCCTTACCTTTGATCAACAGTGTGACTCCTTTTCCTTGAAGTAAAAGGATGTTTTTCATTCTGGTCACTCTGTTTATCCAGCTTTCTCCTAATCAACACAGGACAGATTCCACATTGTCTCCAGAAGACATTATAACATGTACTACTAATATATTTGGTAAAACATTTTCTAAATTGTATTAAACATCATGATAACATGCCTTGCCTGTCCATTACGTACTAGACTGACTATTTTAAGTGGTATTTCCACAATCCAAATTAGAAAAAAACTTGAATACATTGATATGTGATTGTCGAACCTTACAGACTTAACTGTGTACTTCCTAACAACAGCAACATTGAAAAATCAACTTTCTGATTTGTCAGACTCTTTAATCTAAGGGTTAATGTCAAATCTCAGGATTAACCAAAACTAAGATCAAAATTAGATTGCAAATTAATCAGGAATATCAATCCAAGTATCTTAATTAGAGAACAAGCCAAAAGGAATGTGCTACAGGAGAACTTTTCTGATTGTTTGACTTTGTTTGGTGCTTAAACACACTACCACTGATACCAGAGTGGGGTAATAATAATAATATTAATAACTGTATTAGTATGCTATACTACATACTAATAAAACAGGCCTGGCTCAGCAGCCTATCTGTGAAACTTAATACTACACTCTGTAATCTTGTGACACACATCCTTTCAAGTAGATCACAACAAGAGCATGCTCAGACTTGTTAAAAGTATCTCTTAAATAGGATATTGTTATAACTAGAAAAGTTTCTTGTTATAAAGTGATAAGTTTGCCCTACATTTCCAAAAAGGGAGACTGCCTTGGGTGACCTGAGCTATGAAAAGAGGTGTGCAACTGTTTATAACTGTTTCTTCTAATAAACGCATTTAAAACTGAATAAGTTATATTTAAAGTTTTAGTTAAAGCTTACCTCTTTGTAGCAGGAGATGTTCCTTTAAAATAAATGGAGCGATCATTTGACCAGTTGCTCTTCAAGGACACACAGCTGGGTTCAGGTCCAGATTCAGATGCAGTAGAGACTGGTCTCTGGTGGATCCTGATAGAAAAGAAACACACAAGTTTTATTAAAGCTCACATATCCACTAGAATTCTCCTTGAATAAAATATATTAAAAATATTTTAAAAATGTGTCATTTTAGCTGTTTTATAATAATTAACAACCAAACTTAAATGAACTAATCACAGACATTATGGACCAAATTATTCATAGCAGAAATATCAATTAATCATGAATCTCAAATAATTCAATTGAGAAATATTTATCCTGATTTCAGTCTAAGCTCATATTGTCTGATAACCCGATTTGATAAAAATGAGAACTTACTTTTTGTCAGATGAAAATTGCCCTTTAAAAGTTGCAACAAAATTCTTTGACCGGTCACTCTTGAAGGACACACAGCTGGGTCCAGGTCCAGGTCCAGGTCCAAGTCCAGGTCCAGGTCCAGGTCCAGGTCCAGGTCCAGGTCCAGGTCCAGCAGAGTCTAGTCTGTGCTGCAGCTCTGGGCTTCAACACAACACACACAGAGCTTTGAGTGTGAATAATGATGGTGGAGTGATGTGAGTGGAGAACAGTGAAGGACAGTTAGAGATCCTCATCTCACCTCTGAGCTTTGGTCTGGCTGTCATGTTCCCCACACAGAGAGCTTTTAGAGGGAGGGACTCCCTCCTCTCCATCCTCACACTGATCCATGCTGCTGAAGTCACATCCACATCAGTCACACACACTTTCTACCTGCACCTGGGGAGGAAACACACACCATCTTTTACATAATTTCTCCTGAGAAATCCTTAATATGCTCCTCTGCTCCTCCTGTGATTGGCTATTATTTGTCATATATCAGTGTAAATACAGACAGGCAGCAGTGTGAGGCAGAGTAAGCAGCTGACAGTTGCTGTACTTCTACTATCAGTCCACTAGATAGCATCATAAAGCTGCAGTACAGTGACAAGCAGCACACATGATGCATGGAGGAGGAATTGCATTCACTGACACACTAAATTTGAGGGGAAGCTTCAGTTTCATTAACCTCTTCCACTCACCAAGGACACTGGTATCACACACACACACATAGCAGTGCCCTGGAGGAACACAGCTAGGGCCAGTGTGTAGTGGTCAGCTCCCAGTTTGACTGTGTGAGTGTTAGAGTACTGATGAAAAAGTGCGGTGCACAGAGAAAATCATCAGACTCAGTAAATGTTTTTCTTTTGGCGAAGTGGTTGGTTCTCAAGCAGTCCTGCAGAGGATGATCTGAGGGTTGGTGAGGGAGCATATGAATAAGTGTTATTTAAAGTTTTCATCAGAAACCACTTCTCTAGTAAGCAGTTCTAACATTCGGGAAAGAGCATAATTCTTGTTTTCTTTTGGGTAGATTTTTGGATGTCGTGCAGTCCGTGCAGTCCTGCAAATGAGTAATAGGTCTTTGAAGTATATTCTGGAGACCACAGAGAGCCAGCGCAGACTAGCCCAGACTGGGGTGATGTCTTCTCTCATCTATGTTTTTGTTTATAGTCTGGCCTCAGAGTTTTGAATAAGTTGTAATATTTCAATTGACCTTTTAGGAAGACCTGTAAAAAGAGCGCTGCAATAGTCTAATCAACTTGAAATAAAAGTGTGAATTAGTTTTTCAGCATCTTGCTGTGTCAGGAACGTTCAAACCTTGGCCTGAGATATAAGAATGCTGTTTTAGTCACTTTGTTTACTTTGTTTAATTTAAAGCTCAAGTCAGAGTCTAAAATGACACCTGGACTTATTATCTCCGATTTGATCAAAGGAGTCGTTTTGCCAAGTCTTTTAAGGATCTCATCCCTTTTTGCTTTGGGGCAAAAATTAATAAGATTTCTGGTTTTTCCTCATTTAATTTTCACAAGTTATCACTCATCCATTTATTGATTGCTGACAGACAGGCAGTCAGAGTATTAAGAGCAAGAGGATTGCTTGGTTCTACAGACATATAGCCTATAATTGTGTTTTGTCAGCAAAGGCCCGAAGCAGCTCCCTTGTGCTCCCATGAGTCATATTTTTCTGGCACATGTTAATATATATAATTAAAATATATCACTTCCTGTAATATATGTCTGGAACTAGTTTAAAATGCTTAAAACAGTTAAAAACCATGATTACACAGATATACAAACCAATAAATACACACATCATCACTTCCTGTCTAAGTGCATATACCAATAATATCTCATTATAAACCAAGAAGAGAAGTGGACTTTATGCATATAATTGTATTGAACTTTAATGACCGTCCTCTGACTGTCCCGCCATATCAGTGATTTTAATACATTTGATTTTAAAAAGGCTTCAAAGGAAACCGTATTATATATGGGCTACTGTTGTGTCTGAATTAACGCCAGTGGAAACAACGTTAAAAAGTCGTTTTCAACTCGAGTACTTCACCTGGTTCACTGTCTCTCCTCCGTTTCTCTCAGTGGAGCTCACAGCCCGCAGGACTCAGCACCGACCCGTGGTGAACCTGATGAGAGGAGATAAACCCAGCGCGTCTTTTAACGACAGCAAAATGCAAAATGCAGACGCTCATGCTGAGCTGAAATGAACATAAATCACGTAAATAACTTTCTGGGGCATTTTGTTGTCATGTTTATTGCTGCATGCTTTAATTTCATCATAAATTATGGAGAGAGAGAGAGAGAGAGAGAGAGAGAGAGAGAGAGAGAGAGAGAGAGAGAGAGAGAGAGTGTGCACCGCGACCAGGTCAACTCGATGACTACAGGCGTACTGTAATTACTATAAAAGCGTGATGAATAAAAAGCAAATAAATAAAGATGGACAGACGAAAGGAAGTGGAGGAGGATCCTTCTGACACTGAGAAAAAGTTTTCCATACTTAATCATGAAGTTAAAACATGCAACTATAAACATAACACAGCAAGAAAAGAACCCAAAGTTACTAAAGTGAAAGTTAAACTATCAAATAAACAAGATTTACAGTCAACAGTCCAAACTGTTGACATCAGTGAGCTGCCCACTGAAATTACTCTGAGCTCAGCTCCCAGCTATGCAACAATGGAAAGTAATTAAAGTCACATCAAAGTTAAAGATATTGAAAGCTGTCTCACAGAAGAGACCACACCCAAAACTTGAGGACGTTTATTAGAGGTGTTGAGACATGCAGGTAAAGAAAACATATATATACAACAATGATTTACTTACATTTCTGAACATGTTTACTAAGGAACAGGGTGAAACTGAACATATGATTCATATGATTTCAGCTGGGCTAAAGAGAAGATTTACGGTTCAGAAACAAGACCTGTCATGGTCTATCAGGACTTTTGGGTTTTTATTAGTTTGTATTTTTGTTTTACCTGCCCTGTCTGATGTGTGCTTTGTTTTGGGTTTTGTTTCCCCTGTGTTCCTCTGTTTTCCTGTTTTAGTTTGAATTCCCTGCTACCTTGTGTCTGGTCACTTTACTTCCTGTGTTTCGTTAGTTCATGTGTCTCACCTGTGTCTTGTTCTCCTCACCTGTGTTTCATTTGTAATCACTGCCTGTGTATTTATAGTCCTGTTTTCAGTTCAGTCCTTGTTGAGTCGTCTGTTGTTTTCCCTGGTGTTGTGCATAGCCCTTGTGTTTTGCAATTTATTTGCTAGAATAAACGGTCTGCATCAGATTTTGCCTGTTTCGCCTGTTTTCTTCAGGATCCACCACCAGGGGGGTATTCCATGAAGCTGGCTAACGGGATAGCCTTGCTTATTTCGATAAGCCTCGCTAATTTAAGTGAGAGTTCCGTTCCATCAAAGTGGCTTATATGAGTTGCAGCTCAGTTACCATGGTAACTTAGTCAGCAGAACTAGCCTGCTCCGTGGCAGGCTAACGGTCAAGCTTAGCTCAGCTGCGTGTCCAAAGAATGTCTGACGGACAGAAACACGCTTTCAAAAGACGGTTTCATCATGTCTTTTCACACTCGCAACCCTTTAATTTAAAAGCTTAGCATTTATGATTTAAGAAATAAAAGTGTGCCAGCATTATTTTTGAAATGATTTATTTATTTATTCACTGATTTTGTTCAAACTGTGAAGACAAAAAGAAAATTAAATAAAGTCCAAACTATGACCTTCTGATGTGTTTAAATGTACACAGTGGTAACTGCTTATAGTGATTACAGTTACAGTGATCAGCTGTTTATCAAAAAGCTCTGAGACAAAATCGTTCATATACAACATTTATGCTGTTTAAATAAGTCACGTATAGGAAACAAGCAGTCTGCCTACAGTATTCATTCATTCTCTTCATACATCACGACATATGGAAAAACGTTTTAAACCACATAAATCTCTTTGTACTTTACTCCTGACACTTACTGAAATCATGACGGAGACAGAGTCGTTTTCTCTCCATGACAAACGTATTCTCCCCGAAACGTATGACAATGGAAGATTTAAGTAAATTTCACCGCTTCATAAATGTGCACGCTGAATTTGAAACAGCTGTACTTGCATGACAAATAAAGAAAATGTTCTAATAATCATCTGCTCATAAGATATTTAACCCGGACAGACGTGATCATTATGAACTGCTTCCACTGTACTTATATCCTTCTCCAGTTTACAGTTAATGTTAAACTTTCACTGATGATTGTAAATGGACATCAGAGGATGATAATGTTGGAAAGTTCTCTTTAATTGCTTACACTATAATTTTAAATATACATCTGATATTATCTTGCCTAGTGATAATATAACCAGTCATGATCTGAATGCTCGTTTATTAGCAAATAAAGATAAAACCATGAACAGGAACAAGTGCTGCTCTTCACTTTCAACCTACAGACTCATCAAGTCGGATGCGGGGATTGAACCCTCATCTGGTTACAAACTCGCTTCTCTAACCTTTAGGCTATCACTACTCGTCTATAAGTAAACAAGTAATCTATCATCAGTTTTGTGCCAAGTCATCTCCTTCACCTTGTTAATTGCAGTCATTTTGCACCTTTTCGGTGAAAACTCCTTTATATTCTCCATATAATTTCATCAGCAGGTTTGTTCTGCTGCTGAGATGAACACCGCTCTAGTTTTCTCTCAGCTTTTCTACAATCGACTGTTCATGGCTGCTTATGTCCTCCATGCACGCAAACACTTCAAGCTTATTTCAGTCTGGCTACACTTAGCGTTGACTAGAAGCAGCTAAACTCCGTTAGTGGAACGGTTTGAGCCTCCAGTGAAAGATGAAGTTAATTCAAGAAAGGCTATATCACGTAAGCGCAGCTTTCTTTAACTACTTTCATGGAATATCCCTCTGGTCTTTTCCACCAACTAAGAGCTTGGGTATTTCTCCACTCAAAGGACTTTGAACGCACTTTGTTCAAAATAAGGGCATGAATATATCTCAAAAAGTATACAACAGTGTTATAAAGGGAATATCACCAAAGTTGTGGTTCCTCATCAAGTCTTCATATCTGTAGAGGATGCCAATCAATGGATCAATGAGTAAATCTAAAACAAAGACTACACCCTTATCATTCCATTCTTTTAGCTATATGGACTTGTTTCTGAACAGTACATGCTCATTGTTCCATATTATACATGAATGTGTAGAAAAAAACATGCTTGAAAGCAATCATCTAAGCTTCAGGTGCTTGTTTGTGAAAATAAGCAAGTTTGAGGGGCAGTTTATCACACTTGTAATTACAGGACAGGAGAAATCTTAGACCACCACACTTATAAAATAATAAATTAGGAGTCTAAAACCAATGGGAATTATTTTAAGACAAACATTGTTCAATCCGATTAATCTTGAAAATTTGATTGATTGTTGAGAAAATCAATAGCTGCACACGTCTTTGGGTCAACATAGAACACAAGATTTTTTTTACTTTCACTAAATTCTCTAAAGGCTCCAGTATGACCAACTCTTGATCCTCATTCTTTAAAAAGAGAAAGGTGTCAGCAGTTAGTTAATTAATTATTGAGCTGTTTTCTCCTATTTAGCAATAAAAAAATAAAAACAGGGATATTGGGCATCCCTGTCTGATACCCTGTTTAACATCAAATAAGGTGAAGTACCATTAAGTAAAGAGACATTGCTACTGATATTTTTTATAGTGTGTGAACCATATTTCTGAAATTTTTTCCAAAGCCAAAATTAATTAAAGCTTCACTTATGAATAGGTGTTCCACAAAGTCAGAGGCTTTGAAAAAGTCTAAAAAGAGTATAACTGCTTATTCATTTATTCATTAATTCAATCAGAATAATCTAATATGTCTAGGATTAAACAAATATCATTACCTTGTGTTTGTCCTTCATAAACACATATTGAGTTGGCGATATAATTTTGTTCAGATTTCATTTGGTATAAAGTGAAGTGTCATATTTTTATTTATGTGTTGTTATTTAAACTGATTCTGTTTCTATTACCTGCCTAGGGACTACAGATGTAAAATAGCATTTTTTGCTAAGTAGCATTTTTACATTTTGTAATTTATACTGATGTTCTCTGCCGATATCAATTAAACAACTTAATATATAAATAAATCTATTAGTTCAGCCTCTTCGATGTTATTGGCACATTCGTAGTGCTCATGACACACAAAAAGAAATATATGAAATTATTATAATCAGGGCACATTTGCTTTCATACGACTTCTTTTATTGTCAATACAGACTTGTTAAACAACATTAGATGTTAGATCTTAAATTATATGAGACATTTAACAACACAGATAAAATGTAATTTTGGTCTAAAATTTAATTTCTTATTCAAGTGAAAATATTTTAAGGCCTTGTTGAATGTAGTATTTTTTTTAATCTGAATTTCTGAGAAAAACTCAGCAGTCACAGATGAACTATGATTATAAAGATATCTGAACCAATAAATACACACATCATCACTTCCTATCTAACTGGATATAGCAGTAACAACTCATTATAAACCGAGAAGAGAAGCGGACTATTGTACTGAACTTTAATGGCCGTCCTCTGACTGTCCCTCCGCATCAAAGAATTCAATACATTTGACTTTAAAAGGAAACAGCGCTATACACTACGGTTGTGTCTGATTTTACGCCGGTGGAAGCAACGTTAAAAAACCGATTTCAACTCGAGTACTTCACCTGGTTCACTGTCTCTCCTCCGTTTCTCTCAGTGGAGCTCACAGCCCGCAGGACTCAGCACCGTCCGCAGTGAAGCTGATGAGAGGAGATAAACCCAGCGCGTCCTTCAACTGTAGAAAAATGCAGCAGAGGCTCATGCTGAGCAGAAATGAATCGCATGCATGTCAGTGATGGAAATAAACTTTGACCGACTGCGTTTCGTAGTCACGCAGACTTTCTGTTCCTGTTTCTCCGCAGGCGAGGCTGAATCCGCCCGCCTGTGTGTGTGTGTGTGTGTGTGTTGGAGATGGAGGAGGATCCTTCATCCAGTCGCGTGAGAAGATGGAGTCGCTCAACGGCCATGAAAAACCCTTTGGCCATTCATAAGATATCCTTGATATCAAACGAAACTGTCATCTACTAGTTCGGTCTCTGGTAGCACTAGATGGACATTTTGTCGAACTAGTTCCCGACTTTCCTGTACAAGTTGAACAAAAATCCATACTAGTTACGCTTTTTCAGCAACTAGTGACACTTTTGGCCGACTAGTTCAGACAAAAGCTGTACTAGTTGAGACCAATCTTCCAACATGAGTTCTCCATACTTTATGAAAACATGCAACAACAAACATAATACCGCAAGAAAAGAAGTCAAAGTTACTAGAGTAAAGGTTAAACTATCAAATAAAACAAACTTACAATTAACTGCAGATTCTGAACTCTGAACATCTGTGAATTGGTGAATTGTCCACTGAAATGTCTGTGTTTGCTCTCAGTTATGTAACAATAGGAAGTAATTGAAGCCATGCACCCACGATCACATTATTCAGCAACGCCAACGTTAAGGATGTTGAAGGAAATTCCAGATGTGGTTATGTCTCACAGAAGAGACCACCCTCAAAACTTGAGAACGTTTATTTGAGGTGTTGAGGCATGCAGGAAAAGAAAACACACACACACACACACACACACACACACACACACACACACACACACACACATATATATATATATATATATATATATATATATATATATATATATATATATATATATATATATAGTCATTTTTCATTTAATTAATCATGCTTATGATGACAATAAAACACATGATTAAGTTTTTAGGTAAATAAAAAATACTTTTATTGAGTAATTTAGATTAAACTTAAATTTTTGGCAATCTGCATTTAAAACAGTTTTTTTTTTCAATTCAAAATATACTTTTTCAATTTTTGTGAATAAACACTACATTATATTGATGTAACAGTGCAACAATATCTTATTTCTTCTCTGCAAACATCATGTCTTGATGTGGTTTTACCCCGCTGTAAAAAATAAAATAAAATAAAATAAAATAAAATAAAATAAAATAAAATAAAATAAAATAAAAATGCTCCAAACAGCGTTCCTCTGCCTCTTTGTCATCGTCCAGCTGTGCCCACAGTGTAGCAATGGAGAGGGGAGGGGAGGGGCAGTATTTGCACAGCCAGTCGGTCACTCTGTAACGGGAATTTTACTGAGTGAACTGAGAGAGAAACTGAAACTTAAGAATCGTTATTCAAACGCACGTATTGATCAATACCAATACCAACGTTAGTATCGATACTATCGATATTTTAGATCGATCTGCCCACCACTAGTTCAGCCTGATGGAAGCAAACGAGAGAGAGAGAGAGAGCAATGACAGGTGTGCTCAGGTATCTTAGTTTTATGTTTGTCTATCCTCTTTTAGCTTGGTTTGGTCAGATGTGACCTATTTCACATTTACACCTGGTTTTACCATCCAAAATGTGAACATTGTGTTTATTCTTAGACTTGACTAATGCATATTTTACTCAATTAATGAATACCAAGCAATACACCTAAGTTGTAATGAATCTAATTTTATTTAAAGGTCCATATACTTATGTACATTATATATAAATTCACTGATACTTCTTATTTTGATTCCAGAGACATGCTCCTCAAGGCAAGGTGATGATTATGAAAGGGAAAAGTAAGTAAAAAATTACTTACTACAGGTTGCTCCTCAGATGATGGATGTCCTATTAGATAGAAACGGTGAATGCAGCCTCTGCTGAGATCCAGTACTGCCTGGTGGATTAATGTGATGCATTATGGTGGTGTTAGCTTCAACAACTTCACTTCAGGCCTTCATTCAGCCTTGCAGGTGGGTAATAGGTCAATCTTTCTACACTGTAGTCAAGTTAAAAACAAACAGGACTCACCAGAATGAAATGGCTACTGCAGGGACTAATATCATCACACATAAATACAATAAGGCTCATTGAATCCACATTATTGTTTTCCAGTCATACCCATCCAGCCATGTCATTGTCCCCAAATCAGTATCAACATTTTGACAAACAAATAAAAGGCCTTGTGTTCTGCAGCATGAAGTACCAGGTTGAGTAGTGAATAGGATGTGAGATGATTGCTTATGATTCAAACTAAGTTCAGAGGGCAGTGTACTTCTTGCAGCTTGTGTGGCACAATCACTAAGATTTTTACTGTAATTCTACAAAACCTGATTTTTTTATATTGTATTTGATCATAATAATTTAGAAAAAAATCTGATCTGTAAAATAACATTGTTTTTCTGCAGAAGTATTAGTGCTGTTACTTTATTGAAGGTATCTGGTCGTAATAATAAGTCTGTAAAAGGTTAGCAGTTTTTATCCACCAAACCTTATGGTTCTGTGCTTTATTTGAATCAGGATGTTTTACTTTAATTTTATGGTTTTATGGTTTGGCAGCCGCTGCTGCCAGGCATTTGGCAGTGTGGGAAAGTTAATGAGGTGCAGCAGAGGATGCGCCAGGATCACCCCAGCGCTATTTCCAAGTGAAATCAATAGAGTAGCATCTGCAGAGTCAATAGAATAACATCTGTTTTTTTTCTATGTCAGGGAAAGCCAGCTGGGAGTGAGAGAGGACCTATATGCTCTGGAAGACGCAGGATGGGCTTGCCGATGGCATATCGTGTTAGCTGTGAAAAACTCTTTCAACTCCATCATGACCACCCTTGATGCGTTTTCTGTGCCCCCATACCGCTGATTTACAGGGACTCCAAGTCTGCTTCACAGCGTGGGAAAACTAGACTTTTTTTGTCTGTTTGATTGTGTTCTCTCATGCTCTGCGCATCATCCATGTCGCATCTCAGGCCCTTCGGAAAACAGACACTGCGCTCGCTCAAGCTTCCGGTGGTCTGCAGGCCAGCATCCAAGCATTTCAAGCAATGAGAAAAAACTGGGACATAATGTGGAGAGAGATACTCACTTTTTGTGAGTCTAACAACATTTCTGTGGCAGAACAGGAGCCCCGACACAAGCGCCCTGCACGCGCAACAGCCACATTATCTCACACCTCCATTTCAGAGAGTCCCAAAGGCAGATGGGCAAAACAGGTCTTCTATCCTGTCATTGACACACTTGTTGGGACCTGTAAGAAACACTTCTCAGAAGAAGCTATGCAAACGTAGATGCAAGGTGAAGCTGCTTTGTGTGTGTGTGTGTGTGTGTGTGTGTGTGTGTGTGTGTGTGTGTGTGCCACACCTTCACTATCCATATGCAGTCTGACTGGTTGGATCTCAGTCTGAGCTGTGCTCAGGAGGAAGCGTAATGTAACACATATCAGTTAGCTTTTGCTTGTCTAATGTGTCTCTATTTTCTCTTTTACTACAGAGCACTGATCTGCTCTGATATAGAAAGATGATAAACTCCACTTCACTTCACTTTCAGTTTCATAGCACATAATCCTTTTGATGTGTGATAACATGCTCTGTTAATCTTTGATTCAAACCAACTTCACTGTATGAAGACAAGCAGCTCTGTTCTCTGTCACAAACTGTTTCATCCAGTAAAACTCAAACTAGTTTCTTTAAAGTTCATGTGTCTGCATTGATATTAATGCTGCTAATATCCATATCAATCCAGGCAGAAATGATCAGAACAATGTCCTTGCTGACACAGTGTGATGCACATGTGGAGAAATTTACAGCTGTGTTTCATGTCAATTAGAAGTCAATTTAATTCTAAGCGGCAGCCAAAGGTGACTAATAATTTATATATAACAGAACAGACTAAAGATACTGGAAAGGGATTCTTTGTGCAAATATATTCCAAATCTTTAGATTTTATTCTTTTCATGAAAAATCAGTTTTCAATGTTTCCTGCTGTTTTTTCTTCTTGTAAGTATGAAAACCATTTACCAGACTGGAGGTTTGAGACTGCAAGCTCACACTCAGATGTCTGTGATCCACTCAACACATTTCTCAACAGATCTTACTCTTTTTACAGATTTTAAACTGAATATATTGTGACTGTCTCTCTCAGAAATAAACTCCTGCCCATGTATCCAACTGGATTCTTCTTTTGGATTGTTTCCATGGTTACGTATTCATTTTGCTCCATTTTTTGTTTGTAATACATTATTTTGGTGTATATATTCAGGGCTGTAGCCAGGATTTTAGAGATACCCACAATACAACAACATAAATAATATGTATCATTATTTAGATTTTTATTATTTTATGTATCAATGTAATTATCCAATTATGCACTATAATTTGTGTATTTTATTAAACGTGAAGGACTAAATGTTTCAAAATGTCCTCCACACTTAATTGTGGGGGAGAAAAACAAAATCTATTAATAAGTTATTTAAATAGTAAATTAAAATAATTAAATAGAAACAGTAAATAGAAATAAGCCAAACTTGAATAAAACAAAGAAGAAAAAAGATGTGATATAAATAAAGAGTCGGAAATGTAATTGATTAAAAACCGCTGGGAGGCCTGAGGCCAGCTGAGAAAATGAGCAGCTGTAACTTATATATGTGGGAACTTGAATTCTGAGGTTCACATAAGTTTTTATCTTTGAATCTACTGATATTTACACATTTTATTCAGACATCATCATCATCATTTACAAATACACATTCACAAATATCTTCATGATTGTACAAAGACCCACAATGTGTTCAGTGGTGTTGTAGTTTGTCACTCCAGCCACCAGAGGGCGCTGATATTCATCAGCATTTATCATTGTATCTCTGTCAGTATTAATATCAGAATTATTTTCATTAATGTGGGCTTGTTAGAAATCACTGAGACAGAAATATTAATGATGGTAAGCAGTAAAAAGTATTTGCAGATAGAGATTATTAATATCTTGGATCATAAAGTTGATAATGAGCATATATGTGGTTCTATAGAAAAAAACTGAGAAAATGAAACAGTAATGTTATAGTGATAATATTACTACTACAATGGAATCCATTTATAATAAATATTTAAGTGAATATTTACACAGAAACTGAAACCAATGACAAAACGTCCTTTCAGTACCAACTATATTCCACAAATCAGGATCAATTAATCAAAGGAACAAACAGAAAAAAACTGCTGGCTTTAATCACACATGACAGCTGAGTGCTGATGATGCACTACTTCTTTAGAAACAGTCGATGAACAACAGCTGTCAGACTGAATGTGAGATAGATACAATAAACTGACACTAAAAACAGTCTACTATATGACATTATGAATTAACATGCACACACACAAAAATAAACAGAAAAAACTAACATCACCTACTTATCATGAACTGTACTCTGCACAGGAACTAAATACACTCTCCGGAGAAAAAACTAAATACTTCCTGTATGTCAGAAACACACAACAGCTCCTGGACTTCTCATCTCTAATGCTGTGTTCACATCATATGGGATGGATGGTAGAGGCGGGAAACATTCCCATGTTTACAACTTGCCAGCATTCATGTCACACAACAAATCAAGACGGCTGCATGATTACAAAGTTGCTGGAATGAGGCTCAAAAATACTCTTATTGTCAATAATTCAGCATATCCAGTAAATAGCAGAGCTTTCAGCTTTTCCACTTCATAATTACCACTGTTGACATGAATTCGGAATATTATAATTCCAATAATACCAATATCATATGAATGCAGCATAAAAGCAGTCACACTCCAGCTGCTGAGCCTCAGCCTTCACCATTAGAGGTGTTCATTTAACCAGCCAATAGGAGGCCTGTTGTTCTGACCATCATTAGTCATGTGATCTTTAAATAAGTGAAGGAATCAGTTAACACAATTACTATGAAACTACTATAAGAACTACAACAAAACTTAGTGAAGATCCCATTCCCATTATCCCATTACAGTTCAAGCCTTTCTAATACACTAACAACAGAAAACAACAACAACTGGACTCAGTTTATCATTTGATTCATTTTACAAACTGTCAATCTCGTGGAAACCATGTTTACATTTATAAACAGTGAGAGATCATGTTGGTACTAAATACCATCAGCTGTGTGTGATCCTGTACAGACTGAACTATCTGGTAATTAGTGGGAAAGTTTCTCTAACAGGAGGAGACTCTTCCTCCTACAGATCACACAGAGATGCTGAGGAACCAGGGTAGACCCCAAACCTAAACCCAGCATACAGAGGCTGAGTGAATGTGGTGTTGAAGGTGTGGAGGTGGATCAGAGAGTCAGAGGAGACTCTGTAGAAGGACAGAGTGCCAGCAGGACAGTCCACATACACTGCTACTCTGTTAGAGACAGAGGAGGAGGAGGAGGAGGAGGAGATGGATGTTACTTTGTTATTGTGACAGACAGAGTAATGAGCATCAGAGCAGCTCAAACTCCAGGACTGATAATTCCTTCCAAAAACACAGTAATCGCTTTCTCCCTTCCTTCTGATTCCTCTGTAAGTCACTGATACAAAAACCACGTCTCCGCTCCACTGGACCTCCCAGTAACAGCGACCAGTCAGATCATTTCTACACAGCAGCTGAGGCCAGTCATCAAATTTGTCTGGATGATCAGGATATGACTGATCCTCTCTCACATGTGTCACCTTCCTGTTGTTGTCAGACAGTTTGAGTTTTCTGTGTGCTGTATTTGGATCCAGTGTGAGTTCACAAAAATCTGATGGAGAGAACAGGACACAATAAAGCTGCATTTCTTGATCTATCATCTGTTTAATGATGACATCTTCATCCTCAGTAGGATGTGAATGAGTGATGTCACAGTTTGAAGTTTGCTTTGTTTTGATGAATCAAATGAAAAACACACTTACACTTCCTCAGACCTGGTGTCAACCATCGGACTCCAGCAGGCTGCAGCCTGAAAGGAGGAGGGGGGTCAGAGCAGCACGTTATCTTTCAGCATGCAAACATGGACATTACATGACTCTATAAAAAATCGTTTCCCCTACACCTCTGATCCTGACCACTCTGAGGTGTTTTGCTGTTACTAGGCAACACAATTGTCAATCAGATGAGTGCAAGTAAGCTACACATAACGACTATCAACAGAAGCTACATTCAGCCAATCAAAACCGTCTCAAAGTCAAATCATGTCGACAATGACATTTTTCTTTTGAGACTTAGGAGTTTGTAATATGAACAGATGACAGGACTGTTGAAACTGATTCACACCAACATGAAAATGATAAACAGCCTATTTCTGTTTGACTTTCCTGAACAATCTTTGGATTACTGACAAATTATTTCCTCTCACACAGGTGTGGAACATTCTTGCATGCTGGTTACAGCTGACAGTCAGCTACAGTCTGTTTTTCATTTTGTGTCCTCCTGTCTGTCAATACCTGAGAGTGTCCACCTGTCTGTTTGTACTTGAAAGTGTCCACTTGTCTTTCCATACCTGAGAGTGTCCAGTGACCAGTTTGGATCCTCCAATCCAGCAGACAGCCGCTTCTCTCCTGACTCTCCTGGATGATTGTAACTCAGGTCCAGCTCTCTCAGATGGGAGGGGTTGAAGCTCAGAGCTGAGGCCAGAAAAGCACATCCCTCCTCTGTGATCAGACATCCTGACAACCTGCAGACACACAAAACAACACACATCACATGATCTGAGATCACTGCAGAACTGGAACGTAGTGTGTTTATTACTGTAATAACCAATGTGTTTCTTTAATCTTTAGAGTTAAAATCAAAATTTCCAGTCACTACTTCTCATTTCAAATGGCGAACCACTGTAATGCTTTTATTGTGAAGCACCTCTACAGCTTCCTGTGACCTTAGTAAACATGATGTTATCAACTGCTAACTCTTCACTGCATGAAAATAAAATAATAGTAAAAGAAGAATAAGCCACAGTAAGCTGATTAGATGAAGAGCCTGACTACAGTTTGTTTGAACATCATGCCTCCAACATGTCACAGAGGTAAACGACTCTGTCTCAGATTCTCACAGTCAAATACAGAACAGGAATCCCAATGAATGTGGCATATGAGGACTGAAAGCTGTTGAAATATAAGTAAAAACTAACAGTAAAGAAACATTTCTGACTCCTTCATTCACACTCACTGACTATTTTACTATATGTGTTTTAGTTAGGGCCAGTTACACAATTCTTCATTTACTTTTTGAATCTTAAAATTCCTCTCTGGTATTTCAGGTTCCAAAAGCAGAGACAGAACAAAATTCATGAAAATATGTCTGAAAAGGATTTGAATATGGAAAATGTCCAGGTGTTTATCTATTCATATAAATCAGTTTAAATGCTAATCAGTTGAACAGGTTGGTGAATCCTGACCTGAGAGTTTTCAGTTTACAGTGTGGACTCTCAAGTCCAGCAGCTTGACTCCTGAATCCTGCAGATTGTTGTTACTCAGGTCCAGCTCTCTGAGAATAGATGACTGGGAGCTGAGAACTGAGGATAGAGCTGAACAGCTTCTCTCTGATAGGTTACAGTCACTCAATCTGAAGAGACAATAATTAACAAAATAAAATTTGTATTGAAATAAGTCTAAAGTTTGATGGTGTGTAATCTCTACCAAGCACTGGCTACAGTCTCTGGTGTTCTGTTGTAAACCAGCCAGAAATGTGACAGCTAATAATCAAGTAACCAAAGTAAACAATAAGTCATTAATATAAATCACATGGTATCAAAAAATGATAAGCTTCTTATATCAGTCAAAGTTGATATCTTTGTCCACACTATAATTTTAAAATTCTAATAAAGAGAAGATTATGAAATACTGACATGAGAGAGGCTGTTCAAACTGTATAGTGACAAATGATCTGACCTGAGAGTTTCCAGTGTGCAGTGTGGACTGTTCAGTCCTTCAGACAGCATTTTCAGTCCTGAATCCTGAAGATTGTTGTTACTCAGGTCCAGCTCTCTCAGACTAGAGGACTGAGAGTTGAGAACTGAGGACAGAGCTGCACAGCTTCTTTCTGATATGTTACAGCCACTCAGTCTGGAAAAAAAATAAAAGTGAAAAATATATAATAGATTGTTCATTTTTCTCCTCATTTAAAAGCTCTCTTTAAAGATCTTTTCAATAAATCCAACTATCTGTGTTCTTACAGAGCTTTGTTGGAGGCTTTGACCACTGGCAGCAGCCTCAGAAGAGCCTCTTCTGAAGCAGAGTATTTCTTCAGCTCAAATAAGTCCAGATCATTTTTTGACGACAATAAAATGAAGACCAGTGCTGACCACTGAGCAGGAGACAGTTTATCTGTGGAGAGACTTCCTGAACTCAGGTACTGTTGGATCTCCTCCACTAGAGAACGATCATTCAGGTCATTCAGACAGTGGAACAGATTGATGCTTCTCTCTGCAGACAGATTCTCACTGATCTTCATCTTGATGTACTCAACTGTTTCCTGATTGGTCTGTGAGCTACTTCCTGTCTGTATCAGCAGGCCTCGTAAGAGAGTCTGATTGGTCTGCAATGAGAGACCCAAGAGGAAGCGGAGGAACAAGTCCAGGTGTCCATTTGGACTCTGTAAGGCCTTGTCCACAGCACTCTGGTAGAAGTGTGTTAGTTTGGGTTTTCCCTCAAAGACTTTAGACCACCAGGATGTTTTCTGTTCTTTTGCCAGCAGATTGACTCCAGAGTTGATGAATGTCAGATGGACATGAAGAGCAGCCAGAAACTCCTGAACACTCAGATGGACGAAGCAGAACACCTTGTCCTGGTACAGCCCTTTCTCCTCTTTAAAGACCTGTGTGAACACTCCTGAGTACACTGAGGCTGCTCTGATATCGATGCCACACTCTTTCAGGTCTGATTCATAGAAGTTTAGGTTGCCTTTCTGTAGCTGCTCAAAAGCCAGTTTTCCCAGAGACTCAATCATCTTCCTGCTCTCTGGACTCCAGTGTGGATCTGTCTCAGCTCCTCCATCATACTTGACCTTCTTCAGTTTGGACTGAACCACCAGGAAGTGGATGTACATCTCAGTCAGGGTCTTGGGCAGCTCTCCTACCACTCCATTTTTCAACAGATCCTCCAGAACTGTAGCAGTGATCCAGCAGAAGACTGGCATGTGGCACATGATGTGGAGGCTTCGTGATGTCTTGATGTGGGAGATGATTGTGCTGGCCTGTTTCTCATCTCTGAATCTCTTCCTGAAGTACTCCTCCTTCTGTGGGTCAGTGAACCCTCTGACCTCTGTCACCATGCCGACACACTCAGGAGGGATCTGATTGGCTGCTGCAGGTCGTGTGGTTATCCAGAGGTGAGCAGAGGGAAGCAGTTTCCCACTGATGAGGTTTGTCAGCAGCACATCCACTGAGGTGGACTCTGTGACATCAGTCAGGATCTCATTGTTGTGGAAGTCCAGAGGAAGTCGACACTCATCCAGACCGTCAAAGATGAACACAACCTGGAACTCTTCAAACCTGCAGATTCCTGCTTCTTTGGTTTCAGTAAAGAAGTGATCAACAAGTTCCACCAAGCTGTACTTTTTCTCTTTCAGCACATTCAGCTCTCTGAAAGTGAATGGAAATGTGAAGTGTATGTCCTGGTTGGCTTTGTCTTCAGCCCAGTTCAGAGTGAACTTCTGTGTTAAGACTGTTTTCCCAATGCCAGCCACTCCCTTTGTCATCACTGTTCTGATTGGTTCATCTCTTCCAGGTGAGGCTTTAAAGATGTCTTCTTGTCTGATGGTTGTTTCTGGTCTGACTGGTTTCCTGGATGCTGTTTCAATCTGTCTGACCTCATGTTCATTATTGACCTCTGCAGTCCCTCCCTCTGTGATGTAGAGCTCTGTGTAGATCTGATTCAGAAGAGTTGGGTTTCCTGCTTTAGCAATCCCCTCAAACACACACTGGAACTTTTTCTTAAGGTTAGACTTGAGTTTACATTGACACCTTCCAACATGAGTCCCTGAATGAACACACAATAAATAAGGTCAGTGAAGTATAAAGCAAATATTTCAGCATTACATTCTCCCAATGATTTCGGAATATCTCTTCCTCTGCCCTTGATCCACATCCTGCAAGCTTTTAGTCTGTTTTTTGCCACCTAGCAGATGATATCCTTATTATTAACTGTTTGCTCCGGATGGAATTTTTCTTAATTCATTAAAGACCTCTGTTATTAGGCTTATTACAAAACAACAGTCTTGACCTTGCTATTTTAAGTGAATATTGACCTTTTTCAACCTTAGTAAAATAATCAAGAAAAGCTGTCTATCTGTAATTACACCAGGCTATAACAAATTCCAGTGTGGTTTTCGGCATCTTCACAGGACCGAAACTACAATGGTTCAAATCTTATCTGGACTTTCAAGTTTCTCTGGGTGACTTCAGATCTAACAGATTTGACGTACTGTATGAAATCCTGCAACGGTCCATTCTTTGACCTCTACAATTTAATTTGTATATGTTTCCACTTGGCTCTTTCATCAGCAAATACAAGATGAGTTATCATGGTTATGCAGATTATACCTGTTACACAGACAAGACTGACACATTTATTTCCTGTTGAAAATAGGAAGAAATACTTTGTCCCATGTGCAATAGTTTTTTTCCCAGGATGGCGAAGTCATGACCTGCCCTTCACTTCTTTTGATTGGCTCTCTCTGATATTCTTACCCTAACCCTTCGTCTGCACTTATTTGGAGTCCAAGTCCTTTTTCATCACTGAGCAAGTTAAAACCTGGAAACCTATAATTGATGCTGACCTCCTTAAATCTTAAGTCACAGTCTACATTTGATTTGTGGCTTGCACTAACACTGTCCTGTTTTAAGAGTAAAACATTTATCTTTGATTTATCTTTTAACTAGTATCAATGCGTGTGTGTTTGTGTGTGTGTGTGTGTGTGTGTAATATCTTTCTGTATCTATGTCAAAGCAAATTTCTACTGTTTTTTCACAGTGAAAAGTTCTTTCCATTGTTTTTGTATTATTAATGTGCTCTACAAATAAACTTGATTTGACTTAAAGAATGCATATTTGAACATCTTTTCCTCAACCTCTGAGACATCATTAAATGTCTTATTTATCACTATGTTAAATCTTTAGAAATCCTCTCACTGCTCTGCAGACGGTCAGCCAGCTCTTCCTGCTTCATTCTCCTCAGGAAGTGCAGTGAGATCTTCAGAAATGCCTGTCTGCTGCTCCTCCCCTGTTCCTTCTCTTCACCATCAAACACCCCCTCATCCTCTCTCTGACTCTCCATGTATTCTGGGTAATCTGAATTTAGAATCTTCTGCATCTTCTTCAGCTCGTTCTTCACAAAAGTGAAGATGTTCTCCTCCAGCAGCTGGAACAGAATACTATATGAATGACACAAACAAACTAAAATCATGACGCAAACATCAGATCCATGTTGGACAGACTGACAACCCACTGGTCTACAAAGTACAGCATGGAGATGATTGTGAACAGAATAGATGTAACAGTAGTTGTTGTACATGTACAGACCATAAATATGGAGTCCAGGTGTGTTTGATGCTGCTGGGCAGACTGACCACTGGGCTCTGAGCTCTCCTGGTCCACTCTGTGGAGGAATCATGAAGAGTGAGCTCACATTATGTCTGTCCACACAGAGACAAACACAAGCTAAAGGTCCATCAAGTGATATTTGGATGTGAACAGAGAATCAGATGACTCCCTCTAGTGGTAAAGCTTAACTAGTCCTGCTGATCCCACTGAGAATCAACAGCTCAGTCTTATTCATTTATATGCTTTCATTAGTCAAAACCTTGATGGAGGAAATTATGCTGACTTGCAGAAAGCCGTTGACACAGTGAATCATTCTGTACTGTTGTCAAAGTTACAGTGCATGGTGTTTGGACATACTGCTGTAAAATGGTTTATTTCTTACATTACAGGAAGAACTCAAGTCTGTGATGTTGAAGTGGTTCTATCAGAACCTCAGGTTATTACATGTGTGGTGCTGCATGGTTCTATTTTAGGGTCTCTTTTATTTCTTATGTATATAAATGATACAGTAGCAGCTGTGACATGCAAGCTGCTGCTGCTCGCTGTTGATTCCTCATTACTGGTATCTGGGAATGATGTCAGTGAAATTCAGAACTCTTAGCAATGAATCAGAAAGTGTGAGAGAGTGACTTATAAATAACAAGCTTTCAATACATTTTGGTAAAAAAACAGTCAATCCTGTTTGGAACAAAGTCATCAAGAACGAATACATGGGAAATCTTTTGTAATGGAACTGAAATTTTATTATATTTTGTCTCATATTTAGGAATAATATTGGACCAGTAACTGTCCTTTGAATCTGTTGTTACTAAAATATTATCTAAGAGTGCAGAGAAACTTAAATTCCTGTTTCACAGAACAAAGAGAATTGTTGGTTCAGTGGTTTGACATCTAAATTTAGGAAAACAAACATAATATTATTCAGTATTTATTAAATGTATCCTCTTTATTTCATGTTGGTTGTGATGAATTCAGATGTATAGGACTGCTGCCAGTACAGCACAGAGCTGAACAACAGAAGCTGCATCATATGTTCAACATTATCAATGAGTACTTCGCAAATAACAATGGAACATTGGGTTTATTATTTAGTTTATAACTTATTTTGTGGTGATTTAGTTTTATGTTGTATGTCTTGTTTTTTCACTTTTAACATGTTTTTATGTCTGTAATGTATAAATAAAATCACATTATGTCAGTTTTCATATGAACAACCGAGTGCAACACCATGAATGTCTTCAAGGAGAGACTGTCTGAACATGTGATCTGTTATCTCCATATTTAAATGATTATCACATCTCCTCCCTCTCTATGACAACTGACTTTTCACTGACGTGGTCGTACAAACCAGCTATCCTCTAGCATAAACTGATGTTTACTGTGAGTTACAGCTTACATCTGATCAGGAGATGGACGTCCTCCTTTAAAATCAATTAAACGTCCATGTGACCAGTCGCTCTTAAAGGACGGACAGCTGGGTCCAGGTCCAGGAGAATCTGGTCTCTGCTGCTGGATTCTGAAACATCAGCAGCTCTGATAAATGTGCATGTTGGATAGAAATGAAAAGTCTGTTCAGTCTTTGCAGCTTTACATTCTTACCTTCCATCAGCAGGTTGTCCAGATTCAGGTCCACGTTCAGGTCCAGCAGAGCCGGGTCTGTGCTGCTGTTCTGGGCTTCAACACAACACACAGAGCTTTGAGTGTGAATAATATGGTAGAGTGATGTGAGTGGAGAACAGTGATGGACAGTTAGAGATCCTCATCTCACCTCTGAGCTTTGGTCTGGCTGTCATGTTCCCCACACAGAGAGCTTTTAGAGGGAGGGACTCCCTCCTCTCTGTCCTCACACTGATCCATAGCAGAGAAACACCTTTACACAAACACAGCAACACATTATTTCTCATCATTCCTCTCAGTCAGATGACAAACACACAGAGCTCTGATTGGAGGAAAGCAGCTCATCCACTTCAATACTAAATACACTCATCTGACAGTTTCCATGTTGTTGGCACTTTGAGCTGCAGTGTCATATCTAACAAATCACTTTCATAATGTTCACAATGAGCCTCATGCAAGAAGTACGCGAACCAACAGATTTGTTCTTAAGTGACACGTACGAGTGATTTAAGAGAATTTGTGAAATTCACCAATTTTGCAAGACTTCTCTCTGAGATATGAATGAAACGGACAAGTTCAGAGCTGTTGTACAATTAATGGACAGACAGTCTGACTTTCTTCACAGTTTAAATATGATATAGGAAACAAATAAAATAAAATTGACAAATTCTGCTGAATTCACATCCATATCAGCTCATCAACCTTCATCTATAGAGGAAACAGTGTGAAAAGCTGAAAATGTTGGTGTGATTCTTCTTCATGTTGCCAACACAGAAAGTACAGCACTTCAAGTTGTTTGTATACAAAATACCGCAAGCACTAACTGACATGGGCTGGGTCTAGGCTGCAAGGCTGATGGCACAACATGAAGTTTCTTTAACCCTAACCAAGTGCTTTTTGTGCCTAAATGTAACCAGACTTTAACCACAGTTTTGTCACATAATAAGACATTATTAAATTATAAAATGGTCCTTTGGGTCATTATTCTGGTCCCCATCTGTCCTCTAGAGGGTGCTGAAAACACTCATATAGTTTGTTTTGGGAGTCATTGGAAATAGATCTATTCTGTCATTTTGGTATGAAGATGTGTTGACATTAACATGTCAGCGTTTTAGAATTTTTTATGCACATTGATACTGTATGCATATTTACATACAAAACATTTAATTATCATATATAATTTTGTTATGAATTTCCAAACAATAAATAAAACTAGCTCCACCAGCTACGATAGTAAAATGCTACTTACACATCAATGTATCAGTAATAATTGTGGCTGTAGTCTGCTGGTCGATTGGTCGATTAGTTGGTCGATATGCTGTTGTCTGACTAAATTCTTATTGGTCAAATAATAAGGAGAGAAGTGCTACATCAGTAGCCATCCAGGATTAATAAATTCTTTCCTACAGCAGGAGGGACAGTCTAACAAATTACCTGTGAAAATGGGGGTGTATTCAAAACACCTCTTGTTTTCACAACTTTGAACTCGCCCAACCTAATGGAGACTGCTGGGTCTAATTGTACTCAACATTTACAGTTCGGTGTTTACTGAACATACTGAATGTTTACTGAATCAGTGTTTCTCCTGCAATAATATCAACAAACCCCCACCAGGCCAAATGATATTATTTTAATGACAAAAATAATGCTAAATATCAGTAGCGTACCTCTGTGTAGGAATAAGGCAGTGTGTAGTATGTTTGCGTAGCAAGAGGGAAAAAGCAGCAGGAAAGTGACAGTAGATGTGAGTGGAGCAGAGGAAAAGGTTAGCGTTAAGTTCTCAATAAATGAACAGTACAGACTACAGTGAATCATTAATAAATACTAAAAAGTCAGATTTGTTGTTTCCCCAAGTGCTAGAAAAGAGAATGGGGTTAGCTCCAAAATTAGCAACAATAGGTTAGCATAACCTGAAGAGGCAAAATGGATAAATGTGAGTTCACTGTGCACTAATATGTATCATTCATTTTGTTATAAATTACCCAACAATAAATAAAACGTACTCCACCAGCTACAATAGTAAAATGCTACTTACACATCAATGTATCAGTAATAATTAGGGCTGTAGTCTGCTGGTCAACTGCTCGATTAGTTGGTCAATATGCTGTCGTCTGACTAAATTCTTATTGGTTGAATAATAAGAAGAGAAGTGCGACATCAGTAGCCTTCCAGGATTAATAAATTATTTCCCACAGCAGGAGGGACAGACTGACAAATTACCTGTGAAAATAGAGAGGTTTTCAAAACACCTCCATTGTTTTCACAACTTTAAACTCGCCCAACCTAATGGAGACTGCTGGGTCTAATTGTACTCAACATTTACTGATTGTTTACTGAACATACTGAATGTTTACTGAATCAGTGTTTCTCCTGCAATAATATCAATAAACCACCACCAGGCCAAATGATATTATTTTAAAGCCAAAAATAATGCTAAATATCGATAGCTTACCTCTGTGTAGGAATAGGGCAGTGTGTAGTATGTTTGCGAAGCAAGAGAGAAAGAGTGGCAGGAAAGTGACAGTGGATGCCAGTGGAGCAGAGGAAAAGGATAGCAGTAAGTTCTCAGTCTGGCAATAAATGAACAGTACAGTGTAACAGTTAATAAATACTAAAACGTCAGGTCTGTTGTTTCCCCAAGTGCTGGAAAAGAGAATGGGGTCAGCTCCAAAGTGTATGTACAATTTCAGTCGACCAAATTTCTTTGGTTTACTACAGCCCTAATAATAACAATCCATTAATGCAATATATAATAATTTCTCAAGCTGAAAAACTCCTCCAACAATCACTAAATGTCTATAAAAAAGAACTCAAAGACCAAGAGAAATCAACCAAAGGTCCACTTACTGAACTTTTTCTTGTGAACTTCATGCAGCTCTCCGAGCAGGTCTGTGAAGAAAATGAGCTTCAGTTCAAGTTCTCCTTTCCTCAGGTGAAGTGAGGTGAAGCTGCTTTGTGTGGGTGTATGTGTGTGTGTGTGTGTGCGTGTGTGTGTGCCACACCTTCACAGCTTCACAGCTGTTAGCAGTCTGACTGGTTGGACTGAGTTTCAGTCTGAGCTGCGTCATCTCAATCAGCTTTTACTTTTCTATTGCGTCTCTATTTTCTCTTTTATCACAGGGAACTGATCTGCTCTGATCTAGAAAGATTCTAGATAAACTCCCATTCCACTTCACATTCAGTTTCATAGCACATGATCCTTTTGATGTGAGATAATGTGCTGTTAATCTTTTATTAAAACCAACTTCACTGTATGAAAACAAGCAGCTCTGTTCTCTGTCAGACACTGTTTCATCCAGTAAAACTCAAACAAGAACTGAGTGAAATGTTTTTTAAGTTAATGTGTCTGCATTGATATTAATGCTGCTAATATCCATATCAATGCAGACAGTAATGATCAGAGCAATGTTCTTGCTGAAATTATGTGTTGAATGTGAAAGTTAGTTGAGTTTGGCTCCATCTGGTGGGAGGATGAAGGATGATTATGTGTCAGACATACTGTTTGTCAGCCTCCAGATGTTGGAAATGATATTGAAATACCTTCACAGTGTTTGTTTGTCTCTCTTTGTTTTTTAATATCTGTATGGCTGTCTGTTAAATTAATTTGACTTCGGTGAAGTGATTAGCTTCTGTTGTTCTACTATTAGTCCACTAGATGGCATTGTGAAGTTGTGTGAAGTCAATTTAATTCTAAGTGGCAGCCAACGTTGACTAATAAATTATATATAACAGTACAGACTGAATATGCTGGGAAATTATTCTTTGTACAAATATATTCCAAGTTTTTAAATTTCATTCTTTTCATGAAAAAACAGTTTTCAGTGTTTTCTGTGATCCACTCAACACATTTCTCAACAGATCTTACTCTTCTTTTACGGATTGTAAACTGAATATATTTAGACTGTCTCTCTCAGGAATAAACACCTGTCCATGCATCCAACTTGATTCTTCTTTCGGATTGTTTCCTTGGTGTATGTATTTATTTTGCTCCATTGTTTGTTTGTAATACATCATTTTGGTAGATAGTAGTATTAACAATATCTATTAATAAGTTATTTAAGTAGGAATTTAAAATAATAATTAATAATCAACATAGTAGATAGAAATAAGACAAAACTGAAAAAAGAAGAAACAATTGCAGTGCAGTGAAAAATATGATATGAATGAAGAGTCCCAAACAGAATTTAAAAAAAAACAACAACTCTTGAGCCAGCTGAGAAAATTAGCATTTGTAACTTATATATTGTGTGGGAACTTGTGTGCTGATGTTCACATAGTTTTTAGCTTTCAATCTACTGACATTTACACATTTTATTCAGACGTCATCATCATTTACAAATACACATTCACAAATATCTTCATGGATGTACAAAGACCCAAAAGGCTTTGAATGATTTCTGATCATTTCACAAACTCCTGAACAATGCATTTATCATTGTATCTCTGTCAGTATTAATATCAGAATTATCTTCATTAATGTGGGCTTGTTAGAAATCACTGAGACAGAAATATTGATAATGACGGTATTTGCAGACAGACAGTCAGGCATTTGTATGGTTCTAAAGAAAAAAAACAGAGGAAATACAAAAGTGACTAAAACTAAATAATTCAACAGGAATGGTTATGGTGATAGTGGTAATGCCACAGTGGAATCCATTTATAACAAATTTTCAAATTAATATTTACACAGACACTGAAACCAACAACATAAAACATCCTTTCAGTACCAACTATATTCCACAAATCAGGATGGATCAATTAACCAAAGTAATAAACAGTGACATCTGGTGGTCAGACTTTAATCACACATGATTACTGAGTGCTGATGATGCAGCACTTATTTAGAAACAATCAGTGAAAAACAGCTGTCTGAATGTGAGCTAAACACATTAAACTGACACTTTAAACAGTCCTGAAATTATGAACATTAGTATAACTTAGAAATACCTTCAATCAATATATGAAATTGGATATGAATTAATATGCACACACACAAAAATCACCTACTGATCATCATGAACTTTATTCTCTGCACAGGAACTAAATAAACACTCCGTAGAAAAACTATATCATAATTAAATAATTACTTTATGTCAAAACCACACAACACCTCATGGACTTCTCTAATGCTGTGTTATGGGATGGTTGGTAGAGGAGGGAAAGATTCCCATGTTTACAACTTGCCAGTGTTCATGTCACAAATCAAATGAAGATGGATGCATGGTAAAAAAAAAAAAAAAAAAAAAAGAAAAAAAAAAAAGAAAAGAAAAAGTGGTTGAAAAGGGGTCAAGAAATACTGTTATTCACAATAATACACCATATCCAGTAAATGTGGTTGCAAATATCAGAGCAGTCAGTAAATTCTATTTACAAGTCAGAATCTCATAATTCCAATAATTCCAATATGATATGAAACTATGAAACTATTATAAGAACTACAACAAAACATTGTGAAGATCCCATTCCTATTTTCCCATTACAGCTCAAAACTTTCTAATACACTAACAACAGAAAACAACTTCAAATGGAAACCATGTTTACATTAACAACCAGTGAGAGACCATGTTGGTACTAAATACCATCAGCTGTGTGTGATCCTGTACAGACTGAAACATCTCGTCAGCAGTGAGAAGATTTCTCTCTCTTCTACAGACGACACAGAGAAGCAGAGGCACCAGACCAGAACCCAAACCTAATGCCAGCACACAGAGGCTGCGTGAATACGGTGCTGAAGGTATGGAGGTGGATCAGAGAGTCAGAGGAGACTCTGTAGAAGGACAGATTGCCAGCAGGACAGTCCACATACACTGCTACTCTGTTAGAGACAGAGGAGGAGGTGGAGGAGAAGGAGGAGGAGGGGATAATGGATGTTACCCTGTTATTGTGACTGACAGAGTAATGATCAGCAGAGCAGTTCAGATTCCAGGACTGATCATTCCTTCCAAAGACACAGTAATCGCTTTCTCCTTTCCTTCTTATTCCTCTGTAAGTCACTGATATAAAAACAGCCTCTCCACTCCACTCAACCTCCCAGTAACAGCGACCAGTCAGATCATTTCTACACAGCAGCTGAGGCCAGACATCAAATCTTTCTGGATGATCAGGGTATGACTGATCCCCTCTCACATGTGTCACCTTCCTGTTGTTGTCAGACAGTTTGAGTTTTCTGTGTGCTGTATTTGGATCCAGCGTGAGTTCACAAAAATCTGATGGGGAGAAGGAGACACAATAGGGTTGCATTTATTGATCTATCATCTGTTTGATAATGACATCATCTTCATCCTCAGTAGGATGTGAATGAGTGATCTCACATTTTGAGGTTTGCTTTGTTTTCATGAATGAAATGAAAAACACACTTACACTTCCTCAGACCTGGTGTCAACCATCGGACTCCAGCAGGCTGCAGCCTGAAAGGAGGAGGGGGGTCAGAGCAGCATGTTCTCATTCAGCATGCAAACATGGACATGACATGACGTTTCCCCTACACCTCCTGATCACTCTGAGGTGTTTTGCTGTTACTAGGCAACACAACTGTCAATCAGATGAGTGCTAGTAAGCTACACATAACAACTATCAATAGAAACTACATTCAGCCAATCAAAAACGTTGCAAAGTCAAATCATGTCGACAAGGACATTTTTCTTTTGAGACTTAGCAGTTTGTAAAATGAACAGATGACAGGACTGTTGAAATTGATTCACACCAACATGAAAATGATAAACAGCCTGTTTCTGTTTGATTTTCCTGAACAATCTTTGTACTACTGACAAGTAGTCCAAAGATTGCCATTCCTCTCACACAGGTGTGGAACATTCTAGCATGATGGTTACAGCCGACAATCAGCTACAGTCTGAAGAGAGAGAGTTCACTGCCACTTTCTGTTTTTCATTTTGTGTCCTCCTATCTGTCCATACCTGAGGATGCCCATCTGTCTGTCTATACCTGAGAGTGCCCACCTGTCTGTTTGTACCTAAAAGTGTCTACCTGTCTGTCCATACCTGAGAGTGTCTAGTGTCCATTTTGGATCCTCTAGTCCAGCAGACAGCCGCTTCTCTCCTGACTCTCCTGGATGATTGTAACTCAAGTCCAGTTCTCTCAGATGGGAGGGGTTGGAGCTCAAAGCTGAGGCCAGAGAAGCACAGCCTTCCTCTGTGATCAGACATCCTGACAGCCTGTAGACAAACAAAACAACACACATCACATGATCTGAGATCACTGCAGGACCAGAAGGTAGTGTGTTTATTACTGTGATCACCAATGTGTTTCTTTAATCTTTAGAGTTAAAATTAACATTTCCAGTCACTACTTCTCATTTCAAATGGCAAACTACTGTAAGGCTTTTATTGTGAAGCACCTCTACAGCTTCCTGTAACCTTAGTAAACATGATGTTAGCGACTGCTAACTCTTCATTGCATAAAGTAGTAAATAAGAAGCCACAGTAAGCTGATTAGATGAAGAGCTGAAGTTGACAGCCTGACTACAGTTTGTATGAACATCAAGCCTCCAACACGTCACAGAGGTGTCTGTCTCAGATGCTCACAATCAAATACAGAACAGGAATCCCAATGACTGTGGCATATAAGGACTGAAACCTGTTGAAATAAAAGTAAAACTAAGAGTAGGGAAACATTTCTGATGCCTTCACTCACACTCACTGACTACCTTACACAGTTTAAGTGATTATCCAGGTTATAAGGTTGTTAAAACAAAACAAAAGAAGAATTAAATAGTGGCTAACCACATGACAGCTGGGGTGCACTTTCATATCACCATTGTGAGGTAAAATCACTATCATCCCTGCACTTATACTGCTCAGAAAAAAACTGTTGTTAACAAAAAATTATTCACTGAATAACTGTCCATATGTGTTTTACTTTAGGTCAGTTACACAATTCTTCATTCACTTTTTGAATCTTAAAATTCACAGAGGTGTGGAACATCCTTGCATGATGGTTACATCTCTCTGGTATTTCAGGTTCCAACAGCAGAGACAAAACTTCTATAGATCGACTTCTATAGATAGCAGAGACAGGACGAAATGAAAATATGTTGGTCTGAAAATGATTTGAGTCGGGAAAATCTCCAGGTGTTTATATACTCATATAAATCAATTTAAATGTTAATCAGTTGAACTGGCTGACGAGACCTGACCTGAGGGTGTTCAGTGTGCAGTGTGGACTCTCAAGTCCAGCAGCCAGCAGCTTGACTCCTGAATCCTGCAGGTTGTTGTTACTCAGGTCCAGCTCTCTGAGAATAGAGGACTGAGAGCTGAGAACTGAGGACAGAGCTGCACAGCTTCTCTTTGATATGTTGCAGTCACTCAATCTGAAGAGACAATAATGAACAAGCCAAAATAAAATAAAATTTGTATTGAAATGAGTCTGAAGTGTGATGACGTGTAATTGCTAAAAAAAAAAAAACACTGGCTACAGTCTCTGGTGTTCTGTTGTAAACCAGCCACAGTTGTGACAGCTAATAATCAAGTAACCAGTGTAAACAGCAATTCATTAATATAATTCACATCTATCGAAATGCGATGAGCTTCTTATATCAGTCAAAGTTGATATCTTTGTCCACACTATGAAATTTAAATTCTTAATAAAGAGGAGATTCTGAAATAGTGACATGAGAGAGGCTGTTCAAACTGTATAGTGTCAAACATGATATGACCTGAGAGTTTCCAGTGTGCAGTGTGGACTCTTCAGTCCAACAGACAGCAGTTTCACTCCTGAATCCTTCAGGTTGTTGTTACTCAGGTCCAGCTCTCTCAGACTAGAAGACTGAGAACTGAGAACTGAGGACAGAGCTGCACAGCTTCTTTCTGAGAGGTTACAGCCACTTAGTCTGGAGAATAAATGTGAAAAAATATTTAATGGATTATTCATTTTTCTCCCCTTTTAAAAGCTCTCTTAAATATTCTTTCAATAAATCCAACTATTTATGTACTTACAGAGCTTTGTTGGAGGCTTTGACCACTGGCAGCAGCCTCAGAAGAGCCTCCTCTGAAGCAGAGTATTTATTTAGGTCAAACACGTCCAGATCTTTTTTTGATGACAGCAAGATGAAGACCAGAGCTGACCACTGAGCTGGAGACAGTTTATCTGTGGAGAGACTTCCTGAATTCAGGTACTGCCGGATCTCCTCCACTAGAGAACAATCATTCAGTTCATTTAGACAGTGGAACAGATTGATGCTTCTCTCTGCAGAAAGATTCTCACTGATCTTTTTCTTGATGTACTCAACTGTTTCCTGATTGGTCTGTGAGCCACTTCCTGTCTGTATCAGCAGGCCTTGTAGGAGATTCTGATTGGTCTGCAGTGAGAGACCCAAGAGGAAGCGGAGGAACAAGTCCAGGTGTCCATTTGGACTCTGTAAGGCCTCGTCCACAGCACTCTGGTAGAGACGTGTTGGTTTGGGTTTTTTAGACCACCAGGGCGTTTTCTGTTCTTCTGCCAGCAGATTGACTCCAGACTTGGTGAATGTCAGATGGACATGAAGAGCAGCCAGAAACTCCTGAACGCTCAGATGGATGAAGCAGAAAATCTTGTCCTGGTACAGCCCTCTCTCCTCTTTAACGATCTGTGTGAACACTCCTGAGCACACTGAGGCGACTCTGATATCAATGCTGCACTCTTTCAGGTCTGATTCATAGAAGATTAGGTTGCCTTTCTGCAGCTGTTCAAAAGCCAGTTTTCCCAGAGACTCAATCATCTTCCTGCTTTCTGGATTCCAGTGTGGATCTGTCTCAGTTCCTCCATCATACTTGATGTTCTTCAGTTTGGATTGAACCACCAGGAAGTGGATGTACATCTCAGTCAGGGTCTCAGGCAGCTCTCCTCTCTCTCTGCTTTTCAACACATCCTCCAGAACTGTAGCAGTGATCCAGCAGAAGACTGGCATGCGGCACATGATGTGGAGGCTTCGAGATGTCTTGATGTGGGACATAATTGCGCTGCCGAGCATTATATCTCTGGATCTCTTCCTGAAGTACTCCTCCTTCTGTGGGTCAGTGAATCCTCTGACCTCTGTCATCATGCTGACACACCCAGGAGGGATCTGATTAGCTGCTGCAGGTCGTGTGGTTATCCAAAGACGAGCAGAGGGAAGCAGTTTCCCACTGATGAGGTTTGTCAGCAGCACATCCACTGAGGTGGACTCTGTGACATCAGTCAGGATCTCATTGTTGTGGAAGTCCAGAGGAAGTCGACACTCATCCAGACCGTCAAAGATGAACACAACCTGGAACTCTTCAAACCTGCAGATTCCTGCTTCTTTGGTTTCAGTAAAGAAATGATGAACAAGTTCCACCAAGCTGTACTTTTTCTCTTTCAGCACATTCAGCTCTCTGAAAGTGAATGGAAATGTGAAGTGTATGTCCTGGTTGGCTTTGCCTTCAGCCCAGTCCAGAGTGAACTTCTGTGTTAAGACTGTTTTCCCAATGCCAGCCACTCCCTTTGTCATCACTGTTCTGATTGGTTCATCTCTTCCAGGTGAGGCTTTGAAGATGTCTTCTTGTCTGATTGTTGTTTCTGGTCTGTCTGGTTTACTGTATGCTGTTTCAATCTGTCTGAACTCATGTTCATTATTTACCTCTGCAGTCCCTCCCTCTGTGATGTAGAGCTCTGTGTAGATTTGATTCAGAGGGGTTGGGTTCCCTGCTTTATCAATCCCCTCAAACACATACTGGAACTTCGTCCTCAGGTTAGACTTGAGTTTATGTTGACACCTTCCAGCATGAGTGCCTGAATGAACACACATGAAATAAGATCAATGAAGAATAATGCAAATATTTCAGCATTACATTCTCCCAATGATTTCAGAATACCTCTTGATCTACTTCTTTCAAACTGTTAGTCTGTTTTTGTCACCTAGCAGATATCCTTATTAACTGTTTGCTCCAGACTGAATTTGAAAGACCTCTGTTGTTAGGCTTATTACAAAACAACAGTCTTGACCCTGCTGTTTTAAGCAACTATTGACCCATTTAAACCTTAGTAAAATAATCAAGACGGTTGTCTATTTTCTGTTAAACCAGGCTATAACAAATTCCAGTCTAGTTTCTGGCATCTTCACAGGACTAAAACTACAATGATTAAATTCTTATCTGGACTTTCAAGTTTCTCTGGGTGACTTCAGATCTAACAGATTTGACGTACTGTAACAAATTAGATTGACTTTTCAGCTGCCTGAATTATATTAATCTATGAATGTCACAAACACCCTGCAGCTAGACAGAGAGGAAACATAAATCTCAGTGTAAAGTGTAACACAGAGGCAGCATGTTTGCACCAACTTGGAGTCTTAGTCCTTTTCCATCATTGAGCAAGTCAAAAACCTGGAAGTTATTATTGATGCTAACCAAAATCTTAATTCACAAATTACTAAAATCACCAAAACATCCTTCTACCGTTTTCCTGAAAATCTTAGTGTTATCTCTCAGGCAGATTCAGAAACTCTTGTCCATGGCTTTATCACCAGCAATCCAAATTACTGTATTGTCCTTTTTACTTCTCTTCCTGCTGAATTCAACAGCTACAGTTTAACAAAAAATATTTTGACTAGAACTAGAAAGTTTGACTATGTCTGTCCAGTATTTAACATGCTTCACTAGCTACCTGTCCATTATAGAATTTGTTTATAAAGCACTAAATGGCCCCTGAATATATATCTGACATGCTTCCATTTTATCGGCCAGGCAGAGCTTTCAGACTTTCCTCTTTTCCAAAGTTAATTCCAATCATGCAACAGATTATTTAGTGCTAATACCTCTAAAATTTGGAGCAGTCTACAGCTGATTTGTAGCTTGCACTAATACTGTCCTGTTTTAAGAATAAAACATTTTTTGTGTATCTTTTAACTAGTCTCTCTCTCTCTCTGTCTGTCTCCCTCTGTGTGTGTGTCTGTAATATCTACCTCTATCCATGTTCAAATCAGTGCTTTACTGTTTTATCACTGTGTAATGTGCTTTCAATTGCTTCTGTTTTATAATGTGCTCTAAAATAAACTTGATTTGACTTAAAGAATTCATATATTAACATATTTTTCTCAACCTCTGAGACATGTCTTATCCTCTTACTGCTCTGCAGATGGTCAGCCAGCTTCTGCTGCTTCATTCTCCTCAGGAAGTGCAGTGTGATCTTCAGAAATGCCTCTCTGCTGCTCCTTCTATGCTCTTCCTCTTCACCATCCAACACCTCCTCATCCTCCCTCTGACTCTCTAAGCATTCTGGATAATCTGAATTTAGAATCTTCTGCATCTTCTTGAGCTCATTTTTCACAAAAGTGACGATGTTCTCCTCCAGCAGCTGGAACAGAATACTATATGAATGACACAATCAAACTGAAATCATGAAGCAAACATCAGATCCATGTTGGACAGACTGACAATCCACTGGTCTACAAAGTGCAGCATGGAGATGATTGTGAACAGAATAGATGTAAAAGTAGTTGTTGTACATGTACAGACCATAAATATGGAGTCCAAGTGTGTTTGATGCTGCTGGGCAGACTGACCACTGGGAACCTCTGAGCTCTCCTGGTGCACTCTGTGGAGGAATCATGAAGAGTGAGCTCACATTATGTCTGTCCACTCAGAGACAAACACAAGCTAAAGGTCCATCAAGTGATATTTGGATGTGAACAGAGAATCAGATGACTCCCTGTAGTGGTAAAGCTTTACTAGTCCTGCTGATCCCACTGAGAATCAACAGCTCAGTCTGTTTGTAGCTTTCAGCTCAGTGTTTTGCTTCATCAGTCAGTTTGGTTTAGTCCCAACAGCTCTGAACAACCCTCCATACAGCTCTCCCTCCCTCACTGTACACTGCTGAAGTGCCCTGGAGCAAGGCAGCTACAACCTCCAGCTGCTCCAGTGGAGCTGCTCAGTGTCTGCTTGTATCAGACTGGTTGAACTGGGCAGCTCCCAGTATGTTGTGTTTGAGCAGGTTGAGGAGTATTTAGTCAGACACAGTTTGTTGTTGAGCTTCAGTCTGGCTTTACAGCAGCAGACTCTACTGACACCTGTCTGATTCATTTGATTGATTTTATTGGTCAAAAACTCGATGGAGGAAAGTATGCTGACTTGCAGAAAGCCACTGACACAGTGAATCATTCTGTACTGTTGTCAAAGTTACATTTCATGGTGTTTGGACATACTGCTGTAAAATGGTTTATTTCTTATATGACAGGAAGAACTCACTTCTGTGATGTTGAGGTGGTTCTATCAGAACCTCAGGATATTACATGTGTGGTGCTGCATGGTTCGATTTTGGTTTTTTTTATGTTTTTTTTTTATTTCTTATGTATATGAATTATATAGCATCTGCTATGACATGCAAGCTGCTCTCTGTTGATTCCACATTACTGGTATCTGGGAATGATGTCCAATGACCAATACACTTTGGTAAAACCAAGTCAATCATGTTCGGATCAAAGACATCAATTATGAATTCATGGAAAATCCTTTGTAATCCATGTAAAAGTGCCCTGAGATGACTTTGTGTTGTGATTTGGCGCTATATAAATAAAATTGAATTGAATTGAATTGAACAGAACAAAGAGTATTGTTATTGGTGCAGTGGTTTGACATCTAAATTTAGGAAAACAAACTGCAAGTGATACAACATAATATTATTCAGTATTTATTAAATGTATCCTCTTTAACTCATGTTGGTGATGAATTCAGAGGAATAGGACTGCTGCCAGTACAGCTCAGAGTAGCTGAAGCTGCATCACATGTTCAACATTATCAATGAGTACTTCACAGATAACAATGGAACATAATCAGCATGGCTATAACACCACGTTTATTATTTAATTTGATTTGTGGTGATTTAGGTTTATGTTGTATGGCTTGTGTTTTGTTTTTTAACATCTTGGAATCATGTTGGAAACAGGTATTTTCACTTTTAACATGTCTGCAATATATAAATAAAACCAGATGATGTCAGTTTTCATATGAACAATACCATGCAACATCATTAATGTCTTCCATGACAGGCTGTCTGAACATGTGATCTGTTATTTCCATATTTAAATGATGATCATGTCTCCTCCCTCTCTGACTCTATTACGACCAACTTTTCACTGATGTGGTCGGACAACACGTTGTACAAACCAGTTCTTTTCTAGCATAGTCCAACATTTACGGTCAGTTACAGCTTACATCTGATCAGGAGATGAATGTCCACTTTCAAAATCAATGAAAAAGTCCTGTGATTGGTTGCTCTTAAAGGACGGACAGCTGGGTTCAGGTCCAGGAGAGTCTGGTCTGTGCTGCTGGATCCTGAAACATCAACAGCTCTGATAAATGTGCATGTTGGATAGAAATGAAAAGTCTGTTCAGTCTTTGCAGCTTTACATTCTTACCTTACAACACCAGGTTGTCCAGGTTTAAAATGTATAGGTTCATTAATGGACCAGTCACTCTTCAGGGACACACAGCTGAGTGCAGGTTCAGGTCCAGGTGCAGGTTCAGGTCCAGCAGAGTCTGGTCTGTGTTGCTGTTCTGGGCTTCTATACAACACACACAGAGCTTTGAGTGTAAATAATGATGGTGGAGTGATGTGAGTGGAGAACAGTGATGGACAGTTAGAGATCCTCATCTCACCTCTGAGCTTTGGTCTGGCTGTCATGTTCCCCACACAGAGAGCTTTTAGAGGGAGGGACTCCCTCCTCTCTGTCCTCACACTGATCCATAGCAGAGAAACACCTTCACACAAACACAACAACACATTATTTCTCATCATTCCTCTCAGTCACATGACAAACACACAGAGCTCTGATTGGAGGAAAGCAGCTCATCCACTTCAATACTAAATACATTCATCTTACAGTTTCCATGTTGTTGGCACTTTGAGCTGCAGTGTCATATTTAACAAATCACTTTCATAATGTGCACAATGAGCCTCATGCAAGAAGCACTCGAACCAACAGATTTGTTCTTAAGTGACACGTACGAGTGATTTAAGAGAATTTGTGAAATTCACCAATTTTGCAAGATTTCTCTCTGAGATATGAATGAAACAGACAAGTTCAGAGCTGTTGTACAAGTAAAGGACAGACAGTATGACTTTCTTCACAGTTGAAATATGATAAAGAAACCAAATAAAATAAAAGGTAAAAGGTTTATATATTATGGAGGTTTAGGAGAAGATCAGCTGATCAACCTTCATCTGAAGAGGAAACAAAATAAAATAATCATAAAATAAACATCTATTGCAAGCCCCCATCCCCACCCCACCTCCCTTACAGAAAGTACAGCATGTCCAGTTATTTGTGTACAAAATACAGCAAGTGATAACTGATATGGGCTGGGTCCAGGCTGCAAGGCTGATGGCACAATATGAACTTTGTAACCAGACCTTGACCAGATCGTTGTCACATAATAAAACATTATTAAATTATAGAACTGTCCTTTGGGTCATTCTTCTGGTCCCCATCTGTCCTCTTGAGGGCAATGAAAACACTCATATAGTTTGTTTTGGGAGTAATTGGAAAAAGATCTATTCTGTCATTTTGATATGAAGATGTGTTGACATTATCATGTCACAGTGTTAGAATTATTTAAGCACAAGTCATTTATACTGGCACTGATACATACAAAACATTTCATTATCATATATAATTTTGTTATAAGTTACCCAACAATAAATAAAACTAGATCCACCAGCTACAATAGTAAAATGCTACTTACACATCGATGTATCAGTAATAATTAGGGCTGTAGTCTGCTGGTTGACTGGTTGATTATTTGGTCGATATGCTGTTGTCCGACTAAATTCTCATTGGTCAAATAATAAGAAAAGAAGTGCGACATCAGTAGCCTTCCAGGATTAATAAATTATTTCCCACAGCAGGATGGACAGACTAACAAATTACCTGTGAAAATAGGGAGGTTTTCAAAACACCTCCATTGTTTTCACAACTTTAAACTCGCCCAACCTAATGGAGACTGCTAAGTCTAAGTGTACTTAACATTTACTGAATATTTACTGAATCAGTGTTTCTCCTGTGATAATATCAACAAACCCCCACAGGCCAAAGCACATTTTTTAAAGCCAAAAATAATGCTAAATATCAGTAGTATACCTCTGTGTAGGAATAGGGCAGTGTGTATATGTTTGCATAGCAAGAGGGAAAAAGCAGCAGGAAAGTGACAGTGGATGCGAGTGGAGCAGAGGAAAAGGTTAGTTCTCAGTATGGCAATAAATGTACAGTACAGTGTAACAGTTAATAATACTAAATACTAAAACGTCAGGTCTGTTGTTTCCCCAAGTAGCTCCAAAGTGTATGTACAATTTCAGTCGACAAATTTTTCAGCCCTACTACAGCCCTAGTAATAACAATCCAGTAATACAATGTATAATCATTTTTCAAGCTGACAAATTCCTCAAACAATCACTAAATGTCTGTAAAAAGACCAAGAGAAATCAACCAAAGATCCACTTACTGAACTTTTTCTTGTGAACTTCATGCAGCTCTCTGAACAGGTCTGTGAAGAAAATGAGCTTCAGTTCAAGTTCACCTCAGGTGAAGTGAGGTGAAGCTGCTTTGTGTGGGTGTGTGTGTCTGTGTGTGTGCCACACCTTCACCTCTTCACTAACCGTATGCAGTCTGATTGGTTGGGCCGAGTCTTAGTCTGAGCTGCGTTCATGAAGAAGTGCACATAATCCTTTTGATGTGAGATAACATGCTCTGTTTATCGTTGATTAAAACCAACTTCATTGTATGAAGACAAGCAACTCTGTTTTCTGTCACAAACTGTTTCATCCAATAAAACTCAAACAAGAACTGAGTGAAATCTTTCTTTAATTTGTCTGCACTGATATTTATGTATTAATGCTGCTAATATCCATATCAGTCCAGACAGAAATGATCAGAACAATGTTCTTCCAGACACTATGTGCTGGATGTGAATGTTAGTTGAGTTTGGCTCCATCTGGTGGGAGGATGAGGAATGATTATGTGTCACACAGAATGTTTGTCAGCTTCTAAATGTTGGAAATATTGTGGCAGTCAAAGGTGACTAATAATTTATATTTAATAGAACAGACTGAAGATGCTTGAAAATGATTCTTTGTGTAAATATATTCCAAGTCTTGCAGGGTGTATATATTCAGGGCTGTAGCCAGGATTTTAGAAATACCCAGAATACAACATAAATAATATGTATCATTATTTAGATTTTTATTATTTTATGTGTTAATGTAATTATCCAATTATGCGCTATAGTTTGTACATTTTATTAAACATGAAGGACTAAATGTTTCAAAATGTCCTCCACACTGCCAGGAATTAATTATGGTGGAGAAAATCAAAATCTATAAATAAGTTATTTGAATAGTAAATTTTAAAAAATAAATAGAAACATAGTAAATAGAAATGAGACAAAATTGAATAAAAGGAAGGAAAGGTTTCAGTGAAAGATATGATATGAATGAAGAGTCGAAAATGTAATTAAATAAAAAAAAAACCCGGGAGGTCTGAGGCCAGCTGAGAAAATGAGCAGCTGTAACTTATGTGTGTGGGAACTTGAGTGCTGAGGTTCACATAAGTTTTTATCTTTGAATCTACTGACATTTACACATTTTATTCAGACATCATCATCATCATTTACAAATACACATTCACAAATATCTTCATGGTTGTACAAAGACTCACAGGCTTTGCCTGATTTTTAAACGTCATTTCACAAACTCCTGAACAGTGCAGGATGGTGTTGTAGTTTGTCACTCCGACCACCAGAGGGTGTTAATATTCATCAGCATTTTTCATTGTATCTCAGTCAGTATTAATATCATTAATGTCCTGAGGACACAGAGAAGCTGAGGAACCGTGGTAGAGCCCAAACCTAAGCCCAGCACACAGAGGCTGAGTGAATGTGGTGTTGAAGGTGTGGAGGTGGATCAGTGTGTCAGCAGAGACTCTGTAGAAGGACAGAGTGCCAGCAGGATAGTTCACATACACTGCCACTTTGTTAGAGACAGAGGAGGAGGAGGTGATGATGGATGTTACTCTGTTATTGTGACAGACAGAGTACCGATCATCGGAGCAGGTCAGACTCCAGGACTGATCATTCCTTCCAAACATACAGTCATCACTTTCTCCTTTCCTTTTGATTCCTCTGTAAGTCACTGATACAAAAACCAGCTCTCCACTCCACTCAACCTCCCAGTAACAGCGACCAGTCAGATCATTTCTACACAACAGCTGAGGCCGGTCATCAAATCTGTCTGGATGATCAGGATATGGCTGATTTTCTCTCACATGTGTCACCTTCCTGTTGTTGTCAGACAGTTTGAGTTTTCTGTTTGCTGTGTTTGGATCCGGTGTGAGTTCACAGAAATCTGATGGAGAGAATGAGACACAATACAGCTGCAGTTATTGATCTATCATCTGTTTGATGATTACATAATTTCATCCTCAGTAAGATGTTAATGAGTGATGTCACAGTTTGAAGTTTGCTTTGTTTTCATGAATCAAATGAAAAACACACTTACACTTCCTCAGACCTGGTGTCAACCATCGGACTCCAGCAGGATGCAGCCTGAAAGGAGGAGAGAGGTCAGAGCAGCACGTTCTCTTTCAGCATGCAAACATGGACATGACATCACTCTATGTCACTCTAAGTCAACAATATGTTTCCCATACACATGATGACTATCAATCACAGCTACATTCAGCCAATCAAAAACAGGTGTCTCAAAGTCAAATCACATCAACAATGACACTTTTGAGACTCAGCAGTTTGTATTCTGAAGGACTGGACAGGACTGTTTAAACTGATTCACACTAACATGAAAGTAAGAAAGTGCCTGTTTCTGTTTGTCTTTCCTGAGAAATCTTTGGACTACTGACAAGTTATTTCATCTCACACAGGTGTGGAACATTCCTGCATGCTGGTTACAGCTAACAATCAGCTGCAGTCTGATGTCTATGAGGTGATTTCACTGCAGCTTCCTGTTTTTCATTTTATGTCCAATTGTCTGTCCATATCTGAGAGTGTCGACCTGTCTGTCCATACCTGAGAGTGCCCAGTCTCCAGTGTGGATCCTTCAATCCAGCAGACAGCTGTTTCTCTCCTGACTCTCCTGGATGATTGTAACTCAGGTCCAGTTCTCTCAGATGGGAGGGGTTGGATCTCAGAGCTGAGGCCAGAGACACACAGCCTTCCGCTGTGATCAGACATCCTGACAGACTGCAGACACACAAAACAACACACCTCAAATGATCTGAGATCACTGCAGGACCAGAAGTTAGTGTGTTTATTACTGTCATCACCAATGTGTGTCTTTAATTTTTAGAGTTAAAATTAACATTTACATTCACTACTTCTCATTTCAAAATGACCAACCACTGTAATGCTTTTATTGTGTAGCAGGTCTACAGCTTCCTGAGACCTTAGTAAACATGATGTTAGTGACTGCTAATGCTTCACTGCATTAAAATAGGTCTAAATAAAAGAATAGAGAATTGCTCACAGTCAAATACAGAACAGGAATCCCAACTAATGTGGCATATAAGGACAGAACGTTGTTGATATAAAAGTAAAAACTAACAGTAAGGAAACATTTCTGACTCCTTCACTCACACTCACTGACTCTACATCACACGGTTTCAGTGACCATCCAAAGTTATAAGGTTGTTAACAGCACAGATACTCCCCTGACATTACAAAAAATTATAACTGTTACCAAAAACTGTTGGTTGATAACTGTCTGTATGTGTTTTACTTAGGGACAGTTACACAGTTCAATATTCAGTTTTTGAGTCTTAAAACTCCGCTCTGATATTTCAGGTTCCAACTACAGAGATAGGGCAAAACTAATGACAATATGTTAAAAGAAAGTTATTATTATTATTATTATTATTATTATTATTAGTTAAATTAAGTTAGGATCTAAACGCACAACTGGTGCTACTCATATAAATCACAGTTTAAATAGTGATCGGTTGAACAGGTTGATAAATCCTGACCTGAGAGTTTCCAGTGTGCAGTGTTGACTCTCAAGTCCAGTAGCCAGCAGCTTGACTCCTGAATCCTGCAGGTTGTTGTTACTCAGGTCCATCTCTTTGAGAATAGATGACTGGGAGCTGAGAATGGAGGACAGAGCTGCACAGCTTCTCTCTGATATGTTACAGTCACTCAGTCTGAAAAGACAATAATGAACAAGACAGCATATAACACACATTTGTGTTGAAATAAATGGACACTTTGATTGTAAACCAGTCAGAGATGTAACCAGAATAAACAGTAATTCAGTAATATAGATCACATGGTATCAAAACATGATGAGCTTTAATGCATCAGAGTTGATATATTGATGCTGGACAGTACATGAATATATTCTACACTGAAATTTAAAATCCTGATTCTGAAATACTGACAAGAGAGAGACTGTTTAAACTGTAGAGTGACAAACATGATCTGACCTGAGAGTTTCCAGTGCAAAGTGTGGACTCTCCAATCCAGCAGACAGGAGCTTCACTCCCGAATCTTGCAGGTTGCTTTTACTCAGGTCCAGCTCTCTCAGACTAGAAGACTGATCGCTGAGAACTGAGGATAGAGCTTCAATACTTCTCTCTGATAGGTTACAGCCACTGAGTCTGGAGAATAAATATGAAATGATGTTTAACAAATTGTCTCGCCATTTAAAAGCTCTCTTTAAAGATCTTTTCAATAATTTCAACTATCTATGTACTTACAGAGCTTTGTTGGAGGCTTTGACCACTGGCAGCAGCCTCAGAAGAGCCTCCTCTGAAGCAGAGTATTTCTTCAGCTCAAACAAGTCCAGATCTTTTTTTGATGACAGTAAGATGAAGACCAGAGCTGACCACTGAGCAGGAGACAGTTTATCTGTGGAGAGACTTCCTGAACTCAGGTACTGTTGAATCTCCTCCACTAGAGAACAATCATTCAGTTCATTCAGACAGTGGAACAGATTGATGCTTCGCTCTGCAGACAGACTCTGACTGATCTTCTCCTTGATGTACTCAGCTGTTTCCTGATTGGTCTGTGAGCTACTTCCTGTCTGTGTCAGCAGACCTCGTAAGAGAGTCTGATTGGTCTGCAGTGAAAGACCCAGGAGGAAGCGGAGGAACAAGTCCAGGTGTCCATTTGGACTCTGTAAGGCCTCGTCGACAGCACTCTGGTAGAAGTGTGTCTCTGCCGATTTATCTTTTCTTGTTTCAGACTTCTGGGATGTTGTTTGTTTTTTTAGCAGCAGATTAACACCAGACTTCATGAATGTCAGACGGACATGAAGAGCAGCCAGACACTCCTGAACGCTCAGATGGACGAAGCAGAACACCTTGTCCTGGTACAGCCCTCTCTCCTCTTTAAAGACTTGTGTGAACACTCCTGAGTACACTGAGGCTGCTCTGATATCGATGCCACACTCTTTCAGGTCTGATTCATAGAAGATCAGGTTGCCTTTCTGCAGCTGCTTAAAAGCCAGTTTTCCCAGAGACTCAATCATCTTCTTGGTCTCTGGACTCCAGTGTGGATCTGTCTCAGCTCCTCCGTCATACTTAACTGTCTTCAGTTTGGCCTGAACCACCAGGAAGTGGATGTACATCTCAGTCAGAGTCTCAGGCAGCTCTCCTCCATCTATGCTTTTCAACACATCCTCCAGAACTGTAGCAGTGATCCAGCAGAAAACTGGCATGTGGCACATGATGTGGAGGCTTTGTGATGTCTTGATGTGGGAGATGATTGTGCTGGCCTGTTCTTCATCTCTGAATCTCTTCCTGAAGTACTCCTCCTTCTGCGGGTCAGTGAACCCTCTGACCTCTGTCATCATGCCGACACACTCAGGAGGGATCTGATTGGCTGCTGCAGGTCGTGTGGTTATCCAGAGGCGAGCAGAGGGAAGCAGTTTCCCCCTGATGAGGTTTGTCAGCAGCACATCCACTGAGGTGGACTCTGTAACATCAGTCAGGATCTCATTGTTGTGGAAATCCAGAGGAAGTCGACACTCATCCAGACCGTCAAAGATGAACACAACCTGGAACTCTTCAAACCTGCAGATTCCTGCTTCTTTGGTTTCAGTAAAGAAGTGATCAACAAGTTCCACCAAGCTGTACTTTTTCTCTTTCAGCACATTCAGTTCTCTGAAAGTGAATGGAAATGTGAAGTGTATGTCCTGGTGGGCTTTGTCTTCAGCCCAGTCCAGAGTGAACTTCTGTGTTAGGACTGTTTTCCCAATGCCAGCCACTCCCTTTGTCATCACTGTTCTGATTGGTTCATCTCTTCCAGGTGAAGCTTTAAAGATGTCTTCTTGTCTGATTGTTGTTTCTGGTCTGTCTGGTTTCCTGGATGCTGTTTCAATCTGTCTGACCTCATGTTCATCATTGACCTCTGCAGTCCCTCCCTCTGTGATGTAGAGCTCTGTGTAGATCTGATTCAGAAGAGTTGGATTTCCTGCTTTAACAATCCCCTCAAACACACACTGGAACTTCTTCTTCAGGTTAGACTTGAGTTTACGTTGACACCTTCCAACATGAGTCCCTGAATGAACACACAAGAAATAAGGTCAGTGAATGAAGTATAAAGCAAATATTTCAGCATTACATTTTCCCAATGATTTCATAATATCTTGGGGTGAAACTACCTTTGAACATCTCATAATGGGTACCAGGGCACTTGATGATGCTATGAGCCAAATTAAATCATCTATCTCTCCCCTTGATCCACTTCCTGCAACCTTTTAGTCAGTTTTTTTGCCACCTAGCAGATGATATCCTTATTGCTAACTGTTTGCTCTAGACTGATTTTTACTTAAAGACCTCTGCTGTTAGGCATATTACAAAACAACAGTCTTGACCCTGCTATTTCAAGCAACTAATGGCCCATTTAAACCATAGTAAAATAATCAAGAAGGTTGTCTCTTCAATTACACCAGGCTATAACAAATTCCAGTCTGGTTTCTGGCATCTTCACAGGACTGAAACTACAATGGTTCAAATCTTATCTGGACTTTCAGTTTCTCTGGATGACTTCATATCTAACAGATTTGACGTACTGTATGAAATCCTCATTTATCCAGCATTTTAAATCTTTAGAAATCATTTTACTGCTCTGCAGACGGTCAGCCAGCTCCTCCTGCTTCATTCTCCTCAGGTAGTGCAGTGTGACCGTCAGAAAAGCCTCTCTGCTGCTCCTCCTATGCTCTTCCTCCTCACCATCCAGCACCTCATCATCCTCGCTCTGACTCTCTAAGCAATCTGGGTAATCTGAATTTAGAACCTTCTGCATCTTCTTCAACTCGTTCTTCACAAAAGTGACAATCTTCTCCTCCAGCAGCTGGAACAGAATACTACATATTAATGACACAATCAAACTGAAATCATGAAGCAAACATCAGATCCATGTTGGACAGACTGACAATCCACTGGTCTACAAAGTGCAGCATGGATATGATTGTGAACAGAATAGATGTAAAAGTGGTTGTTGTACATGTACAGACCATAAATATGGAGTCCAGGTGTGTTTGATGCTGCTGGGCAGACTGACCACTGGGAACCTCTGAGCTCTCCTGGTCCACTCTGTGGAGGAATCATGAAGAATGAGCTCACATTATGTCTGTCCACACAGAGACAAACACAAGCTAAAAGGTTCATTCAGTGATATTTGGATGTGAACAGAGAATCAGATGACTCCCTCTAGTGGTAAAGCTTTACTAGTCTTGCTGATCCCACTGAGAATCAATGGTGCAAAGAAAACTGGTGCAAGGCAGCTAGAACCTCCAGCTGCAAACTGTTTGAACTGTGCAGCTCCCAGAATTCTGTGTTTGACTGTGTGAGTATGAGGCAGTGTGCTGCTAAAAAAAAAGAGCATTTGAGCCTAGAGAATCAGTAAAAATTAAGACTGGAGATCTCACTGTGAGTCTGATAGAAACACATAATTTGGTTAAGATAGCCGTCTGAAATTCTCACCTTTGATCAGCAGAATGGAGTCCATCTTTGAAGAGTAAAGGAAGTTCCATAGACGATGAAAACAAAAATAATGTGCACTTAAGGTGGAAATTATGAATCACTTTGCTGAATTTCTTATTTTAATTCAATTTAGTTCAAATATTTGATGTCACTGACTTCGTAGTTCATTCATTTTCCTTCTAAACTAAGCATTCACATCACCATTCATAACAACCAGATGTTACCTGAGCACTGGACCCATTCAGGGCTGCATGCTCTCTCCTTGGATCTTCTTACACTAACAAACCCACAACAGCTCTCTTAACACCTATAAGTATGACACAACTATGATAGGTCTCATGTTAAACTGGTGCACAGACAATCTGCAGCTTAACTCCTTCAAAACTCACAAATTTACCATCAACTTTAGGCACAAACCACACTCTAAGATAACAGGAAATGTAGAGTGAGATAACACCTCCCCCTCCGCTTCTACACAAGAATAAATTAAAAGTCTGGTGCAACAGTTCAGACAGACAAACCCATTTAAGACTCCAGAAGATTGTCAGCAATGTTTCTAAAATCATGGATACCCACCTTTATTGAATTCCTGTACCAATAACAAACTTTAGTTAGTGCTCAAAAACTCAAAATCTCAGACTGCACTCATTCAGATCACCTTCTGTTCTAGCCATTATCCTCCAGAAGGTGCTATAACGCACTGCCCACCAAGACAAACTAATTGAAAAACAGCTTTTTCCCCACTGCAATATGGACCTTAACCTCCTTGGCACCTTTGCCATTCAATCTGTATGTAGCTAGATAAAGATAAACAGTTGATGCCATTAAGCCGTTGCAGAAGAAGAGAACACAATGAGATAACATCATTAAAAGAGAGACAGTCAAAGCTGCAATGTTGGAAAACCATGTGGAAAACATATAACATTTCTGTTTGTTTCATGTATTATCTGAGGACTGCTACAGTCTCCTCATCGCTCCACACAGATCTGATGTTTTCAGCTCTTCAGTGACGTTTGCTGGATAGCAGTCTGCTGGATATTTCACATTAACTGAACTCTATCTGCTCAGCAGCTAACTTTGATCAATAAAAATCCTGCAGCCAATCACAGCTGAGTAACATACAGCTTCAGCTTGTTTCAGCTGTCCATCAAAACTGATGCCTTTGCATCATTTATGCCCTTTAACAGGTTGGACAACAGTCCACTGAAGTATAATAAAATTTTAAAGAAGTATAAATGGAGTTTCTCTTCTAATAAGACTTTCATGACTTCGTACACTAACTTGATGTGGACTTACTCTTTCTCTCCAGGTCCAGGTCCAGCAGAGTCTGGTCTGTGCTGTTGGATCCTGAAACATCAGCAGCTCTGATAAATGTGCATGTTGGATAGAAATGAAAAGTCTGTTCAGTCTTTGCAGCTTTACATTCTGACCTTCCATCAGCAGGTTGTCCAGGTTTAAAATACATAGGGTCCTCCATGGACTGGTCACTCTTCAAGGACACACAGCTGGGTGCAGGTCCAGGTCCAGGTCCAGGTCCAGGTCCGGGTCCAGGTCCAGGTCCAGGTCCAGGTCCAGGTCCAGGTCCAGCAGAGTCTGGTCTATGCTGCTGCTTCTTTGTTCTTCAACACAACACACACACAGAGCTTTGAGTGTGAATAATGATGGTGGAGTGATGTGAGTGGAGAACAGTGATGGACAGTTAGAGATCCTCATCTCACCTCTGAGCTTTGGTCTGGCTGTCATGTTCCCCACACAGAGAGCTTTTAGAGGGAGGGACTCCCTCCTCTCTGTCCTCACACTGATCCATAGCAGAGAAACACCTTCATACAAACACAACAACACATTATTTCTCATCATTCCCCTCAGTCACATGATGAACACACAGAGCTCTGACTGGAGGAAAGCAGCTCATCCACTTCAGTACTAAATACACTCATCTGACAGTTTCTATGTTGTTGGCACTTTGAGCTGCAGTGTCATATCTAACAAATCACTTTCACAATGCTCACAATGAGCCTCATGCAAGAAGCACTCAAACCAACAAATTTGTTCTTAAGTGACACGTAGAAGTGATTGAAAAGAATCACTCTGTGTGCAACAGGTCACCTGTTTGTTATATAGAAAAGCGTTTAAGTTGATGAAGTTATTGTAAGTTCTCAACGCCACATCAGAAGATTTAAATAGTTCATGAATTTACCACTGCTGAGCCAAATGCATAAATTGCATACAGCCCCTCTCCCAGTCTATAGACACAAGCATGGATGCTGCTGCTGTGTGACAGCCACAGCTGTTCATTAAAGTCAGAGGAAAGGAGCTACATTACACATTTATCAGCGTCACACAGAGTCTGAAAGCTCTGGCCAGATTTAACCCCTTCCTCCACCACTGCCAAACACAATCTGTATAATGTATTATTACGATATATATTTTTTGACCTGTTTTTACTTCAATGTTTGTACTTTTTATGGACTGTAACTCTATTTTTACTCAGCATGTGACCCAGATCTGTTCTCTTTGTTTCTTCTTCTTGTAAATAACAAATCAAGTGATTTGAACTTGAAGCTGTCACTAATACAGACAGAGCAGGTTGTTGTTTTTCTCCACAAAGAAGACAAATGTTGGAAGTTATTGATCTGTGAATGCTGACTCAGTACTGTCAGCTGTTATTGGACACTTTGAACAGTAACACTAAAATGGAGGAAAATAACACAAGTCGACATGGTTGCTTTGTGTTGACTGTTAGTAGAGTTCTGAACTACAGATTTCTGCTGTTTCTACTGGAACTAAACTAACAAGATGAACAAAGAGTCATTAAAGAGTCAAACAGTGAAAACTGTCACAATACAAAGTGAATAAAGTTACAATAAATACCTTTAGACGGAGAAAAGAAGCTGCAACACGAAGAGCACAGAAAGAGGAAGTAACAACAGGAAATAACCAGAGAGAGGGGGTGTATGAACTGCAGAATGTCAATTTCACTATCAGATCAGTCTTTTTTATGTTGTTGTTGTTGTTGTTGTTTTTAAATCATAAAAATATCAGCAGTTCTAGATAATTTAATGCTGATATTTTTAATGACATATTTTAATTTATTTACAGTTTATTAAAATGACATTTTCTGTGAAAGTGAGCACACTTCAGTTTTCAAACACACTACAAACAGCACAGAGAAGAAATGAGGACAGAAGAAGAAACTTTCAAAAAAATGTCAGGTTGGTCACAAAGAGACAAACAAAAAATGTTCATGAAAGTCTCCAGAACAATCATGAGAGAAACAGCTTTGAATAGCTACTGAATATACACACACCATCATCAAAGTCCACTGCTAAATTTATACTGGGACCAGTTATAAAAACTGTGAAACTGAAGTGTTGGAGGAACAGAAACATGAGCGTCTGCTGCCACCTGCTGTTCACTCACAGCATCACATCCTGTCAGAGGAGGAGCTGTTTGCTTCACTCACACTTTCAAAACATGAACAGGAACATTTAGGCTTTAAAGAGAAATGAAGATGTTTGAAATAATCAGATCCGGTGGTGTCACTGAGCCTCAGCGGCTCTCTGTGGATCAATAAACTCCACCAGTGTTCAAATACAGAGACAGTGTTGCTGTGAAGGCAATCACTTATTAAACATATATCAGATATGTTATAAAGTTCCTTTAGAAATATCACATGATGTAATTTTAGACTTTGGTGATGATCCAGAATGTTTAAATATTTAAATATGTTTAGTTTGCAGAGTTGAACTACTTCACTGTAAAGTCCATTCTCAGTGTTTGTGCTCTGGAGGCTTCAAGTTTCCACATCAACACTTGTGTAAGTCGCATACTGGACCACGATTGGCTCCAAAAGTGAAAATTGGCTCTACTAAAGTGTTTGATGTTTTTAGGCAAAAACATTCATTTATTCCCATTCAAGTTAGCAGATAGCTAACTGGAAGTTAGCCACTCGGCTGGAAGAGGTCTCCAGTGAGCATGCTCAGTATGCATTTACCCGGCCACACAAGATTAAAAACTCTGTATATGTGAAATACCAAGAGATTTGTCTGGTGGTGAAAGGCTTAATCAGCACACAAAACATTTTTTAATGTGATGCTTGAATGGTTGAAGGTAGCTTTTCCAGATGAAGTTTATCTTGCACATTGTTTTGTACCAGAAACAACACATTTGTTTTTAGCTAAAACCTCAAACAAAATAACAGATTGCTGCTGAGTAAAGTTAACCCGATGTTGTGTGTTGATATATTGACCCAAACTGGTCCCAGTAATTTTTTTTAGTGTGTACTGGAGTAGAAGTACAAAGCAGCACACAATTGAAATACTCAAGTTGTCACACCGTTTTTGTTCTGTCTTCATGTTCTGTCTTGTCATTTCCTGTTTTATTTTGAAAAGTTAATCCCCTCGTTTCAGGTCACTTGCCCTTCCTCATGTGTCTGATTACCCTGAGTGTTTCCACCTGTTCCCTCACCTGTTCCCCGTTCCCTCGTCACTTCTGTCTGTGTATTTAAGACCTGGTTTTCACTTCTGTTCTTGTTGGTTCATTTTGTTTCATGTCCTGGTCCATGTTCATGCTCAGGATCTGGTTTGTTGTTTTTGCTCTCGTCCATGTTCAGGTCAAGTTTTGCGCCTTAAAATAAAGGTTTTTGTTTTTTTTTGATACCAGCACACCGTACGGACAGAATGAACCCACAATGACAGAACAGAAAACAAGATTGTAAATACACAGACAGAACTGACAAGGGAACATGTGGAACACGTGAGGGAATAGGTGGACACACATGAGGAAGGGCAAGTGACCTGAAACAAGAGGATTAACTTTTCAAAATAAAACAAGAAATGACAAGCCAGAACATGGAGACAGGACAAAAACCCAACTAAACATCACCACTGCGTGACACAAGTAAACTACCTCAAAATTGTACTTAAGTGCAGTTCTTGAGTAATTGCACTGGTCATCCCATCACTTCCACTGTAAGGTCATTATGAAGGGATCTTCTACTGGTCAGTATGAACAGGAGGAATGATTACAGCAAGAAAAAACAGGTTTCACTATTTATTTGGGCTCCTGACTGTTTGTTTAAGACAGAATTGAAAAATTTGCTGTTTCTTCCTGTTTACAGAGTTTCTGCCTCTAACAGGAAGATGTTGTTACCTTTGTTCAGCTGAGCTAGGATGAACTTCCCCGGAGGCCCTGAACACACTGATGGTACAGTTACAGATTTTTTTGGGGGGAAGAGCCAAAGTCAAAGATGGAGAGACAAAGAGAGGAAGGGGTGTATCTACACCTTTCCCCCCCTCAAAGCTGTTCCCCCCAGGGTGCAATTTTCACCTTTTGTTGGAGGTGACTGCAATAGGAGGAAAAAAAAAAAACACCTCTCTGCTGCCACAAATAGACACCAGCTACACTCCTGCACTGCAGCTTTGTGCTAATTTTTTAATTCCCCACTCGGTGATTATAATGCTTTATCTCAGCAGTAATATAAGATAAATGAAATTGTATAGTAATAACTCAGAGCGCCGTGGTGCACAGATCACACGTTTTTATAGACGCCGAGGGCTCCGCAGCAGATGTGGTGCCAACACTTAATTTTCAGCCTTTGTTAATGAACGTGGGGGATTATGCTTCTATTATGGAGCAATTAGCAAAAAATAAAAGATAAGCTGGGAGGGAGGAGTGCATGTAATCACATTCACTTCATGGCTAATAAAACAATGACAGACCAGACGGAGTCAAAACACGACCAAATGTCTCATTTGGTGCTTTTTATAAACAGATTTAATGTGAACATGCGGAGCTGCAGCTAAGAGGAAGAGGATTATGACTCTTTTGTGGTTTGGAATATTACAGTTTTATCCAACTGGTTACTGACAGGGATCAATACTGAGTCCACATGTTCAAAACTCCAACATAACAGCAACAATTATGGAGCAAACTGTGACACATTTGCATTGTTTTCACACAGAAAGCATTCAGTGACTGCAGCCTTCAATACTTTTCTCACTCAAACACAAACAAGCAACAAAACTCTTCAGTTTATGTTCAGACACTAACATGTATTCATATGGATCAGAACCACGCTGAAATACATCTATATTCAACCAAAAAACAAGACGTACTGTCAGAAATAAAGCCCACTGAAAGCTTTCCTGCTGCATTTCAATGACTTATTATATACTGACAGCTCAGACATTATTATAAAAAATATGAATAATATATGTATTTAAGATTAAGTGGTGTTTTTGACCACCATTGTTGATGCAGTGGAGCGTGTTTTGTTTATATCTCTTGGTTGGTTTCATGTTATTCTACTGATGGACATTTGGAAAGGTAACATTGGTGCACAATGCAAGTTTTAAAATATCAGCCAACCTTCTCTGAAAATGTTATTTAAGGAAGAAAATGCATTTAATTTGTTTGTTCGGCCTCAAGGATGCAAGGAAACTGCACAGAGGACCTTTAAGGACAAATATATAAGGAATCTACAAAACTGCAGTAACACGACCAAATGTGATTTACCTCCATGTTTTTATTATAAACAGTGTGTGTGTGTGTGTGTGTGTGTGTGTGTGTGTTGCTGCGTCGGCATCAGTCCACCTACAGATGGTCGGACTCTCACTCGTCTGTCACACTCTGATTGGCTGCTTCGCTGCTGCTGCTGGAAGCTTCTGCACCGAACCTGACAGACATTTCACAGGAAACACACACAAACACACACACACACACATACACACACACATATATATACTGTCTGTGCTCCATATATACAGTAAAAATCCTTTGGTTAAAATCAATACCAGGTTAATGTTGTTTTGAGACAGTTTTTATTATTTATTTTGTTTGTTAATAACTTCTGTATCTTCTTATATGCACATCATTTTGTGCAAAAAAGTAAATATTTGTGACTCACAACAGCATGTTACTAAAGTTAATCTGATGTTTTTGTTGTTTTGCTTTATTGACCCAAACTGGGTGAAATTTGAGCCCAGTGATTCTTTTCATGTGTATGAAGAGCAGCATATCAATAATAACATCACACACCAGAAGACATCAAAGTGATAAAGTCAGTATAAAGTCAGATTATGGACTATTATAAATCTGGTTTCATTAAGAATAATAAGGTTGCTATAAAGTCACAGTAAAGAGCACCAAAGTCATGACATCACTTCCTGTCTAGCCTCCATTCAGCTTCTGTAACTCAACTCTGCTCCACTACAGCTGTCAGGAGTAAAAACCTTTGTTATTTTAACAAAGTTAAATCATTTCTAAATACAGCTCACATGAAAATGTGCAGCAGGTAAAGGCTGCAAAACACAAAAATGATATTAAATAAAAGACTAGATTTTATTAAATTACCACCCTGAGATAAACATACAGAGAGAAAAACACAACATACTGTTGAGTAAAGTTTGGTTAAAGCTGGCTTTCTATTTATTTGTGTTTTTACCATGTCGATGAGCGGGACCCTGTGATGATATCATCATGACAAAACTGTATGTTTGTTTATTAAAACTTTTATCCAAAACAACAAATATTTATTGTCTTGAAATGTGTTTTTCTACCTCACTGACTTCCTTTTAAATCATCACATTTTCCTGCATTCATTGTACCAGTCATGTTTGCTATATTATTATTATTATTATTATTATTGTTGGTTTTTGTTGTTTGTTGTTTTTGAAAAGTGACATACAAATAATGGTTGATAAAAATAATAATAATTATTATTATTAAAGTTTCCAAAGATACATAATCTATCAGACTAGAAGCCTGATAGAAAAAGCAAAAGTCATAAACATAATGAATTCATAATTAATTAAAAATTAATAGTTAATTATTTTCATCTGAAGGAACAATGCAGCCATAAAAAAACTGAGTCTTTGTTTAAATATTTAAACATTATATTCTAACTTCTATAAAGTTACTTCTGGATAAATTCAGGAGCAGTTTTCTGGTTTCCTGCTAAATAAATCTGTCAGAGGAAAACAGACAGAATTTAAATGATTTTAAACTGTCAGCAGGTTTGATTAATAGAAACTGACACAGAAATTCTGATTTTTAAGACATTTTGTTGACAATATATTTAGTTTACAGGAGAGAATAATACATTTTTTTAAATATAGGTTGGAATTTTTAATGCCATGTTGTTCAAACATAACCGACATTTGTCATAAATTATGCAAGATTTGAACATTTTCAAAACATTTATTGAAACAAAACATTATAAATCAGAAATTCATAATATAAAACAAATTCATACAATTAATTCACAAAACTATCTATCTACATATAAACTGTATACTACTGTTTACTTGAATAATTTAATTGTCTGCCATGTTATATATAGTTATAAGTTATGTTGAATAGTGATGTTTTACACACAAACCTCTGATTGGTTATAAAACATTCTGCATTGACACAAACCTTTGATCACTCAGTGTCTTATTCTGGATTCAATTCACACTGAACGTTAAACAAAGCTGCTCCACCTCAACGAGCCTCAACGTTAAAATCCTGAAAACATGTCAGTGACTCAGTAACAATAATACTGTTGTAGTATAATATTCTGTATATACATAATAAACAGCGGTTTCTTGATAATACTTCCATGTTTTGAGTCCAGCACCTTGATGTTTAACTTTATATTTAGTGTTTTTTTACAGTGTAATATCACTGTTTTTACTTAACTAAATGACTTGATTATTGTTTTTCTGATTATAAAATTGTGCAGCCTCTTCAGATCCAGTATGTGTGTCAGTGTTGAACCACTAGAGGACGCTGTGCTGTTTGTTATGAGCTGACTGTCCCAGCAGCTGAATGTTAAAACTTTATTAAAGCAGGAGGAGAGTTCATTGTCAGCTTTTACACTCACACAGATCCACTAATCCACTCTAATCTGAACAACAGACAGAAAACAACTCAGAACCAGTCATTTCTCTCTAAATTCTGTGGAAATTAATGGAAAGAATTGTGTAAGTTAGTGCTAATCAATCATAGAGTAAATTCCCACTAATCTATTTGAGTTTGTAAAAGTTGTAAAATGTTATCCCTCGTCTGTCTGTTTGTAATCCATAAATAAATATCATATTCTCTGTGACCAGGCCTTAATTGTTTAAATGTTTCTGAGATGAAGAGTCAATAGTGAAGCATTGATTTAACATTGTTAAAGATGAAACCAGTGGTTTCCAACCTTTTTGTCTTTTGGCGTCTTACAAAAAGCAGTGTGTAGTCGGGGTCACATTTCACATGTCTATGAGTTGTTAACAGCTCCACCAAATAGTGATTTTTCCCTCTAAACTTCTCACATGCTTTCATTTCAATAAATGTTCAAATGATCCAATATTTCAGCAAAAATCAAAGATATCAAAACATTGTTTCTTCTTCTTTCCTCCTGTAAACAGTAACAGTGAGTAGAAGGTAGATCTCAGCAGGTTGATCTTGAATAACAACAACCTGCAGGATTCAGAGGAGCAGCTGCTGCAGACTGATAAGACCTTCAGAAACGTCACATTTCAGCAAAAAGTCCAAAAACTGAAAACAGATTTGTGTATCAGAACTTTGTTTTTTCTTCTTTCCTCTCCCATTAATCATCTCACGACCCCTCAGATTTATCTGCTGACCCTTTGGAGGGGCCCCGACCCCTAGGTTGGGAACCAATGGACTAAACTAGCTAACTGTATATAAAGTAGTGTAGACTAGCTCCACCTCCAGCAGCTACAACAGTAACATGCTGCTCTAACACTGATGCTTCAGTATTAATAATCTAATGATGTCATATATAATAATATATCAGTCAGAGGAACCAAACCACTACTTTTACTGTAATACTTTAACTACATCAAGCTCATAATACTTATGTACTTTTACTGTGGTAGGATGTTTCATGCAGGACTTTTACTTGTAAAGGTGTGTTTAATGTTGCTGTATTGTTACTTTTAGTAAAATAAAGGCTCTGAATACTTAAAACAGTCATTGTAAATGTGTATTTGTGTTTTTTCTTCACTCACCTGTCTGTGTGAGTGTGTGAGAAACAGCACAGTGTATATTTTCTCTCTGACAGTGTGTCTCTCCTCTCTCCTCCCTCCTATAAAGTCAGTGTGTGTCTCTGGCTGCCGGGGGCTCGGCGCTGAGTTATGACATTTTTAGCATAGCTGTGCTGCAGGTGAAAACATGTCGCTCTGAAATGCAGTTTAGCTAATGGTGCACCTCCTGCAGCAATTTGTCCTCCACAACAACACATAAATTACCGTTTAGGAGATGACTGTAGGCCCCCGGCGCTCCGCTCCGCTGACTGACAGTTTTGGGCGAGTACAGCGGTGGTTCTCAAACTGAAGTCTGGAGGGGTTTCAGGGAGTCCCCGTTTAAATTTAAAGCTTAATTTACAAGAATTCCCCCAATTACAGGCTGAAAAGATCCTTTTGGATTTCACTCACAAATCCTTCAGGCAGCTGTCTGATCATGGAGAACATCAGAGGACCGTCTGATGGGCCCCTTCAGACTTTCTCTGTGTGTGTTTCCCTCCACCTGATTTAATTTATTCAATTTGTGCCAGAAATTCAATGTCTGAAGTGTAAAAGTAGTTGTGTGGATAAAAAGCAAATGTTAATAGATTGAGTGAATAAATTATGACGTATGTGAATTAAACATCACTGAAGCATTTAAAACATCAGATCTGTGTGGAGTCCCGCTCTGCAAGTTTTGCAAAACTGTGTTCTTCAAACTTTTTTTTTTTTTACAGATACAGATGTCCTACTCAGTTATAGTGATGAGCGTGATCTCCTTCTGGCCTTTGTGCATGTATCTGTACTCCAGCCTTGCAAACTGTTGGCTGGTTCACAAACTGCTGTAAAAAAATGAATGTGCTGAATGCACGTTGAAATAATGCCCCTAAATCCTGAATAATATCAATTTATCTCACATCTTAATTGGAAAAACATTTGGAATAAGGCCTAATTCTGAATATCCAAATGGAATATGCTATATCATATTCAGTATATTGTCATATATGGAATAATGGCAGAATATTAGTGTGCATGTAAACATAGCCAAAGTCTGTGGGACGAAGGAAATAAACACTAATGCATCTAACTTTTTTTGTCTTTGTTTAGCACCTTTGAAAAACTCTTTTTATTCCACATGTACAGCATCTTTTTCCAGCATAGATTCGACTATATAAGTTTAACTTTTTGTCAATTTAACAAAGTAAAAATCTACCAGGGACACAAAGTACAATAAAAATGACACATGCACCAAATACAAATACAAAAGTGCACAAATCAGTGAGAACAGTTCAAGGTTGGAAAAAACATTTTTCACTAATCATACACACACGTATATTTTTTTATTTATATTATTTTAGTCCCTTTCACACATGTCGTCTAAATCTTCAGGAACATTTCCTGCATGAAGCTAATGTGTGAATGGAAGCAGAGATCGATATTCAGAGAAATCTGTGCCGCTGGTTTCAGACCTCAAGACCTCATAACATTTCAGTTTCTCAATTTTCATGTCACCGGGAGTGAGCAAACCAATCACAAGCCTCCACTGATGACATATTTGATTACTGTTGCCTTGTCAAAACTTTTGCAGGTGATTTGTTTCACAGTCTTGTTGAATATTTAATACATTACAAGAACATCAGCACCAAACGGCTCCTCGATCGCCATGTTCCTGAAAATAATAAGAGTTTTCCACCATGTACACATACATCTAGCTCTTGTAAAGTGTTTTTATCCCAACTTATTTTTGTTCCTTTTTCATTGAAAGTATATATAATGCACTGAAAACATTAGTAATTCGCAGTTTTAACAAATGTTTTAAAGTTTGTAGCTCAACTGATTTTTTTAGCTTGTCCCTATATGATATGTAGATAAAGTTATGTTACTATAAATACAATTTGCATTATATAATAATGCATTCACATTATATACATAGACTGTCATTTCTTATGGCCTGTTAGTCAAAATTCCCTTCCTAGTTGGTATGTCAAAACATTTGATTAGAGATTCATTATCTGTGCAGCTTTGGTGATTTCTGGTATATTATGAACCTGAAACAGGATGCAACAGTGAACAATTCACCTTAAGTTCTGCACTGAGAATTAATAATTTCAGAAATAAAACATACAGTGGAGCCAAAATAAGTAAACACTGATAAAAGTCTGCATGTACATGTTACTGTAGATATTGAGGTGGAGCAACATGTTTAAGGTGATATATTTTAGATTTAACTTTGGATCCTCAGCTCCTCTTTTGTCTTAAATCAACAGTTAGTTCTCTGCTGTTAAAAGAAGATCTATATTTGCCTCACAACACTCGCAGAGGATGATGGGATTGGTTGGTGATGGACACTAATTACGACATCAGGACGTCCATGAGGAATATGACTCGGTCACCGGAGGGTTTTTAGTTTTCTGATGGGTCCATCGGGGGAGCACGGAGTCTCCTGATGGAGTGTTTGAAAGGAGAAATGAGTCTCAGGTGTGTTGCAGATATTAATGTTAACCTGTCTTTCTCACTTGTTTGTTATTTCAAAACTCCAAACTGGCTCAAAATACCAACAGATTTGTTCTTAAAGAGATTTTTTCTCAAACTAAAACTGTTCTCTGAATTTTGTACAAACAAAATTTACAAGTCGCACCAGTTTGGAGTTTAAATATGTTCCTTAAATCAACAAAATTAGCACAAAATCAACATTTAGGTGACACAGAGCACACTAGAGCAACAACTAATGAATATTTCTTCATTGTTGATTAATTGTTTGCTCTATAAAATGCCTGAAAACAATGCAACGTCTTCAAATCTCCTGTTTAATTCAACCAGCTGTCCAGAATCCAAACATATTGGATTTACAATCACATCAGACCAAGAACAGACGCAAATCTTCACAAATGAGGTGAAACATTTCATACCTGACAATGACTCAAACGATTCATCGCTTATCAAAATAGTTGCAGAGTCTTTTATTGTCAGGTCTACAACACATGAAACATTTAGACATCAAGTGACAACATGACACCTAGAGTGTTTATTCATCATGATTCAATCCATCTATCAGATTTTTATTGGCATATCTCTGTTTCAGTAGTAGTAAACAGCTGTTAATAATTACTTAGCTGATCTTCTGTTGATTGACTAAGTGTTTTATTGACTAATCATTTCACCTACACATAGAAAAACCAGCTGTAAGCAGGATCGAGAACAAAAAAAAAAAATCACCTTTAACACCGTCGAACAGTTGCACAAACATCCTGTCCAGACATGACAATAACTAAGGTGATGAGAAAACATTCGACAACAAACGAATGACGTTAACTTTTGTTAAGCTTTACCGTCGACATGTGGAGCTCAAACATGTTCTGAGTCTTAAAGAACAGCAGCAGTTTTGCAGAACTGATGCTCAGTATATTCAGTATTTGACAGGTTAAACTCTAAGCGAAAAGCATCATCATGTGTTTATTTCAACTTAAATAATGAAACCCAGAAGGTTCCGCATAAACTTGAACTCACCTTGTTGTGAATATTTAGCTCTCTGATGTCACACCTGAGGAATTCTCCATAACTAATGTTTCAATTATCTTTGCTCCAACAGTCAAAATTTCCTCATCAATCAATAGATTAATTTAACCTCAACTATTTTCAACTTGTACAAACAAACCTGAGAGAAAAGTTTTTCTAGGACGTGAAAATAAAAAATGTTCATGTATGTCACTCATGTTTGTGTCGTGAGCTTCAGAGGGTTCAGAGCTGTCATCACTTGTCTTCTGTCTCCTTCATTTCTCCACCGTGAAGAACCACAAAGTGTACGTTAGTGTCGGAGGAACGTGAGGAAGTGACAGGAACCATGGAGACGTTTTTTCTGTCGGCCGGCTTTAAGACTTCTTTTTAATGCGTCCAAGATGACAGAAACTGACAGAGAGACGACCGACATAATGTCTCTCTGAGTTTCCTATCAGGGGAATGTCGTCCGACCACGTTTGTCTGTGTGTAGAAGGACGTGCTGTCTGAGGCAGCGGCAGTAAAACTGAACAGATTCACAGTTTAACCCTGAACTTGTTTTAGAATCGGGCTGGTTGTCGTTTCATCTGCAGCCTGAGATCACAACGTCTGATTATTTACTAGAGATGGACTATGGTTTTCAAATTTTCAAATAAATGTTAAAAGTAATAGTTTAAATATCTTTAAAAATATAACTTCCCTTGTTTTTACATGTTACTACTGGCTGCTAACTACTGCAGCTAATAGCTGGGTTTCAATGGTGCGGAGCCTCGCTTCTAATTCACTGAGCCTCGCCTCCATCATGGCAAATAAACTACAGTTATTACATGTACTATAATCACTGAAGGACACAGAGGAATAGCTAAACATACGACACACTGAGTAAGAGCGAGCAGGAGAGCGAGAGGGAGCGAGAGACGCTAACTGCTAAGCTAAAGTAGCTAGCTGATCTGAAAAGCGTGTAAACAACTGTGGGATTAACGAGAAAGTTGCTAAAAGAAGGAGAGAGTTATGAGTGCTGTGATTTTTGCTTGAAATGCCTGAACCATCAGTGATTTCTGCAGTTTGACCAGTTTGACCACTTCAGTATGAAGATACGAGAGAGAGAGAGTTATTCAAGCTCTGGTTGGTTTCTGTAAATAAAATAAAAAAAAAAATATTGGAAAATAAAGTCGATAAACTTGTTCGGTCCTCTTGTGATCATCTATTCTGCTGGAAATTCAAATGAAGAATAAGAAGAGGAATCAATCAAATCTCTGTTAATTCTTCTTTCCTCCTATCTTTCCTTTCATGCTTCCCATTTGTCTTGTTTTATTTTGTGTTTAATTTGAATTCTTCCTTTCGTCCGTCCTTCTTTCCTTAGTTTTTTTCCTTCTTCTCTTCCTTCTGTCTTTCTTTCTTTCCCTCTTTTTGCTTTGTTCCTTCTTGTCTATTTCCATCCTATCATCCTTTATTCATCCTTCTTTCTTTCCTTCTGTTGATATGTCCTTTCTTCTTTATGTCTTCATTCTTTCAATCCGCCTTTTCTTTGTTTCTGTTTTAATTTCTGTCTGGTTTCTTTATCCCCTCTCTTCCTTCTTTTATTCCTTTAATCTCTCTATTCCTATGCTTCCGTACATTTCTTGTTTCTTTTAATCCTTTTAATAATCCTTTCTTCTTCCTCTTTTCCTTTAATCTTTCTTTCCCTCCGTTTGTCATTTTGTCTTTCAATTGTTGGTCCTTATTCAGCTGATCTCCAAAATATAGAGGTAGAATGAGCCATATGAGGTTTTTTATGCTCCTTAACTTCAATATTTAAGTCTCATCTGACTGCTGATACTTTCCTTTTATTGAAATATTGACTGCAGGAGTTTTACTTGTGTGTTTGTTCTGCTATTGTTCTACTTTTACTGCAGTAAAGGTTGAAGTTGTTCTACATCCAGAGAGGAAAGTTCTCACAAAGACAGACAGGTTTCATCTCAGGACTGACTGTTAACTCACAGATATGACTCGATTATAAAGTCACACCTTGTATATTCATGCGACACACACAGCAGTGGAGGACGAGGACGGAGACCCAGCAGGGTGTTTACGGGGACCCTGATGGACGATGTGTCTCGGCACGACCTCGGGCGTCACCCGGCTCTCGGGTGCAAATGGCCTCCACGTCTCAGCTCTAAAAATGTAGCTGTAGCTATTTCAATATGTAGCTGGCAGCGTCGGGGACAAGTCCGCAGACGTCTGAAGACCACGAGTGTTTGGTTGAAGTCAAAGTCCCAAATGAGAAGTGGTGAAATGATCTGAGAAGATGTTTCTGGTCTCTTTTGTTCTGTCCGACTGAAACAAAAACTCTTCTCTTTGTCTTCCTTTTTATTATAGTTAGTTTATTAGATTAAAGGGGAAATGGTAAAGCAATTAATCAGTCGGCAGAAAATGAATCGCCAACTAATAACTGAACAAGCACTGATCTAGAATATAAGAGATGTTGGTTGGTAAGTGTTTTCGAGACTTTGTTTTTGAGTTGGGTTGTCAGGCTTTGTCGGAGCAGAGCACTTCCTGTTTTCACTCTCTGAGTTTCGATAGGTCGGGTCAGCTGACGCGGGTCACGCCTTCTATTGTTGTCGGGTTCAGCCGTCGTACTTCCTGTCCTCTCGTCATGCTAGAAGTACGTGGGGAAATTTTTGATATTTTTATCATTAAATTAAATAACATGTTACTTAAAATAACCATATTTTCATTCATAAGCAGTATATAAACAGTTTATAACACACAATGTGAATTATTAAGAACATATAAGACATTTTTAAGTATCTATTAATGTTCAGTACTTGTTAACAATTATAACTTCTCCTATGAAGACATATTTTATATTATTGCAGCTGTGTTTTACTATATAATCATTTATTATCTGTTTATACAGCAGTAAACACTTCTGGGTTTCCACAGAAGGAGTTATAGTTGTTGACTAACTAACTAACGGTAATATAAATGCATGAAAGTAAGAAGTCGATGTCTGTCAGAGGATGTTTCAGGTGTCAGATCCTCTGCATCACATCAACAAACTTGTTTTTGTTTCTGTTTTTTCTCTTTTCTTCTCCGATCCTCCGGACGTACCTGTCGACCCTCCGCTACATGGTTAAACACGCACAAGGACAAAAAGTAAACATGGCGACCTCATGGCGGCCGGCGGGTGGGTAAACAAACAGCGGTGAGGTGAGCAGGGAGGCGTTTAGCAGCTAATTGTCTTCACTGGGGAGCTGTTATGGCCTCAGTTAAAGCCTGAAAAGTCCCCAGGCCTGAGGGGTGGAAACATACGCCGCTACAGGAAGAGCCCGGGGGCACAGAGGACACACACACACACCTGACTGAGAACACACACACACACACTCACCTGATCCACCCCTCCTCTTGATACCTTTCAACACTTTAGGTGTGGAATAAACATCCTCTGAGCTCGTCCAGCAGGTAAGATCAGCAGATCAAAGAGAGACGCTGACAGGACGACGTGACCAAAGCAAACGATGGACAAGATTAGGAGGCGTTTGGCAAATTTCACCTCAGTCCATGTCCACACTAAGCCAGCTAAATTCATAAATTCAGCCCTCCGTCCAGACTGAGACGGCATCTTTCTCCCCTGAAAATGGAACTTTTCCAAAACGTCCCCCAGAGTGTGTAAATGTGAAAACACCGGCTGTCATATCACTGACAGAACAGATGTAGCAGCAGCGCGGCGTTTCATTGGAAGAAAAAGAAGAAGAAGAAGAAGAAACACAACAACAACAATGGCGGACGGCTTCATGCCAGTGTTGTTCTTTTTATTGTCTACTTTGACAGCTTGTTCAGAGTTAAACGTAGTTATCTACCACCTTTCTCATCTCAAACTGTTGGACTGTGTTGCAACAAACTAAATGTCAGGAAGTTGCAGAGGAACATAAATAATATACCATTTCTTCTTCGGTGGTTTTCTGTGGTTGACTTGCTCATCTGTCCATCGCACATGCCCAGTAGGAGGAAAATGACCTATTTTGGCGTAATGTGGACGGAACTGTTGACTTTTATCAACAAAAACTTATTGAAGTATGAATTATACAATAGAATCACACAACTAGAGCAGAAGAAGAAGCTGTAGTAACAATCCAAATCAAATTTAAACATTAAATGTAATGAAATATCGGTATATTTTGTTTGAGTCAGTTATGTGGTGCTATTGCTTTTTACTCCATCTCACATCACAGAACTTTTTAATACTGTTGTCAACATGGTCAGTAGTGTGGAGTGAGTATGGAAAAATGGATTATACATTGATAATTTGTTTTCCTTTCTGACATTTTGTTGCTTTTTTATGAACTATAATGAATAAAAGCAGTTATTTGTTGTTGTTGTTGCTGTCCCCCTCCCCCCCCCTCTCTCTCTCAACCCAACCGGTCAAGGCAGATGGCCGCCCACCCAGAGCCGGGGTCTGCCTTAGGTTTCTTCCACTTAAAGGGGAGTTTTTCCTTACCGCTGTCGCCAAGTGCTGCTCATGGAGGGAACTGTTGGGTTTCTCTTTCTGTAAATTAAAGAGCGTGGTCTATACCTGCTCCATGTAAAAGTGCCCTGAGATGACTTTGTGTTGTGATTTGGCGCTATATAAATAAAATTGAATTGAATTGAATTAAAAGCAACATACAGCTGTTTCTGCTTCTGAGAGGAAAGGACTTTATCTCCATCTTGTTGAGTCTAAAAGGATTTAATACTCACAACGTCACTTCACGGTGTCCTGAACTGCAATAATAGAGTCAGAGTGTAAAAGCAGCCACACTGTCAGGATCCTGTCAGTGATAAAAGAAACTTAGAGCAGTAAAATCCAGCTGTAATGACCGTTCATTTGTCTGTCAGTGCAGTAAATTATGTGTATCTGTTAGAAATCACATTTTAAACCCGAGTAGACATTTATCTGTAAAAAAAAAAATGTTTCTACTATCTTTGACATAATCATCTGAAGTAATTTCCCTGAAAAAATAAAAACCTGAAGCAGGTTACCATGGTGATTTAACCAGGTTAAAAGTGAGACAGCTTCTTGTTACTGGTAGTGTCGAATGTACCGCTCAAAGCGTGTTAAGTTTGGGCAGTTGTTAATGTTTCCTGTCATCCCATTTTTCTCTGTCTTATCTCTCCTGATCTTGAACCTCATCATCTTCGCTGCCCGACGCTCCTCCTTGTTAAATTTCCTCATTTCAGCGCTCCATAAATAAAAGGCGTTCCCGTCTGTCGTCTTTACTTCCTGCCTGCAGCTGTCTGACAGCTCTGCCCACCTCCAACACTAAAACCTGAGGGGGCTTTACGGATACTTAGGTGGTAATATATCGTCCTGGATACCACAGGTGTCTTCCTAAAGTGGTCTGGATCAGATAAGAGCAGACCCTCCTCCCCTTTCCCGCCCCCCCAACACTTCAGCCCCACCCCACCCCCAATCCTGCAGGAACCTTCAGGTGTTCAGATTAATCACACTCTCTTCTTTAATTTGTTTACACTTGACCTGCAGTCCACTACCTGCTTGTGAGCATGGCTGTTTTTAATGGCCGTAAACCAAAACAGATTTTGACCACATATTAGTTTTATGGTGCAAACAAGTTTCATTTACCATTACAAATATAATTCAAAGTACTTTACCTGGAAATAAAATATTAGGACACGATAGCACAGATTTATGTATCAAATATCACCAAAGTTGGTTTACTTTACTGCCACAGGTGAATCCTTTGATTGATCGATTGATTTTGGTGCAAAAAATTATGATATAAACATGTGACTTTAAGGAGGCCTAATGTGGACTTTTGTACAATAATTAATAAATGAATTAACTGTACAATAAAATGCAGATTTTGGCACATGCTTATGAGACAAAAGAGTCATGTCACTGATAGTAGTGCTCACCGTGTGCATCCGTTGTTAGCCATGCTAGCAGTGTTTCTCTATGAATGACAGTGTTTGCCATGAAATCTGGTTCCCCTCAAGATGAATTATGATAACTTTGACAATCCCTTAAAGGACACACATATTCAGCACATTTCCAGCCTCTATATTTATATTCTGGGGCTCTACTGGAATATCTTTGCATGATTTCCAGTTAAAAACTCCTTATTTAGCTTCTACTGGTCCTTTATGCAGCCCCTCAGTTCAGCCTCTGTCTGAAACAGGCCGTTTTAGCTCCTGTCTCTTTAAGGCCCCGCCTCCTGATGAGCCCGCTCTGTTCTGATTGGTCAGCTTTCAGGAAGCTTCCTCCGGCTCCGTAAACAAACTATAATAGCAGGATTCACTTCTTTTTCTCTTTCTTTCCTCTAAATGTCAACTTCTCAAATCCATCCATCCATGTTGGAGCTGAATTATCTGAAATATGAGAGTGGACAACACATGGAAACACCTTAGCAACCACATTAGCAACAAAAGCTACAGAACAGATGGCTGTTTGTGGGCGTGCACGACGAGCCAACATCAGCAATGTAGAAAAGAACATCACAAACAAAGCGTTCAGAGCAGATAACATCTGACATCAAAACAGGATGTAAATCTCAAAACCACAAAAAGCTGAATAGGTCCCCTTTAACTTTTCTTTAGTGCTAAATTACAAATGTTAAGATGCTAACTGGTGAATTAAATTAGTGAACATTATATATATTCAACATACAATAAACACACAAGACAGTAAAAATGACACCATGTGTTCATGTATAAACTCCTCCTGGTTGAGCCTTTATTCTCCAGAGTGTAGACCAGACCCATTCAGGAAGGAAATGTGAAAATAATGATATCTTTAAGCAGACAGAAGAAGCCTGGTAGTAAATTTACAGACAGTCGGACAGTCAGACAGTACACCTCGAGCCAATGAAGCACGGTGGCATGTTTGCTTTCTTCTTCTCTTCTCTTTTAAAAGATGGAAGCATGGAAATTACCTAACACGTGTGTGCGGAGGGAAACTGAACTGGGTTGTAGGTCTTCATACCTGTCGGGGGGATAATAACAGGTATTTTAGCAGCCAGATGAGTCGATGATTGTAGCAGAAGGCATTTTCTTTCTCAGAATGAGGGAGGGAAGCTTTGGCATTTGGCAGTGTAAACCGGTTGTGACAAGTGGCCATAAATTACTCTTTAAAACATCCATTAAACTCATCTGACACAAATAGTCACTGATGCCAGCTATCAACATACCTGAATGACAGTGATGGCGTAGACGGCTGCGGTGATGAATGTGGAGTTTTTGGATGTGGCACAATGCAGAGAAGGCAGAGAAACAATGTGTGATTCAATCAGGTATAAATGTTGTACTCACGATGACTCACGATCACAAAAACCGCTCAGCACACCCGCCCTGTTAGTCTGCCATAATGGATTGATGATTAATAAATAAATACAATAGATACAGTAGATTGATGGATTAATTTATCCGTGTGTCCTTGTAAAAATAGGTCAATCTAGAAGTTTGGTGTGACAAGTTGTAGAGCTAATGTAACGATAACACGCTAGCTGTAGCAGCCACAATAACCGACCATGGTAGCTAATTTTTTTTAGCTAGTTTAAGCTAGTCCATAAGTAACACAGTGACAGAATGTATGACTACCTTAGTCATGTGTTTAATATTGTAACATCTAAAAGCAGAAATCTTATCAAATTGGGTCCGTGGTCTAAGTTTGAGCTAGTTAGCTTGGTTAGCTAGTTAGCTTGAAGTAGATCAGTCACAGCAACACTAAACATTAGTCTGTTAAAAGCAATGAGAAACACTACAAACTACTAACAAAAACTATTTTAATACATTGAAACTATCTCACATTAAGTGTTAGGAGAAGTAGTGACTGTTCAGTGTTTAAAGAATGTTTTCCCTGGTCTTATTTTATTATGTCGTGTGGCTCTTTACAGCAGTACAGTTGATTTTTTTGTGGCTTTTTTGAAAAATAGTTGTTAACTGTAGAGCTACTGTAGCTAGTAAGCTAACAACTGTAGCAGCCATAATAGCTCACCAAAGTAGCAGCTAGCTCTATGTGGTTAATAAGCTCATTTTATTCAGTAGATGTCTCATAACACAGCAGAATTCACTCAGAATTCATTGAAGTCAATACAAACACAGAGGCGATTTCCACTGGTATCAGAAACATAATGATGAAAATAGTGTTTGTGCATTTCAGCTGCAGCAGTTTAACCTCTTAACCACCAAATAAGATGTTTGTCTTGTTTCAGCCTCTAGGGGTCATTGACATCTTTAGACTTGTTTTAAGTCTTGTTTTTTTTATTTTTTATATTGTTTTTTGTTTTGAAAATGATCTTGAGGCAGCTACTTTCCTCTTCAGTCAGTTATGTAAAAAGCACTTCATGTTTCAACTTAGTGTGTCTGTGTGTGTTTAAAAGCCTTTTAGCAGAAGAAGCTAATGCCAAATGCCAATCATGTACCTCTGTGGTATGTAAACACTGACAGCGTGAACCTAGTTTTCTCTGCTCTCGGCCCAGCAGTGTGTGTGTGTGTGAAACTGCATTACAGTGAACCAGCTCTGTTCACACCTGGCATTAAATGCGTTTCGGATGATCAGATCACAAGTGGACACATCTAAGTACAGGTGTGAACGCACCCAAGACGCATTTAGGACGCAGATGAGATCCCATCGCTCAGACCACATTCGGAGGTGGTCTGGAGGTGGATACAGTGTGTCCTGAGCCACACTGCAGGACCACCTACTCACCTGACACCCTGAATATGTACTCATTTGTGCATCAGCAGTGTCATATTAAAGTGCGAAACAACTTCCGCAGGCCACCAGAGCAGAGAGTATGAAGTTATCAGTAGATCTGTGAATGCAGCAGTGCAGTTTGTCAGTGAATAAATGCTAAAACTCCTCTAGATCCAAGCCAACTTCCTGTGTCCTGCTTGCCACCTGCTGACCAGCTATTCTCATTGTAGTGTCAATCTCAGTGAAATGTCCTGATGCTGAGTCTCTCCTGAGTCCTCTGCAGCACATTTGGTCTTTTATAACAGAAATGATGTATGTAGTCATTTGCATACAGTGCGAGGAAGTGAGACCCGAGCATAAGAAGTCACTCGAGACGCATGTGGAGACGCATTTTAATGCCAGGTGTGAACCGATGTACTTAAAGTTATGATCAGATCACCCAAGACGCATGTTAATACCAGGTGTGAACAGGGCCAGGGTGTGACTAGTTTTTATAGGTTCTTTTTTCCATCAATAGGCTGAAGAATTTTAATTGCATGTTAAGCTAATCCTCAGTTTTATCTGCTGATGAAATTATTATATCGAAAGAGCAACTTGTAAATTGTTGTGGCTCTCCGGGAAAGTCGGGGTGCAGCTCAGTTATTTTCTTTAAACAGCAAAAGACTATTTTATGTCGAATTGATTGATTGTCTGAATATAAAAGACACATGAAAGTTGCATACTGTAACTTTAAAAACACACAGCTGTAAGAGCTACAGTTTGGTTCAGGAAGTGTTCCTCATTCTTTATTTACATTTATTCTTATTTATCGACAATATCCTCAACGTTTCTGAACATAGAAACTCAGTGCTCTCCTGGATAATGTAATATTCCTGTAAGTTTATGTTATGGACACCAGTTTGTTTCTTAGAAATGAATACCACAATATCCATGAGCCTCAGCTGCTTTTGAAACAGAGAAGAAGCCAACAGTGATGAATTTAAAACGCTTTATCACACAGCATCATAGTTTTTAAAAGCTCACAAAACACTTTCATTATGAAAAAAATGAACAAACTCCAGATAACTGAGCTGGTTTCATCATTCTGATCATGTTACAAACTACAAAATAAAAGCTAAAATTGTGCCGGAACAGAGAAAAAAATGGAAATTGAATAAATTAAATAAGAAATTAACAAAAAGAAATGAAAAATCTCCAAACATGACCTCATGTAATATAACTTATAATATTTTAGACCACATAACTGGTGGTTTGCTTTAATCTGCAGCATTTACACTGATGTTTATTTGCCTCTAGTCTTTTTCTTACATTTTATATATATATCTGTTTCCTCAAACAACACGAGGATCCGCTGCTAGTGGTCAAAAACTGACAAAGCTCAAGTGATTTTGGTCGTAACTGCTGTCTATTATCTGTACTAAATACTGAGTGTGTGAACCTTCTGATGACATCATTATTTTTTTAAAAATATATTTACATAAATATATTTTTATTTATTTGTTTTTTAATAAAACTGTCACAAAGAAAACGTCTTTATAACCTGAAGGGAAACTTTCTCTCGTCATTAATTTCTCGCTTTTCTTCTTCTGTCACTCAAACATATTTTAATTTAGATGGACACACACACACACACACACACACACACACACACACACACACACACACACACACACACTCATATAGCGGTGTGTGATTTCCTCGCTGCAGGCTCTTTAGTTGAGTCAACATGAGCGTGACTGAAAACTGGCCGATCAAACAGGCTATTGAGTTACACCGCTGTCAGTCTGATGTCAGTGTGTTACATCACACACACACACACACACACACACACACACACACGCCTCGGCTGTCTGAGTGTTTCAGGAAGTATTCGGTAGTCTGAATACAGGAGTTTAGAGGATTAACGGCTCTGGAGTGAAGAAAGAAAGAAAGAAAGAAAGAAAGTCGTCACCTCTCTCAGTTTCTGCAGGATTTTGCAGCAAATCATTGTCACGTATATTTTATATATCTTACATCAGTGCCACATATTTTACATATTTTATTATATATTGTGCGCTGCGTACTGACTCAGTGATGAGGAAGGCAAAGCAGACCCCTCAAATACTGGGGAATTTCTACTCCTGCACCATCCAGAGAGTGATTCATTCAGCTGAATGTACAAGAGACGGTGCTCTATCCTGCCTAAATATATTTACACCAGCTATAAGAATAAGGCTGAGAGAATCATTAAGGTTCCCAACCACTCAGATAACGGCCTTTTCTCCCTGCTGCAGTCGGGATGAAGGTGCTGAACACACCGAGAGTCTCTGGAAGAGCTTCTGAATCCACGTGTTGAGCTTTACCAACAAACAGCAGCTCATTTTACACACGAAAGACACAAACACAACAACTTGTGTCAATCAGACACACTGTTTTATTGTGTTTATATGTAGTTTTAATGATTGATAGTGTTATAAATGTGTATATTAGTGTGTCTATAGAAACGTACTACAGTGTTTCTACAGGAACAAGTCATAGAAACGCAGCAGGAAAGCTTCCAGTGGGCTTTATTTCTAGTTTTGTGGTTGAATATAGATGTGTTTCAGTGTGGTTCTGATCCGTATGAATACATGTTAGTGTTTGAACATTAACTGAAGAGTTTTGTTGCTTGTATTGAGGACATTTGAAGGCTGTAGTCACTAAATGTGTCACAGTTTGATCCATAATTGTTTGAACGTGTGGACTCAGTATTGATCCCTGCAGGTAACCAATCATAAAAAACTGTGATCTGATATGTGGTTAATGTTTTACTCCTTATGTCATGGTATAAACTGCATCACTGCATGCATGTTTATTCAGACATAAATCCTTAAATTGTCCATGTGAGTACATATATATAATCCTTATATATATATATATATATATATATATATATAAATGCACTTATATATAGAATATGAGTATGCGTTTCTGTGGATGTGTGTTTGTGCGTACACATTCATGGGTAAAAATGTATGTACATGTAAATTAGTGTGTACTGCTTGTCCGTGTGTGTGTGTGTGTGTGTGTGTGTGTGTGTGTGTGTGTCAGCTTTATGCAGACTGCATCACAGATGGGCGAGCGACTTGATATCCTCCTTAACTCCAGACGTGTCAGAGAGAGAACAAAAAGAACGACAGAGCAGGAGTGAAAGTGAGAAAGTGTGTGTGTGTGTTTGTGTGCATTTGTGTGTGTGTGTGTGTGTGTGTGTGTCTGTGCAACAGAGAAAAAAAGAGAGAGACATCAGTTAAGAACAAGGTTTAACCCTTTTACCTACTTATGAATATTGCAGCATCCTCGGGTGTCATCAGGGACAGACTGTATGTGTGTGTGTGTGTGTGTGTGTGTGTGTGTGTGTGTGTGTGTGTGTGTGTGTGAAGGGGGGTTTGGCAGAGCACCGCCCTCGGCCGTTGGAGGTGAGAAGAGTTAATCCTGAATTAAATGATCTGGCACTTTACAAAATACACGACAATTATACAGATAATTATACCAAGCCTTCACACAGAGCCCACAGGTCACAATTAACATGGGCTTCACACACACACACACACACACACACACACACACACACACACACACGCTCCTGCCAGGTGTGGCACAGACCTACTGCCAAGCTCAGGTGTGAGTGTGTGTGTGTTTAAGTGTGTACTGATGTGTCTGAATTCATAGCACAGGTTGTATGAAGCATATCATGTAAGGTGTGTGTGTGTGTGTGTGTGTGTGTGTGTGTGTGTGCTGAGGGAGATATAAACTGCACAAAATGGATGACAGTACAGACGTGTTCAGAAAGTAAGAGCCCTCACTTGCACTGATTCAGTCCCCGTATTGGAAGTTCAACAAACATTTACATTAAAATATAAACTGTATATTTTCTGTCATATATACTTATTATTTGTTATAGAAATGTGGTAACATCTGTACATATAAAGGAGAGAGGCAGCGCTGTTGTACCAGTGTTAATTTAGTCAAAGAAAACTAAGAAACCTTTTTTTTACACAACAAAAATGACACTTAAGTTAAATTAAAAGGAACCATTGTGATGAAATGTTTTGAATTTCTACTTATTAACAGCAGAGCAACAGTTCAAACATCTAAACCAACCTCTGAGGAGAGATATTATTGACTGTTTTACTAATCAGAAGCTACAGAGTGTGACTACAGACGTCATTAGTTCATCTGTGCATTCGTCGTAGCCTCTCATCTCACCTACATCACTGCAGACAAACACTCTGAAGCAGCCGACCAGTGAGGAAGAACATTACATCCACGCTGCTGAGGTTGTATAAAGTTACTTCCTTCTGGTAAATCACGGTAATGATGCTAATGGAGATGGTTGGCGGTACTGATACTGTCAAAATGTGTTTCCCCTGTAATAGCAGGCCAATGAGGATCACTGCCAGGCCAAAAATAGAACGCTAAATATCCGTTTATTCGCAAATCAATAGCGTTTGGGAGCCGCTAATTCTCGAAAACGTGAGTTAACGTCTTTGTCATTGCCTGGGAAACTGCAGGTGGCGTAACTTCTTTTAAGGAATAGGGCGGGCAGAGTGGAGAGAGAGCTCAGAAATAACGGTGAATGCTAGCAGAGCAGAGGAAAAGGTTAGCAGCAGCAGCAGCAGCAGTAAGTTGTCAGTGTGTCAGTAAATGTACAGTACAGACTACAGTGTGTCAGTTAATAAACGCTGCAGCTTGTCAACACCATGAAAAGTCACGTCTGTTGTTTCCCCAACTGCTGGAAAAGTGAAGGTTAGCTCCAAAGTTAGCAACAATGGGTTAGCCTAGCTTAGCGACGCTAAACAGATAAATAGAAAATGGAGAAATGTGTAGCTGCCTGCTAATCCCCCCACCTATTCAACCTAGGGGAAATACTGATAGTATATAGTGTAAAAGGTAAACCATCACCTCTCTACACTCAGTAATATTAAACAGGTTTTTATCTGTAATTTATTCTCCTCAAACTACGGCTACAGCGTTTCTGTGTTTGTTTGTTTGTTTGTTTGTGTGGTTGTCACACACTAAGTGGAGAGTTTAGATCCCCCTGAGTGGACGGTTAACTAGCTCCCGGCAGGCCTTAAACACAACTAATACACACCTACAGGGACATATGATGTGTGTAGGTGTCATGTGACGTGTATGAACTGTATGTGTATCAGTTCACCTGCATATGAGTGTATTTCAGTGTGTGTGTGTGTGTGTGTGTGTGTTGCTGGTAACTGTCTCCTCTCTGCCATCTGTACCTGCAGCTTGGCTTCCATCATTAACCAAACCACAGTGATTGTCATTAGGGACACACACACACACACACACACACACACACACACACACACACACAATGTCATGAAATAATGAAGTCATGTGACACTTGACTGAACTCGAGCCAACAATCAGCTGAATGATTTTTTTTTTTTTACTGTAAACTCAATTTAAATTCTCCCCTAAAAGGCAGAGAGTCACTACAGAAACAATGAAATTTAAAGAGTAAATTAACTTTCTTGGTTTGTAAATTAAGTTTAGAGTCACTTTATTATATTATATACTAACATTTCACACAATAAATAACAGCAACAGTTTTTTATCATAATCTATAACGTCTCCATGTCTCTGAAGCACAAAATAATATCATCCATGAGTGTTTTTCCTCAATCTGTATCCACATTTCAAACTTATCTTTAAACAATCTCTTAATTATTATTGATCACATAAACTCTCCTGGATAATGTAAATAAACATGTATGTTCATGTTTTGACAAGCAGTTTGAATGATCTCATCTTCTTTTCTCAGAAACCGCGTTTTGTCCGTCACTCATCAGTCAAATATATATTTAAGCAGGCAGTATATTCTTATATAAACACCACCAACCATATGAAGTAACATTACATTACTCATTCAATATTTATTCAGCACTGCTTACACAATTCATCTGCTTGCTTTTACATAACAGTGATATGTTTGGTGATATGTCCTTGTGTATCTTCACAGACTTTGTTCATTAATATCAACTAGAAATCAAAGTCAATATTCCTCGTATACGTAATTAAACAATAAAGTTGATTCTGATTTTGGTGGATGACTAAAAATACTACAATACCCATGATCCTCAGCTGCTATCAGAGTAAACAAACTGTGGTGCCGTAGTTACTGAATTCACTTAAAAGTGACCCAGAAATGAAAAGATTGTTTTGTCAACACTGTTATTTTATTTGTTTTATCTGGTGCTTCATTTATTCTGATCTATTTTAATGTTTTTATTACACGTGCATTAATCTGAACTTCTCAACTTTTACTGTTTACATTTGTTCTGTCTTATAAAATACTATGAATTGCACTAACCTGTATGAAAAGTGATATACAAATACAGTTTGCTTGATTGATTGATTGATAATCTTTACCTTCTGCCCACTGTTAGCAGTACACATGACCAACTTCAGAGCTTGGTGATTGACAGTTTCTTGCCCAGATGCACCCTGGGAGTTGTAGTTAACTTCTACCTCAGTTTTTTTTTTTTTATGTCCACAGACTTCAACCAGATATTTTCAAACACAGTTGTTCATCTTTTTGTTCTGATGGTTCAGCCTGGAGAGTTTCATGTTGATCCAGGAGCGTCTGAACTCGACCAAACAACACAAACAAACAAAAGAGACGACAACATCCAAATGACACAATCCAGCTTTACTGAGTTATACTTCGGTAGTTTAGCAGACTCATGACTCATGCATGCCAGAGATGCTAATGAATGAAAGATTTCCTACATTCACGGGTTTTTTTGTCAATTCAGTTTTCTAGTTTTCTGTCCTTTTTTTGCTGCATGTCTAACCTGTAATTTCTTGTTAGTATCAGTTGTCAGCTATTAAAGTAAAAATGACAGAAACAATTGAAAATAAAATGTATGAAGTGCTTTCTAGTTCAGCCTGTGTGACTAATTGATGCATCTTTAATCTGCGTCCCATCATTCAAACTGACACCGAAGAGGAAAAACTAAAGCCGCAGCTTAAAACAACATATTTTATGACTGAGCAGCAGACAGAACAGCAACATGTTTGCTGCGACTGAACAGCACAAAGAAGATGATGAGACATCCCTCTCGCTGGACTCTCTAACAAACCTGCCGACGTGTCTCCAGGCAACACTCGGCCGCTCGACTGTGAGACTGTTTATTTAAGCTGTTAACACCCACTTGAACTTTGTTTCTGAAGAAGAACAAAACCTCCGACTGAACCCAGATCTGTTAAATCACTGAGTCAACACAGAGCGGCCCGACGACGACGACGTGTAAAAACTGGTAGCCGTTCTTTATGAACGTGTTCTTCTTCTCGTTCCTTCGGTTGGATGTTGTTCTTTCCTCTGTGCGGAGTTTGTTTTTAAAGTTGAGCTCACCTTAAATCCCAGTTTAACACCTGGACGTACCTGCAGGATGACATCACAACCTGTTTGGAGCCAATCGTGGTCCAGCATGCAGTTTACACAAGTGCGATGTGGAAACTTTTATCGGTCCCTCTGAAAAAATTAAGCGTGTTCCTGGAGTTTACTTTACATCGGCACAGCTACAGCTCTCATTTTTAGATATTCAAACCATATTTAGTGCAAAAATGCATTTAAAAGTGTGTGTGAAGCTTCTATTCAGCTTCATCAGTCTGAGTTTAGTCATATCAAGTGGATATCTGACACATTTACAGTCTTTTTAGCATCAAATTCTCCTCTTTGTGTTTCCCTGTTGAGCTGCAGGTGGAAGTATAGAAACAAAAAGAGGGACTTTGCCACTAAAAAGACTGTAACGTTGAAAGATATCTACTTGATTTGACTCATTTGGACGCTGAAGCTTCATATTAGCCTCACATAAACTTTTAAACACATTATGAAGGGATCTTCTAATGATCAGTATGAACATTTGGGCTCCTGACTGTTGGTTTAAGACACACTTGGAAAAAGTGTGAACTTGTCCTTTAATAGATTTTGGTCCAAAATTTTGCTAACCATGCCTTTAAAGGACCAATATGTAGAATTTAATTCAATTCAATTTTATTTATATAACACCAAATCACAACAAAAAGTCATCTCAGGGCACTTTTACATGGAGCAGGTCTAGACCACGCTCTTTAATTTACAGAAAGAGAAACCCAACAGTTCCCCCCATGAGCAGCACTTGGCGACAGCGGGAAGGAAAAACTCCCCTTTAACGGGAAGAAACCTAAAACAGAACCCGGCTCTGGGTGGGCGACCATCTGCCTTGACCAGTTGGGCAGAACAGCAGCAACAACAACAGATATATGATTAACAGCAACAAACAGCCACAGCAGGAAAAGTTGGCAAAGGATAGAAGAAGAAGGACGCCAACACATCAGCATGGTTTATGGGACAAGTTAGTGGTACTTATATTCATAAGTATGTTTTAATTAGTTTATAATCACCTGAAAATAATAATTGTTGTGTTTTTGTTACCTTAGAATGAGCCCTTTTTATCTACAGAGGGAGCAGGTCCTCTTCCATGGAGCCCACCATGTTTCTACCAGGGCTGTAGTCTGCTGGTCGGTTAGTTGGTCGATATGTTCTCGTCCGACTAAATTCTCATTGGTTGAATAATCTCTGTGTTACTGTCATAAAGAGAAAAGTGCTACATCAGCAGCTTTCTGGGATTAATCCATTATTTCCTGCGGCGGGGGGACAGACTAACAAACTACCTGTGAAAACAGCGGGGGTGTATTCAAAACACCCCCGCTGTTTTCACAACTTTGGACTCTTCCAAACTAACAGAGACTTCTGGGTCTAACTGTTCTCAACGGTTACTGAACGTTTACTAAACGTACTGAACGTTTACTGAATCAGTGTTTCTCCTACAATTATATCAACGAGAACCCGCCAGGACAAAAAATATGTTTTAATGCCAGAATTAACAACAAATATCCATCATTCTGAAATATTTTGCGTTTGGGAGTCAGTGCAGCTGTTCAGGACGCGAGTGAACCGCTGTGTCGTTGCCTGGGAAACGAGCGGGAACGAGTCGACCAAGGTTTTCTTTGGTTGACTGCAGCCCTAGTTTCTACAGTAACCCCTAACAGAAACAGAAAACCAAACACCGACTCTAGAGAAGGCCTTTTTGCAAGTTTCACTGCCGCCGTAGGTTCTCCTGCAACCTCATTGCTAGATGCCACTAAATTTTACATACTGGTCCTTTAATTCTCATTTTCTTAAGTGTCTCAAACACAAAGAAACACAAAACTGCAAAACTAACAGAAATAATTTGGTCAGCTGTGACAGTAACATCCTGCATCCAGCGGCTGATACAGAGATTATATGTGAAGCTGCAGCAGCCACATGGAGATAAACCCAATTTGTTGATTATTATTGGTTCTAAACTCATCATTACATGTATGTGAATGTGTGTGTGTGTGTGTGTTAGTGTGTGTGACTTCTTCTGAGAGATTGTGGTTGTGAGTGTGTGTGTGTGTCACTTCTGATTCATTTGCGGTTTACTCGCTCTGTGAGAAGCGGAGGCGTCGACTTCACTTCCACTCTGCGGCCGAGCATGTTGTTGTGACATATTTGAACACGCAGTCGTGCCAAACACACGCCGACATACAGAAGGCGGCCATTGTTTCCCCGCGCCGAGTCGTGTTGTTTGTTATCTGATGACGCTATTTGCAGGACGGCGGTTTTTTTCTCACACGGCTCGTTTTTTTAGCGTTCAGTACTGTGACTGTGTGTAATGTGACATATGCTGCTGAGAGCCACTGGTGTCTGAGACTTCAGGCTGTTATCACACTGCAGTTTTAATAACGGGAATTGATTAGGAGTGTTTTACTGCAACTAACACGTTTTTTTTTTTTTTTTCAAGAGTTTAGATTCAAATTAAGTCTAATGGTCTTTTATTAAGAAAGAGAGGAGAGAGGATCAGTTATAATATGCTAGAAAATTCATTTCTACTGGATTTCTTTATGGGACAAAGTGAAAGCTCAACACTTCCTGCACAGATGTTTCACATTAAAAGACACCCCTCTGTTTCCTAGTAGGCTTTAATGTGAAACATCTACAGGAAGTGTTAATTGATTTTGAATTGATTGTACGAAAAAAAAACCTCAGAGTAAACAGACCAGGGGTCAAAAACTGAATGAAAACAGTATTCATGTTTAAAGACAAACTGATAGAAAAAAAATATGGACGTTGTCATGGTGACGTCACCCACTGGTTTGCAGCCTGCCGTTTTAAAGCCTTGAGTTGAACGCTGCCATCTTGGATTTGACCATCACCGCCTTTCATATTTGGAGCCAGAAGTGACTAACTGCTAGCTTTGTTAGCACCAGTTAGCGCAGTGCATTTACAGTCTATGGTTAACTGTCATAATGCTAATGCTAGTTTTTGCTAGCGAAAAACAGGCTTAAAACCATTAAAACTAAATATTCCTACACTGAACATCGACCTCCTTTGAGGTTCTTTTAGTTAAACCAAATGCTGAACAAAACTTTTTTAAGACCAAAATGTTACAATTAATTTTCATTACGTTTCTTACGTTACATAATTAACGTTGTCACTGTGGTAGCGACTTGTCAATGACCAGGTAGCCCCGCCCTAAAGCATACACTGCTTTATTGTCTATTTTACTCTAAATGGGACCATAATTTACTAAATGAACATCATGCTGTGTTGAAGACTTGAAACTAGTGATTGAGACCATGAACTCATCAGGAATGTTTTGATGTATTTAGATTTGCTAACTTAATCTGAGACGTTTGGAAAAGAAGGCAAGCTATTGTTTTATTGTTTAATTAGTATTTCCTTAGGATTTTCAGTATTATATGGTAATTATATGGCATTATTTAATGATGATCTCTAGATTTGAAGGTGACAGATTTTCTTTTTCCAATATATATGTTGTACTCTTGTCCTGGCTTGTTGGAATTTATGGTGTCTTGTAAACCCATGTGGGCTTGGCGTACAGTTATATGCATGACACATCATAAAAATGTCTTTCCTATAATACATCCTAGAGGCTCTCCACTGCTGCATGATGGAATAAGCTGCACTTCTGAGCCTTCTCACAGCAAACATCCTCCACATGGACCTTCCACACCAGTTTGTTATCCATGCGGATGGCCATGTGACTGCAACAGGAGTCCACCTGCTCCATGGCGACGTCACTGATGACCAAGATATTTGAGGTTGAACACCATCTCCACTGTTTGACGTTATGGATACGGACTCACACACCTGGACATCAGAGTTATTTAGCATAAGTCTCAGCATGCCAGTGTCATCAGAAAACAGTATATTGGTTTCCAATGTGGCTGCTGCATTCAGTCACTGACACGCTGGGTGTGGTCAGTAAGGAATGAATGGTGCTGCTTAACAATGAATGGGTTGATATTGAGCTGATTCAGTGTGTTAAGTAATATGTATGCACCTGAAGTCAACAACAAACAACAAACAGTATTCTAGCAGAGGCCTTGTGATTCTCCAGATGTTGACTGACCATGTGCACTATACTACCAGGTCTTTCCATATATTTCATCACCACAGAAGTCGAAGCAACCAGTCTGAAGAACAAGTCTGAAATCATTATCCTAGTGTTCATGTTTTGTATGTTTTCCTCAAGTGTCACTTTTACACTGTTGTTTGCTGCTGGTTAAACTCAGACTGTAGTTGGTCATCGTTCCCGGATGAAACCTTCTGAATATGTCGCATTAAAACAACTTAAAGTAACGTCCGACTGTTTCTGCTACTGAAGGAAAGAGTAGAAAAGTAGTTAATGACTGACGAGGTCTATCTGACATAATGTTGCATTTATAATCATGGGAGCCAATTAACAGTGTGGATTATTTTTCTAATAAAAGACAGTCTTTGGTTTTTATTTCCAGTTATCGTTGGCACAGTCGTCTCGTGTTATTCTGAGCTGCAGTGATGGAGTCAGAGTGTAAAATCATCAGCTTCACAGCGGGGAGAAAATCAACTTTAACAATCAATTAAAACGCAGCTTAAACAGATCCCTCTGTTTGTTAGTCGATTAAATGTTTCTATTGAGCTATAAAAGTATATTTTGTTCTTTTTACTCGTCACTTTATTGTAAGTTCAGGACTTTTGTTCATGTCAGGATCCTGTAGGACTCAGCATAAGTTGCCATGGTGATTAATCCAGGGTTAAAAGTGAGCCAGCTTCGTGATAGAGGAGTTAAGCCCAAAGAAAACTGCTAACCTGCTAATCTGGCTTCCTGATTCAGACCCCGGATCATAAACCTGTAAACAAAGATAAACCGATCTGTTCAATTATTTAAAAAAAAACCTTAAGTGACAAATTACAGGAACACTTGACAAGATGTGAACTCAGTATTGAACCATCCATGTAACCAATCAGGAAAAAAACTGTAATGGTTTAGATAATCAGGCTCGACTGAAGGTTTGTTTACAACCGGTTTACAATGTTTGTTTAAAACATTTCTAAAAATACAAAAATAAGACTTAAAAAAAGACCAAGAAACCAAACAAACAAAAAAAACGTAATAATTTTCCTTTAACTGTAACTTGAAGCTTTGGGGCTGCAGAGTCGCCATGATGCCAAAGTCGGACGTGTAATTGGCCGTCACGTTCGATGCTAATGAGTCTCCATATCACCTAATTGTCCGACAAACTGTTCCTTTAATGTCCGCCAGTGTGTGTGTGTGTGTGTGTGTGAGTGAGTGAGCGCCTTAATTTATGCAGGATATTACAAGACGCCTTCTGCCGAGCTGCTTCTTTCCCTCCACAATAACACACATCCTCACTTCTCCTCCTCCTCTTCTTTTCTTTTGCCTCAACCTTCTGTTCTCCTCCTCCTCTCATTTCCTCTCACTTTTCCTCCTCCCCCCCTACCCTCCCCTCTCCCCCCTCTCTCTCTCTCTCGTCTCTCCCAGACAACTGTGACTGTTTTAATTCTGACCGCTGATTAGCCCGAATCAATTAAGTCCTCCACGCTGTGTCCAACAGCAGAGCAGCATGGGGTATTTAGACTATTTAGGCTCCCATTCATGTAGCTCCAGCCTCTTAATCACCCTTTAATTACAGCCTACGACTATGGGGGCTCAAGTGGGACATTAGGCACGGTTGCTTTCTCTGCAGACTGGTGGGTTGAAATTAGCTTTAGGTGGAGGGGGGGGGTGTCCGGCGTCCTGTCGGCTGATTGTCGAACAGGTCACCAGCAGGAGTCATGAATCAATCATTGTAATTGATTTGTTTTTGCAGAGCTGTTTAGATTCATAAAAAAATACTCCATTACAAGTAAAAGTCCTGCATGAAACATCCTACTGCAGTAAAAGTATTATGAGCTTGATGTAGTTAAAGTATTGCAGTAAAAGTAGTGGTTTGGCCCCTCTGACTGATATATTATTATATATGACATCATTAGATTATTAATACTGAAGCATCAGTGTTAGAGCAGCATGTTACTGTTGTAGCTGCTGGAGGTGGAGCTAGTTTACTCTACTTTATATACAGTTAGCTAGTTTAGTCCACTGGTTCCCAACCTAGGGGTCAGGGCCCCTCCAAAGGGTCAGCAGATAAATCTGAGGGGTCGTGAGATGATTAATGGGAGAGGAAAGAAGAAAAAACAAAGTTCTGATACACAAATCTGTTTTCAGTTTTTGGACTTTTTGCTGAAATGTGACGTTTCTGAAGGTCTTATCAGTCTGCAGCAGCTGCTCCTCTGAATCCTGCAGGTTGTTGTTATTCAGGATCAACCTGCTGAGATCTACCTGTCTGAATTGTGTCAACAGTAGCTGTTTTTTAATGTCTGTTTAATTGTCTTGTATGTTTATGTTTGCAAAATTACATGCTTTCATGCTGACTTGCTGATCTGAACTGAACTGAACTAAAGTTTGGCTGCAATAACAAAATAAAGATTAATAAAGATTTAATTATGGCACTGTGATGACCAGCAGACAAACATCTGACATTTCCACTCACCCTCATTTTCAATTTAATCATTAAAGGAGGATCTTTATATTCTCTACTGGGCTCTACTGAAATATCTTTGCATGATTTCCAGTTAAAAACTCCTTATTTATCTTCTACTGGTCCTTTATGCAGCCCCTCAGTTCAGCCTCTGTCTGAAACAGGAAGTTTTAGCTCCTGTCTCTTTAAGGCCCCGCCTCCTGATGAGCCCGCTCTGTTCTGATTGGTCAGCTTTCAGGAAGCTTCCTCCGGCTCCGGAGGCTACGTAAACAAACTATAGTAGCAGGATTTCACTTCTTTTTCTCCTTCTTTACTCCAAATGTCAACTCAAATCCGTCCGTACAACAACACATGGAAACACCTTAGCAACCACACATGCATGGAAAAAATTCAATTATGAACTTTTAAAAACATATTTTGATTGCTAGCAAGTTAATAAGGATCCAATCAGCTCATCATCAAATCAAAACAACACCAGAGATGATTGTTTGCGCAAGTCTGCACTACTTAAGACTCTGAAAAATTATTCATCAAACCAAAAAAGCTGAAAAAACGACAAATTACACATTATTAAAAACATCTCTACTCCTGTTACTTGTCTCTTACTACAGCAAGAGACTTTTCAGACCCTAATTAGTTCAACAGGTCATTACTGACACTCACCTGTCAAAGTAAAAATAATAAAAGTATCTTTGTTTATGTAGCATTGATCAAAACAAAGTTACAAAGTGCTTCACATAGAAACACATAAAATAGCCTGACAATAAATAACATGATGTCATTCAGAGCAACAAGGTCAAAGGTCTTAATTAATTTAGGAGGATGCAGCGAAGAGAAAACGTTGTTAATGTGGCCTCAGAGGTGGAGTGAAGGTGAATAAAGTAGAATAAAAGAAAGATGCCATTACTATTAACAGGGTGAACCCAGTGGACGTCTGTAAAATCAAACCACAAAACAGAAACCGCAGTGGTTTGTGACTCGTTCCTAAACATCTTCATTTGCAATAAAATCAACTCCTGAGGAGGAAGTTAAACTCTCGCAGCTATCAGCGTTACTAATCCTTTTTGTGCCTCTCTTGTTCCGCCCGTTCAAAGCGACGGCAGGGATAACATCACTCCATTGACGACCCAGCGGTCCCGGTTTTGTCAATTAGACGTTGTGTTGGGTTAATCTCCTGCGAGGCCTGCTCGGGGTTTTCACTCGTATGAAGGGAGAGAAAAGCAGAGCGCTTTAAAGCCGTCTAATGACGTTATGGGAGGAATAGCCCCATGCCGCTGGGAACCTGATAATCCCACTTTGTTCAAGACCCCTCCTCCCCCCTCTTCCCCCTTCCTCGTTGCTGATCCCCTTCATGTTGCGCCGACACAATGAGGCCCCGCTGTTGGGCCCCCGTCCACCCTTCATTCTCTAAACACCTCTCTCATTTGTCGGGCCGCGGCCGGGGGGCGCGCACCGTATTATTTTCTCCTCAATTAGCAGAAAAGGCTTGTGCTGATCACTTCCTCCCGCTAAGGTGAGCGAACATTCCTCCGCGGACTCTGTGTTCACGCGGGTCATTAGGGAGGTTATCGGCTGGCGAGTGAGCGGGAAGCGGGAACCTTTTAGGGAGTTAATAAAGACGAGGCGAGACGGAAGGATCCTTCTTGCGTGGATTCGTTCCAAAACCCACCAACTGTCGCTTCCTCCCGCCTGAATGAAGCAAACCTGGAGAAGAAAAAAAAGCCCCGATGAGAGTTTCATGTCACGTCTGTTTGGCGGCGGGACGTAGGCCGACAGTTGCCGGCCCTCCAGAGCTCCTCCCCGCTCTTTCAGCCTCATTATGGTGTCTCCTGTTCACGGGGGAGGGAGGGAGGGAAGGGGGTGAGACTGACAGGGGGAGCTTTGATGAACCTGTCCTCCCATTTCCGCTGGACTCTTAAAGACTAAAGTCTGCCAAATCCTTCAATCCAGAAATCCCTTCAACCCCCGCTCCTCTCCTCTCCTCTCTCCCCGTGTGGTGTCAGAGCAGAGGGTGAGGGGTGAGGAGGAGAGGGGGGGAGGAAAGGTGAGAGCTGAGACCGGGATCAGGGACCAGGCTGCAAAATCTAATTCACTCACAAAGAAAATAATAAAGACAATGTGGCTGAACTGAGAGAGAAGAGACAGAAACAACAAGAAACTCAGCTGGAAGAAAAGTTCTTAAAGGTTCAGTTCACCCAAATGTTGTTTTGTTGTTGAATGTGCAGGTCAGTGCTTGAATGTGAATGATATGATTTGATTTATTAACAAAATCTGAGGGAAATAAATGATTACTTAATTCCAACATGATCCCAAGATGTTAAAAGACAAAGAAACACAAGACGTTCAATGTAAAACTCAACAATAAAATCGTAAAATCCAACATTACATCACCACAGTTTAATTAAAACATAATAACGTCCACATCAAAACACTTTATTACAACAGTTTGACAGCAAAAGTAAAACCAGCATTAAATATTTCATGATAAATCTGTGTTCCTTAAATAAGTCTGAACCTGACTTCTTCAAGCTCCTTTTGTTTTTACAAAAAGCTTAGTTGTATGCCAACATGCGTAAGAAGAAATACATTTAATAACATTATATATTGAAATATCATCACCTGCAGTCTATCAATATGTTAATGATGAATGATTCTTGTGAAACAGGAAGTTAGATAATAGTTTACCAACAACAGATTCACAGGACGTTGACTGATCCAATTATTATTCCTAAATATGAGACAATAAAAAACTGATAGATAAAACTCTAAAGCAGCAGTCTGCATCGCACATTGAGGGCACAAACTGTGTACGAGAATGATTCATTTCAGGCTAAAAATGAGCTTTTGCCGGTAAATCATGTGCAGTTAATATCTGTCAAACTCTACAGAGGATTTATGGAGGATTTTGGAGGAACAAGATGAATTTTAAACTCTAACCAGCAGCTCTATGACTTTGTTAAACCATTTTCCCTCCTCTCATGCAGAGCTGCCAGACTGAACTATTTCTCATTTAAAAATATTGTTTTACAGGTTGTGGAAAGTAAATAATCTGAGTAGATTGAGATTAACAGAGTTACAGGCTCATTTGTGTCATATCAGATACTGATATGTTCACAACATCTGATATTTTTTCTCGAATGGAGAGAGCACTCCTCCAGTGTTGCATTATGGGTTGTTTGTAGCGTTAATGTTGCTAAGCTAGTGGGTTTCTTCCATAGACTGTAAGAAAAAATATGGACATAGTCACTGTGACTTCACCTGTTGGTTTGTGAAACCTCAAGAATAGTAATTTGACCATCACCATCTTGGATTTGGCCGTCGCCATGTTTGATTTTTGGAGCCAGAAGTGACCATATTTGTACAAGAGGGTGGAGCTGGCCATAGCGCTAGCTGCTAGCGTAGTTAGTTGGTTAGTATATTTACAATCTAGGTTAACAATGATAATGCTAATGCTAATTTTTGCTAACGAAAAACAGGCTTAAAACTGTTAAAATGTACTTTCTAGACTTTTTTAGGCGACCATAATGTTACAGTTAACTTCAGTGAACTGAAAACACGTTGTGTAATAGCAGCAGCTACACCTAAAAGCCATGGTTACCTCACATAATCATTGTTGTCGCCGTGCTAGCAACTTGTCAATCACATGGTAGCCATTACCTAAAGCATACGCTGCTTTATTATCAAAATTAAATTAAATGGGATCATAATTTACTAAATGAACATCATGCTGTGTTGAAGAAGACTTCAAACTAGTGATTGAGACCATAAACTCATTAGGAAACAGTTTACTGAGCTAATAAATCAGAGAGAAGTAGGCTCATTTTCTCATAAACTTCAATACAATCGGACTTCTTTTTCGCCCCCTGCTGGCCGTTAGAGAGAATGCAGGTTGGCTTCATTTTTCCGCCCTGGAGGTTTGCCGCTTGTTTGCTCCCAGCGTGTTTCTAGTGAGTCAGTCAGCAATAAAAGTGTTTGTTAGCTCAGTTTAATCTGCAGGAGTTTCTGGAGACTTGTGTAACGTGTTTTTTTTTCTGCCGCAGAGGGAATCAATTGATGACGGATGAAAACAACGTCTTTACCGCAGAGAGAGAGAGAGAGACGGCGAGAGCTGAATCATCTGTCAAACAGCCGAGAATGACGGCTGTCACAGATGATGAGCAAACAGTCTGAAAAATGCTAAACGCTGTCTGAGAAAACCAGACAGAGTCTAACAGGAGAGAGTGACTGGTTTCATTCTGCTTTAATGGAAGTATTTTTACTTTTTTATAAGACAAAAGGCTTCAAGAATAAAGACTTTACAGCTTAAATTCATATTAGTCAGAAAACTTTCCCAGCAGGACAAGTGTTTATCCTCAGAGACAAAAACAGCTGTTTATTTGTTGACTTTATACGAGTCCTGGCTGTCAAAGCTTCTATTTTCTGCATACTGATTATATTGTTGTGATATACATGCTGATATTTTTACATATTTTACCCTGACGAGAGAGCTCTGTGTGTCTATTTTAATGTTCAGTAGCATCTGTAATCACACTTCATTACTTATTTTGATCCTTTTTTCTGTGCAACAATCTGATTTTGTTAAAGTCCGTCTTAATATCTCTCCATTTATCTTTGTGTATCTTAACTTGTAATATTCTGCATCCTAATAAAACATATTTATGTGTCTTTTCTTGTTGTTTTAATGTCATATTTTCATCCTCCAGTGTTTTTCTGATCCTTCAGAGCTGATCTGTGACCGCGTGCTTCTCTTCGGTCTCTGATGAGTTCTGTTGGATGAGCAGTTGTCGCTTTCTTGTCTTTAGAGACTCTTTTGTCTCGTCGTGTCGAGGAGAGGGCGACTCCTCTGCTCCCCCCCCACCCCTCCTCCTCTTCCTCCGGCTGCACCCTCGGGTGCCAAGAAGAGAAACTCCAGGAACAGAAAGCCAGATGGCCGCTCGGTTTAAAAACGGTCCTCGGCGGCTCTCTAGACGCCATCGATGAGCGTCCGCGGTTCTCCCGGAGTCACGGCGAGCAGATGCACGTACATATGCTTTTCCCTCAAATGATCCGGCGTTCAGCGGAGACGAAGCGGGAGGACGGGAGCGCGGCACCGACGCGGGGTTGTCGGTTCTGATCCCTGCGGCCTGCCCGCTCTGATCTGTGTGTTTGTTTGGACGATAGAGGACAACCGAGGCGGGAGGGAACAGAGGACGTTTACTCATAATTCTGGACCGATGACATCACAGTGACATCACCAGGGTTATTTCCCAAACTTCCCCAAAACTCCTGACTCACTGCAATAAAAAGAAACAGATTCTTACGTTATAAACATTAAAGAAATATTATTTATGAAACCCTGAGATCATATTATCTTTAATATTTGTTGCCTTTCATTTCATTGATTTATTTTTTTATACTGTACTTTATAAATAAATATACTAAAAGTAAACTATATACTATGTTTTTTGTTATTAGCAGTGTTTTAATTATGAAATTGCACTCATGAAATGTTGATGTGAAATAATGTATACACTAGAAATCACGTTAGCTAAGTGTTAGCTCCCATGTGTGCTTGTTTTGACCCGGAGGTGTTTAGCTGCTTTAAGCCCGCTCACCTCGCTGCTGTGCTGAGACTGTTCACTTCTTAAAAGCCAGTAAACTAAACTGCTGATGCTGATTCCAGGTCTCGTACAGATTCGCTGCCCTCCACACCAAACAGAGCCAGACTGTTAGTTATCAGCTGTATTTAGCGTACAGCCTAATATTTTGAAAGGATAACAGAGTATAAATGTATTTACTACCATTTGACATATCTATGAACACTCTCATTTGTCCAGGTCGTAGTTATTTCTAGGCAAACAACTGATTCAAAGGCAACTGGACGACGTTTCGCCTCTTCTCCAAGTGGCTTCATTGGTTCATAACGCATCAGTCTGATCCCTCCTCACCAGTCTGACAACACAGTGGAGATAGACCCAGATATTCACCTCTGTGAAAGTGACCACCCTCCCTTCTCCTGAGACAATAGTTCGTTAGTGGAGTTTCACCTGACTGATGAAGCCGCTTGGATAAGCTTTGCTTAGAAACATTTGACACACACATCTGGTTGGAGTGTCCTGAGTTATAAAGTCCTGAGAGGTCTTCACACACACACACACACATTACCGGAAAACTCAAAATCCTCAGGACTCCATACATTTAGAAGTCTGGACTGAACAGCAACACAACAGGACGGTGTAAACACCTTCTCCCTGTGCTGCTCGCTACTCTGTCAGCGTTACACTTGCAACCGTCCCTCTGAAACAACAGCAGGTAGGAACCTAAGTTACACCTCGACGAGAAGTTAGTTCTGCAAAAGTCCAAAATAATATTGCAGAATTACTCCGACTAAAAAGCTTAAAAAGTGAAATAAATCAGTAGGATGAAGTAACGTAGATTACATTACATTACTGGACTAAAAGACTGTTATAATCTATTTTCTTTAAATCTACATGTCACTATTAGTTACTGATTAAGTTTATCTTCTGCAGCTCTGAATGTTTTATGCATAATGTTTTCTACAACTAACAAATAAATGTGGGACAGTTTTAAGGTCAAACTCGAGCCCGACGTGTGAAACACTGGCTCAGACTAACTATAATTTATTATTATTAAATTGTTTATTAGTGTGTAGTTTAGCTCATTACTGGATGAACTGCAGCGGCTCTTCTGTGCAGTTACAGACAGTCAGACAGTGTTTGAACCGTTTAAACCGGGAGCCAGAGAACCAGAACATTAAGAGACAAAACTGTGAAATCTTTCCACAAGCCGACTTTCCAAAATTATCTGCCGTGTTACACGTCGCTGCCAGTGTGCCGGTTGTGTCTCATAGGTGTGGGAGAGCCGACCGTCTGTTAGCGTCGTAATTAGCAGGAGATGATGATGGCAGAGGCGGCTCGTGACGAGACAGACCCCGTCCGTCCTGCGACTCGGAGGTTGCAGGTTCGAGCGCCTGGAAATCACAAATCCAGAATAAAAGCTTCATACTCGCTTGTTCATTCAGTTTTCTGCTTCAGGTCTTCAGTCGATAGATGAGCCGCACATGTGTTTAACAGCTCAGCAGCTGTTATTTACAGCAGAGTTATCAGAGTATGGTTGTTTCTGTAGCTGCTGGTGGTCTTTTGATGTGCTTTAACAAGGAGGCAACATGCTATGAATCACAGCTGAGCTATACAGGATAAAAAGATGCATCCTTGGTGAGAAGGTTCTCTCCTCTCATTGGTCAGATGTGTCCAGGGAGGGAGCAAGAACATAAACATACTTGGCTGTTAGTGCAGTTGAGCTCAAACTTCAGTCAGATCACATATCACTTGCATTCCCAAGGTTAGGTTCATTTTTATACAGAATAAATTCCAAGTGGACCAAAATGCATCAAGTCACATCTTTGGTGAGAAGGTTCTCTCCTCTCGTTGGTCAGATGTGTCCAGGGAGGGAGCAAGAACATAAACATACTTGGCTGTTAGTGCAGTTGAGCTCAAACTTCAGTCAGATCACATATCACTTGCATTCCCAAGGTTAGGTTCATTTTTATACAGAATAAATTCCAAGTGGACCAAAATGCATCAAGTCACATCTTTGGTGAGAAGGTTCTCTCCTCTCATTGGTCAGATGTATCCAGGGGGGGAGCAAGAACGTAAACATACTCGGTACAGTTGAGCTCAAACTTCAGTCAGATCATGTTTGTTTGTGACCAGACTGAGAGACGAAACAACAAAGGTTTCAAAACATCCTGAAAGTCAGCTGTGAGTGAAGCTTCACTGCTAAAAGCTCCTGATGAAGATGATTCAGTGTCGTCAGTTCACTTTGTTTGTATTGAACTTCTGTAACTGTGACATAACAGAGAAGACTCCGAGGTCTATTTCATGCGATGAACCCTCCCAAACAGTTTCCATCCGCTGCTGCTCAAAAAGACACTTTTGATTTAACATTACTTCTCTACTGTCATTAAAACTACATTTATACGTAGTTTTTAACAACATTATGCTGCATTAAATCATGCAACTGTTTTGTCTTTTGCAAATAAACTAAACTACTCGTCTGTTTTTCTGTCTCTTTCTTTTCTTTCTTCGTGCCTCTCTTGTTCTTCTTCCTCTGTTTCTTTTCTTTTCATTAACTCCCTCCTTCTCTTTCTCATCTCAAACACCTGCAGCGCCTCAGGGCCGATCTGTCGTCCACTGCTAACTCCAAACACACCGGCCTGTCTCTCACACACACACACACACACACACACACACACACACACAGCAGCAGCAGCAGGAAGTGAAGGAGCGTGACACCATGAAGAGCTTTTACAAAGGTCAAAACATCTCAAATGATCCTTCACCGTCCCTCCAGGAATCAACACCGACACGTAAAAGTCCTTCTTCACCCGTCGGGCCGCCTCGTTTATATCATTTAAACATGTAAACGAATCTTTTATTTATTACATTTCAACTCTGACTCCTGCAAATTCTGTTCATATCTACTACTAATTTTCTTTTTCAAACACATGTTGGAGGAAATCACCTGCACAGAAGTCAGAGGACTCGACATAAACAGTTAAGAAGTGTCGGATAAACATCAGAGAATCATTTCAGAGGGAAAATTAAATATTTTATTACCAAATTTTATGGAAATCCATCCAGTAGATTTTGAGATATCTCACATGAGACGCAGCAATAGAGCCATGCTGCTAATTTTCCTTGTGGGTAACACTAAATCCACCTATTTATTATTAATAATCAGTCTATAAAGAGCTAATAAATGGTTTATAACATAGATTTAAGTGTTTATTAATGCATTAGTCAACAGCTGTAACTCCTCCTGTGGACGCCATGATGCGTTTGTTGCCATGTAAACAGATAATAAATGATAAAAGACAGTTGCAATGATATAAAATACGTCTTCAGAAACACTTTAAATGCTTATAACTGCATCATAGTGAGTTATAAACAGTTTATTTACTCATTAAAAAGAATAAAAGCCTGTAAACTATGTAAGTTTATGAATCTATGTTGGTGCGTTCTCATGTGTAGATTCTACTTGGTGCATTTATTCTATTAAATATTAACATATTATTACTATTTATCCCCCTTTTCAGTGAAACTACATGACAGCCTGATACAGCAGCTGCAGCCACGCTGACAGAAAAGCCCTCCAGCGTGTTATGAAAACAGCAGAGGAACATTGTTGGGTGCTGAGCTGCCATCACTAGAACATCTTCTCAGGCTCCAGAACATCATAAAAGACATTACGCACCCCGGACGCCATCTGTTTAAGCTCCTCCCATCAGGCAGGCGCTGCAGATCGAGCCGTTTACTTGCTTGTGTTTTATACTAGATTCTGCGCCACATGATGACAATAAAGTTCTTGAATCTTTAGTTTTGGGGACGTTTGTTTGAATTATGTGAATTATATTAAAAGAAAAATGGATAAAGACATAAATGTGTACAAAACTTAGTTACTTTAATGGTTTAAAACTAAATTATTAGTGTTTTATTAGGTTTTATTAACAGAAAATCCAGTTTAGGATGGAAATACAAAGGTTGGACACAACAGGAAGGTTAAAATTTGTTGTTTTTATTGATATTTGATCAAAACTAATAGAAAAGAAGATTGATAATTAAAGGAAAGTAGATGCTGCAGCTCTTGTTTTGTTTCTGTGTCCATCCCCAACTGGTGTGGTGATGCTGGTGGGAACCGAACCCAGCCCAGTTACCCACAACCCCCCTCTCCCCTCCCCTCCCCTCCCCTCACACACAGCTACACCACCACCCTCCCACCATCATCCTTCCTCCTCCTTCCTCCTCCTCCTCCTCGCCTTGTTTAGCTTTGACACCTCAGCTGTTCAGCAGGCTGCAGAGAGGAAGGTGTGGGGAGAGAGAGAGAGGGAGAGAGCTGATAATGAAGGTAGCATGTTGTTGTCACCACAGATTGTTGCTCAGGGCTTTCCACGCCGCCGCCACATTAGTGTGTGTGTATAAACTCCACCCATCTCAGTACTTCCACCCCTCCTCCCCTCCAACATGGACTCCATTTAGCCCCCCGATCACATCCTCCAAGCACACACAAATACTCACACTTTCATAACTATGACATAAATGCACACACACACACACACACACACACACACTCAGAGGTATTTCCACCCTCACAGCTCCATCATCACCGACACCCTGATCAGCTTATTTGTCCTGATGATTGATCATTTCTCTCAAACTCAACCAGAGCTGATGGAATAAACCAAAACCTGTTTTGCTGAATATGTTTACATGCACACAAGCAACAGTTTGATATACAGAGGATACATATATATATATTAAATATTTGCTTCTGTGTATATAGAATACAGTATGTATGCTACTTTCTACATTTCAGAGGGAAATATTGTACTTTCTACTCCACTACATTTATCTGACAGCTTTAGTTACTTTTTACATGAAGATTTGACACAATTGATAATATAACAAGCTTTTAAAATACAACGCATTGTTAAAGATGAAACCAGTGGTTTCCAACCTTTTTGTCTTTTGACGTCTTACAAAAAGCAGTGTGTAGTCGGGGTCACATTTCACATGTCTATGAGTTGTTAACAGCTCCACCAAATAGTGATTTTCCCCTCTAAACTTCTCACATGCTTTCATTTCAATAAATGTTCAAATGATCCAATATTTCAGCAAAAAATCAAAGATATCAGAACATTGTTTCTTCTTCTTTCCTCTTGTAAACAGTAACAGTGAGTAGAAGGTAGATCTCAGCAGGTTGATCTTGAATAACAACAACCTGCAGGATTCAGAGGAGCAGCTGCTGCAGACTGATAAGACCTTCAGAAACATCACATTTCAGCAAAAAGTCCAAAAACTGAAAACCTTTCTTCTCCCATTAATCATCTCACGACCCCTCAGATTTATCTGCTGACCCTTCGGAGAGGCCCCGACCCCTACTGTATTTATACAACGGTCTGGGTGAATACTCTTTTTTTGATTGGTGTGAATTAAATGGAAGAAAGGAACAAGTCAGGATGGCGACACACAGGGGCGGTCAAAGTGGCGATGTTAGCGAGCAGACTCGGTCTCGGTCCCGCCCAGCCACTCTTAGCTTAGCTTCTCCCTATGTGATGTAAGAAGGGGCATCAAATCTGAATGGCCTGTGAATCACATGAGTACAGAGCGAGTCAGCCCACATCAGACTGACTGGTGGTCTTACATCACAGCAGAGACCCAAATACATACACACAAGCACCGGAAAAGTGATTTTTTCATAATATGGCCCCTTTAAGATTATTATTATTATGTTACCTTACTGATGCTCTTTTACTTCCTCATTCATGTTGAAAGTTGTTGTAGAAACGTGTTATAAATAAATCTGTTCTTTTTTTAATCCTTATTTTCTACTTGGATGTTTGTGCAGCACGTTAATTGATCATCTCAGCTCTTCAGTTAACACAATGCAGGATGTGCTGTCACTCCTCACATACAGAGGACAACAGCTGTGTGTGTGTGTGTGTGTTAATGTGTGTGTGTGCGTGTGTGTGTGTGTGTTGATTAAGGGCCTTCAATCACGCTGGGAAATGGAGATCATCTGAGGACTGATGCTTCCTCCGGCTGTTCTGTGTTTTTGTGCATGCCAGGGAATTTGTGCGTGTGTGTGTGTGTGTGAACATGTGTGTGTGTGTGTTATTGTGTGTGTGTGTGTGTGTGTGTGTGTGTGTGCAGATGAGAGAGGTAAAAAAATGTCCCCCTGGAGCAGCCAAGTTTCCGGTATTTGTAAAATCTGAACTGTGTGTGTGTGTGTGTGTTGCAGGTGTAAGGATGTACACTGGAGGTGTTGGTGAGCAGGGTGATAGGTGTGTGTGTGTGTGTGTGTATTGTGTGTGTGTGATGTGCAAATGTGTACATTAATTTGCTGTGTTGTGTTTGTGTGTTTTTTTGCACATTTCAGTGTTTATGTGTGATTCTGTGTGTGTACATCCATGTTTAAGTGTTATTTTATGTGTGTGTGTGTGTGTGTGTGTATTCCCCCCCCCACTAGCCTGTCACTGCTGTCGCACCGCTGCAGTCAGCAGTCGAGGTGGCAGAAGCATTTATAACACTGCAGGGTTGGAGGTTTAAATCCCACCGCGGCCGTCGTCACGAACGCCTCTCAGACATGAAACCTGTAACATTTGTGGCTTCATCTGTCAGCGAAGGAGTCGTCCATCATCATCATCATCATCATCATCATCATCATTTCACTCCCTCTGTTCCATCAACCAACTCAGTTTGGAAAGTGTCTCGTTTTGTACATTTCATACGTTGTTTACCGGCTTTATGATCAACTTTACCATGAAAACACTGATCTGGAAGCTGCAGACATTTGCACATCTTCATTCTAACAGCAAGTCAACAGAGCAATTTCTAATGTCTTCCATAGATTTTATTTTGATTATATTTCCATTATTTTCTTCTATAATGTCATCAAGTTGTGAAAGATGCCGATCACAGTGTCCAAAAGCTTCATGTTTTGCATCTTCAAATGTCTCGTTTTTGTCCAAAACCCCAAAAATATTCAGTTTACTGTCACATATGAGACGAAGAAACTGAAGAACTGAAGAACATTTGACATTTTTTGCTTGAAAAACGACCTTATTAGTAAATTATGAAGATAGTTAAATCAAATTATCGTTGCAACTCTAATTAACACCTCACAGGTTCAATCACATCACAGCAGAATGATGAGTGTCATGATTTTATTTGTTCTTCATTAGTCAAAGAGCTGATATATTAATATTATATATTTATTTTGTAGGGCTGAGTAATAATAATAATATTCCAAACAGTTATAACATTTAATATTAACATAAGTGATGATGTTATTATGACTGTCTGTGGTGATAATCAATATAAAGTCCAATACAAATCATAGATATTGTGTTTTTTTTTCTTAAACAATTACACATTTGATCATGAGATCTGTTATACTTGGTGTTACATTGCTGTTGTAAAGCTGCAGGTGCAAGAAATGAAGGTTTTTACATTTCATTTCTTGCATCTGACTCAGCAGGAGTTCACTGTTCTGTGTTTGAACTCATCATCATATCTTCACAATCGAGGCTATTTCTTCTCGAAAGATGCGATCCAACATGAAGTTTTCAGTCGAAGCGTACCCTGCAGACGGTGCTGCGGCTCGTTAGTAAACACTGATTCATATGTTCATAAGTTGAGATGACAAATCATATTAATATCTCCCCAAAAAAAAAAAAAGAAAAAATGTTGCTAATGATACCAAACAGGCCGCGCTTGGCTGCAGATCTGCAGCCGTTTGCCACCAGTGTTTTTCATCCTACTATTTGCACCACACACTCTCTCTGTCTCTCTCTGAAAGTGAGAAGTTGATTGGCTGTCAACAACTTTCCACATTTCTCTCTCTCTCTCTCTCTCTCTCTCTCTTTTTTTTCTCCTCCATCCACACTGTTCTCCTGCAGCCTAATTAACACTAAATGTGCCACCGGGCAAAAGCAGAACGCGTGGCAATATTTGATTACATGAACAATAAATTACCATCAACAACACGCTCATGAAACACATTGAAAAATAGTGACAATGATAATTATGTACAGTCAAAACTACTGTGTCAGAGGCGGTGGCGGCGGCGGTGTGGCGAGGACAGGTAGAGCTGTAACACAGCACCACGCTGTTATCATAATCACTGTTAACGAGGAATCTGTGCCAGGTCGTCTGCCGGCCAATTATACACACACACACATGTCAACATCACCTGAGGAGACGATACAGACGAGATAATGAAGCAGAGACTTTATTACTCTGCGTTAACCTGAGCGTCCGTATGAAGAGGCCCGCTAACGTTAGAGAACGATCAATTACATCTGGACTCGTTTGTTGTTTCCTCGATGGTGGAAAGAAGCTCCACAGCGGCCTGCTGGTGTGTTCAAGAAACGTCTGAAAACTCAGCTTCTTCTTCTTCATCCCCCCCTTTGACCCCTTTTATACTGTTCAGGTCAAATTTGACCCATTTGAGAGCTTTAAAATCAGCTTTAACGCTTTATTTTAAACCGAAATGTTATAAAAATGGAGATATTTAAACTGTTCTTGTACATAACGAGGGTTAAATTTGACCCGTATGTATTCAGAAATGTTGCTGCATTCTTCAGATTCAATAACTCTCAATGAAATCATGACCGTTAGTATTATTTCTCTGTTGGTGGAACAAATTACCAAACTCTGTTCGATCTGCAGAGTCCCTCTCAATCTTTAAGAAAAGAAAAGATTATATTCTCTGTCTTAGTGGACTGAGGTGCATAAATTAGACATGGCAGATATCTGAAAGGCTGATTTTGTATTTTTAAACCTATAAACTATTTTGAGAACACATATATATATATATATTATGTGTTTCCTCAAGAGTGTTTTACGGCTGACAGCATAGAGACGGTTCAGAAGCAGAAATTAAACCATCGAGTAGGGAGTTCAACTTACAGAAATGTGTCAAACTGTTAATGAATCAACTAAAATGTGAATAATCCAAATAATAATAACACTAATAATCCAAATACCTCTGCACTTAATGGACTGTAGGGAGAGAAAAAACAAAAATAACCCCAAAAAAACGACAAAAAAAGCTTCTATGCTCTCCGATCATCGCCTTGTTGCACCGGCTGTTGGCATCTACGTCCTATCAGGCCCAAACTTCAGCTTTATGGCTCTTACTCATGTTATTCTTTCCCTGCTTGTGTTGTATAAGTCTTATATGTACGTCTCTTTGGATAAAAGCGTCTGCTAAATGAAAAATGTAAATGTTCTCCTGTTTCAAGCAGCATTGGAGCATTAATACGGCGTAATCGTGAATGTTTTTTCTCCATTATAGCATAAAACATAAAGAATAATCTCTCTCTCTGCTATCTTGATTTATTCTTGATTGATTTATGACCCACCCGTTGATTTATGACTAATGTTGGAAGAAGAAAACCACTCATGTCCTCGTTCGGTTCAGAGTCTGCTGCGGTGGAAGCGGTTCAACGGCATTCCAGATGTGCGGCGAGTTCACCGACACAGAGCACAGAGCGGAAAGATTTTAATACAGAAAGGATCGAAGCAGAGAGCAGAGAAGGGGAACAGGGAGGACATCTGTACACAGGATCAAGGCGGTGGAGTGAGTAGAGATTCAGAGGTCTGTGAGTGAGAATATGAACCACCATGTGTGTGAGGTTTAACCTTTTAACATCTGGTCAGCTGTTTGGTCCTTTCAATAAGTCGCTTCTAACTGACAAATGTAGATGTAACGCGGTTCTGTCTAAAGCTTCGCCACCTCTTGAGTTTGTATCATGTAGTTTAGTACCTAAACTTTGTTCCTACGTGTGTTGAACACTTCAATCTTTCATCTCAAACAGTTACTCTTTTAATCTCCACTTCCTGTCAGCTGATATCTTCTCTCCCGCTTGATCTTCTCCTTCAGTTTCATCTCGTTCGTCTTCTTCTTCCGGCTCATATTTCATCTCGTCTCGCTCACTCCTCTCGCCCCGTTTCACTCCATCTCGTTATCTTTCCTGTCTGTTGGTGTAGAGGAGGAAGATTATTTCTTCTTCTGGTGTTTGTTCAAGTGTCGCTGACAGACAGGTGTGGAGCTGCTAAGCGGCGATAAATCCTCTTCAAGTGTCTGATCTCCGTCACCGAACCCAAAGATTGTGACATGATGAAGACAAAACGTCTGACATGTTTGTCTCTTTTTCCTTCCCATCATTCTTCTCTCCTCGATCCCCTGATCTCTTCTTTTATATCCCTTTCCTCCTCTCCTCTGTCTATTTTTGTTTCATTCAGTCTTCCTTCGAGCTTTCCTCCTCTTTCATCATCCTCTCTCTGCTCTTTCTCTCCTTCCTCACCTCTATTTTTATCGTCCTTCCTCCACACTCTCACCCTTCATCTCTTCCTATACGCTACCTCTTTCACTTTACAGACACATCACATCTCTCTTCGTCCCTTTTTCTTTCTCCTCCAACAAACCAGACTTCCTTTAGTCCTTCTACTCTCTCTCTGAGTCGTCATCTCTTCTTTCTCCTGTTTTTCACTGTCTTGTCTTTCACCACATCATCAAACCTCCAACAGTCCTGTTTCTCCTCCTTATTTCTTCCTTTTTTTTGCTATTCCCTAAACATCTTTCATGGTTTTTCTTTCCTCTTTCTTTCTTTTCTTCCAGCACTTGTGTTTTATTTCGTTCTTTTTCTGCTTTTTCTTTGTCCTCCAGTGTTTATGTTCTCTTCACTCTTCTGCCCAACATCCTTTATTACTTCTCCACCTTTTCGTTTTATATCAGTTGTTGTTTTTTTATTCCCTCTCACATCTTATACTGACGTGTAAAAGAAGTATTCAGATCCTTTATTTAACTGAAAGGACCAATACTACACTATAAACATAGAAACACTGCTTCAGTAAAAGTACAGAAGTATTGTCTGCAAAATTTACTTGAGGTATTAAAAGTAAAAGTGCTCATTAAGCAGATTTTTATACATTTATAGTTCATATCTACAGTTAATAACAGATCTGCATCATCAATACAACATATTTTGTCGTTATGTTACTTTAAACTATCAAAATATGTCACTTGTTTTACTCTGAACATAAAACTACTGTATGTAAGTTTTTTCTTGTTTAATTAATTGTTTGTTTTTATTTGTAAAGTGCTCCAAAGCATATCCTAACCAATCAGAGGAGGGCAGAAGTCAGGGGCGGGAGCTCACGGCTGTCAATCAATACGTGAAGGCGCTTCCCCAGATAGCGTACGGAAGCGGGCCACTTCCGGAAATGGATGTTAGCCTGAAGTGGCCCCACATGTAAAGTAGGAAATAATGGCCCAAATCAAACGTTGGCCTGTTTTTGGTAAAGATGTGGTGCTCTCAGGTCTGTGTTCTCTGGATGTGGAACCAGTTCTGTAGTTTGTTTGTTTATTTAACAGGGACAGTGCACATTAATGAACATTGCTGTAAATGTACCAAGAGGCACATCTGTAGTCCCTGGACAGATGTTACAGAGTCGCCCTAAAAACAGAATAGAGTAGAATATGAAAATGAAATTACAGAGTTACTGAGGTCATTTATAAACATGCGGAACAATTAATAAAATGAAGAAAGAAGAAACTATATAATATCGATAAATAACATCATTCAGAACATCCTTAAAACATGCAACCCATAGTCATGATAAAAGATAAGACAATAAATACATGAAGATATTAATATTAATCGAAGAATAGAACATGCAAAGCAGAAGCATAGACATAAAAAAAGCATACACAGTATGTAAAATATGACACAATAAAACATGCATGACGGCGGACTTACAGAGGTTTACATACGGCTCGCTTGTGGCCCAGAGCTGAGAAACAGGAGTGGACCAGTAGGTGGACCATATGAAAGTGTTGGGTGTGGTCCGGATCTGGGCCACATTCATTTTGCTATCTGGGTCTGGTCGACTGCTCCTCTCCGACACTCCTAGCTAACGTTAGCTGCTAGCAGACGTCACTGTGGCTAACGAGCTCCTGATACCTGATGTAATTACAGGTGGAGTCACTGTATGTGTCACCCAGACTGTCATATGTTGTTTTTGTTTGTCATTTTGCATGTGAGTAGTAACAGAAATGAGACTTTTTAAGAAAAGAAAAGAAAAAAACAGGAAGTGGAAATGACTGTCTTGTTATCAGCTTGTCTGTAATCACACTAACCTGTTAGAAACAGGTCACACATCAGTTTATAAAACTATGATACGCTGTTGTGATTAAACCACCCAAAAAATATGCAAAGCAGCACAAGTGGCTCCATTTAAACCAACTGCAACATTAAAGTAGTGCTTAATGTGATGATAAGAATCCAATAATATGATGAAAACAACGCCGGCGGGGACGTTTCTTTTGATACCGTGTTGTATTTTATGTCCACATACTTTTGGCCATGTACTGTATCTCTCTTCTATTTTCATCCTCTCAACAACAACAACAACAAAAAACAACATGTCTTCCTTCCTCTTCAGTGCGCTTTCTGTTTTCTTCCTCCTCCCTCTTCCTCTGACACATTTTGAAAATCTCCGTCTTTCTCTTCTCTCTCTTCTGACACATTTGCCTTCTTCTTCTTCTTCTTCTTCTTCTTCTCCTCTCTCTTCTGTCAGGACACACACACACACGCACACACACACACACACAGCGGAGGTGAAGTCGAGAGGCTTGTCTTAGCGTGCCATCTGTCCTCGGCGCTGACGTTGGCTCTAATTACTGCGGCTCCCCTGGCTAATGCTGCCTCATTAGGCCGCCGGAGCATGTGCAGCCGACACAAGCACCGCCGAGAATTTGCACCAGGAAACGCGAGCTCGAGCCATTATGGGATCAGGAAATCTGTCTGGTGCGAAAGGCAATTCACACCAGCGGCTAAACGCTCATTTTGCTTCCCTCTCTCTCTCTCTTCTTGTTCTCCCTCTCTCTGCCGTGCTCTCTCGCTCGCTCCTCTCGGCTCGGCTTCGGAGAGCCAGTTTTTCGGAGGCCCGAGTCCAAGCACCAAAACAAAGAAGTCAACAAGGAGTCCTGCTCCAACAGAGAGAGCAGCGGATGGATTCACCAAACACTGGTTTCTGTCTGACACGTTGCACACACTCACACAGCTCAGACAGGGAGGTTATAGAAATATACATTATAGATGCTTTAAAGTTGCACGCAGCTGATTGGTCCGTCCTCCTGTAAGTCAGACACATTAACAGCAAAACGAGACGCCACATTTGGTTGTAACGCCTCTTTTCTTTCATCATAAATCTTAAATGCAGCTGTTCACATCAAACAAATCTTTCATTTTCAAATAGTTCTGCTTATTCGGAAAAAGATAATGTGCAATAAATCATATCTGAAGCTGTGAGAGGTACATAACTGAAAGGACGGAAGTCACAGTAAACAGTAACATGCTAATCAGTGCGCTTTAAAGTCATTGTAGGTAGATTTTGTTAGCTTTGGACAACTGTTTCCAGTCTTTATGCTAAGCTAAGCTAACTAGCTGCTAGCTGTAGCTTCAAATCTACTGTTTAGACATGAAAGGAGTCAATCTGAACATCAAACTCTCTGCCAGAAAGAGGAAAAAGCGTGTTTCTCAAAATGTCAAACATCCCCTTTAACGGAGGTCTACTAACTTTTATGCAAGTAAACATGCAGATGTTACCACGTTAGGCAAGGCGAGTGTATTTGTACAGCACATTTCAACAATAAGGCGATTCAAAGTGCTTTACATCGAGCATAAAAGGCGTTTAAACAGGATATAAAAGCAACACAAGCAAAAAAAGACATAAAAACAATTAAAAAGTGTAAAATTTGGACATAAAAAGAAGCTAAAACAGATAAAACAAGAGAATAAAAGTTATTAACCCTCAGATTTGGTTTATTAAAAGGCAGCTGCAAACAGAGTCGCAGCAGACCTGCAGCTTTCTGGGAGTTTGTTCCAGATATGTGTAGCATTAAAACCTGAGCGTTAGCATGCTAACACGCTAAACACTTACCTGCGTTGGTCTTTGAATTCAGGATTTCAAGTTTCTTCTGTTGCGTTTGACAGACTTGAGGGAGAGAGAGTCGGGATGACAGCGCAGATTAAAAAGGATGTTACAGTTACCTGGTGAGCGCCTGGAGGCCGTTTCATGTTGTGTTTGACTGACGTGCAGCAGCTGCAGACATGCATCGCTCCCTGCGGCGTTCTCATGGCGACTTCACACCCGAAGCCTTCCTGTACGGTACGATGAGACGAGCTTTCCCCTCCCCCGCTGATCATCTGTGGCTTCATTATTTTAAATCATGAGGTGCGTTGAGCCGCCTGTCAGACACACAAAAATCATTAAATCATTTCATTGAAACGCGGCGCTTTAGGGACCTGAAATAATTTCTGTATCAGTTCATAACACTTAAGAAAAGTAGATAATTATGATCCATAATTATGATTTTCATATAATACGTGCAAATGTGTTTTCATCTGGTTTGGTGCTGTAATGCCTGCAGGTTTCCCCTCATGGGTGAAAAATTAACACCTGCCAGATAACAAAAGCTGTTTACACCGCAAGCCTGTAAATTAAGCATTATTTGGAGCTTTTTCTATTTTTAAAAGCCAGATCTACGAGTGTTTGCTGAGAGTTTCTGTCTGTAGCACCTGAACTCCCCTGCAGCTCCTCCACCATGAATCATCTGACAGACAGACTGCGAGATAAAGATCTCTGAAGTCTTTATCTCTTGAACTCGGTTGTGGTTTCCTCGCTCTGACAGCCGTAAATCTGTGCAAAAAAAAAAAAAAATCTAAAAAAAAAACGATAATTGCAGTTTATCAGCGACAGACGTCTGGTGTCAGTAACTGTAAACGCTTCTACGCACCGTCTGAAGTCTTTGTTTACCGAAAACGTTCACGACATGAGCTGTGGGAACTGGTTAACCAGGAACACGGCGGCGGCGGCGGAGATGGTTAAGATCTGACGGGTCTGTGGTCACGGACATAAGCACAAAGGGCTTTTACTGCACAAATATTCTACTTTTAACTCTAATTTTTTACTCAGTTTATTAACAATGAGCTCCTTTTCTCTGTGAGGTTTGTTCCTAAAGGTGTTCAAACTCTCTTAACTGCCTGAACTTGTCATAAACTGCTTGTTTCAGTCTGATGATTGTCACCTGTTGATGAGGAGATGAACGTTCCTGACATTTTAAATCATTAGCATCATCGACGTCCCCCTAAAAAAACGTATAAGTTTAGGATTGTCAGTAATAAGGGACCCGAAACTATTAAAACTCCATCAGAGCAGAGCTGTGACAGAAATAAAGAGGAAACGCTTTGACGTGAAGTTAGATGCTAAAAAAAAACATCTTTCCAAGGCGAAACATGGCGTCATGTGACTGTTGGAGAGATATTAGAGCATTAATATTACACCCTACAGTAGGTGATGCTGATAATATACTAAATATTTTGCATGAAGTTAGTCATTTATTTCATTGTGGTTCGTTTTTGTACCACATTTAAACTCCAAATCCAATCAGATGAAGACGTTATGAGTCTGTTTAGTAAAGTCAGACTGTCTGTTCGTGACTCATACGACAGCTCTGAACTCGTACGTTTCATTCTTACTTCAGAGAAAATTATATGTACGAGAAAAATAACAAAGGCCGCATATTATCCTACATCACTCATACATACCTCTTAGGAATAAATCTGTCCGTACGTGTGCTTCTTCTTCTTCTTCTTCTTCTTCTTCTTCTTCTTCTTCAATGAGACAAGACACAACGTTTTGGTCCTCAGAAAAGACTCAAGAAGTGTCGGGACCATATTTACAGTATAGTAAATGTAAAACATAAGATGAGAAGTGTAAATATATGCATGAAAGTAGCAACTATAAGTTAAAAATAGTCAGGAATCTAATTGTGGAAACCAGGATACTTCAGTTCTATAGAAATCACAAGTCATACTACTACCTATATTTATCTTCTTGTCAATGAATCTCATGTTTGGATCCAAACCAACAAGTGCTGTGTGTGTATCTAAAGCCTGATATATCTTATAAAAACATGTCAGCTGCACCGGGTGACACGTTCCTTCATCATGAAGAGTTTAGTCATGTTGGACTGTTTGGTGTTTTTAATAGTTTTTGGACGACTCAGAACTTCTCCACTGGCAGGAAGGTGTATTTTCTACCTGGAGAACTTGTGGTTTGTCTGATTTTTCCCTCTGTATCTTCAGCTCTTCAACGTTTGAAGATATAATCGAATGTATTCCCTCTGGAGCTGTTTATCCAGACTTCATCCATATGTTTGTTTTTCCTCTTGAAGAACTAATGGAGACATTGTGAAGATGGCGGCCAACTAGGCAACCGATCAACTTCTCTCGGTGCCAGGAACTGCTATACAGTTACTGTATGCGTGTTTATGTTTGATCTCAAAGCTCAGAAGATTTCAACATTAGTCATTGACTTCTTCAAGTCTTTCAACTGGAGACGGTTTGGTTTTCCTTCAGCATTTCCCAACATTTCCTTTCTACCTTTCTGCCACATCTCAGGGGGAAACACTCTGTTACACACCGTATAGATCTCCTTCAAATGTGCTTTCAGCGTAAATGATGAATTTAAAGTCTGTGTGAAGCTTCTGTTCAGCTTCATCAGTCTGAGTTTAGTCATATCAAGTGGATATCTGACACATTTACAGTCTTGTTAGCATCAAATTCTCCTCATTGAGAGAACAAAAAGAGGGAATTTGCCACTAAAAAGACTGTAACATTGAAATATATCTACTTGATTTGACTCATTTGGACGCTGAAGCTTCATATTAGCTGCAGATAAACTTTGAAATCCTTTTTTTTTTTGCACAGAAGGAGGACTGTGGGTTTAGTCCTCCATCACTTCCATTGGTCAGTATGAACAGGAGGAATGATTACAGCAAGCTTTAATGTTCATTTTGGCTCCTGACTGTTGAAAAATTGTGAACCTGTCCTTTAAAGACGTCTTGAATAGCGCTCCTGTGTCAAAAATTTTGCCTTAAGATGTTCAACATTTCATGTTTTGCAAATATGTTCCCTTCTCCTACATTCATTTAAATAAATTAGCACGCAGTATATTTGGGTTCAGGTGATATTCCGCAGAGCCCAGCAGCTCATTTTTTATTATTCAGGCCTCACTGACAGAGAAACTAAACGCTTCTCTTTGGATATCTGTGTTAGAGCCAGCATGACTCTACTATCTTCGGTCCAGACTGAAATATCTCAACAACCATTGGATGAAATTCACAACAGACACTCAAATTCCTCAGAGGATCAATCCTACTGACTTTGGTGACTTTTCCTCTAGCAGTGTTTATTTGGATATTTCAACAACCATTGGATGGATTGCTGTGAAATCTGGTTCATGTTCCCCTCAGGATGTTTATACTTGGTTTTAAAATGCGTCTCAGCGATTGGATCACAAGTATACAGCCCTAAATACGTAAACGACCACCAAGACGCACTGTCATCCGATCACTCAAACCACTCGCTGAGGTCGTCTGGGACACATTTGACCACATGTCTTTTGTAGTATTGGATGTGTCTCTAATAGGGACGTAACAGGAGAAAATGCACGCCAACACCAAATGACTTTGTTCCACCAATGTGAACAGTTGGAAGCCCGAACATGTATATTAGTTCTTGAAACATTTTTGTTTTCTTAGCGATGCTGTGCTAAACAAATCTGGCACTTGTCTGGTGACAGACTGATGTAAGGCACTTTGACCTTCTAGTGATGAAGTTAGCTGGACACCTTGGAGACGCACGACAGGCACAGGTGTGAACGTCTCAGCTGTCCACTTGTGTTTGGATCACTGAAGCACATCTTAAACCCAACTTTTCATCTAGTGACATCTGATTTGATTTGATTAACTTTATTTCAAACATGTATTTATGCCACCATCTGGTCAAACTTTAATTTTGTCCAATACTTTGATTGATGACCAGATAACTTGCAAACCTACAGACATTCCCTGCTGCTATACTTTGTGTTTATGGTGCCCATAATAAACATTACACCTGCTTAGTCTTGTTCACTAATATTGCTCTTTAGTAAAGGATTTGAAGACTTAAAGGTTTAAGCTCAACGTTTTGGGAAACACACTTAAATTTGCTCTCCAACATAGCTTAGCTTAGCAGAACGGACTGGGAACAGCTAGCCTGGCTCTGTCCAATGGTAAAAACTCTGCCTAAATGTCTTTAACTTTTTGAATATTTCTGGCTGGTATGCATCTTCAAAGCTGTTGATTTTGAGTTTTTTTATATAAACTGAAGGATTAAATGTTGGTTTATGGGTTGGCAAAATTCTCCTGCTTCTTAAGCTAAACGCACCGTTTAAAAACCCACGCTGGATTAATGACAATAAAAAATTATAACAACATTTTGGAGATACATGAATTTCAGGACAGCAACATTACAAACGAAACAGAAGAAAATGAAACATCATCACTGATGGGACTAAAAACGCCCACACGGAGGCTTCGTCCCAAAACGCCGCCGCCAGCCCACAGTGACCTCGATCCATCCGTGATCTGTCCCCAAACCTCCGCCGTCCACATCCGAACGGAAGCCCAAATCCAGGCCGACGCCCACACGTCGACGCTAGGCCGAACCGGGCCAAACTCCCACCATCATGTCCGACCACATCATCTGGGAGGAAGCTGGGCTCTCACCGCCGTCGTCTGTTCGGGTCAGGCCTCAGACACCCACCATGAGAGGAGGGGACGCACAAATTATCCCTCCAAACGCTGGAGAACAATTGAAATGTGTCGATCCAAAAAATTAAAAAATCATTTCAGAAAATACACCTACACTTATGAGGATTAAAAGCATGAAATGTGACAGATAATTGTGCTTTTCAAACAATATTTGGTAGAGAAACTGGTTGGAAAAATGTGCAGTTTACCTCCCTAATGCCTCTTTTTTTGCTCAATTTTAAGAGATCTAAATACAGAAATGACGGCAGTAAAACAAGCCGGTGTTGATTCATGATTCATAACTTAAATCCACTTAAAATACCCTGACAAACAGATATTCATGAGCTGTCCTGTGCTTTTCCTCCATCTATTTTTAGGAGAGATTCAGCAGCAGATGAATAAAAGTCTCCGTCAGCATGTCTCAGACTTCTGCAGCAGGTGGAGGGTTGAAATGTCGACTGGAGGCCCGCTCGCTCAGATCGGGCTTTGTGCTCCGCTTTTTTTCTCGTGGAGAAGTGACTGGACGTTCGTCATTGTGTTTTTGCAGCCGGCCGTTGGCGAGCGGGAGCCGGTCCAGCCATCTTGTGTGGAAAATTTCGGACTGGGCACGAGCCGGCCATCTGCAGCTCCAGGCCTTCAGCAAGCCAGCAGCCAAACGCAGAAACACTTCAGCTACTGGAGGGGTTTGGAGGAGGGAGGCTGGTGGAGAAAATCTACTGCAGAAATGTCTGTTACATTCTGGAAGGAAATGCTTTGACTAGTCATGATTTGACAGTAATTACATTCACTCAAGTAATAAACTATAAGACATGTTTAACACATATAAAATAATATGGTTAGAATAATAATCTGTCTGGTGAAACTCTGCACTTTATTCTGCAACAAACAAGAGGAAAAACTTGACTTTTTCCTCTTTCCTTCCACTTTCTTTCTTAATCTTTATTTTTTTCTACGCTTAATGCACTGCAATTAATAAAACACATGCAAATAGAAAAGGCAAATGAAGTAAACATATTCATAAATTTAACTACAACGTGCAACATTTAGAGAAAAAACACTGCAGGGAGAAAACAACCAGTTTCCAGGAGTCACTAAAAACTGAACAACAAGCCTGGACTCAACTGTTTTTTTGTTGTTGTTGTTGTTGTTTATCACTATTTTTGGTATTTTGTTCCTTTGTTAAACAGCAGTAGTTTATGCCACATGTTTCTGTTTATCTTTTATTTACTTCTATATGTGACATCACAAACTAAAAGCATAAAACTAATAAAACATTATTTAAACAATCCTGCTCCCCTTTGCCCATTTCATCAAATTGTTAAATCCTCAGATGGCATCCTATTGGTTTTACAGGAAACAGGAAGCAGGAAATACATCACATTAAGGAAGTGCTGCCATGCTGACATGTGACCCCCTTTCAGCAGGCCTGGCTTACCTGCACAGTTACAGGTAGACAGTAAACACACCTTAACACCGTTTATCCATCCTCCAGATCCTCTATGGACACAAGTAAGTGAGACATACTTATTTTATTTTTGCTAGTTAAGAGTTGCTGTGTGAGTCACTGCAAACAATCTGCAGAAACAATGAGTCTTTGTGGGAAGATATTTGGTCTGAAAACGCTGGACTCCAGACTGAGTGGAGAGAAAATGATGTTTTGTTGCCTCAGACAGCACAAAAGCTTCTTATATTTTCCTTTTATTAACAGTTTTAACAGCTGATTTTGTCAATACTGAACCCCTTTGATGAACTCTTCCACTCCTGCATTAAACCCAGCGAGTGTCCGTCATCAGATTGTCTCTTTTCAGAGGAGAAAGATCCAGAAAGATTCCTGATAATAACATCTCCAATTACTCCCGTTAAACTAAACAATGAGTGATATAAAAGCCAACCTTTTCTCAGCTTGAGTGTGAAGTTCCTCCATCTTCAAACTTCAGGTAGAGTGGAGCGTGTGAATCACAGTCTGCTGTGGTGGCGGTGGCGGCGTTGGTGGCGGCGATGGTTGTGCAGTTTCTGTGTTGTTTAGGAGAAGGTCGGGAAGGGAAGGTGACATCATCTCTGCACCTGCAGTGGCGGAGCTGACACCTCCAGCTCTCAGGCAGGTGAGAAGGCACAAACAATCCAGCACTCGTAATGAGGACGGTCTCAAACAGCCACGAACGAGTTTATGCTGTTTGATTTTTTTTTTATGCGAGTTCTGTTCAGGTTTGGGGTTCTTTTTGGAGGGTTTGTGAATATTTTGTCACCTTTATTATTCAGCGTGAGAGGTAAACACTCTCAGCCCCTCAGCCTTTTTAACAGTTTCACCTTTTGGTTTGTTCTTCAGTATTTAGATTTTTTTTTAAATTCATTATAAATGCAGCAGGTTTGGGAAGGTAGAGCTGCAGCTACTGATAGTTTTCAGACATTTTGTGATGTTCTGAGTGATGATCAAATGTGTTTTTTGTTCAACCAGCAGTCTAAAACTCAAAGATAATAAGTTCACACTGATATAAAACAAAGAGCAGCAAATTTAATAATGATTTTTAGCATTTTTGCTTGAAATATTGTGTAAGATGAAAGATCGATTATCAGAATGGTTGCTGAATAATTTTCTGGCAATCAATCAATCGAGAAATCGCTGCAGCTCTACAGGAACGTGACGATATGAAGCTCCTCACCTCAGTCTGGAACATTTTCATGTTTGAACATTATTAACGTGAAAAAGTGAAGAAATAATGTTCATATCATATCATATTCCTCACATGTCTGTTTATCTCTGTGGTGATGAACTGACTCTACACTTATTGCTGCTGAAACGAGTCTTAAACACAACAAGTCTTTTTCAGCTTTATTTCACCTCATTTCTGAACTTTCTTAAATGATTCTTCAGACTTTATGCTTAGAATCACGACTGTTATCTGCCATCTTGAGGAGCAACAGACCTTTAAGCCTTCAGAGGTCAACGTTTAATCCCGTAGCTCAAAACGTACGCAACATATCTACAGTATGTTTCAGGTTTTATCCTCTGAAAGAATCATCAAACTGCTTCTCTGTTTATCTGCACATCTGGCCTTGTTAATGCTGCCAATATCTGAATATTGTCACATTTGTGTCACTTTTGAGAGACCACAGTACTGTTGGAGATCAAAATAATATATATAATATGTCCCTATAATGAATAAATATTGATCAGATCAATTAGAAGCTGTAAACAGTGTATTCTATTGGCTGACTGAGCACGTCTTGTTGTCAGTAAGTAAATATTCATTTATATTATTATAGTTCTTCCACCACTTTTTCGCCTCCTACAGAAATGTCAGATGTTGTAGCATCAGAGGACACCTGCGCTATGAGTTTTGGTAGCAATCCGACAAACAATCTTAATACAAATTGTGAGAAAGTAGCACATTTTTGGTCCAATAATAAACATTGGAAAACATGGCCGCCAAAAAAAACAACAACAAAAACTCATCCAATATCTCAAAAACTATAAAAGCTACAGACATCAAACCTGGTACATAGAGTAGATCACCAATAGCGCCAACATGTGGCCAGTTATACAAGGTTTAGCGTTTTCGGCTAATAACTGGTGACCATGTGGAAGAATTTCTTGTGTTTACGGATTTCTTGGGTCCTTTTAAAACATTTTTCACTTCTTATTCTCCATATTTCATCCAATCTACACCAAGGTTGGTGCACAAACCATGTCTAGACCAACCTGGACACAATGGTCACATTTGATTTTCCTCACTGTTTTCCTACAATTGCTTACATGAATCGAATAGACAGGTTTTATGTGAATAAACTGCTATAACTCTTCAATGTAATGTTTAATTTTAACCTGATTTAGGTGATATATGTACATACAGACACTGTCAAACCTCGACAACATTGTGTAATTATCCTTATTTATTTAAAAAAATGTAAATTACTGTACTTTTATTAATATTTCAGACACACTACACATGTGACCCCCAACAAACAAACAAGCAAGATACTGTAGTAACGACAAAATTAACAGAAATAACATTTTTAAAACAAACAAGTGTGATGAGAACACAGTTGTGGCTGAAAGGGTTAATCACTGAACATGTTACAGCACTCAGAGCCTGTTTTGTGAGGTCCAATACCCAGAATCCTCTGCAGCCGCCGAGAGGAGGAGATGCATAATTTAACAGACAGGTTTTTTAATGGCGTTGGGACTTCTTTTGGAGATATGGAAGAGAGAGATGCTTACCTCGTTCACACCTCTGATGAGAGAGCTGGAGAGGCGTGTGTGTGTGTGTGTGTGTGTGTATGAGCTGAAGGTGGGATAATTGATTTGGACAGTCGCCAGAAAGAAGGAACATCTGCTTGGTCGCCTCCTGATGACATCACACCGCACACCTGAAATCTGTACATGCTGATATTTCCACTGACGTCATCGGTGGCCAACGGTTTAACGTCTGGAGCGACATGAGAGAGAGAAACATGAGTGTTTTTTAAATCTGGTTAAAGAAAAAAGAACGCTGCTAATGCAAGTCGCACACCTGGAGACGCTGCTCTTTTCCCATTGGTTGAACAGAAAAAAACTACAACTCCCATGCACCCATAACTTGGTTTCATCCATAAACCTTCCTGAATCTTCCTCCTGCATCGTCGTTGCTGTAATCTGAGCTGTGAAGACTTCTTCTTCTTCTTCTTCTTCTTCTATGTTTCCTGCTGTTATTACAGACGTGTCTGAACTCGCCGCCCCTCGCTCACGGACTCGTCTCCTCTGTCGAGACGTGACGTTTTAGCCTGAAAAACCTCTAGGACTTATGGGAAACGATGTTCGTTAAAAATAGACATTAGATGTTTCTTCAGAAAACGACCGTCCTTATCTAAACATACGAAGCGAGACACGACGAACTGCCTGAGAAACGTTCTGATCCGACGCTAGATATTTACTCATTAGCAGAGTCACACGTGTTTATTGAGGTTTTAATGAGGTTTTCTTACTTCTGGAGCAGAACCTGGAAGTTCTAGCAGCCTGTAAATGAAGGAAACTAAACCTTAAACACAAGGTTCAAGGTTCATATTTGTGTTCGAACAGTCCTGGTTGAGTCGTGACCTAAATGCTCGCTGCGACCCTGAACGCATCGTGTTGCTTTTCTCGTCAGGTGATCGTCTCCTCAGGTGTGCAGGGATCCAGATCATGTTAGCCTTTAATGTTTTGTGCAGAGCTCCAGGCTTGCTTTTTCTTTTCTTTCAGTATTTCTTTCTTTTTTCTTTTTTTTTTTTTTTTTAAATCGTGCTCGCTCTGTTTCTCTCCACCCACCCGCTCGGCTCGGCGCTGCCTCAGAATCTGTTTCACTCACTAAATTGGCTCCTCAGACACCCTTCCCCTTCTTCCCCATCTCTCATTTAAAAAGTGAGAAATTATAATTATCTGAATTATGCTTTTAATGATGCGTTAATTAGAGTCATGGAGTGAGATTAGCCTATGAATTATTACTTGTGAAATCCTTCCAGATTCATGCGAAGCTTTCTCGTGCAGGCGGAGAAGGAGAGAGAGAGAGAGAGAGAGGGAGAGAGGAGGGAGAGGGAGAGAAATGTTGCTGTGCTTGGTGATTAGCGCACCAATAAATAACAGAACAGATTGTGGTGCATATGCTTACGATTACAACTTTTAAACCAACGCTTTAAACTCACACCGACTGTCCTGTGCTGGCAAGAGGTTTCTGTAGCAACAGCCCAGTCAGTTTTTGTGTTTCCTTCAGAGGCTCTCTGTGCAATTCGCACCAAATGTGAACTATTATTATACTGTGTGAGGAAGAAAAAGCTGATTGTTGATCTCTCAGCTTTTACTGCCTGCGTGTTGAACTGCTGCTGTGAAACCACTCCGTATCTAATCAATATTTTTATGTTAACAACGGATCGCGTAGTTATTTTTATTGTGAAAGGTGTCGCTGGTTGTGATAAACTCACCGATTTGTCACTAAATCACACCACAACAATGATATATTTTATCCTGTTTTATCCTTATTGACACTGTTACCTGGTTTTTAGTGTTATTTTTCTGGCCTCAATGAGACTTTCCTCGTCAGATAAAGGTTAAATTAGCCTTAACGCAGGTTTTAAGGGTCAATACAAAAATCATACCTGAATAATGGAAGTAAAACTTTACTTTTGACATATTTCTACCCATTTAAGACAAAATCCAGGGGAAACGTGGCTTGTTCGTCCTTACAGTTTTCCATCTGCTGCTGCAGTGATGAAGAGTAGCGTCACATACAACTAGAGCTGCTTTTATTCTTTATTTTTTAACAGGACGTGCAGCGTATGCTGTAACATCAAGCTGTTTTCATCAGCTTTAAATGCATCTCTCTTCCGTCTGATATGAAAAATAAACATGGTGAGGTGCAAATTTGAGCGCAAAGATGCTTCCATGAGTTGAAAATGTTTCTTAAGCAAACAATCTACGCTTATCCTGAAGCTTTTTATAATTTCCTTCACAAACGTACAGAGAGTGCAAATGTTTTTATTTTTAAAGAGAGTCATGGAGAGAAAACTACCTGCTCCTGAATAACTTAATTAGTGCTTTCAGTTTAATCATTTGTGTGCACAAATTACTAATTTGTGACCTTGATTTAATATCCTGCCTCCTCCTCTCTTCTGGAGAGTTTTTGCTGCAGTGCTTTCAGTGAGGAAGACAATTAAAAAAAAGACATTAATTAGGTGCTTCAGAACATTTAAACAGACTATTTATAAGCTGGATGACAAGTTTTTGTTACTGTGAAACAATCTGTTATCCTGTAAAATACATTTATTGGATCCCAAAGATTGTGTTAAACAGCCAAAACAGGAAGCGAATCCTGCACGTCTCTCAGTGCAACGTCAAAATAAAACCACACTGAGAGTGTTAAAGGGTCACACAAGACAAGATGATAAGTTATGATGAGTTAAAAGCACAAATTATTACACAGAAACTAGCTTTTTTTTCCCAACATGGAGCCTCAACGGCCTCGTAAATGTTTTATGCAAATTCAAAAATGTGCATCAAAGCTGGCGGATGAAAAGTTTCAGTCAGTAAGGTTTGTTAAATTTTACAAACCAGTGGAGAAGTGGATTAAAATTCATCTTTAAAAAAAAAGGACAGGAGCTTTCTGACAAAGGTCGTTGTTGTACAAGAAGTGACATCGGTGACAGTTCAGGTTTCTCATCCATTAACTCGGTTAGAACGAGAATATCATTACCAATAAAGACACGAAAGCCAAAAACTAAAATCAGAGCCTGCACTGAAAATCCGGAGGCGACAGGAAGAACAGTAGGAGAGCAGCTTGGAAGCCAGAGGAAGAATTTTTCTTGTTAAATCAGGACTGAGTATCTGCTAAACGAGGAGAGCTGGTTTCAGCGTCTGCAGTCGCCACATTTAAGTATCTGATAATCTGTGCGGAGCAGTTTGTTCTGACAGTGAATGAAGCAAACGCGCTCGTTATTTTAAATATTTCCCGGCACACCGAGACGAACCCAAAGTAGTTTACAGGCTCATTGGCTTTATGTAAAGCACGTATGCCATTATTACCCTCCTTTATTTACATGAGTGGACGAGGGAGGGTGAAGCCAGAGAGAGAGACGCGGATGTTAAACAGAGTTAATGTCTCTATTAGTGGTGAGTTCACTCTAATCCTGCAGGTTCCTCTGTGTGAAGATGGTTTTATATAAACTATTTAACAGCTTTTGTTTTGCAGAAATATTCAAACATTTGAGGAAATACAAAATATGAACGTCTTCTTTCTGCTCATGGCTGTGTTTTCAGTACGCAGAGGGTCTTTTTAAAGCAAAAATGACAAATATTTGATGGTTTCAGGTTCTTAAATATGAGATTTTTGTTGTTATATGATAGTAAACTGAATATCTTTGGCTTTTAGATTCTTGGTCAAACAAAACATGAGATCTGTTAACATCATTTCTGGCTCTAGAGAACTGTGGGATGGACATTTATTACTGTTTTTAAAGTTTTTATAGACCAAACATACAATCAGTTGATCAAAATTAATAATCAGAAGATTAATTGATGCTGAACATTTGTTTGGGCCCTCTTAAAGGAGACATATTGTGCTTTTTGTGATGTATCTACTGTTGTGATGTCAGATGTAAGGCTGCAAATTACTTATTATTTTCATTAGCAATTAAATTACTGATTATTTCAATTAATCGTTAAACTGTTTGGCTTCTAGGTGATGACATCATGCCTGTTATTGTTCGACCAACACTTTAAAACTCACTTTAGAGAAGTTTGAAGGAAGGATTTTTGGCATTTTTGCTTAAAAAATTGAGTTAAATGATCATCGAAACAGATGCAGACTAATTTTCTGGTGATTGACTTATTGATTAATCAACTAATCATTGCAGCTGTAGACAGATGTTAAAGTCTTACCAGCCACCTCGAGGCCTGAATATACTAAAAATAAAAAAGTTACTGTTCATAACCACGGTCTTATTTAAAAGGCAACTCTTTAAACTTTACAACCTCCCAAACCAAACATGGTCAAAGCTCCAAAACTTGAGGTGAACGTATGTAAAAATGCTTCCTGCAAGACAAAACCCAGGTTTCAGCTGCTCTGGACGCTGTTTGCAATGTTTTTTTCTACTTTCCAGAGTAGATGTTGTCAGCTTGTCACGTCTGTAAATGTGAATCCGTTCTGTAATCTTCATTGTTCATGTCGTTCACTCTCATATTTCAGATGTGATTCAGCTCCAACATGTACGGATGGATTTGAGAAGTTGACATTTAAGAGTAAAGAATGAGAAAAAGAAGTGAAATCCTGCGACTGTAGTTTGTTTTATAGCTTCTTCCTGAAGCTGAAGATTTTCCAGTAGAGCCCTGAAATATGTCTGTAACATAAAAATTACTGGTTTATAATGTGAAAAGGACTGTGTTAAAATGACAGAAACTGATCAAATATTTGTTTGTCATAGCGGCAGCAATACGTTGCCATGGCAGCTAAAATCCAAACATGGAGAATAAAAGCCAGTGAAACTCCTGCTAAAGCTAATTAGCATAGCAGACTATCAGTAACATCTGACTAGTGTCGGGGGGGAGACTTGTTTTGGCATTAAAATGGTTAAATCCCTTCAAAATAAAACACCACGTAAAACAGTAAAAGATGTATGTCGACTATGTGACATGACTTTTACTGCTTAAAAAGAAAAGTCTGCCTGTGCTTCAGCTCTAGAGGAACCACAGATGATTTAATAGCTGTATGTAGCTCATGCTTATTAAACCAATACGGCCCATTGATAAGGAATATCAAGCTTTTTTCAATAACCAGTGGGGAAACATTCAACATATCTTTACAATCGTTCACCAAAGGAACCAAACAACAACTGTAATGATGGCTCCTCACTTCCTCTGCTGCCGGAGCCAAACAGACCGTGCGAGGACACATTTGGGTAATCCCTGCTTGTAATAACACCGGCTGGAGCGTTTTGAATCGCAGGCGGCCATCTTCGCTCAGCCACTGTGACGCCGGCCTCAGTGTTTTAAGGCCTGGCGATCGGCCGTGGGATCCTCCGTCCAAACCCCCGCGAGGGAAATCAGGTCTGCTAATTTGCAGGACGTGCCGTCCTCCCTGCCCGTTTTTAAGCATGCATGGCTGCAGCTAAACAAGCAGAGAGAAGGAGGAGGGTCGGAGAAAGAGGCTCGCTTTCACTGTTTGAAAGGAGCGAGACGGATAACGAGGCCTCCTCTTAACCTGCTGATACCTTTTTAAACAAATGATGCCAGCTCACTCACTAATGTCTTTACTCAGGCTGGGAAACCCGAGGGAGGGAGGGAGGGGTGGGATGGGATGGGGTAAACAGTGAGGCAGTTAAATAACACTAAAGGTTCAAACCAGCATCACTTCACATGTCGGGAACAGTTTGTTTGAAACATGTTAAAACTGCTGCACCTCTCTCATCTCAGTACCAGCTGGTGGACAAACAGACATGCAATCAATTAAAACAGTTTTTAATAAATGCATCAGACAAAAACATATGTTTATTGTCTACTGTATAATGCATATGTACAGTACTTTGCAAAAGTTTTAAGGGACTTTAGATGTTTAGTTTCAGCATCAGGGAGGAGTCTGATCATCTGCAGCAGCCATAAAGAGTCATAAAGAACCATCAGATGGTCTCTGATCATCATCAATATCATGGAGTCCCTTGAATTAAAATGTTTATATCTAGATATGATTGAACCTGAATACATTTACACCTGGTATTAATATATGTCTCCAGTGTCCACAATGAGATCCAATAACTCTGTCCAGCTCTAAAACACAGAACATCACATCCTCCTCTCGTATGCACACAAACAACTTTTCATAGTGAGGGAAGAAGCCGTCTTGACTGCATCCATAAGTGTCTTGAACCTCCACAGTGTTCTTGCTGCCTTCTTGCTAGTAGCTTAGCTCGCTAACTGGCTAATGGCTGCTACCTCAGTGGTTTGGAACAGTCATGCAAAGCAATTACATTACATCAGTGTGGTCACAACATGTTCCCCACCGCCTCCGGAGAGGATCAGAGTCCGTCCTCAATGTACTTTCATGTGGTCAAACGCCATCTGATTGCACTCTGATCACCCAAAATGCATCTTAACGGCAGGAGTAATGGGGCCATGTAGTCAGTCTGAGATGAACATGTAGAGACAGAAGCGGCTGAGAAGAACTGAGGCAACTTCTCCAAGCTGCAGAAACCAATCGACCTGCCGAGTAGCTGAAACACTGAGGAGAACTTCTGCTGTTTAGATTCTGCTGTTAAGTTAACTGATCAATAAAAACCATTCATGGCATTATTTTTGAAAGCTGTCTTTCTGTTAGTGCTTCAAACTGTTTTTTATTGTGTATAATTCATTCATTGTGGTGACAGAAGTTAGAGTTTTTGTGTTTTTGGACTTAACCGTCGTGCTTCAGTCGTCTCAGAGTTGTTGTGGGTTTAAGTTTATTAAAAGTAGAAGAAGAGAATCAGTTCACATCCCACCGTGAAGCCAGATACGACATCTAGTTGCACCTTTTATAGACGTAGTGTAGCATGATGTCTACACAGCACATATAGTGAAAGCAGCAGCAGAGTGGGTCACCTGCGTTTTGGCATCGATCGGAGCCCAACACACAATCGCTGTAGTGACGTGTGAAAAGAGAAGATAATAGACCTGGAACCTGCTTGTTGCTTTTGTGTTGATTTGGACACTTTTCCCACATAAAAAAACAAACTGTGATCCACACTTGAGAATATGTCTCTTGTTTATGAGCATTAACGTTGTAAAACTGGGTCATGAAGTGTAAAAACACACTTCTGGTCACAGTGAAACCACGTACAGAAATGTCTTTTTATTAACTTTAATTAAAAGTTCACTTGTACGTAATTTACACATCAGTGAGTCGTGTTGTGATCACTGATAATCTTTTAAAGCTTATTTTAGCGGCTTGTCTCTCTGCTCCTCTTCTTCTCTACACTTATTTGACATGAATATTAATTAACAGTGGAAACAAATATTATTAAATATCTGCCCTGAGCTCAGAGGTAATATTGTGACCTGTTTCCATTCAGGTTATAAATCTTTCCTCGCCGTTGCCAGCAACGTTCAGACGCCAACTTCCTGCTGCCTGAAAGTCTGTCATCACTTATTTTATAGCACATCTTTGGCTTCTTTTGAACAACAACTCATTTTATGATAATTTCCTTTGACAACCAGTAGAATAATAGTCGTATTATGAGTAATAGTGACTGTACAGCTATAAAAGATTATGTGTTAAAATGATAACTACTGCAGCTTAAACAGGCAGATGGATGTTTGTGTGTTTGTGTTAGTTTTTATTGGTATGGATTCATCCGACAACAAGAAGTTAAAGACGTGTCAGTGACGACACCTGTAAGCTGATATTATACTTAACTGCGTCATAAAATGAGTAATAATAATAATAATAATAATAATAATAATAATAATAATAATAATAGAGTTGCAAAGTTATCCTGGTTGAATCATCAGTACAAAAAAGAAGAGCTGTATTAGAAAATATCTGGTTCTTTAGTAAGAAGTCGAAGATAAAAGGCTGCGGACATTAAAAAGAAATCAGGGTAGAAGTTAACTACGACTCCCAGGGTGCATTTCAGCAAGAAACAGCCAATCACAGAGCTTCAATTAGTTTACTTTTAATTTCGGAGTCATTTTTCAGTTCCAGTGAAACTATGGCGCCACGGTTTGTTCACAACTGATTGGCTTCCTCTCCACTGCAACAGCCGCTGAGGATCATGGGTATTGTAGTGTTCTTAGTCGTCCCCTTAAATCACAGGCAATATATGGTTTCTCAGAGACAAAGTTGTAATAATTAAAACTGGTGGTCATTATTAGGGCTGCAACTAAAGATTGTTTTCATTATCAGTTAATTTGAGCTGAAACTCAGGGAGCTGCGTAGAGTATTTCAAAATAAAATCAGAGTACAGAGTGTTTTAAATTGTGTTTTATTCAGAACTGAAGTAAGAAAAGTCATTTAATCAATAAAACGTCACCAAAATGATCCCAAAAATCCAAGATGTCGTCCTCAACTCAAAGATATTCAGTTTACTGTCATAAAGACTAAAAGAAACCATGAAATATTCACATTTAAGAAGCTGGAATCAAACAATTTGGGGGGGAAAACCCTAAAAAAATGACTCAATTATCAGAATAGTTGCTGATTAAATTAATAGTTGACAACTAAGCGATTAATTGATTAATCATTGCAGTTCTATTGGACCTTTTTGTTAAGACTCTTTTCTGTTTAATAATAAAAATCTGTTTTAGTAGCATATAACAGCAATGTTTTCACACTGATTAGATAAGTGAACTGTCACTAAATGTAAATAAAGTATTTTTTTTAAAAGTCTCTTCTTCTGTTGTCACTTCCTTTGGTTCCGGCGGTGTTTTGCCTTCTCCGACACCTCTGTTGGTGCTTAATTGCAATTCCTCAGACACTGTTTTAGTCATTTATTAGAGTTAAATATAAGCACTGCACTGAGGTTGTGTGACTGTCTCCATCAAACCTGCTAATTGTTGCAATATTCAATTTTCCTTTGTCTTGAATGTGATTAGCACCCAGCTGGCATCAATGAAATCAAACATTATTTACACGTTCATTTTTGGCGCAAAAAAACTGAATATTCACCATCAAACCTGCAGGATCCCTTTTTTTTTTCTAACACTTTGTTTCTGCCGTCGATTCAGAATAGAATAAAATCTAATTTCCTCCAACGCAGATGAGGAACACGAGGAGAAGAAGAAGAAGAAGAAGAGCCCAGTTTTCATGTTAAAACGGCTTGAGGGCCTTCAGGAACAACAACAGCGACCGACTACAGCGAGACGACTGGAGGTCCTGTTGTTTTTCTCTCTTTTCCTGCACAGGTTTATGTAAATGAGCTGGTTCCCTCCCCATCCTCCCATCTGCCCCCCAACCCCCCCCACCCCCCTCCTCCTCCTAACATTAATTAGCACAGTGCTACCTTGCTCAATATTTCGTAACAGAGCCACCATCGGCGGATGCAGAAATTTGCAGGATTTGGCTTTTTAATTAGGTGCAGGAGAGCACAGGTGCACTAACGAGCAAGAAGGAGCTAATTTGAATAAAAGATCGTCCCGTTTATTGTTGGGGGGGGGATCGAGGGGGGTTAATTAGCATCGTAGAAGTAAACTGTGGCAGGGTTCGTACCTTCAGCTGCAGCGTTTTGTGCTCCGATTAAACCTTTTATTCCAGTTTGTGAAACTCTTCCAGCAGCTTTTACTGAACCAGAGCTGACATAACGGGTCAACAACATGTTTTTGCTGCTTCTGTCGCTACGTCAAGACGTTGTATCCTAATCAGAGTCGGCTTTATTCGCCAACTATGCTCATACAGAAGCACAACAAGCGGAGCAAAGGCCATTTAATGTAAACATATCACTATTAAAATCAAACACAGTGTCACTCGTGGTCATTTTGTTTCTCTTCATATTATGCAGGAAAACTGAATGTAGATGTTAAATTAAAGCAGAAAACAGAGCAGGACTAAGAAATCTTTATCTGGAATTCATAAATCCATCAGTCTGGTATTGAAAAGTCAAACTGAAATACACAAAAAAAGGACAAATTTGTTTTTTCTAAGCCAAAAAACTGAACAACTGTCCTTCTTAAAAGGGTTTCATTTATCAGTTTAGCCAGAGGCGGCGCTAGTAAGAGGCTAGGCTAGCTTAGCTTCCCCAAAATTATCACTGAAAACATTTAACCATCAAAAAAGTCATGATTAAAATGTATTTAAATTTTAAATTCATGTATCTTGGTGATTTGGATGGGTTAAAATGCACAAAGCAGGGTAGATATCTATTAAGAGTGCTATTGGTAGGATGCAAAAAGACCCTGACTAGGAAACGGCTTAAAAAAGACAAAACAACATTGAATGAATGGATTGATTGGAGTCCACAACATATATGTGATGGAGAGGATTACATTTAGACAAAAGGGTCAACTGGTCCAAATGGCTTACTTTTATATCAACGATAAGACCAGATTTTGTACAACTGATCTATCAATAATGTTATAACCCGCTAAATCCTATAAACTTTGTGAACCCCTTTTTTCCCTTCTTTTATCTTCCTACCAAGTGTAGAATATTTATGTATACATATGTTATATTTCTAATACTTGTGATTCAGTTACAGGTGAATACTCTACATACCCATATCACATCTTAAGTTAATTCTTGTGGTTGACAGTTTGTACGACTCCAATGCATATAAATGTATATTGAGTTTATGTAATTTCTATTGTCTTCTACTGTACAACACTCAGATTCTCCCTTTGTTGTCTATTTGTATGTTATGTGCCCAGTTTGCACATGTATGTTGCTTAAACTGAAAAGTTCATAAAAATGTAAATTACAAACAAAAAAAAAAACGAAAGAAAATTGTGTTCCCTACACCGCAAACTGGTGAAGTCAAAATAATGAAAACGCCTGCTACACGTTATGTGGCCCCAAAGTTAGGCTCACTTAAGGTGGACTGACCTTTAAGGTGGACCGGCTAACATGTTGGTACTAGCACCACTTATGAGTTGGTTTGTTTTTCCATCACGTCACAACAGAACAACACCAGCTTCACCTGAACTCCGTCAGGTTCACATAAAGCTTTCGTATCCGCTGACCCTCCTTCCTTCATTCCTTCCTCCATGTTGTCAGAGTCGAGCCGTAATGAGGCGCTGTGGTAATAATTAACACCGTGCTCTGGCTCACCTTTCGGCACGCCGCCTCACCTTCAGAAATGACGGTGTTTAAGGCTTCATTTTCACCCGCCGGCGTGTCGTAATGAGACGTTTGTTTGTTTGCGGGGAACTCCGACAGCGAAGGAAGCAGGAACACTCGGCTGAACCCGAGGCGGCACGTTAAAACGCCTTCCACATCTGCATAAAGCTGCAATTAGTGTGTGTTGTGAAACAAGTGTCAGAGATATAGGCCTACAAAAAAAAAAAAAAAAAAAAAAACACCTCTTATATGACACATACCAGCCTCCTCCCCCCCTCAACTCATGCCTCCAGCTTTTGTTCAACACCTTCAGAGGCAGAAAAGCTGCTTGTGTTTGCAGATGAAAAGAACAGGAAGTCAGAGCTGAGACTCGTCAGACAGAACAATGTTTGGTCTGATGCTGCGTTTAAGTGCTGTCTGCCGTAACTAAGTGCCACATCTGGGGGTTTTAAAGGCTATAATCAATATTTCAATAACTCGGTATGTAATGTGTTTGGCTCGTAGTGGTGAACCTACAGAGGATTATCAGCGACTCTGCAGCTCCTCTCGGCTTTATGGAGCTTTATAGTTGAGTTTCAGCTCATTGTTTATCTGTCTGGCTGCAACTTTTACTGTTCTGGTTCACTCTCAGCGGCTCTCATAGTGTCGTTTTCAGAGAAAAAGCTCTAAAATCCAACTGTACACTACCTGCTCAGCACCAAACGGCAAAAAGATACAATTAGCTGGTGAACATAGTGGAGCATTTAGCAGCTAAAGAGCCAGATATTTCCCTCAGGAGTTGGTAGAGAGCAGAAACAGAAGCTAAAAGAGAGAGAGGATCGGACTTGTATTCACCAGGTGGACAGAAACATGACTCAACATATCAACTTAAAATGTAATGATATGTCAGTGTTGTGTTCACTACTTGTTTCTGCTGAAAACACCAGTTGATGCAGGTTTACCAAGCACATTTATTTCATTTTAAAGTCATGTTTATTGAAATAACCTTAAGCTAAACAGAGAAGATGATCGGCACAGTCTCCGCTCTCTTTACAACGCGTATTTAACGAGCTGCTGAGACCGTTACAACAATGACGACATGTGAAAACAAAGAGAACAACAACGTGTAGAAACAAATTGTTGGTTCCTTAGTGTGGCAGGTACATCAGAAAACAACTGTCCAATCAGAGCAAAGGATGTAAATTACATGTTCGATGAAACACATAGACAGAAGTAGACATCCTGCTACGGGTGGCTGTACGAGGCGGACAGGTGGAGAACCTGAATATAGACTCAATGGTCAGGTCAAATAAGCTGTAAGTAAAGAAGTTCATGGGTTTACAGGTCATAATGTGAAGGCAGTCCAAAAGGGAAAAGGTTGGCCAAACGTCAAAACCACAGGAACAGGAACAGGCGGGATCAGGATCAGAACAGGGTGGGCTAGAACGTAAGTGTCCAATCAAGCAACTGTGACGAGCAGGGATTGAATGACTGACGCTGGTTTACACACTGAGGAGCCGATAAGAGAACAGACAATTACTGAGTGGCAACAGGTGAGCAGGTGGCTGCGGAAAACAGGAAGTAAAGTCTGGGGGCATCTGGTGGACAGGTGGAGACTAGAGAAGAGTCTGTTGGGCTGAAGACAGAGACACAAAGGGCAAAGGAGACAAACAGGAAGTGTGACAGATTCATAAGATTATTCAGAGACTATTTTGTACCCGTTATAGAGCCTTTAACTGTAATTATTAACTGCAGTTCCTTTAATGGCCACCAGATTAGGACTGCAAGAAATTAATGCAACTCTTTTCTAAACAAAAAATACAGTTATTCTCTGATTCCAGCTTCTCGATGGTGTAAAATAAAGATCTTTGGGTTTTGGACTGTTGCCAAGACGTTTAAAGACAGACTCATCTTGGACTCTGGAACAAAGTGATGGACATTTTTCTCCATTTTCTGAATTTTTATAGACCTAATTATTCATAAATGAATCTAGAAAATAACAGGCAGATGAATCAATTATAAAAAAAATGTTAGTTGCAGCTTTTCACCATATGCTGTATTGAAGTGAATGGGAAAACCTCCAACATTTTCTATAAATATGAAGCTTTATGTTCATCTCTGTGTTGTTTTTGAAAAACATTCTTCCCTGTAGAAGTAGAGAGGGGAACTCTGGGGGGTCCACCTTCCCTCCACTAACCGACACAGATGTTGGTGACTGTCTCATCGACCGTCTGTTTATTTAAACCAAAACACTTTCCATTTCTGGGAAGCCAAACCATCGCCGCCCCCCTTCCCCTCTAATAAAGAACCACAAAATGAGGCTTCAGTGTGTCTCAGCAGGAGACCCTGCAGCTGCTTACCTGTGCGGCATCACCTGTGCCGACTTGTATCAGAAGGAAATTAATGACAGGGGACGGTCCGATCGGCAGCTACGTCAACCCTCAGCTCGCCTCGGGGTCCGCCGGGAAGCCGGATGCCAGTTAGGAAGCTGTCCAATCATGTTTGCCAGTTTGCTGGCTGTCGCCTTCAGGCGCTGAAATCAGCTTTCACTCCCCTGTTTCATCCTTCAGGTGATGTGCTGCGCCATTTCTAACAAAAGGCGTCTGCTCATACCGGATAATTAGTCAGAAGACTAACTATAGGCACACTTGAAACTTTCCATGAGATATTTATATTTTTTAATCACTGCAGAGAAAATATGTTGATAGATAAAACGTTCCAGCTCCATTCAGACTGTGCTAGTGTCTGTAGTGGATGTGTGGTGACTGTAACGCTACCTGAAGGTGTTTATTAAACCAGGAGAGTTCATTGTCATATTTTTAGATCCACATGTTCATTGTTCATTGTCAAACCTTTAATCTGAACAGAACAAGAGGAGGGATGGAAATTTAATCTGTTGTGTCACAAAAATAAAATATAAAAAAAACACATTATCTAACAAGTCAAGTCATTTATTAATCTTTGTGAAAAACTAATGAAAAAAATATGTATTATGATGCTAATTATTTTAAAAAAAATACCCACTAATCTGTTGAATTAAATAGATTTTAATCATTTCAGATGTAATATCTGTTACACAACAACTAAAATCTTAATAATAAACTCAAGATCAGAGTTTATTAATTGGAAGAATACCAATTAAAGCTGCAATTACCAACTGTTTTCCCATTTAAATTCACAACAGAGTGGGAGGAACCTAAGCCTCTCGACTTGTATCTGATTGGTTGGTGATGTCGACCATCTTGCTAATCATCAAGCTTCCTTTTAAAGGATCAGTCTAGCAATTTTCCATATTTTACTTCTCGTCAACAATCTCATTTTTGGATCCAAACCAACAAATAACTGATCTACTAACCAGTATTGTGTGTGTGTGTGTATCCAAAGCCTGATATAGTTTGGTCACGTTAGTTTGTTTAGAAACGGCTCCAAAGATTAATAACAGCGATCACGTTTCCATATTTCTACATCTTGACTTTGTGCTATGATATGTAGCACAAGCTAACAAAACTCTGTAAGCAGAACTGCCAAGGACTCATCTTTACATAAAAACAGTGTGAATTTATGGGCTCAGATCATGTTCGCTTTAAGATTCCTCTGAAGAACAGATGCTGTACTTCACACTCCTGCTTTAGTAAAACTCACGCGTGACATTGAGAACATCAGCGAGGCCTGCAGAGTGCGAACAGTATAGAGTGTGTGTGTGTGTGTGTGTGTGTGTGTGTGTGGTATTTTGAACAGCCGCCGGCCTCGCTCTCTTAATGAGCTCTAATCCTGCATCAAACACGCAAAACTGTCGACGCTGTAAACAAAGACGACAACGCAGCAACCCATCAGCTGTCAGTCAGCCGGCTGGTCCCGCAGCAAACACCAAACACCAGGCTCAGACGCAGATGAGGGTGAAGACAGATTCTTCTCTTCAAAACTTTATTTAAAAACAGGAACATCTGGCTTCCTGTGGCAGCTCCTTCATGCTGAGTGTAGCTCTCTGTAGTCGTCCAGTTTTGGTGATTTTTTAATGTCAGAGTTGAAGGATTCAATGTTTGTTTGTGTTTAAAACCTTTGCAGGCACAAAACTCAACAATGTCAAATCATGGAAACTTTCTCTTTCCCTTCATATGCATAATGTGAACATTATTGTATTTACTGTTATTTATATTTTAGATTTTATATTCTGTATTTATTGTGCACACTTGTGTCTTGTCTAATTGTCAAGCAGTCCCAAACATAAGGTGAACATGTGTAGAAATGCTGCCTGCAAGTCAAAAGTCAGGGCTTCAACCTGCTCGACCGCTTCATTTGCAACTTTCTTTTTCTACCTCAGTGATGAGCTGATGGCGGCTCGTCCCACATGCTCATAAACAGCTGTCCATTCTGTAGCCATGGTTGCTAAGGCGGTTGCTAAGATGGTTGCTAAGGTAATTCCATCTGTTGTACAAGTCGTCCATTCTCATATTTCAGATGTGATTCAGCTCCAACATGTACGAATGGATTTGAGAAGTTGACATTTGTGAGTAAAGAAGAAGAAAAAGAAGTGAAATCCTGCTAGTATAGTTTGTTTACGTAGCCTCCGGAGCCGGAGGAAGCTTCCTGAAAGCTGACCAATCAGAACAGAGCAGGCTCATGAGGAGGCAGGGCCTTAAAGAGACAGGAGCTAAAACTTCCTGTTTCAGACAGAGGCTGAACTGAGGGGCTGCATAAAGGACCAGTAGAAGATAAATAAGGAGTTTTTAACTGGAAACCATGCAAAGATATTCCAGGAGAGCCCCAGAACATAAATAAATGTTTAACCCAAACCATCTTTCCCTAAACCTAAACAAGTGGTTTTTATGTCTAAACATAACCAGATGCAAAGATGCAAAGCAAATAGACAGATGATGTTGTTTAGCTAATTACTGCTGATAGAGGCCCCAGACTAGAAAATGCTCCTATGTTTCGTTCTGGAGTCACATGATCAGACCACAGATCTGGACTTCTCATTTGGAGGAGTTGTTGTACTTTTGCTGTTTGTCTGTTCTTCATATGTGAAGTCAGCGTTTGTCTGACGCTCCTCCAGCTGACTCACCATTGACATTTTTAGAGTGTGTGTGATGTATTTAGTGCTATTAAGCATAATTATCATTATTAAATGTCATTATAAGTCAAGTCAGTTTTATTTATATAGCGCCAAATCACAGCGGAAGTTATCTCAGGGCACTTTTCACATAGAGCAGGTCTAGACCGTACTCTTTAATTTACAGAGATGGAATGAATGAAGGAACCCCCCCACCACCACCCCCCCAGCAGAACCAGACTCTAGGTGGACGCCATCTACCTTAACCAGTTGGGATGAGAGAAAGAGGGAGTGAGAGTGACACAGAGAAGCATAATGACAACATAATAACAATAACAATAATAATAATAATAATAGAAATATGACTGATAATTACAATAGCAGGTGTGGGTGTGAAGCAGAAGAATCACAGCAGCATGGCATCTCCACTGCCACGGTTCATGGAAGCTTGAGATTCATAAGCAGGTGGTCCACGACCATGTTATATAGGAACCTGTAAGATGAGAAAGCACAAAAACTCCTGGGAAGAAGCCAAGTGAGTAACATGAATTAATGGTATATGAACATGGAGAGGAGGAAGAGGAGCTCAGTGCATCATGGGAAGTCCCCCAGCAGTCTAGGCCTATAGCAGCATAACTAAGGGCTTGGTCAGAACTAACTATAAGCTTTATCAAAAAGGAAAGTTTCAAAAAGGTGTCTGTCCCCTGGACCGAATCTGGGAGATGGCTCCACAGGAGAGGAGCCTGATAGCTGAAGGCTCTGCCTCCCATTCTACTTTTAAATACTGTAGGAACCACCAGTAAACCTGCATTCTTGGAGTGCAGTGCTCTAGTGGGGTAATAGCTCTTTAAGATACAATGGTGCCTGTCTGGCCATTAAGAGCTTTGTAGGTGAGGAGAAGGATTTTAAATTCGGTTCTAAGAAGTCAATGCAGCGAAGCTAAAATGGAAGAAATGTGATCTCTTTTTCTAGTTTTTGTTAGTACACATGCAGCTTTATAGACTTGTTAGGGCAGCCTGATAGTGAGGAATTGCAATAGTCCAGCCTAGAAGTAACAAATGCATGGGCTAGTTGTTTCTGCATCTTTTTGAGAGAGGATGTGTCTGATTTATGTAATATCAAACAACTGAAAAAAGGCAGTCCTTGAAATGTGTTTTATGTGGGAGTTAAAGGACATATCCTGATCAAATATAACTCCCAGATTCCTTACGGTGGTGCTGGAGGCCAGGCTAATGCCATCTAGATTAGATAAATCATTAGATAATGTTTTTCTGAGGTGTTTAGGACCAAGTACAATAATCAATGTTGTCTGAGTTTAGCAGCAGATAACTGATTGGATTCATCAGGCTTCATAAATATATTTGGGTATCATCTGCATAACAATTAACATTTATGGAGTGTTTCCGCATAATATTGCCTAAAGGAGGCATATACGAGGTGAATAGTATTGGCCCAAGAACAGAACCTTCTGGAACTCCATGTCTAACTTTAATGCCAATGAAATGTTCCAGTCTCTGCACAGACTGGAACATTTCATTTCTTAGAGAGAAAGGGAAGGTTAGATATATATCTATAATTGGCTAAAATGCCTCAATCAAGAGTCGGTTTCTTAAGGTGAGGTTTAATTACAGCAACTTTAAAGGACTGTGGTACGCAGCCTGTTGCTAAAGACATATTGATCATATCTAGTAAGGAGATGTTAACTGAGGGTAAGACATCCTTAAGCAGCCTAGTTGGGATGGGGTCTAAGAGACAGGTTGATGGTTTAGATGGAGAAATCGCTGAAGTTAATTCAGGAACGTCAACCGAAGAACAACTCTTAATATATATCAGGTTTTACTGCTTCTTTTAAGGTTCTTGAGTTTGGTGCCTGTTGAGGGCAGAAACTGTTTAACTTTGTCTCTAATAGTTAGAATTTCATCATTTAAGAAGCTCATAAAGTCATTTTAAAACCGAGAGCCATTGGACTACATGGATCAATAGAGTTAAGACTCTCTGTCAGCCTGGCCAAGGTGCTGAAAAGAAACCTTGGGCTGTTTTTATTCTCTTCTATTGATGATGAGTAATAGGCGGCTCTGGCATTACAGAGGGCCTTCCTGTATGTTTTAAGACTATCTTGCCAGACTAAGCGAGATTCAGTTTGGTGGAACGCCAAATCCTTTCAAATCTTTGTGATGTTTGCTTTAATTTGCAGGTTTGGGAGTTATACCATGGAGCTGACCTCTTATGTTTTATTATCCCTCTTTTTGTAAAGGGGAGATGGAGTTGATTATTATTCGCAATGCAGCCTGCAGCATTATCAACAATATTATCCAATTTGGGAGGGGCTAACGTTAGCAACAGTCCTCTGAAGTATTGAGACATGGCAGTGAATTCAGTGCTGATGGAGTTGCTTCCTTAAATTTAGCTACAGCACTATCCGATAGACATCTGGTGAAGACATTTTTGTCTAATAGCGTGTAATATGATCATAAGAATTCAAAAGTTATTAAATATAATGGTCTGATAAAACAGGATTGTGGATGAATGCATGTCAATAGCTCATCAGCTCATCAGTAACTTGGAAGTAGTCGGCTGTCTTTGTCGGCGGGTTGCGTCGTCTTTAACTCTCAGCGGGGAGACACAACATTTCAACCTCTGTGTCAGCTGTTTTGTGAGCAGGTGCTGGTTGCTGGCGGAACACGTCAGGACATCTGATAGTCGCCGTTCGTTGCCACACCGACTGGAAACTGATATCCTGTCTGCGCGGCATGATGGGCGGCTGTTTGTATTCCAAACATTCGTCTAATTGGTGTTTTTGTGTTTTCTTTCTCTGACTGCTGTTCACCTGCACGACAGGTTCGATCACATTGTCCTGCGAGAGGAGACTGTTACTTGTGGGAGGAAACAGTCGGCGAGTGTGTGATGTACAGACACTTGATGTTTGTATTCAGGTGAGATCACTGTGTGTGTGTGTGTGTGTGTGTGTTCAAACCTCCAGCAACGCATCACTTTCTACACTTCTTACAGATGCCCGAAATCACAGGATGATTATTTTGTGATCTCAACATAACAGATTTTGTTTCCGCCTAATTAAATCCCAAACTTAAAAAAATAAACTCATCTGCTTTCTGCCGATTATTAGAAGACAATCGTTCTCACAATCAGGAGCTCAAAGTTATGCCATAATCACTGAAAATGATGCTTCTCTCAAGATCACCGAATAATTATTGTGTTAATTCCTATGTGTGGATCATTAAGTCCTTTTTCTGTGATCATAAAAATTAAAATATGAAATATCTCTACACCTTCCAAAACTCCTCAGAGGATTTTCATTCCTAAATAAGAAGTTAACGGAGACAAAACAACTGCTGGCACAACGGAAACACAACTTATTAACAAATTAACTTTATTAAGGTGTCATATAATAAACAAAAATAACTGTAAAGACCAGAACCTCCCCATTAGAAAGATCATAATCATGAAATTTGTGACTTTTCCTCTAGTTAAAAATGTTTACAGCTACATCCAGACTGCAGTGTTTAACTAGAAAGATGTCACCAATGTTTGTTTGGTTCTATCAATACATGTTTTTTGAAATTACTGAGGCTCAGAATCTTCCATCAACAGTGGTGAAAAGTACATTTATATTCAATTTATACTCAAGAGCAATTTTGAGGTACTTTATTTCAATGTTCTGCTTCTCTTGTCTTCTACTTTACTACAACTCAGAGGCAAATATCGGACAACTAAATGTGTCTGGTATCTTTAGTTACTGGTTACTTTGCAGATTCAGATTAATAATACAGAAGACAATCAACAAATAATTTGTATTCATTAATGAACATTGTATAAAATAGGCTTAAGCAATACACACAAAAGACATAATGTAAGAAAGCAATTGCGATAAAATGAAATAATTATAATAAACAAAGTGATGCAAAACATAATTATTTTATATTAAAAACAGATTTTAGAATAGAATAAAAATTAAACCAACCAAAACAACATACAGACGTTTAGCTGCATGTATACATAAAATTGCTTTTAAATACGACTAATGCATCATGCTACGATAAATATTTAATTCATTTATCTCTGGTGGTAAATATTCCAGTTTTATTCAGATTAATCGACAGTGTGAGCCGTTAATATAAACATATGCAGAACTTAAATCTAAACAAAAGACCCACAAACGACAGTGTGGGTCTAAAATCAAGCAGTTAGTTCCTGGTCTGAAAAGTGAAGCTAGTGCGGAAATACCAAAAACCTGCATTCTCTCTAACGGCCATCAGGGGGCGACGCCACTGGTTGCAAAAAGAAGTCCAATTGTATGGAAGTCGATGAGAAAAGGACCCTACTTCTCTCTTGATTTATTACCTCAGTAAACTGTTTCCTAATGAGTTTATGGTCTTAATCACCAGTTTCAAGTCTTCTTCAATGCAGCATGATGTTCATTTAGTAAATTATGGTCCTGTTTAGAGTAAAATAGACGATGAAGCAGCGTATGATTTACAGCGTAGCTACATGTTGTGATTGACAAGTCACTACCACAGTGATGTTTATAATGTAATTTAACAATGGCGTAACCCCAGATTCAGTATAGATGTAGCTGTCCCTATTTCAGTGTGTTTTCAGTTCAGGAAAAATAACTTTGACATTTTCATTGTCTGAAAAAGTCTTGCTCCACATTTGGTTGAACTACAAGACCCTCTATCAGTCGGCTATTTTTCTAGTAAGTACATTTAGTTTTAATGGTTTTAGGCCTGTTGTTAGCGAAAATTAGCATTAGCATTAGCAATGAGAGGCAATGGGAAGCAAAAAGTGGACTTAACTGCAGGAAGCTGCTGTTCGCTTCGAGTCGGGACATTTTCAATCCTAAACCATAATGTAGTGTTTACTGTTGCTATGACGACGACAGTTGTCTAACTTTAACCACATTCCAAGTGATCATTTTAACCCAAACCAGGATCTTTCCTTAAAACTAACCAGACCTTAACCAAAGTGTTGTCACATCATAAAACATTTTTGGAAACGTTCTGGAAAGCGAAATATTAACGTTACGCTCCCATGAGTCATTCTGAAAACATCATCCGTCCTCTAGAGGGCGCTGAAAACACTCATATGTGTAGTTTGGAAGTCATTGGAAATAGACCTTTTCTGTCGTTTCGATATGCGGACGTGTTGTAAAGGCTGCTGGAACTGAACTGGTGGGATGTAAATCTTTTAGAGTTTAGAGAAAATATATCTTTGCTGTTTTAATTATTGAGATATTGGATAGTTTTATGACTTCAGGACTTGTTAAATCGAGATAACATTACTTTTGGTTTACTCATCAGATGACGCGTAGATGTTGCTTCATTTCAAAAGGTCATAATCCAAGAAGGTTGGAAACCACGTTCATAACGGAAACAATTAAGATCCAGTGATTCATTCAGACCTTAAACCCGCTCATGATAGATTTATGTTGGCGCCACCGGCACCTTTTCGTCTGCAGTACACGCCATACACAAAAATCCTGTCTGTTTTTTTACAACTTCATAGACCTGCTAACAACGAGGAACAACAACAGACACAAGGAAAAACAAGAAGCAGTGTTTGCAAAATATTCACATTTAGCATTAATAATCAGTATATAAGCACTTAATAAATGGCTTATAACACACTTTAATGCACTCGTAAGCAGATATAAGTGTATTTTTAAGTGTATTATAGTATTATATATAGTATTTATTAAAGATCCTCTCCAGACTTAGATGTATAAAGATACTCTGCTTGGAACTATAATGTGTGTCTGATGTGGTTTTTCTCCAAAAATAAAGTATAATTTCCACTTGACCTTAAAATGACATCTACTCCTCCCTCATTAAAAATTCCAAAATCTACGAATAAGAAAATGTATTCATGTCGGCACGCTGTGGCTCCTCACCATGGAAAGAATCTTCTCTTAATGTGAGTAAGTGTGCACATAGACAGTGCTGCTAGGCCAAGAAGGTACAACCAAACCAAACTTCTGAACATTATCAACAACTTGCACCAAAGCTCAGAGTGGCACTCAGCAGACTTCAGAAGTTCAGAGGCAAGAGGAAAAAGAAGAGGGGTTAGCAGGCCGGTCTGTTAGCTAAGCTAAAAGCTAACAACAGCTATTCCATTGCTCTGAGTGTTCATCAGGAGATGAGGAACTGTGTTTTTATCCTGAGGGGTAACATGGCTAAACAGCAACATGCTGGACTCGGCCTTTCAGCTCGACAGGTTACTACTCTTCTGTGCAGATTGGAACCCGCTGATGGGGAACACGTGAGGAAAGAGATTCTTCATATAATTATCTTTAATTATAAATGATTGGCTCCTTAGAATTGTGACGTAGGAAATCCTGCCTGATTGAATCTGTGTGTTTGAGTTTTTTAGCATATCACATGGACACATTGGAGGAGGTCTTTAACTTATGATGAGCGTGTGGAATTACTAAGGTTTACTAAGGGTTGCACAATATCACTGGATAGATGAAAACAACTTCTTTAAGGGAGGATGTTTTTGAAAGTTTTGGTTACAATCTCTGGGTAAACAACTTTTACCAGGTCAACGGGACCTATGCCAGTTACTGACCCACCAGAAAACATCTGGAAATATTAGGAAGGGTTGGAGCCAAGTACACCCAACACACACACAACAGAAATTAAGAAACACCCAACTGGTGTAGAGGAATTTAATCCCATTGGTCAAAGTCCAAGTGATCATTTGGCTCATGAGAGTGCCAAAAACATAGACAGGAAGTCACGTCCGCCTTGGGTGTAAATAGAATTGTAATTGCGCAGTTAAAGGGTTGCATTGCTGGTTTTCCTGTGAATTGTACGCTCTTTGTAATAAATCCCGATTGGCTGTCCGCTCGACTGTCTGGTCTCACCTTCTCGATTCATCTTCAATTCTTAACCCCCACAACTGCTATATGCTGCTTGTGGATGCTTGATTAAGAGACTTAAAATCAATGTACAGAAGCTCATTTCAGCCAGGAACGTAAAATTAAGCATGATAGAAAGAAAACATACTCGCTGTGAGTCTAAATAATGAGAGACTAAACCGAGATTTTTACCTAATAAGTCAAAATTATAGTCTAGACATTGGACATGAAAGTGTTTATGCATGCATCACCTCTCAGAACAGAAAACTGCTTCACAGTCGACTAAGCAAACGCGGAAATGAACCAATAACCTAAATAACAGAGAGTGTAGTCTGGCCTGCTGCAATAACGTCAAACTAAAATGTCATTTTCTCCATGATTAAGTGTAATTATCCCAATCATTGTTCTGCAGACTCACAGCAGCCCTCGCGTCTAATTCCTCAGCCGTCATTACACTTAATTAGAGCTCTTTGAGTGATTCATAAAAAATAAAAAAAAAAACATCATTTACTGTCCGGGCTCCCCGGCTGGAGGCCAGCCTATCATTTCCACCGAGCACCTCTCAGCCAATCAGCGTGGCCTGTCCAGGTGGCGGCGTAGGGGGAGAGTTCGCCCCCCGGGTGCTGATTCAGGATCAGCTTGTCCTCCTTCTTGGCCTCCATCACGAGCTCCGTGGACTCCTGAAGCTGATCTAGGAGCAGCGTCTCCTGCGTTTGAACCAGTTCTTCTAGTCTATAAACGCGGCTCTGCGCTGCAACCCGTCATTAGCCCGGCAGCTGTCATGGCAGCTGTAAATCAAACCCACCGGCGCTGTTGTCATGGTGACACCAGAGGCTCGGGTGGTTTTACTGAAGCTGCAAATCAAGGCGGGCCTTTTGAGCAGACAGGCCTTTTGCAAGTTGGGAGAGTTTTTAGGGAAAGTGGATCCCTGTTTTAGGTCAAATGAGGCGTTTTACAGCTGGTTCACACTCACAGGACGAGATGTTTGGCATTTGTTATGTTGGAGTCTGTCGTGGAAAAAGTACTTTTAAGTCCCTCTCCACTCAAAAATGTGTGTATTTCTTCTTGTGCTTTCAGTTGGATGTTTGAACTTCTCCGTGCACAGTTTGTTTTTATTCATCCGCAGAAGGAGGAAAGTTCCTGTAAGCAGGATTTGTGACATCACAGCCGGTTTGGAGCCAATCGTGGTTCAGTATTCAACAAGTTACACAAATACTGAGAATGTACTTTACAGTGAATCTATCTGGTGTTCAGCAGGAAAATGTAAGAAATTACATATATTTACATATTCAGAAATCTGTCTTTTTTAATGAGGGAGAAGGAGATGTAATTTTAATGATTTCAATGAGGTTATTACTCATTTTTTTGTGGGAAAACTATATTAAACACAAGAGTATTTTATATACATCTAAAAACATGCCTGCACAAATTCAAAATCCTACTGCCAAAGTAAAAGGTACAGCAGTATTTTACTAGAGAAATGTAAAAGTATTATGAGCTTGATGTAGTTAAAGTATTGCAGTAAAAGTAGTGGTTTGGTCCCTCTGACTGATATATTATTATATATGACATCATTAGATTATTAATACTGAAGCATCAGTGTTAGAGCAGCATGTTATTGTTGTAGCTGCTGGAGGTGGAGCTAGTTTCAACTACTTAATATTCAGTTAGTTAGTTTCAACTAGTTAACTAGTCAACTAGTAGTTTTGATCCACAACAACACAATGACAAAGTGCTTCTCTGGCCTCAGCTCTGAAGTCCAACCCCTCCCATCTGAGAGAGCTGGATCTGAGTGGAAACAAGCTGCAGGATTCAGGAGTGAAGCTGCTGTGTGCATGTTACTGTTGTAGCTGCTGGAGGTGGAGCTAGTTTCAACTACTTTATATACAGTTAGTAGTTGGTAAGTCTCAGGTGAGCTGGAGAAGGACTCTACTGAGCATGCTCTAAAAACATGGCAGCATGAGCAAACCTGCGGGAAAATGGCAGACTTAAGAGGGCATGTGACCTCTACAGATATCCGAGATCGCATGGCTTCAGAAATAGTTCGATTCTATTTTTGACACAAACAAAAGTCTCTTTCTGCATGTTTTTATTCATATTTCGCTCTGTCTGCTACATCTCTCTCTGTTCAGGCTGCTTGGTTGGAAACGACTGATCTGAAGTTTTAAAAATGACGTATATTTTATAGGTTTATCTTGTGTTTTCTTATATAAAACTTTAGTCTGAAAAGTCCCAGAAGATCATATCTCATCATCTTTTCTGATCAATTTAACGTCTTACGTCACATAAGATGTTAAACAGCGCACGTACGTCACATAATAACAAGATATTAGATTCAACTTGTTCACAAACGTGTGCACAAGATAAAAAAAAATATTCAGGGCTTCATTTGCTCTGTAACTAATAACTGAAGCTTTAAATTTGATGTGGTGGAGTTAAAATAAAAAGAGGCCGAAAATGAAAACATCTTTAAAATTCCACACTTGTGTTTGGATGTTGAGTAAATAACTTGTACATAACTTTTCTCCTTGATGGCTCACGTGAAGTCTACAGCACATTAGGGAGGAACATTAGCTCATCAATCATGTGAGTAAACGGAGTTTACGTGGCAGTTAGTGAGGTGGAGCAGTCAACAGGTGTCATAAATCCTGTATGATAATCAATTGACGTTGAATCACTGACTTTTATTGACACTGCATTCCTTCTCGCATTGTTATTTTCTGGCAGTTGCAGCAGCATGTGCCGCACATGACATTAAACCTCCGAGCAGGAGGATAAAATTACTGGTTACAGACTCTGGTCTTTGTCAGATGTGACGATGTGAGCTGCAACCAATTATTTTCATTATTAGATTAATCTGCGTATCACTTTCTCAATCAATTTAATATTTAGTCTATAAAAGTGTCACAAATGCATTTTTTTTAACTCACAAAGCGTCTTCAAATATTCTGTTTTGTTTAACCAACAGTCCAAAACTCAAAGATATAAAAGAAAGAGAAGAAGCAAATCGTCTCATCAGAAGCTGAGACATGTAAATATTTGGTATTTATGCTTAAAAAATGACTTAAATGATTCATCTACTGACAAAATACAGTTGCTGCAGGTTAATTTTATGGATTTTATCAGCTTTACGGAGCTTTATAGTGAGTTTCAGCTCATTGTTTATCTGTCTGGCTGCAACTTTTACTGTTTCTGGTTCACCCTCAGCGGCTCTCATAGCGTCGTTTTCAAAGCCACTATACTCAGATACACAGTTAGCTGTAGACTAGCTGGTGAACATAGTGGAGCATTTAGCAGCTAAAGAGCCAGATACTTCCCTCAGGAGTTGGTAGAGAGCAGAAACACGACTCCACATGAACGATAATGTTGCTCCGTAAATAACAAGTTCAATATATCAACGTAAAAGCTGATGATTATATATCAGTGTTGTGTTCACTACTTGTTTCTGATGAAAACTGGCAAAAAAAACCATCAGTTGTTGCAGGTTTAAAGGCGTCATCACGTTACTCTGACTACTTTTTCTGTCTTTACAAACATTAAGTAAGTTGACATCATGTGACGCAGCCAGCGGGATCATGTTTGAGACGCAGGAGGAAGATTTAATTTAGAGTTAAAAGTGAAAATGAGGTTTGGAGGTGAAGGAACGCTGAATGGTTGGAATTCCCCTCCGTCAAGCCCCGACACCGTCAGCTTCACTCTCCCCATCCGTACACACACACACACACACACACACACACACACACAAAAACTGCATCAGAGCTACTTTAATGAGTTTTTGTCACGCATGTGTACAGTCACACACAGACGTCAACATGCAAATAAGGGCCATGTGTAAATACACGTGTACACACACACACACTCACGTACACACACACACACATATACACACACATACACAAGCACATAAACTTTACAATGTTCTTGTTTTGTATAAAGGGATATAAATTCTGACAGTTTACTACGACTCTAAACATGATACTTTAACCTCTTCTTTGTCACCAAAACCACCGAATTATGACCCAAATTAAAACGTCTGCAGCTCCTGAAACACTCTGGCTACGTCCATGAATAAAGTCCGAAACATCTAATATGTGAAAGTGTCAGAAATACTTGGTTGGTGATACAGAAACAGAGCAACAGATCAGTAGTAAGCCTTAGTAACTTAGGTTGTTTCATGTGTTTGCAGTCAGTAATCAGACAGAAGTCAGTGGTACAAAAACCTCTTTTAAATAAACTGTATGAACTTATTGTCTCGATGCCAACAGAGCTGAGATAGTTTGCTAACTGACATTAGCTTTTTTTCCCCATTCAATCACTTTTTAATCAATGAAATGCTGCAATGATGAACAAAATGTCTGTCGGCTAGCAGTTAGCTCGCCAGCTACAGCAGCTCACCAAATAGACCTGCGAGACATCGCTAGGTCACCAAACATCCGACCTCACCTGCTGCAAGTGAAACTGTGGAGCGACGGCTGCTTGAAGCCTCGTTTATACTTCACACAGCGACCCCGACACAAGACGATGCACGTCAATAGTGACATCATCACTAAAAAGGCTACTAACGGGGGCTCAAAATGTAAAACTGTCTTTAGGATAGCAAAGACTTAATATGTAAACAGTCGCTGAGCCTAAAACAGCTACCAAAGCTGTCATAGTGCATGTTATTGTGAACATACATAACTTGCCGCTGTTCAGATGTTGAACTGTGACGTTGTGTTCATTGTTTCTATTTTTGGAAATAAAATCTGCATTAAAAGAATAAAAACACTCACACAGTTTTAATCTGTAACTGGGATTATAACTCACTCGTATTTCCATCATTCGAAAAAAACAAAAAAATCTCTTGTAAGAAAAGTTCACTTCCTTCCCCGGAGGCAAGTCATCGAGGTGCGAGGTCATGACCCCACGCAGGGCTTCTAGTTTCAGGATGCTGCTGAACCAAATATCTGTGTGACTCTTTGCTGAGAGACCACGAAGACGGCCTCAGGTTTATTTTATATCATTTGAATCTTTATAATCTGATTAATGGTAAATTAGTGATAAATGAGCAGCAGTGAACTCTGACAGGTCCTCCATCATCCATCTGCTGCTCCTGGTCTTGAAGACTTTAACTGTTTTAGTAAATATTGAGCTAATTTGTGGTTTTTATTAAACTGCAAACAAAAAACTGATGGACAGGTGAAGAGCAGCCGGTGTTTTTGTCTCTAAAGGTGAAGAGCAGTGCCTCATATTTTGTCTGAGATGTCAGAAAATGGTGAAAAATGTTGTTTTCTTAAATCCAAGCTGACATCTTTAAATGTCTTATTTTCTGCACAACTTAAAGATATTCAGTTTTTTTGTCACAGAGACTAAAGAATCCAGAAAATATTCACATTTAAGATGCTGGAAATGATTCATTGATCATCAAAATAGTTTGGGATTCATTTAATAGTTAGCAACTAACTGATTAATCAACTTATCGTTGCAGCTCTAAGATCAATACATGAAATAGCAGATATACATCAGCAGATATGTTATCAATAGTGACTGTATGGTCTTGATAGCGAGCTGCAGCGTTACAGCAGCAGCAGCAGCTGTGGCGGTGAGGAGGAGGAGGAGGAGGAGGAGGAGGATAACAACTCGCTCTGATGTTAATTGCTTTTATTTGCAGCAATTAAGTTGATTTGGTTGATTAGAGGTTTGATAACGAGTGGCTGGGTTAATTTGTCTCGTTTGGATAAATACTTTCATTAACATTATGAAGCTGCTGAGCCCTTCTGATCCAACACACACACACACACACACACACACACACACACACAGAGGCGATGGATGATTGATGTTAATTGCAGCGTTTGACTGATTGGAGGACTCGAACCTCAACAAGTGTGAAACAAACTTCAGCTCAACATCAACTAACAAACAGAAAAACAGAGTTAATCAGCGGAGAAGAGAAAGAAGCAGCTTCACACACCTGAACCTGACTGACTGACTGACTGCCTGACTGCTTTTAACTTTACATTTATACACATATTCTGTTCGTCACACATGTTCATAAACAGCTGTTCATTCTGTAGCCCTGGTTGCTAAGGCGGTTGCTAAGGTGTTTCCATGTGTTGTTGTACGGATGGATTTGTGAAGTTGACATTTTCGAGTAAAGAAGGAGAAAAAGAAGTGAAATCCTGCTACTATAGTTTGTTTACGTAGCCTCCGGAGCCGGAGGAAGCTTCCTGAAAACTGACCAATCAGAACAGAGCGGGCTCATCAGGAGGCGGGGCCTTAAAGAGACAGGAGCTAAAACGGCCTGTTTCAGACAGAGGCTGAACTGAGGGGCTGCATAAAGGACCAGTAGAAGATAAATAAGGAGTTTTTAACTGGAAACCATTAAAGATATTCCAGTAGAGCCCCAGAATATAAATATAGAGGCTGGAAATGTAAAGAATATGAAGCTCCATCAGTTTTTTCTGTGAATTTGCTTAAAATTTGAGCTACATTTTTATGGAAACGTCACACACTTTTGTTTCAACTTCTTTATCTCTTCCTCTTTCTTATTATTCCTCCTGCTACTCCTCTTCCTCTCCTCCTCTTCTTCTTCTTCTTCTTCTTCTTCTTCTTTCTTCCTCTCTGACAGCAAAAATATTTCCAGGATTTTCTCTCTGATTGTGATTTTGTTAACTTCACAATGGCGTCTCTTCCTCCTACAAGGTTCATACGAGCTGTTTATCTCGATGAACCAACTTCTAATATTCACACAACATTCATGGATGGAAACAAACATTTTTCCTAAATTCTTATCATTACATCTGACTTTTTATGGTTTAAAATAAAAAAGAAGAGGAAAACAGTGGAAGCAGCAGCAAACATATTAAATGAAAGTACATGTTTAGATCTCCTGCTCTGTGTCTCACAGGTCGTATATGAATCATCTGAGCACGTCTTTTGTTTTCAAACCCGTTTGCTCTCTTTTATGATTCCGATAATTGAATTAACGCGTCGATACTGTCGCTCACCTGCAGTCACCTGGAGTCGTGTTTTAAACACTCCTGCACTCCGAGGAGATAAGAAAGAAGTGATAATTTGTTTCTGTCGGTCATGCACCTACATGCATCCCACCATGTGTTATTTCACTTCAGCCTCCCAATGTGAATATTGAATCGTTTCCACGGCAACAACACCAACATGCAGGCAGGTAGCAGCTAACTGGAGGGGGAGGATGCAGCTTCATCATATTCATGATATTTCTACAGTGCAGTCGGTCTGTGCTGAGCTCACACGTCGCTGCACTTTTGTGGTTATTTGATGTTATTTATGTGTGTAATTTGATTTAATGAGTGAAATGTCAGAATTAGAATCCCTATAAACATGATATTCACTAAATGTTTGTGTTCTTTGTTTAATATTCTTGTTTCTGTGGTGGTGGTGGTGGTGTGTGCAGCTCCTCTGCCGTTCATTTGATCGTCTCTTTAGATTCTCTATGAGGTATAAACATCCGTCTAAAGGCCACCAAGACTTAAAATGGCAACATTTTACTGCAAAATTCATTTAATTTCAATGTAGTTGCTGCAATCAGGAGATTCATCTGTGGGGGTGAAGTTAATCTGCATGAATATTTTATGTAAAGTTCAACTTTTTCAAGCTAATCGTTAGCTTGGGCAGCTTTATTTTCCCTCTTCAGTAACTTTTATTGAATGAAATGATGAAAAATGGTGAACAAAATGCTGGAGGGAAATAAACAGTACAGAGATACAATATAGAGAAACTGAAATGACGAGTTACTGATCAACAAAGTAAAAATGTAAATAACGTTAATAACTTTAAATTTCTTTACATTTCCAGCCTCTATATTTATATTCTGGGGCTCTACTGGAATATCTTTAATGGTTTCCAGTTAAAAACTCCTTATTTATCTCCTACTGGTCCTTTATGCAGCCCCTCAGTTCAGCCTCTGTCTGAAACAGGAAGTTTTAGCTCCTGTCTCTTTAAGGCCCCGCCTCCTGATGAGCCCGCTCTGTTCTGATTGGTCAGCTTTCAGGAAGCTTCCTCCGGCTCCGGAGGCTACGTAAACAAACTATAGTAGCAGGATTTCACTTCTTTTTCTCCTTCTTTACTCACAAATGTTCAACTTCTCAAATTGATCGGTACAACAACACATGGAAACACCTTAGCAACCGCCTTAGCAACAACCATAGCAACCAACACTATGGAGCGGATGGCTGTTTATGGACACACCATCAGCTCATCAGCAAGGTATGAAAAACCGTCATAAAGGAAGCAATGACATCCAGGTTGCAGCCCTGAGTTTTGACTTGCAGGCAGCATTTCTACATACGTTCACCTGAAGTTTCTGAACTTTGACCTTGTTTAACATCCGACATCAGAACAAGAAATAAATAACAGAAAATCATTTTAAAAAAGCAGAATATGAACTGTTTAATAATCTGCATCATCAGACTGATCATGCTCGTTAACGCCGAGTGTAACTTTGCCCTTTTCTTAAACTGATATCTGTGCTGCTGTCAGGTCACATGACCTCCTCCAGCAGGCTGTGTGAACCAATCAGGACTCAGACTGTTGACTTGTATTTACTACAACAGGAAGTTAAGACACAAAACAGCAAATTTTGTGGTTCTTTGACTCTGAAGTTCTGTTGTCAGTTGTTAAACTATTTTATTGATGTTGCAGAAGAAGACGTTGTTAAAATCCTCTGCGAAGCTTCGTCCTCGCTGACCTCCTCGAGATCTGTGACCTCCTCAAGAAATATTACATGAGACAGCAGATTATAGATTATAGCTTCTTCACACATTTAAACTGCTTTACTGTCATTTTAATGCAGGTTCACTGTAACCAGAGTTTGTTCTGTTTAATTTAAACATAAATATATGTATTTTATATTAAAGGATTTTGTCTTTAATTATGATTCCAATTATTATTAATATAGTTTCAGAATATTATTTCTTATTCAGACATATTAAAATGTTTCCTGATGTGTTTTTTATTTGAGATTTTCTTGTAATTCTCCCAAAGTAACATATAAAGTAGCAGTAAGACGTGTGACTGCTGCTGTAGGTATAATCATTATATTTATATTTTAATTTATAATCTTCTTGTTATTATTTCTTTAACATGTTTTAAACTTTTTTAAAAGTTTAGATAAACTGCATGAATGAGACATTTTTTAACATTTTTGTCACTTTATTAAGCTGCATGCAAGGCCACAAAAACCTCCATAAAATGTTGATTTGGGTCTAAATAATGAAGTCCAGTCTGAGCTCCATGCTGGTCCTGGTCCTGGTCCTGGTCCTGGTCCTGGTCCTGGTCCTGGTCCTGGTCCTGGTCCCGATCCTGGTCCCGGTCCTGAATAGCAACTCTGTCTGAAGACTTTAATAGTTTTAGTTTCTACTGAGCTCATTAGTTGTGAAGTTATTTTATGATGTCATGTTGTTTATTAATCCATCTGACTGTAATAGTTTCCTTTACTGATCAGCTGATTGATCAGCATATTAAATATTGATCATTATAACATATTCAGATGATTCGTTTTGTCACAAACACTAATATGAGTTTTACAATCCTGGAAAACTAGTAAATATTTACATGTGAGAAGCTGCTGAGAGAATTTCCTGCTTAAAAAAAATACTTCAAACTTATCAGAATTGTTACGAATTAATTTTCTGTCAATCCACTAATTGATTAATCAACTAATATTTTCAGTTCTATCATGTGAATTTGGGATCAATTATGAGTTTCTGTCTCATTGGAGGTTAATCAGCCGTGACTGCACGATGCTTTACGGTTTATATTTATATAAAGAATATAATACTGATGAAGAATTACATAAAATAATAAAATATTTTTGCATTTTATGTTTTTTTTTATGCGTTAAATAAAACTCCTCGCGTGTCTTTTGTATTTCTGGCCTGATTCATGATTATAATGTTGTTTTTTCCTACAGAGTCGATCAGCTGCAACCTTCAGATTAAAACTGTCACATTAAATGAAACTATTTTGTTGTTTCCTGCAGTGTCAGGTCAGTTTTTCTACTTTCTATAATTCTTTAAATAACATCGGAACGAGACGTGTGAACGGACTGAAACCAGCCTGATTTTCGCTCATGTGAAAGTGACATTTATCAGATTCTTTATCATATAATTTGAAGGTTTATTGCAGTAATATATATTTAAAAAATAAAAATTGCAACAAACGTTTGATGAAAGTTCACTGTTAAATATTTACATTGAAAAGCGAAGAAGAAAAGAAAAATGAAAGCGACCAACTTTAAAACTTCCTCAGTTTTAATTACTATCAAATAGGTTTTTTTTTTAATTTATGGAACATATTTGTCTTTTTATCCTTTATTAGATGCATATTTATCCCGCAGAGTCGGGCCGACCAGCCGCGGGTCCTCCGGGACTCTCACCGACACGGAGCCGCCTGCAGCAGCCGAGGACCGGCTCCTTCCAGCGGTGACTTCCAGCTCTGATCACCGCTGCTGCTTTTTTACTCCAAATGCGGTTTAAACAGCCGCAAACACACCAGCTGTTTATTCAGAAATGTGGCATTTTAAACTTCTTTAAAATAGTTTCTGACATGTTTTCATTCTAATTTATTTAATTGTATTTAATTCTTATAGCTTAATGCACGCGCCGACATCTCCTTAAAATAAAAAATATAAGTTATTAATAATGTTTTTTATCTTGAAAACGAAATCTCAAGGGATTTCTTCTCCTTTATAAAATAAAATAAAATAATTATTGTTATTTCTGTTCAGTTAGTTGCAGTTGTTTTGGGGTTAAATTGATTTTTGATTTTTTAGGTGGAATCATTTCAAGAAAAACAAAAAAAATCATTATTATTATTTAACTTTCTGTTAAACTGCAAGTTCAGTTATGTTTACATCTTATTTTTCTTCACGTGCCTTTTAACACCTTAACACCAAACTATAAAATAAATTTAATAAAAATTAAATTAAATATTTCCACTTCCGGTTTTAGTTTTACCTCAAACTCTCGACTCAGAAAAGAAAAAAATGTTCACAAACAACCTTCTGTTTCAGTTCAGCAGAGTTTCAACACATGAAGAAAACTTTTTTTTTTTTTTAATTATTTTATTTCATTTTATTTATATTTTTTTCCAAATCTGAACACAGGAAGTACAAAGGTTCTGTCTTTTTTTTCCCCTCCAGAGGAAACTAGTTGTACAGTTAGTGCATTCAATCCTAAAACGATGAAAAAATAGATCTGACTAAGAAGCAGAAGAAGAAGAAGAAGAAGAAGGAGAAGAAGAGGAAGAAGGAGAAGAAGAAGAAGAAGAAGTGCTACATAAGGAGATGATGAGGTAAATCTGTCCATGAAGAAGAAACAGAACAAACAGATGAACTGATGCAGTGAGATAAAACAAACAAACAGTCAACACATTATTATTATTATTATCATCATTATATACACATCAGATGCATAGAATACTTTTTTCAAATCCATTTTTTTACATAAATACCTACATTTTTTTTGTTTTGTTTTGTTTTTTCCAAAAAAAAAAAAAAAGAAAAACTACCAGCAGAGTTCAGGATGGAAAGTTTCTGACAGCTTCCCCCCTCAATGAAAAACCACATTTAAATCGAATTTTTAATGATTTTATGGCTCCGATTTCCTTTATTCTGCAATATTATCAACATAATAATCCACTGCAGAGCTCACGTTATGACATTATTGTACTTTAAAGCAGAAGTCTGCTGATATTCTGTGTTTTTCTTATCATGTATTCATCCGCTGCTGAAAATAGTCCCCAAAAGATGCATTATTTTCCTGCTGTTTTTACAAATTAAATGATTTTGAAAATGAAACTTTATATTTGTGATGTATTTTTAAAGATTTACATCACAGAAAAGGAAAAGAAGGAGGAAAGAGTATAGATGATGTTTTGTTTTGGGGTTTTTTTTCATGGGATTTAATGACAATAAGAAAACAGAACAGGTGTAACTACAGTGGTTTTTCACTCAGGGGGGAGTTTTACAAACAGAACAACCACTCACAGAGAAGACGACAGCTTCCTCCAGCAGGAAGTGAAAGAAAATTACAGTTTAAAAATCATCCGTCAAGTCAAATCAAATCAAATTTAAGTTTTAAAAAGATGAATTTGTCTGATTATGTGATGTTAAATACATTCCAGGAGTTATTTTATCGTGTAATTCACCTTTTTTTTTTGTCCTCTTCAGCTGCAGTTACTGGTTTTCCTACATTTCCCAGAATGCTTTACAACAAAAGATAGAAAGAGCTTAAACTGTCAGCTTGTTAGAAAGCTGCTTATTATTGTTATTATTATTTTACACCTCAGTGTATTTTGATTTGATCTGGATCTGTGAACATTTCATCACTTAAACGGTGCAAAACTACAACTCCCATGAGGCTTTGCACATTCTCAAAGCCTCATGGGAGTTGTAGTTTTGCTCTGATATGTAGTTGTTTGTAAATGCTAACGGAGGAATCAGTTTTTATCTGTTAAAATGAACAAAGTGTTCAGATTTTACAGTATTAAACTAATTCATCTTAAACAAAAAAAAATATGAAAAATAACTTTCTGTGAGAAAATATGTTTATTTACAGAAGCTGGAAGCACAAACATGTTTTCAAATCCAGAGAGAAATACTTTTTTTTTTTTTATTGTTGTATTAGTTTTAAATCAATACTTGACCTGATCGCTCTTCATATTACAACTCAAATAGTGTCTTGAACTCTGTAAAAACTTAAATTCTTCAACATACAGAAGAATTAATTCATTGTTGAGGTTTTAATAACTTCATCATCAGCATTTAAAGTAAAAGTCTGAATTGTTCCAACAGATCAAAGTGCTTCATTAATCACAAGTCGACAGTTTACTTGTGTTTTTTTAAAATTGGGGGATGTATTTACTGCAAAATCTCATAATAAGTTAAATTAAATGACATTTTATTTTATTTCTACATCAGTGTGATTAGTTTTCTGTTTGAAATCGTCCAGTTTTTCTCCTTCAGGGCAACAGAAGCTGTCATGAAGAGTAAAGTTTGACCCAAAAATCGATTAAATAAAATAAAAAACTAGAATCTAAACTGAGTGAAGTTACTTTAACTGACTTGTATAAAAAGTCAAAACCAAATCCAACATTTAAAATTTAAAGTTTATCAACTTTTTCTTCACGGTTTTATGAACTTCGGACTTCGGAGGAAATCCGGTCAGTTTAATTCATATTAATTGATTTCAGTCCAAACTGTTCTTTTTATAAATGCTGCTGTGACTCAAACAGAACCCGAATCCAACTCAAAGCATATTTCTGCTTGTTTACTGATGATTAATTTCACCCTTGTAGCCACATTTTTTGACTTTGAGAGACTAAAACTGATCATTTTAACCTCTTAAAAACATCTGGACTGTCAGAATAAAAGACAGAATCACTCAGTTTATCGCTCTGCTTTTTACTTAAACGGAGCCTGGAATGTAATAAACATCACAGTTTTTCCTTTTAATGTCTCTCAGTTAAAGCAGCTTCAAGTTCAAAAGAAAACTTTTAAAAGAGAGAGAGAGAGAGAAGAGTTTAAGGTGAACGTTTCCACCTCTGTAAACTCTCCCTGCTGGAAGAAGCTCGTGTTGTTCAGCTGAGCAGATTTCCTGCGAGCCGGCGGCCGTCTGTTGCAGACAGACGCTCAGAAACCGACAGCGGAGCAGCTTTTTTCCTCACACGTTAAACGTCTCTTCTTCTTTCTTTTTTCTTTCTTTTTTTTTTTCTCTCCCAGGACGCTGGCTTCATTTGGCACCAAAATCAACCGTCGAGTGTTCAGTCAACAGCTGTGATTAATCCACAACTCTGACTATGTTTTATTATTTTTTTTATTTTATTTTTTTTGCCTCTCAGAAGGAAAAAAATGTCAAAAAAAAAAAAAAAAAAAAAAATCTCCTCGTCAGTCTGAATCCGACAGCGAGGTGATGCTCCGTCGGTAAAAGTTTTTATTTGTTTCATCCTCGTCCTTAACAGGTGAGTTTTAACTTCCTGCTGTTTGCATGAGAGCTGATGCCTTCAGGGACATCCATCAGTCCTCGGGAAAATTCAGCTGTCCACGTGTGTGTGTGTGTGTGTGTGTGTGTGTGTGTGTGTGTGTGTGTGTGTGAAACATCAGATGTAATTAACTGTCTAAATGTCTAAACTCGTCAAAAACATAACAAATATAACGTCAGATAAAGTCTTGATATCACTGTAATTATATTGTTTTTTTACAGTTTTGGCTTGTTTTACATTTACGTATTTATTATATCTTTGATTTAGTTTGACATTTTGACAGATTATTACATGTTAAACAGTCTGTAAACGACAAAGAGCAAAACTAATTTGAGCTGTGATCAAACTGTAAATTAAAAATCTGGACAGATTTGTGAAGTTTCAGCTGTTTGTAGCAGAATTAAAGGTCCTTTAACCCTTGCAGCGGCTTGATGTTTTGGGGCGACTTACTTTCATGTTTTGGGGGAAAAAAACAGTTTCTGACATGGTGGCAGCATCATGTTTCATCTGTAATTGTTTGTGAAATAAACTGCATATAAATTTGAGTCTCCGCAGCGCTGCGACATGCTCGCACGTGTCACAAATACGCCGTTTGTTTTGATTAGTGAGACGACGAGCATGTCATAAAACGAAGTAAAACAGACTGCAGCTTTTTAATCTTTCTTAATCTTAATCCAAAAAGATTTAAAGCTGTATAATAGTATTAAAAGTATGTGAAGAGCTTTCTTTGCTTGTATGTATGTTTTACATAACATTCACAATAACATATAAATGTGTCTGGAAACATTAAATACTGTAACTGTGAACTATTGGTTTGTTTGTTTTATTACCTAATCAGGATTTAAAAAAAAAAAAAAAACACTACTTATGAACTCAATATTTATAAAATCTTAGCTGCCAAAGTCCTTATAAAAGACTTTTTGTTGTTTCTTTGAACAAATATAAAAGATGATGGAGTTAACCTCTTTAAATTTAGAGACACAAACGTGTCATGAATTAAACTCCGAAAACAAATCTTGACTCACAGATTAATTACAGCTCAGATTTCTTGTTTTGTTTTAGTGACACAGAGAGTTTATAGTCGGCCTCGTGGTGCGTTCAGGGTCCGTCTTTTACACAAGTTTGTGCAAACTTTTGTTTCACTGTTGCGTGTGTTGAGTGTTGTGTTCAGGGACATAGTGAGTTCTCATTGCAGTTTGTCTGTAAAGCATAATATTCTGCTTCATTTCTTCATGGTTTTGGCAACAAATCTGTCTTATTTAGTCCACAGGATTCATATTTACTTTTTTGTTGTGCATTTTTATGATTGTTATGATGACAAACATGATTTTTGGGAAGGAAAAACTCATTAATTTGAGTTTAAAAAAGCCGAGTCAGACGATTCACGTTCATGAGTTGAGAAAACTGTTCGCTGTGAGAGCTTTTTTGTTTCCTGCTTTCTTTAAACAAGTGGTAAAGACGCCTGAACGCACCATTAAAGTAAATCTGGTGTCTGTTTGATGCTTTAACCGACGCAACCGTGTGTGTGTGTGTTAGAGTGTGTTAGTGTGCATGTGTGCGTGTTGCAGTCTAGTCCTCGCTGATGACGTCGACGTCCTCGGCTCCGGGCTGCTGCGTGGCTGCTCTCCAGCGGCTGACGTGCTGGCTGCCCTTCCTCTTCTGCTGCGCCTCCGGAGACTCTTCCTCCAACTTCTGACGCTTGTGCTTCGTCCTGCGGTTCTGAAACCAAACCTTCACCTGGACGCAGAGAGAGAGAGAGAGAGAGAGAGAGAGAGAGAGGTATGGATCAATACATGTGGAGAAAAATAGAATATAATGTGACTTTATTAACTGATCAGAGGATGAGCGGTCAGCGCTGGTCCTGGTTTGATTCTTCTTACTGAGCCTGAAAGTTCAATCTTGACCTCAGAGGTCGAGCTGCAACCAAACATGATCTCAAATTAATTGATAATTTTCTCTATAAAATATCAGAAAACAGTGTAAAATGCCCGTTCAGAGCTGAGATTACACCATCGCCATCATCCGAAACCTTAAAGATGTTCATTTCGCTTTCATGTGCAACTCATAAAACCATCAAATCATGTACGACGGAGTATTTCTAAATTGCTTTATTGGTACTTTTACTTCATTAAAAGGATCTGAATACTTCTTCCACAGCTGCCAGCCTCTACCACAACTACCACCAGCACTGATACCGCTGACAGTAATAATAATAAATGTGTAGGAGGCTCACAGTGATTTAATATCTGTACGCTGGTAAAACATGAATCTGACACGCGGAACTGTTCGAACACGTCCGCAGCGAGCGGAGTCGCCCCCCCCCCCCCCCCCCCCCCCCCCCCTTCAGACGTGAACCTGCTGACTAAGAGCTCATGTTGCACAATCTGTCAGCAATCTGACATCATATATCTGGTGTGACAGGATCCAGATCGACACGATACGATACTCGAGCGTCTCTCCTCAGCGCTGCCAAAAGCCCGGGGTGACACTTTCATATCAGATCCTCTCTGCGTGACGGACGCTGTGTAATTACGACGCTGATGTCACTCTGATAGATCCATCGGCGTTATCTCCGCGCTGACGAGTCGGACAGTTAAAGACAAAAAAGAAATGTGTGGAGGAGGTTATTTCCTGTTGGGCTGCTCTCGCTGACAACATGAAAGTAAAACCCTCCTTATCTTGCGAGATTAATTTGTAACATGGCAGCGCTTTTTTAGAGGAGAGAGCGACTTTATCTAAACTCACAGGAAGATTAAGACTCACATCAACATTTATAATACATCAAACTGAACTGCGGCCCTGCAGGCTCAACCTTTCATTACTGTCCTTAATAAAACCATGAATGGGAAGCTAATTTAACTGCTCTTACAGCCACTAACACAGTTCATCCACTGAGGATCAGGAAATGTTATTTAACCCGTCTATTGTGTTCGGGTCAAATTTGACCCGCTGTCAAGTTTAGATGCGTGAAACATACTTTTAATTTTTCACTGATCAAAACAAGGCTTCATTACATCCTACATCTTTTTTCTTTTTTTTTTAAAATGCCTTTAAAAAATAATTACATCTGTTGTGTTATGGGTCAAATTTGACCCGGTTGTAATTTTGGGTTGTTTATGCAGAGAAATACATATTAAATGATGCCAAACCATCATGAAAAACAAAAAAATACAACAAAATAAAAATAATAGTAATAAAATCCTTTGAAATATAGTATAATAATATTATAAGTACATGTACATATAATGGTTATGGTTGAATAACAGGTCACTTAGCAGATAAAACATGTTTCCAGGTGATAACTAGTCTTTTTTTTCAATGCTTGTTAATGAATTCAGACACAGGTCAGATTTGACCCGCTGACATTGAAGTTGTAAACGCTTTTCTGAGGGTTAAGTTGAATTAGCTAAGAGAGTTTTTATGTTTTACGTTTTGTTCTGGTCGTTACTGCAGAAATGACATTTTCTCTTCTGCTGCTTCTAGGATGCATTTATATGATTTATTTTTTAAACACAGAATTTTTTATACTGTCTTTTAATAAATGGTTTTTTTTTAGTCGTATCTACCGTTCCAGGTGCTGCTGAATAAATTCGATGAAGGCATTTTATTCTGTTATATTTTATGTATTTATTTATTTTCTCACTGCTGTCTAATCCTAATTTATGTTATATTCAATGTTTTCTGTCTCTTGTTATTTGTATCTCGTTGTTATTGCTTCTATCAGAAACCAGACAGCCATGCTGGTGGAGCTAAATGATAATGCTAATGCTAGCATGTTGATGTTCAGCAGCTGTAGTATTTTAGTTTAGCATGTTAGCATGCTAACATTAGCTAAATAGCACTAAACACAGAGTACAACTGAGGCTGATGGGAATCAGCAGGTTTAGTTAGGTTAGTTCTGCAGGTTTTTGGTCACAAACTAAAATATTAGACAAATTAAATATTTTATGAAAAGTCAGAGTTATTATGATTCATGAATCTCTGAACCAAAAAGTTGTTGAGATATTTAACTTTGCAGCAGACTGACAGGCAGAAAAATACAACAGATAATGATAATATAAGCTATTATTCTCTAAATAATAATGTACTATATTCATTATACAATATCATTAAGTCATAATATAGAATGTAACAGCTCATTGACTTCAATACATCTGTAAAGTTTGGTAAGCTACTACTAGTACTGTTCATAGTAGCAGTACTACTCCACATACAACTACTACAACTATCACTCTTACTACTATTAATGATTCTGCAAATTATATTAGTGCTATTACATCACAGTTACTACAACTCCTCATTGTGGCTCTATCAAATAGTAGTTGAGATGTTTAAGTCTGAATTAGAGCTGATATTTTCTCAATAAATCAAAGAATTTTTCCGTCTATAAAATGTGTAAAAAAAAAAATTAAAAAAAAAGCATTAAATCACCACATTTTAAATTTTCGAAAAACGCTAAAATGAAATGACGAAAACTAAATAAAACGTATAAATAAATAATTGCTGATTAATTTTCTGTCGAATGATTCATCGATTTATAGTAGCAAATCCACTCTGAACCACAACTGTCAACCTCATTATATTATATTATATTACACAACCTGTCATTCAAAAGTTTTAACATGTTTAAAATTACTTGAATTTTACTTGAATACTACTTGAAAATTTTTATCTGCAAAATATTGAGTTAAAAAATACAGCATTTGTCCATTTAATTTTATTTTTAGTATAATTATAAAGTAGTAAAAAGTGCAAATACTGAAATAATCCTACTAGTAAAAATAAAAACTGACAGAAGATGAACAAATGTTTTGCTGCTCAGTTATTTAACGTATTTTCAGTGTTTTGTCTGCAGTCGCCATCTTTAACACTCAGCAGTGAACATGAGCTGACAGCCGATCATTAAGTCTGATGTGAAGAGTTTTTGGATCATCATACCCTAAAATCTCTTGAAGGAAAGCAGATCGCTGGATGATTACCTTCTTATAAATGCAAAGATTGCAAAAGCTCTAATTTATGTCTGATTAATACCTGCTGATGGCTATGATTCTCATCTGATTGATGGATTACTCTCCTTTCGCTCTCTTCCTGTCCTCTGTTGTGCAATTAGCTCATAAATAATCGCCAGTGATTCACGTCATCTCTCTGGCGTCAGGGCTCGTATAGCCGCAGCCACTCAATGACAAACGCTGTCAATCATTGGCTGAGAAAAAAGCAGGAGGGAGAGTCTTATAGATGACTAACCGTCAACTCACTTCCCCGCAACATTCCTGTGATCTTGGATCAGCGCCAGGAGCCTTTAAATACATGTGTTTACCTTCAGATACACTGATCACCCACAGCACCTGTCCGCAGGTAAACGTCACTGATCAATTACTGTAAATTACACAGAAAATTGATCACAGACAAACGCGGGGACCACAAATAAAAAGCAGCTGTCAATCACGGAGCGAAGCGTCAGGTTCAGTTCCCGTATGGTCCCGTGTACGAATACATACGCAGTAATACTTTAAGTACTTTATTTATATGAACGTTACCGATTATTGATTTTTTATAGTATGACGAGACCAACTATTGTCAGTATTAAATTCACTCTGCTGCTTTATCAATTTTTTAAATTTTATTATTATTATTATTATTATTCATGTCATAATTGTATATTTTATCTTATAATTTTATAATTATATATATTATAATTAATTTTACTTTATATATTTTTATTTTACTTTAATTTCTTTCATTTATTTTAATAAAATTCACAACAAGATCACACTAATTATTGTAAATATTATTAATTCATTCATATATCTTTATAATATTTATAATTATTATTATTTCTTTATAATAATTCCCCTAAATAGTTAAATACTTGATATCAGAATTTCTTTTTTGTTATTTTTTCATAATCATTTATTCATTCATGTCGTGTTTGTTTGTTTTTTCATTTGGTTTTCATCCATCCATGAATTGATTCATTGAGTCATTCGTTTATTCATATTTAACTTGACTTTTATGAAAATCAGAAATAAAGTTATTCATTTTTAGGAACAAACTGACATGTTTTGTTTCACTTTCATTCATTTATTGTATATACTAATAATCATTTTTTTGTTTTTCTTCTTTAATCCAATGTCTGATAAATTCAAAAGTATTTTCACTGTAATCGAATTAAAAGATAATAAACTACTACCCATCCTTCGTTTCCCATCATGCCTACCTGCGTCTCGGTCAGACACAACCCGCTCGCCAGCTGTTTCCTCTCGGCGCCGACTACATAGTGATTCTTCTCGAAGGCTCGTTCCAGACGGAGGAGCTGCGATGGCGAGAACGCCGTCCGGATCCTTTTGGGTTTCCTGGAGAACGGACCATGAAGCAGCATGTTCTCTGGACTGCTGTCGTCCCCTGAAACACGACAAACAAACAAACAAAGTCAGCAAAATGACGAAAATCTGCCACGAAACATCATCTGAGAGGCTGAAGGTTCGAATTCACGGTCAAAAAGGTCAATTTGTTGGGACAAAATGTATGACGTGACTGTTTCTGATTATGTTCAAAACATTTAAAATTAAAATAAAAAGTAATTTGCAACATTTCCTTTGAATAAAATGTGCTTATCTTTCCATCCATGTGCTCATTTGTTCATCCAGTCATTAATTATTGATATTTAATTCTATGATATTTCTTTTTGCTACTTTGCTAATGTTTTACACGCATCATTTCACAGTTTGTCATTAATTCATATTTTCTGTATAAAATTGACTTTTTTTGTTTGTTAATCTGTCAAATAATCTCTTGATTAATTGTTTGGTCTCTAAAATGTCAGAAAATAGTTTAAAAATGTAGATTAATGTAGATTATAATTTCCCTGATGGATTAATTGTATTGTTGTTGTCTGGAAACATCAGAAAATTGCAAAACAAAATGTCTTCAAATGTTTTGTTTTGTCCAACTAGTGTCCCAAAATCCAATGATATTCATTTATAATCATATAAAAATGGCAGTAAATATTCACATTGCAGAAACTATGTTTTGAAAAACGAGTGAAACGATTAATCAGTTATTAAAATTGATGCCAATTTTCTGCCTATCACCTAATCAATAGACTTCAAACTCCAAACCCCTGACTAGTGTTTGCATGATACAATTATTAATGTAACTAATTTTAACTATTAAACACTCTAAACTCTCAAACAGTCCCTTAGACGAAGTGAGGACCTGACAAAATGTCCCCATAAAACCGAAACGCGTCCTCACAAAAGAAGCAGTACGAAAAAAAATGATGATTATTGTTTGTACTGCAGACAGAAATAAATTTAAATGAAGACAGACACGATACAGAAACTGTGTGTGTTCTTGTCTTTCTATCTTTGTGAGGACCTATTTCAGTTTTGAACATTGTGAGGTCCTCACTATTCCCAAAGATGTGTTTAAAGGCCAACACTTGGTTTTAAGGTTAAGATTATAATTAGGTTTAGTTTAGGGTTAAGTAGAGGGTTACATGGTGCCAATCAGCAGTCTTTAGTTTGTGCTTTGCAAACCTACTTAAATACTCAAGGTCATAGACTTACTTACTTGTTTATTAGCTGATTTGTCGTTTGATTTAAAGTTCAATTGTTGTTGGTATACATATATAAAAATATAATTAGACTGGCTTTCTGCTTTTTATACAAAGATATATTTCTGTTATTGTTTTGTGGCCTTTGTAATAATTAATTGACATTTGAGATGTATTGTTAATAAATTCCAAATTTTTTCTTATACTTCAGTTTTGCCCTGGATTTTCTTGGAGACGTAACGGACTCGGTAGTGCATTGTGTCATTAGGGTCCTCACAAGGATAGAAAGACGTGTTTGTGTGTGTGTGTGTGTGTGTGTGTAGCAGGTATTCCTGACGTTGTGGGGACTTGCCTCCCTTTTGGGGACATAAAGCAAGTCCCCTTAACGTAAATCATTAATTTCAGGGTAAAGACTTGGTTTAAAGTTAAGGTTAGTTTAGGGTTATGTTAAGGTTAGGATAAGTCTCCAGGAAATGAATGTAAGTCAATGTAATGTCCTCTGAAGTGATGGAAACACAACTGTGTGTGTGTGGTGTGTGGTGTGTGTGTGTGTCAGTACTGTTTGTTCTGGTTAATCTGATCAAACATCGACTGTTTTTATTGCATCAGATATTTGTGTTTGGATATGCAGTAAAAAACCGCAGACTGAAATCTGAGTCGGCGTCCACCGCTGCCACATCACCGCAGAATGATGTCATCACTCCCTCCTCGCCAAAAATATTTGTCATTTAAAGATTTATCATATTCTGATGTAAATTATTGTAAATGTTTGGTTACTTTTATGCACTTTAATATAAAAAGCTTTCAAGCAGAGATGCCAAACAGAAGTAAAGAAAGTAAAGAAATCAGATGAGTCATATTCAGATATTCTGACCTGAACTTGTCTTTCAGTATTGATCAACATGATTAGAATTCATGACTTATTTTACTGTGATGTTTTTACTGTCTCTACTTTATTATTGTAATGTTTGACTGAGTCGAGTCAAAGAGGAATTTCTGTTAACACGTGACAAAGATTCTCGAATCTTGTAAACTGAATATCTTTGAGTTTCGGACTGTCGATCACATGAAACACTAAACATTCGTCACTTTGCACTCCAGGAAGTTTTCACAATGTTTAAGCTTTTTGTGGACAGTGCAATTCATTGATTATAGGAGAAATACCCTGCAGATTGATTGATAACAGTAAACATTAGTTGCATCTCTGAATGGTTATGAAATGTGTTGTTCAGAGAGTTTTATTGTACTTTTTACTCAACGTTTCTCAGCAGATTCAGTTTAACATGCTACACATACAAAAATATACAAACATATATAACGTATTGCTGTTGTTTAAACTACTAAAACTTCAACTGAACCAACTACAAAGTATTAAAAATAAAGTTAATGCATAAATAATTCTCACGTTTGCTTGTTTTGTCATTGTGGTGGTGCTAATTTAATTTATACCACAGAAACGATCGCAGGTTAAGAAAAAAAAAACTACTTTGTTTATCAGACGTTGACGTGCAGTGAAGTAAATCCCGTCTGATTCCATGTCGACCGAGACAAAGGCGGTAAAAACGGACGTGGCGTCGTTCTTTGTGCCACACGCAACATCTGCTTTATTTTTCTCACTGTTTATTGAAATCGTACGTAAATTTTTCAATATATTTTACATAAAAACAAATCCATGCATGAGTTCTCCTCAACTGCCGCCGCCGCCCGACACGCCGCACGCAAAAAAGTCGGTTGATTCGCGGCTTTGCGAGGCGGCGAGGAGGACAATGATGGCGTGCAGAAAGCAGACGCGACGCGATCTCGCCTTTTATCCAACGTTAGCTTCTATGAAGTGATATTCATATGCAAACTGCGAGTCGGGAACTGTGACTGATGGCGACTCGGCTTGCAAATGTGACGGTTGATTTCTGTTGAATGTCAAACTAGCCGAGATGATGGTTTAAATGTAACAATGGTGCGGTGGAGTTTACACGAAGGTGAGAGAACGTCTGCTGGTTCGGTTTCAGTCCTCCGAAACTACTAAACCTTCTTTCAGTAAATCACAGATTAAAATAACATCCATCAAACTAGAAGAGGCATAGGAGAAATAATCAGCTGCGGGGAAACAAGCTAATAACACCTGCTGAAATCCTCCGTCTGCAGGATTTAACACGAAACATCTGCTCAATTAAATCAGCACCTGACACCAGCCAATGAAACTTTTATACTTGACGAGTATTTTATGAGCTTTTTCCAGTATTTTTAGACTCGATGCATGAACTTGACCAGCTTTAAGCCAAGAGGGAAAGAAAGTAAGAAAGAAAATTAAAGAAAATATAACTGAACTGTGAAACGTTCGAAATGTGAAAACGTTAAAAAAAAAACTTTCCTTTGGGTGTTTTTGGGACATTTACGTGATCAAAGGAAAGCGATTTGTTTCCAACCAACAACTGAAACAGGTTGTTAAAGAAAAAGCAGCCAAGCATGTAAAGTGTTCATTGCATACCGGTAAACAACAACAACAACAATCAGTTCACTATCTGCACACTGTCAGCATTCACAGTAAATGCATTTATTAGTTAAATAAGAGTTATATCAGTATCTGATACCACCAGTCAATCCCAGTTATGTTTTAGACTTAATCAATTTAAATTTGACTAGTTTTATGCCAAAAATAGAAAAAAGAATGACAGAAAACAGTCAAAATAAAATATAAAAACACACAAAAACTTTCATTTTCAGTATTATAAACATCCTTGCTGTCGTTAAACTGTCGTAAATATTCTTGTTGGCGACTAAATAACCAAACAAACCCCAAAATCAAAAAGCACAAAAAGTCGTTTCTTCCCCTCGGCTGCGACTCACAGGTGTAACCTCCTGTTTTAAGTCTCTCATGAACTTTAGTTAGAAGGTTTTTTTAAACACAGCAGGTCACATACTGTAAGGAGGTAATGACAGCATGCTGCAGCCTAATGGAGGTAAATACAACCCGACACCAACAACAACAATAACAACAACCAGGTTTCAAAGAATTCCTGCTCGGGCTTCAACATGAGAACAGAAGCAGAAGGACAGAGAAACTATATTTTAAAGACATTTTGAATGTTCAAGATGGTTAAACTCTTGATTCTCTTCCTCTTTTCCACAGCATCACATATATTTATAGTATATTTACACTTTCTGCTTCTTCTCTCACTTCACTGAAGCCATTTTCAAAACTCAAACCATCTCTTCCAAACTTCAGCCTGACAGATTTGGCATCTTTGGAAACTTTGGGATCTTCAGTTGGGTTGGGGTTGGGGTTAAGGGTTAAGGGTTCTGGGAAGAGTAAGTAGCACAGGCCTACCAACAGGACAGAACATAGGGGAAGAGCAGGCTGGTGCAAGTCCCTCCCTTAGGGACCAGGGATCCAAAAAGGGCAGAGGTAAGAGGGCCGAGAGGGAAAGAAGAAAGAGAGAAAAAAAATGGAGGTGAGTTGGGAGGGGAGATGTGGTTGGATTTGAGTAGGTGAGGTCTGGGGGTGGGTAGGTAGGGGTAGGTGTGATAGGGTTAGGGGAGGAAGGGGGTTAGGATTACTGAAACTCAAATCACCTCTTCCAAACTTAAGCCTGACAGATTTGGCATCTTTGGATCTTCAGTTGGGATAGGGATAGAGATAGGGTTAGGTTAGGTATAGAGTTAAGGTTAGGGATAGGTATAGGGTTAGGGGTAGGTTGGGGTTAGGGATAGGTTCGGGTTAGGGTTAGGTATAGGGTTAGGGTTAGGGTTAGGTTGGGGTTGGGGTTGGGGTTAGGGTTAGGGTTAGTTAGTTTCTGCATTTGTTTCTGAAGATGGTGCCAGTGGAGGATGTTTTTAAAAAAAAGCTTAAATCAAGTTAAGACCTTTCTCTGCGTTTCCATCCACGTCGCTGCCCACTTATCTGTCGGATCGGTCTAAACCAGCTCAACTGTCCTCTGTGAAACCTCTGAAGTACCTCAGCAGCCCAAAATTTATGATGTTCACCAATCTTGATTTGCAAATCTGCAATTTAATAGAACTGAATAGAATGCCTTTATCGTCATTGCACGGCGGTACAACGAGTTTGAAGGTGCAACTTCCTGAAAGGTGCTAGATAAGAACAGATATAAATAGAACTACAAGAACAGATAAGTAAAAAAAAAAATAATATACACAATTCATATATGCTGAACACCTCAGACACACGTTGTACTTTCACACATCCATTCTTGCGTACCTCCTCTACATGCACACGTTCATGCAGGTGTACCAACTGACTCCTGGTTACATGCATATATTTATATATCTATATATAAAGTAAAAATAAACTAGAACTGATGGTAAAACTTACAGACGTTCACAGTTGGATGGTCAGAACTAAACTTATAGTACACGTGTGAAGCAGTGCAACATAAAGAAAGTGTTGGTGGATGTTAGGAGGGGAAAGTAATGATCTGTAAATGGTTTCCTACTCAGTTTGGTCCTCGTTAGACACATTAATTTAATACAAAAAAGGTGGTTCAGAGCTGGAAAAGTCAGACAAACTACAGGAGAAAAATGTTTCCTTGAATATTCAGAGACACTCAGATGTCTAAAATGATCTTGAGAAAGTAAACTTGATGTATTCGCATATGTTGTCTATGGTTTATGTCCAAGTTTATTTCCTAATTTAGCACAAATTATAGCAGTAGGAAAACAAAACAATTATAAAAAAAAGAGAGGAAAAGACATAGGAGCCAAAAACAAAAGTGGCAACAAGTCAACGCAATGTTTCAGTCCAAATGTAGCTCAAAATTTTTAACTGAATTTCTGGGAAATTACCAAAAGAAAATGTCCTGAGTGTTTGTTTCCATCAGCTGCTGTTGTGTGAATATCAGCAGATAAACAGTCGGTGACATTAAACCGCCGCAGAAGAAGAAGAAACAACGAGATGACGTCATTAAAAGAGCGACAGTCGAAGCTCAAACGGATGGAGAACATGTTGGAAATATGACGTTTCTGTTAGTTTTAATGTATTGATGCGAGGAAGGTTACAGTCTCCTCATCATCGCTCCAGTGTTTAAGTCACATGATTCATTAATTTAGGTTAATTGGTGACTCTAAATTGAACACTCAGCGGACACATATATGATGTTCTTCGCCTCCAACATACATAAAATAAACTTTCACACAGTTTAATCTCATCCATCTTTATAAAGAAAGTAGTTAAACGCGCAGAACTACATTTGTAGTTTTCAGGAATTTGCCAAAAAAAAGTGTTTAAATACCTATTTTTAGATTTAGAGGTTAGTTAAAAAACAGAGAGGCTGCAGAGAGACAAGAACATATTTTCTGTGTCAGGATTCTTTCGACAAACGGCTTCAGCTGCTGTGATGACAAGAAGGAGAAGAAGAAGAAAAGGAGGTGAGGAATGTAAACAGAAGCAGGTGATGAAAATGGACTATGACCTGTCAATCAAACGGGTTGATCGGTGGTGGAAAGACGTTGGGTTTTTTTTTTTTTTTTTTTCATCTGTTCAGCTGTTAATCATAAACCACATAGTTTCTTCTTCTGCTGTCTGTTGAAATCACTCTACATGCATGAATTCCTGTGCGACAGGACGGAAAAAGCTCCGATATGACTGCACGCTACATCGCAAGGTGTAAAAATATGGAAAGAGAGGAAGAAGAGGAGAAAGGAGAAGAAGAATAACAGGTTACAATGTGCTTCACATGGACATAAAGTGGAATAAAATAACTACATAAGGTTAAAAATAAAACCAAAAAAACGTTTTAATGAGATGTTACTGAGGAAGAATAAAGAGAAACAAATAATTAGAGCTGCAACTAATGATTATTTTCATTATCAACTAATCAGTTGTTTATTTTCTCAATTAATCAATTGGTTGTTTGGTCCATAAAAAGTCAGAAAATGTTGAAAAATGTGGATTTAAGTCCAAGATGCAATATAAGATATCTTGTTTTGTCAGTTTATTGTCAAAGAGACGAAAGAAAACCAGAAAATATTCACATTTATGAAGCTGGAATCAGAGAATTTCTTAAAAATGACTCAAAGCGATTTATCGATTATCAAAATTTAAAATAGTCTTTTGATTAATTGACTGACGGCTTTAAAACTAATGTTCAAATCATAGTCAGAGAAACAGTTTTAATTATCAGAGGGGAGAGAAGATAGAGGAGGAAGGATGAGGAGGAGGAGGAAGAACAAGAGGAGGAGGAGTTGGAATAAGAGAAATAAGACGGAGGGTAAAACAGTGAGGAAGAAGAGGAGAGATAGGAGAATAATACTAATAAATACTATTCAATAACAATTTACAATGTGCTTTAAAAGGACATAAAACACCAAATCAAAGTGGAATAAAATAAATAAGATTAAAAGTAACACTTTTTTGCACTAAAACACAAAATAAAAATATTAAACAATCAAGAATATGAAGAAAATGAAGATGAGGGAGGAAGAAGAAGAGATTAATGAGGAAGAGGAAGATGAGGAGGAATAAGCTGTGGCTTTCAAACTTATTCTTATTGCTTCTTGACTCACATGTGAAACGGTTTCAAACACTGCAGTCTCAGATTCTGCTGCTTTTATTTCTATTTCTGCTGAGTCTGAAGCGACGCCTCATTCACGTCCCACATCTTCCTCCTCTCACAGCTACTCATCATCATCATCTAATTAACCAGAAGACATCCAAAAATTAAAAAAAAAGTGTCTTAAAACAACAGTCAGGAGCTCAAATGAACATTAAAGCTGTTTTTTTCTCGCTGTAATCATTCCTCCTGTTCATACTGACCATTAAAATGTATTTAAAAAAGTTTATCTGAAGCTTCAAATGAGTCAAATCCAGTAGATATCTTTCAACGTTACAGTCTTTTTAGTGTCAAAGTCCCTCTTTTTGTTTCTATACTTCCACCTGCAGCTCAACAGGGAAACACAAAGAGGAGAATTTGATGCTAAAAAGACTGTAAATGTGTCAGATATCCACTTAATATGACTAACTCAGACTGATGAAGCTGAATAGAAGCTTCACACACACGTAAATGAACAGGAGGAATGATTACAGCGAGGAAAAAACCTCTTTCACTGCTCATATGGACACCTGACTGCTGCTTATAGACACACTGGGAACACTGGGAACTGGGAAGTTATAGAATTTCAGAATAAAAGAAAAAAATTGAAGGTGTTTTAACTGCTCTCAAACGTCAAAAGGGTTTGTTTATTGTTTTGTCTGTTTTTTTTTTGCATTTGTTGTTTCAATAAAGAGAAGAAAACATCAGCTCTTACATCTCAAACACTTTCTGCAAGATATTTCCAGATTTTACAGTCAGATTTTTAAAAACAGGTGGATGGAAACACACTCATAGAAAAGGAGGAGGAGGAGGAGATTAGAGGAGTGAAGAAGAGGTGGAGCGAGACAAGAGGAGGGTTGTTGGGGCAGATGGCACATCAGGCTCCCCTGGTACTGATAACAAGCCCAGACCTGATCTGAGCGTGCTCAGTCCAACACACAAACACACACACACGCACACACACACACATCTCCTCGTATATTTCATCAACACATCTTTACAGACGACGTCATGTTAACTCAACGGCAAGATTTACACAATCAGACACAGATTTATCGCAGAGTAAAAAGGAATATGCGTCAGTGTCGTGGTGCAAAACCGTCCGATATAAATAATCAAGTCAAGACAAAACGTACAATAAAATAGGAAACAATATGTATTCTAACATGAAAAGAGCTCATAAGCAGCAGCAAAGCTCAAAACTGCAGCAAGAAGCATAAAGACAGAAAATAAAAATATGCAAACAGAAGTGTAAAAGTGATTCAGCAAACGTCAGGTAGCAATAAATAATGAAATAAAACAAAAACAATAGTTATGAAAAGGGATTATAAACATTTGAAATGATATATAGAGTCTGCTATAGAGAAAGAAATGAAGTGAATGAAACATAAATGTCTAAAGTGATGTGCAATAAATAATTAAGTTATATAGAAGTGGAATGTAAAGGCCAGTTTGATGAAATATATATATTTTAATAAGCAGCACAGTTCAGTTCTGTGTGTGCTGGTGGAGGTTTTATGGCTCTTTCAGGTCTACGAAGCCACTAAAGATGAAAGTGTGCATGAAGGGAAAAAAGCCTCGTCCACACAAACTGAAAACCAGGATGCAAAGAAAACACTTAAACTTCAGTAACAGTAAAAATGCAAAAGCTACATTTCAGAGATGATTACAGACTCAGTGGAGAGAAGCGAGTCGGCACAGATTAGCTCCCCGTGACGCAAACCGAGGTGAAAACAGTAAACGGCTGAACTGCAAAAAAAACATTTCAGACTTTTAATTGTCTGCAGCGAGGAAAGAAAACAAACAAAATATCATCGGGTCAATTATTTGTCTCACTCAAAAGTGTTTACAGTAGACACAGCGTGAGTGTCTCAGACTGGTGGGTCAAACCAGTTAAAACTGGTTCTAACTGGTTAAAACCGATCCCAGAAACAAAAATAATAAACATCGGAGTAAATGGATGAAATATGAAAAACAATACAGACGCATTCATTCGGCTGGTTTACACAACAGTTACGCCCAGTTCAAATTACGCCTCGTTATAACGTCAGTGTTTACGGATTAACGGGTCATTAAATTAAAACATATTGTTACGTTGTTGACATGAAGTGGAAACTGTTGCTAAACTAACTGCATGAACCAACAGACAACAGACTGAAGACTGAAAAAAAAAGACCAAATAGCAACGGTTAGCTTAGCATCATCTCACTGTGAACTGCATGTTAGCTCCTGAAGCTACAGTCACTTCCTGTTTGCACTTCTTGAGTTTTATTGGTGGAGCTTGAGTCTAACTAGACAGGAGTTACCACTGATGGAAAGTAACTAAAAGTAAATGTTGAGGTTCTTGTACTTTACTTGAGTGTTTCCATGTGATGCTACTTTCTACATTTCAGAGGGAAATATTGTACTTTCTACTCCACTACATTTATTTGACAGCTTTAGTTACTTTTCACATGAAGATTTGACACAATGGATAATATAACAAGCTTTTAAAATACAACACATTGTTAAAGATGAAACCAGTGGTTTCCAGCCTTTTTGTCTTTTGACGTCTTACAAAAAGCAGTGTGTAGTCGGGGTCACATTTCACATGTCTATGAGTTGTTAACAGCTCCACCAAATAGTGATTTTTCCCTCTAAACTTCTCACATGCTTTCATTTCAATAAATGTTCAAATGATCCAATATTTCAGCAAAAATCAAAGATATCAGAACGTTGTTTCTTCTTCTTTCCTCTTGTAAACAGTAACAGTGAGTAGAAGGTAGATCTCAGCAGGTTGATCTTGAATAACAACAACCTGCAGGATTCAGAGGAGCAGCTGCTGCAGACTGATAAGACCTTCAGAAACGTCACATTCGTGTATCAGAACTTTGTTTTTTCTTCTTTCCTCTCCCATTAATCATCTCACAACCCCTCAGAGTTATCTGCTGACCCTTTGGAGGGGCCCCCGACCCCTAGGTTGGGAACCAGTGGACTAAACTAGCTAACTGTATATAAAGTAGTGTAAACTAGCTCCACCTCCAGCAGCTACAACAGTAACAACAATAACAGACCAAACCACTACTTTTACTGCAATACTTTAACTACATCGAGCTCATAATACTTCAGTTCTTCTCTCTATTATAAACCTGAACTGTCTCTAGCTTTACCTGTCTGTGCACCTCCTCCTCCTCCTCCTCCTCCTCCTCCTCCTCCTCTTCTTCTTCCCGCACACACCTGATCCCAAAAATCCCAGGGACAGAAACAGGAGACAGCGAGGTGAGGTGAGGCTGTCAGCTGCTTCCAGCTAATGAATAAAAATGTGTCTGAGTGAAAGGAGGAGCAGCAGACTGTGAGCGGAGGAGGAAGGAGTTAATGGGATTACCTGTGTGGGAGAGCAGCCACAGGTAAACTCTGCTTCTGCTTTACTGTGTTTACACTGTTGCTGCTTGATTGCACTGAAAAAATCCACCAGAAGAAACTCATCAGTCTTAAAAAAAAACTATTAAAAACACGTCGATGCTGCTTCACCACCGTGAACATACGCGCCGCCCTGCTGCCAGAATAAAACGTTGGCGTTGAACGTTTCTGCAAAACCACAGAAACGTTGAATATCTACGTTTCAACACGTGAAATACATATCACACCAGCATCTGTAAAGTGACGCAGTACATGTGATCTATATGAGCTGATCTTTCTTATTAGGAGGAGGAAGGTTATTAAGTTTGTTGGCAGCAAATTCCTGTTTCAACCGATAAAAGCGTGTTTTTAGCGAGACGTCAGGACGTCTGCAGACAAGAAAACCAGATGTTTTAAGCGAGACATCAGCTGTTTTTATTTTATTTTTATTTTAATCCAAACCATGATCTTTCCCTAAACTCTACCCAGGCCTGAACCACAGCGTCGTCACATCATAAAACATCATTATTCAACGTGTATAAATGTTGATATGATACCGTATTACACGTGTTGAAACGCATATAGTCAACATTTCTGTGGTTTTGCAGAAACGTTCAATGCCAACGTTTTATTCTGGCGACTGTGTTGAATCCTCAGTAGAGCGCCAAACATAGATTCATCCACCGCTCTAAATAGTCCCCCAAAAAAATGCACAGTTTCCTCCTTTTTGGTAACGTTTGCCAAAAAAGAAAACTACAGTGGCGACCAGCTCATTTAGGAAGTTACTGAACATTTGTTTAAGGCTTGAAATTTGTCATTTTGTGATAAACATCAGGGGAAAAAAAACTCCACACACCATTAAAACACCTAAACACAAAGTTTCATTAGCTGCTTTGAAATAAAGCAAAGGTGAAAAGAGAGACAATACATCTAACAAGTCCTCCAAATGAAGCTCCAGATCTGTGGTTTTGATCATGTGACTCCAGCAAGCGTTTTCTAATCTGGCGTCTCTGTCAGCAGGACGACATCATCCGTCTGCGTTTCATAAAAACCTTTAAACACGTCGCTGGTGAACGATTTGATGATGTGACGACGCTGTGGTTTAAAGTTACTACTTCCTTAAAGTTAGGACACCTTTGTTGTCATGGTTACAACAATAACCACGGGGTTAAAGGTTAGGGGACAGCGGCTGTCAATCAAACTAACTGTAGGTTGTTTTTGGGTGACGGACATTACGACCTGTTGTGCCGTTTTTCTTGAGAAAACAGACTCAGACATGGAAATCAATGTCATCAGTTTGTATTGTTAATGTATTTATAAAAGAAATATACGGCACAAACCTCACTTGAGGAAATATATTATATATTTCTGTCCTTTTACTGAGAAACTATGAGGCTGAACAACATACTGAAACCATAATCTATGAAAAGAGTGTCATTATATTTGAATATTATGCAGTAATGTCTCTTTAAATGTGGAGCAAACAGTTTGAACTGGAACTCAACAACAAGCAGCTTTTATCTGATTGTACTCATATAGAAACACAATTAATGAAAGGTTAAAGGTTAAAAAGGTTTGTTTACACTGGAGCTGCAACAATTAGTCAACTAATAAACTCAACAGAAAATGAATCAGAAACTATTTTGGTGATCAAATAGTCATTTTTTAAAAGGAAAAATTCAAAAATTCTCTAATTCCAGCTTCTTAAATGTGAATATTTTCTGCTTTCTTCAGTCTGTACGTCAGTAAACTGAATATATTTGAGTTGTGGACAAAACAAAACATTTGAGGACACATTTTTATAACTGATTAATCAATCAACTGATCCACAGATAATGAATCAATAAAGACAATAATCATTAGTTGCAGCTCCGTTTTTGTTCGTTCCAAACCTTCAGACTCAGTTTTGAGCCTTCAGTCAGTTTCTTTTTCCTCTGCGAGTGTTTTTACAGCTGTCAGAGAAAAGATCCAAACGCCTGAGAACAAAAGCCTCTAATCTGACAAGTGAAGAGCTCAGTGAGTGTGTGTGTGTGTGTGTGTGTGTCTGTGTGTGTGTGTGTGTAGCTGGTATTCCTCATGTTGTGAGGACATTTATCTGTTTACACCGTCGCATGCAGTGTCTCGACAAAACTCAAGACTCCATGACATGAATCATGACATTTTAAGGTAGTGTGTGTGTGTGTGTGTGTGTGTGTGTGTGTGTGCGTGTGTGTGTGTGTGTGTGCGTGTGAGCTTCATGCAGCTGAAACATTTGGGAACCGACTCCCTGCTGATCCTGCTGGACCCTCTGACGGAGGCCACGTGACCACGTCTGGGTCCAGCAACCACGGCTTGACAAACTGCATGTATTAACTGTAAGATTGGGAACTGAAAACTGTACCCCTTAAAAACATAATAAAGTTAATTATTGTAATCAAAGATGTGTTTAGACACATTTATCTTAATCAGAATGAAGATATTCTGTCGTCTGATCATGTGACCTCTTTTTTCCAATAAGAAGCAGAATCAATAAGTGTGATCAGAATCAATAGTCAGCTGTGCAGTAACATGTTGTCTCATGTACAGACATTAACGCTGTTATAACCGCTGATAAAGCTGCAGGAGTTTATAACAGGATGCAAGTTTATTTGCATTAATAATTTAATGCGTTATGTAAATCAGCTGTTCTGTATGAAACGTTCTCACGTCGCCTTTTTAGTATCAACATTATTTTCCAGATAATAATTAGTGTTTTTAAATTGTTTATTTAGCTGTAAAGGAACAATATTTTTCCACATTTAATCCTTTAATGTTTTAAATATCTTTCATATATATTCAATATTTTTCAGCTTCCTGCATCTGTTTGTTGGTAAAAGTTTTGTCACTTTCAATAAAGATCATTTGAATTTAAATGACTGAATGAATCTTTTTTTTTTTTTTTATCTTTGCCTTTGTCAGATTTTAAAGCTAAAAGCAACATCACAGCCTCAAAGGTCAAAGGTCACAAAACATCACATGAAAAAAAATAAATAAATAAAAAGCTGGAAAAGAAAAACTCTGGATTTAAAACTTTAGTCGCCAGAACAAGAAAAGTTTTAGATGATTATTTTTAAACTCTGGTGAAGATCTGAATGTTTCCAAAGACTTTTCAAAGTTGTCTGAATGAAGAATAAAAGATAAACATCGTAAACAACAACATGAGTCTCAGTGAGGAGCTGAAACACAACGAGTCTGATTTATGTTTATCTGAACTTAAACTTAAAGCTCGTTTAACTTTCTGCTTCATTAAAGGAAGAAAAGAAGTTGAAGAACTTCACTTCCTGTCAGTCTGACTCTTTAGTTTCATCATTTATTTGTTTGTTTTGCTCAGTTTAATATAAGAAACTAACAAATAAATAAAAAGGTTTTATATGATTAACTGTTTTTTTTTTGTCTTTTTATTAATTTTAAAGTCAAATATTTTTCTACTCTGATTTCACTCCAAATGTTTTATTGATTACAAAAATATTTTGTTTTATTTTTTCAAATCAGTTTTCAATAATTCTTTATTTTTTTATCTGTTTTCATTGTTTTTATTTTGGTTATTTGATTTACGCATAAAATCATCAGATGGTTATTATTATATACTTTTATTTTATATTTTATTCTATATTATTGATTATATGTTATCATATATTTTATATATAATTTATTATATTTTATTATATATTTTTGTCGTTTTGTTTGATGTTCAGATTACTTTGATTATTTTTTATTAAATGTCTGAATATTATTCTATTGAATTTTATTATTTTAATGTTTTCTGTTTTCTAATGTTTTACTCTTAATTAAATATAAAGGTTATAAAGATTTTAATTCATTTCTCCGCTGTGTGAAAAGCTTCAATGTTGAGAAACTGAATAATTTGTTTATTATTATTTTTTTTATTTTTGATCAATTATCCGCTTTTTTTATTTATAAACGTTTTAATCCGCAACACTGAAAAATACAATAAAATTACTTCGAGCGGAAAAAAAATTTGATTGATGAAAAAAAAATGATTTTTACTTTTCGCACAAACGTTTTCTGTTGATGTGTAATTTTTTATTGTAATAATAATAATTCTCCGCAGTATCAGACCTGAGTATTGATCCTTCAGCCGCTGCTTCGCTTATTGATCACTTTTAATGATCACATGACGGTTTGAAACGTCTTGTGATCAATTAAACTACAGCTGATAATATTAATCATAACAATAATAATAAATAATCAATAAAGGAGTCAGAGATGGCCGCTGCTCATCAGCGATGTGATTTATTGATTTTCTTCTTTTTTTTCTTTCAGTTTTATGAAGATGTGACAGCGGATCTTATTTTAATATTTAATATAATCCATGAACAGAAGAACAATATTGATAAACCTCAGTATCTGATCAGACGTATTGAAGAAATATTTTATCCTCCATATTTTAATTAAAGGTTCTCAAGTTAAACCCGCTTCATTATTTATATAAACGTCTAAATAATAATCAATAATCCAGTTACAAACCCGCGATAATAACTCGCCATAAAACATTCTGTTACTTTAAATTTGATATATTTTATATTTAATTTGCATCCTGCAGCTTCTCTGATGAACAAACACACAGACTGACATGTTTATAATGTTCATATATGTGAATTCAACGCGCGCGCTTCACATTTTAGAGAAGAAATAAACAACAACAACAGACGTCATGTATGAATTACTCACATATAGAGGAAACTTCATATATTTATGAAACCTTACAGAGAATGAAAACGTTAAATTTACACCTAAAAAACCCGCCAATCAGCATCTCTGACCTTCACTGTTTAAAGTTACTGACGCACGTTTCACCTTTACGTAACTCTGATTGGAGGAAAATGTTTTTAAATAATATTAATAATAATATTAATAAATAGGAAGTTTAACAGACAAACGTTACATAACATAACATCGGATAAAAGCTGCAGAGGAAATATTATAAGTTTGAGAGGATTCACACTCGTTTTGTGTCTGTTTCTCCTGAATAAAATAATAAATTAATAAAATATGTTGACAGTTTTCATAAGAAACCTGAAAAAAAACGCAAATGTGACGTCAGCGGATATAAAATCTAAAAAAAAAAATGCGCCTAAAAAAAGATAAGTGATAAGATTATGGTTTTAAAAATGACTCATGTGTTCAGTGTACGTGTGTGTGTGTGTGTTTGTATGTGTATATATATGTGTGTGTGTGTGTGTACGTGCGTGCGTGCATGTGTGTGTGTGGGCAGCTTAGTTAGAATAGCCTACGTGACAAGAAACTGATAATCAGAAACTGATAAAAGAAAAGAGAAAAAAAAGGGGGAGAGAAAACCGGACAAAAGAAGATAAATCAGCTTCCAATAATATTGGTATTGATCATATTAGTTGGAATTGACGTCACCTAAACTTTATCCTCCAGCTGAACATAAAAGTCTAAATGTTAAAAACAAAAAACTGATTATTTATCTTTCCAGAAATTATTAATCAATCTTTTCTCCATCATCTGTTGATCAATGAGGCTCCAATTCTCCAATAACATACCAATAATACAATCAATTATCAATCAGAAATCACTCGTTAAATCAAATTTACTGCAGAACAACTTCTATTATAATATTTATGATAATAAAAATACTATTTACTGCTAAAACTAAAAGCTGACAGTCTTATACTACATTGTTTATTCATTATTATGAATAATTATAATGATTATTATGATTATTATTGGTTGTTTTTTGTGTGTTCAGGTCGCTATTAACTTAAAACTGTGCAAAAAATAAGAATATATACATAATATATGATATTAATAGAGGAAGAATAGAATATAGAAACCAATAAAACCCACTAATTGCAAGAAAATAATGAAGAAAATAAAGATAAGTTGTGATATAATAAGATCTTGATTGTAATTGCTGATCTCATGTTATTGCAACACACACACACACACACACACACACACACACTCACACACACACACACACACAGGCTGATGGAATGAAAACTGAAAATGGAGAAAAGATGCTGCTCAGAGATACGAAAATAAAAATAAAAAACCTGAAAGAACAACTTGAGCACATAAAAGTGTTTATAATATAATCAATAAACAGTATTGATGAGGAGCAGCGGCTCACCTTGGAAGCGGTGACCCAGGTAGCGGCTCCGCAGCACCCAGGGGTAGAAGCTGAGCGCCTCCCGGTGCTGCGGGCTGAAGAAGCTCTGCGGGGGGATCTGCAGCGGGTGTAGCGGCAGCCCGCCGGGGCTCTGCGTGTGCGTCCCGGGCTCCTGCAGCACGATGTCCGGCCCGGCCGAGTACAAAGTCCTCCCGCTGCTCCCCTGGAAGCAGGAGCCGAACACCCCGGCGGCGGCGGCGGCAGCGGGGTGCAGCGACTCCGGGAACCTGAGCGCCGTGGGCCGGATGGGCTCATCCCCGGAGCCGCCGCTGTGGCTGTGACTGTTCGCCTCCTTCCCCACCAGAGACTCTATGGTGAAGCATTTCTTATTATTGCTGTGCTGGAACATTGTAAGAGCTAGATGATGGTGAAGTGGGTAACAAGAAGGAACAAATCGGCGTCCAGTTAGTCCAGTTCCTCGGACTCGGGGAGCTCAGATTCCCAGCTTCCCGCGGAGAGCCATACCTCTCCCCTGTGCGTAAAAACCGTGCGCAAATCCCGATTTCTTGCACCTGGAGACGGACGAAGTTTCCTCTCACCTGTGTCCGGGGCGGTGTCTGTGCCGCTCCTCGCTCCGGTGCGGCAGCTGCAGGATTTATATATTTAAAAAAAAAAAAAAAAAAAAAAAAAAAACAATCACAAAACTCTCCTGAAAGTCTCCGGTCAGAGAAGCAGCGCAGATCCTCCGCGCAGTAGCCGGGTTCGAGCAGAGAGCGGCGGGGCAGCAGGGCTCTGATCAGTCGGTGTCTCCTCACGCCTCCTGCCGCCGCATGCTGGAGTCTGAGCCGAGCCGGGAGTGTCTCTGTCACTCAACAGGCTGCAGCCAGATACCTGCCCTGCCCTCCTGCCAGAGGTGCGCTGAGCATGCGCAGTGGCGCCCCCCTCATCAGACAGCCATTTTGTTGATGGTGGATGACGGTGAGGAAGAGGAGGAGGAGGATGTAATGTTAAAGGTGATGATGATGAACAAACGCAGTCATGAGACAAATGGTGAATGTTTAGTAAATCAATCACATCTGTAAGAAAGCGTAATATTCTTATAATGAGTTAAAGTTATATTTTATATATTTATATTTATAGTAACAGTTGATAAAGTGGGATTTATTTTTATTTTTGGTTATTTTAAATATGTCGTCATTAACACACTGACTGACAGATTTTATTTTAACAAATTAAATCTGCACAGAAATCATCTCACTCATTTGTTAAAGGTCAAGTGGGAGTTTTTTTGCTGGTAAAGTGGGACAGTTTTTGGCAATTAATGACGTTTTTTTTTTCGAATCAAACTGTGGAGTTTATTTTAAAGACAAGTTTTATCACCATAAACACCATCTGACGTGTTTTCATTGAAGGCCAAATGGGAGACTTTTCCTGGTAAAGTGGGACAGTTTTTAGCGAATCATCATGTTTTTGTTTTTTTTTTATTTTCAGGAGTTTATTTTATGTTTTCTCATCATAAACACAATCTGACACCCGAGTTGAGTGAAACACTTATTCAGTCATCAATCTAATTACTGATGGATGTTATTTGGATTAAATTTAAATATATGAGACAAGAATCAGGCAGCGAGCGGAAAATCAAAAATCTGTGTCGACATTTATACAGAGAGTTAAATCCATCACATAAATCCAGACCATCCTCTGTTTCATTTATCAATTCTAACACATTATAAACAACCTCTCAGCTCTTTATTCTCTCATCTTTACAACAAACAACCTTTATTTTATTGTGAATCAGCTGCAGAATAGCAGCTGTTTTAATGTTGTTTATTGTTATTATTTCCTCTTGTGAGACAATAAAGATATGATCTGCTGTTTGTGATTAAAGTTTGATCTTTTTTTTTTCATCCTGATATCAAAACTTTTGCGTAAATATTTCAAGTTTATCTCAAATGAATCATATTTCTGTGTGTGATGTCACACAGGAAGTGAATTAATGATGAACGGAGTCACATTAAAGGCTCAAAAATATTTACAAATCAGATTAACCTGTGTGTGTGTGTGTGTGTGTGTGTGTGTGTGTGTGTGTGTGTGTGTGTGTGTGTCACCCTGAGCGACAGGTCAATTGACACAGAACAAGACAATTGACCCCGGAGGTCAAAGGTCAGAGGAAACCCTCCCTCTTTTATCTGCTGTCCAGCTTGTTAATCTCAGTGAGAAGTTTTCTGCTCTCATGAAGCCGAAGCTGCTTCTGTCTGGCAACATCTGTAAACATCTGTAAACATCTTTCTAGGCAAACAATTGATTGAAAGGCAACTGGACTTAGATTTGTCTTATGAAGATGTTTCGCTTCTTATCCACTCTTATCTGATGTGTTACGAACTGATAAAGCTGCTTGGATAAGAGGCAAAGAAGCAAAACGTCTTCATAAGACAAATCTAATAATAATAATAATAATAAATTGGATTTGTATAGCGCTTTTCATAACACCCAAAAACGCTTTACAGGGACAAAAAAATCAAACAACAGAAGAAAAAGAGTTCATTCTGGTAGCTGTGGACCAAAAGCCTGAGTAAACAGGTACGTTTTGAGGGTGGATTTGAAGGAGTCCAGGGTGGAATCTAGGTCCAGTTTCCTTTGAATCAATTGTTTGCCTGGAAATAACTACGACCTGGACGAACGAGACTGTTCATAGACTTATCTCCAAACCTCACTCAGGTTTTCACTGTTGTTGAGCTTTTGAACTTCTCTCAGTCTTCTGATGAATTAATTTAATTCTCCTACCTGTTGTTGATGTTTACCTGATAGATAGATAGATAGATAGATAGATAGATAGATAGATAGATAGATAGATAGATAGATAGATAGATAGATAGATAGATAGATAGATGACAATGATGAGATGGTGGATGGAGAGATGAAGATAACACAGTTCTGAGAGAAGAGGAGGAAGAGGAGAGGTTCATCAGAGTGCGGCGATCTCTCTCTCTTTTTCTATCTTCTCCAGACTAACATATCTCAACCACCATGAGAACATAATTTTTATTTAATACTCTGGTTTATGACCGAATGCCTACTAATGACATTCCCATCAGCCTCAGCTTTTGATTGATTGATTGATACTTTATTAATCCCCAAAGGGAAATTCAAAATGTCCATAGCTCAATAAAACAAAAACAAAAAACAGAAACAATCCAAGTCAATTCAAGAGTTGAAGAGTCACAGATTGCTGTGGGGATGAAGGACCTCCTAAATGGAGCCGACTGCTGCAGCTGCTCCTCTGTTGTTCCACGAGGCTGTGGAGAGGGTGTCTGCTATTTTTCCATTATAGCATTCAATTTATTCAATATTCCTCTCTCCACCACCTATCTTAGAGGGTCCAGTCTCCTGCCCGGCACTGAGCCCGCTTGGTGCTAGCATGCTAAAATAAGATGGTGATCATGATAAACATCTGCTAAATACGTCAGCATGTTAGCATGTCAGTGTGAGCAGGTTAAGGAACCCAAAATGTCTGACTGTGTGGATTTCACCGTGCAAACTACAAGCGCCTACTTCATATGCGCTAGAAAAGCAGGTCAAGTCGACTTTATTTGTTCAGCTCAACATCACAAATCACAATCTGCAGGAGGAAAAACTTCGCTTGTCAGTGGAGCAGCGTAGAACAGAGCGAGGAAGCCAAAATCACAGAATCACAACACGAACAAACAGGACGACAAAATTATACACAAAGCAAAGTGGATGCTTGTTTTGTGTTTGTTTGTACGTTCTGTGTTCTTGTTTATCTCTCATTAAGTCGACACACGACTTTTTCTTGTTGTGCCGCCAAACACAACAAACACAGGAACTCTTCGTCTCTCTCTCTGCTGTTGTGAGGTTTGCCTCCTCGTTTTTCGGGGGGCCCCTGATTGAAGTGTGTGTGTATAAGAAGCATGTGTGTGTCCAGATGTGTGCAGCTGTCTGGAGGCAGTTAACCACGAGCGGGCCCTTTTAGCTCATACGCGATGATGGAAAGATGTTAAAGACTTGTGTACGTTCACGTCAGCAAGACAAGTCGTGTGTTTACAGAGCCGGTCGTGTGAAGATTAAAACACTTTGACAGAATAACATACACATTAAATTTGGGTTTAATTACGCTGAACCGAAGCTCTTTTTGTTTTGATGTGAAGCGTCCGTGTTTGTTTCGTTTTTCAGGACATGTTGCAACTTTCAGAAATATTTCCCACAATGGATTTTGACAATCAGGGAGTCGTAATTGTGAAAACTCCAACAGGATGTGAACGCAGCATTAAGAGCCTTACATTCATGCACAAATACTTTTGTTTTCTCAGCTGCTAAAATAAATAATCACACTGCTTTTGCGTTTTATTTTAATAGGAGGGTTCCAGGATTTAGACTATCATGATATCATCGGTCAGGATGTATATACAGGAGACCATGAAACTTGAATTCACTCTTAATCTATTTATTTGATAATGTGACACACATGGGTCTAGATCAATGAAGGGTGTGTTTAAAAAGAGCACAGGTGAAATAAACTGAGGTAATGAAGTGTGCGCCAGCCAGCCAATGAGTGAGAAGGACGGCAGGAAGTCAGGTGATGAAGAGGAAGTAGAAAAATAAAGCAAATATATAATGAGTGAATCTTTACAACAGTCAGCATCAAGATTTTTATAACTTGCCTCATTACGTTGATAGAAGTACGTTTCCCTCAGAACATATTTAGCTGTTAGCAACGTGCATATTAACGTACGTTACCTACGAGGCTGCACGAGTGCTGCGTTCATGTCCTACTGGAGTTATTACGGTTATCTGACTTGTAAATAGCATTAGAGCTATTAAGACAGAGCTGCTGTACATTCTTACTCATGTTGTATGAGGCTCTAATTTAAATCCTGAATATAAAAACATGCTTAAAAATAATAACGAGGGCTGGAAATCGCAAATTTGGCGTCAAAATCGCAACTTTGACCAAAAATGGCCGACTTCCTGTTGGACTTAAGGTATGGCTCCAAGAGACTTTTTGGTGCGTCTGGTCATGATGAACATGCCTACCAAATTTCATTATTCTAGGACAATCTGTATCGAAGGGCTCAGTTTTCTTAACTTTCTAGGGGGCGCTGTTGAGACATTTCAGTGCGCATTTCGGCGAGAAGCTTAAAATCTGCGATTTAAACCAGAACTGACGCGCCTGCCAATTTTGGTGAGTTTTCGTACATCTGCTTTTGAGTTATTCGCGATAAAAGAGTTGTAAAAATAATAATAATAATAATAATAATGATAATAATAATAATAATAATCCTTATGGAAACAATAGGGCTTCGCGCTGGTCAGCGCTCGGGCCCTAATAATAGTGAGAGAGGCAGGCTGTGAATGTGACGATATTCAGTCCCTCCAAATTTTGTGATAACTAAAACAAATTCAAGATTTCAATTACCGAAACGTTTCACAAGTGTTTTTTTTATTTCCAAAAGAGACACTTGTGACGAGCGCTGCGTTCACGTCCTATTGGAGTTATCGTGATTTCGGCTATCTGATCTGTAAATAGCATTAATGACAGAGCTGCTGTACAGTCTTACTTTTGTTTTCTGAGGCATCAGAGGCTCCAATTTTAATCCTAAATATCAAAAACATGCTGAAAAATAATAATAATAATAATAATAATAATGAGAGAGACGAGCTGTGACTGAATCATTAAGAATCTTTTATCACCAAACAGTCAGATTTGATCTCAATCGTATCAATATTCAGTCCCTCTAGGAAACTGCGATAATTAATGCAAATTCAAGAAATCTCCACAATATCTGCAAGAGCTTCAACTTTTCCACATTAAATGTCCAAACCAACAGTCCCTTTTTGATTTGGACCAGTTTTCGTGTTTCCTGTCGTAGAAACTGACGTCATCGCAGCACGATGAAGGCGCGAAATACGTGGTTCTCATGTTTTAGCACTGAAGTATAGATGTTTCTGTGATGTGCAGGATGCTTTTTTTTTATCAAAGGAAGTCATTACATGCGGCTCTTTGTTGGTAGTAGTAGTTATTTTCTTTTGCTTCCAGCTACTTTACGGCAAAAAGAGACGTAAAACATTGCAAATCGTATCGCAATTGATGATTGAGGGACTGAAAAATGAGCTCAAAACTGTGTCCCTGCTTTACATTTAATATCCTAAAAGCTAAAAAAAAAACTTGTGCAGATTCTGTTTCTCAAAAGTTCTCCAAACTTTCACAAAATAAGAAAAGTCGTACGTCTAACAGACACGTTGGTGCCGTTTTTCTGACTCGTGTCGCGTCACCTTTCAGTCTCTGCCGCTCAGACACCATTTGGACGTCGGGGTTCGACCCGTGCAGCCCCGGACTCGGCCCTTTCCTGTGCAGCTTTGGGGACCCGGAGGACAAACGGCAGCCCATTCAGGAGCCTCTAATTGTGGCCCGGGAAGCTCCACAAAGCCCCCCTGCCTCTGCTTTCAATGGGCTGCCCTGCGGAGGCCCGTGTGAACCACAGAGCCTCTTTTTCCTCTCCATCCTGCCTCAGTGTGTCAGCCTCCGCCTCCCCCCCCCTTCATCCTCCTCCTCCTCCTCCTCCACATGTTAATTAATAGGCCTTACTGGCAGATTTGGATCCCGCTCGGCTTTGATTGAAGGCGGCCATTAGCATCTATTAATTTTGCCTCTGGCGTTTTATCTGCGGCTCTGAAAGGAGGAATTAAGTGGTGTGAGTTATTGTGAGGGCTCGGGGTGTGAGGCTGAGTTAAAACGTGATTATTGTCCCCGCGGCCTGGAGCCAGCTAACTGCTGCTAAGCCCTCTTGAAAGTGAAGGGGGCGACTCCTCTCATTAGAGCCCAACAAGGGAAAGATATTAACAGGAAATAACTGCAAATTTCCTTTTTCACCCACTTTCCTAACCTTAATCTCTCCCTCTTTATGTTCCGCGAGAAAAAGGGCACTTAAAAAATATAAAAAAGTGGGGGAAACTTGAGCGCGAGCGGCGAGGCTAAACAGCGATGATACAGTAGTTCAGCCCGACGGACGTCACCGTCGGAGGTTTTGTTCTTGGAAAAAGCTCAGATTTAATTGGGCGACGAGGAGCAGCTGCAGGAAACATGGCTGCAGTTCTTGTTTATGCTGCTCAGTCGGAGCAGTTTTGTTGGAACATTCAGCTTTTTACAAAAATCGTATTTATCAAACTGCTAAAAGTGAAATGTTGAACTTCTGGACGAAAATCCTTCACTTTTACTCACAAACGTCAGAATAAAAACTATTAATTAAACTAGTTTTAAGTAGATAATGCTGTTAAATGTTAAATGAGAGCTGCAGTTCAGTTAGTTTAGATCCTTGATGGCTGCAGAAGTCATTTTTTAATTAGAGCTGCTATAATTAGTCCATAAAAACAATATTAATCAGCAACTATTCAAATAATCTATTCATAAACATCAGTAATTTTTCAATATTTGCAAATATATGGAATATTTGTTTTGCAAAAAAATTAATATTTGATGTTTACAGCTTCACAAATGTGAGAATTTGATGCTTTTCTTGGTTTTACATGATAGTGAACTAAATGTTTTGGGATTTTGGTTTATTTGTCGAACAAAAACAAGACATTTAAAGGACAAGTTCACAATTTTTCAAGTGTGTCTTTCAACAACAATCATATATATGTTCTTCTCTTTATGGAAACAACAAATGCAGTACTTCTGTTTGAGAGCAGCTAGTCTGACTTTTCCTAAAGTGAACCAGAATATACAAAAATGGAAATATTTAAGCTTTTTTAGGTACAGTTGATTCACATTTTTACACAAAAGTGTTAAATCAAGATGTGATGTTTAACCGTAACCTGAAGAATAAACTCTCTCATCATTAAAGGACGAGTTCACAATATTTCCAGTGTGTTAAACCAGCAGTCGGGTGTCCATGTGAGCAGTGAAAGAGGTTTTTCCTCGCTGTAATCATTCCTCCTGTTCATACTGGATATTAAAAGATTCCCTTCCAAATGTGCATTTAGTGCAAAAATTGCATTTAAAGTGTGTGTGAAGCTTCTGTTCAGCTTCAGCAGTCTGAGTTAGTCATATCAAGTGGATATCTGACACATTTACAGTCTTTTTTAGCATCAAATTCTCCTCTTTGTGTTTCCCTGTTGAGCTGCAGGTGGAAGTATAGAAACAAAAAGAGGGACTTTGCCACTAAAAAGACTGTAACGCTGAAAGATATCTACTGGATTTGACTCATTTGGACGCTGAAGCTTCATATTACAGCAAGAAAAACAGCTTTAATGCTCATTTGGGCTCCTGACTGTTGTTTTAAGACACACTTGAAACATTTTTAACTTGTCCTTTAAAAACTGAGACAGATCATCACCCTTTGACCTTTAACCTGGACTCAGCAGATCTGAGAGGCCTTTTGGTATCATATAAAGCCCGGACTAGGATTTTAAAATGGCTTCCCTCCTTCCTTCCTTCTTTTTCTTTCCTTCCTTCCTTCCTTCCTTCCTTCCTTCCTTCCTATGACTTCCATTCATCCTTCCTCTCCCTCCTCTGTGTTCACACTCTCTTCTCTCTCTCTGCTTCAGGTGTTTCCAGGTGGCTGTGAAGTGCCATGGGAACACTGTGACATGACAGCAGAGGCCGTGACCCATGGCTAACACACACACCACACACACACACACACCACACACACACACACACACACACACACACACACTAACACACACTCTCAGCAGGGGCTGACCTCCAGGTTTCAGGTATTGTCTCAGCTTGTCAAACAGCCACTGACACACTGATCCCTTTACATCCGCTCAGCGCTTCACAGCACACACACACACACACACACACACACACACACACACACACTTGGAGAGTTTGGGTCACACACACTTCACACTTCAGTGTTTCTCTACCTGTGAGGCAGCGTGATGTCACAGGAAGTTTCTACACAACAAGTCACAAACACAGTCCTGTTTACACTGTTATTACTATACCACTACTACACTTATACACTACAACTACACCACTACTGAAACACTGGCTGAAACAAAACCAAACCTGCGATCACTGACCTATGATCTTGTCCATGTACATATAGATAGACAAATAGGTACATACATGCATCATCAGAGATTTTGCATGTGCGTAAATGGTTACACACACTGTTAAATATCACATCATTGCTGTGATTCAAGGAACTCACACGTGCACACATATGCAACACATGTAAATTGATTGTTATTGTAATATAAATATTGTTGTCACTATTTATTACGAGCTTTTATTTATTTAATGTATTTCTGATATTGATGTTTATACCCATTTTAAGTAGAAAAGCCTAACCAGGGACAGGACGATGCATCTGTGTCATGTTGTTTTAACTTGTTACAGTGTTTTTCTGCATTGTCCCTGACAAATAAACTAATAATAATTATAATAAAAATAATAATACAGCTACACTTATACACTACAACTACACTACTACTACACTATTACAGTTATACATTACGACACTACTACACATTACACTACAAATACTCTACTACTAAATGTAAACAGTATATTCAAATTTACTAAATAATATATAATCCGTTCACAACTCCGTCTGTTGATATGTTTCATATTGTTATGTAGATCTATGTAAAAGAAAAGCCATTTATTTTATTAAATATAAAGCGATCAGTGACTGGATGAGGTGGGATGTGATGTTCTCTTCTGATAGGCTGCAGCGCCACCTGCAGGCAGGTTCTTCATGTTCAGCCTGATTTCAACTCTCTCAGCTTCTTTTGCATCAAGTCTTTGCTCTGAGTTCATGCTGTTGATCCCAGTTTGTCTCCATGTGTTACAATAATGAAAACAACAACATAAAACAGACTGAAGAAAGTAAAAATATAAAATAATAAAGTGAGGTCAAAGTTCGCTGTTCTCCAGAGCTTTGAGCTGTGAATTAAAACTTTTAGAGACAGTTGATGGTAGAAATCTGTCCTGTAATAAAACTGAGTTTCTGCTGGTTAAATTTAAGACTCTTAAAGGCATTTTTAACAATGTAATACCTGTTTCAGTCAAAAGTGTGAAATACAAAACCAACAGGAACAATATGACCTAGAAATATTTATATTATGTCACATTTTTCCAGTGCGGCCCAGCAGTTTATAACAATAATTCTTAATGATAAAATTAATAAAATTAACGCACATTAGCACAGATCAGCTGCATAAAATGGATGGATGGATTAACCAATTAAAAAGAAATTAATTTAAGTTGATTTATATTTTTAGTGTATGAATTTATTGATATTTATATCACATTTTTTGTCAGCATCTCCCAGTTGAGTGTAGCGTATGTCAGTAAATCTTTGTGATATAATTAGAGCTGCAACGGAAAGAAACTCTTCGACTATTTTGACAATTAAAAAGTTCCAAAGATTTGATGGTTCCATGTGAGAGCTTGCTGCTTTTTGGTCTTACATTTTAGTAAACTGAATATTTTGTGGGTTTGGGGGCCTCAAATTTGAGAGGACTTATTGATTTCACATTGAGATTTTGTAAAGAAGTATAACTAATCCATGCCGAAGCAGGAGCTGCTTGAGTGCAGGAGTGTGGAGGATAAGAATTACAAAATCTGAACACTCTCAAACTGAAAAATCACTCTCATGAATGAAGATAGGAAGCTCCATATATGTAAATGTCACAGGTTCCATCGCAGCAACTGCTGCATGTAAAAAGTCCTCTGCTGCTCTCTAGTGGTCCTGCAGGTTTATTACACAGCCTGACTGCAGCAGGACCCACTCTTTATACAGATCAATGAGTTATCTTGATTTGAATAAAACTTAAATCAGCTCAACGTAAAACATATATATAACCTATATAATGAAACAAATGAGTCATGAGTCTGAATACACTGACAATGAGAAGTACAGTTAGTTTCAGCTTTTTATTTAGTCAAGCCAAAAACAAAAACAAAGGAAAGCATCAGTGTGTACCTAAGGCACGCTGAGAAACAAACCGCTGGACTTTAATCCACAAAACAAGAAAAGATAAAATACATGTAAGAACCCGAGAAAACTCAAAACTATATAACATGGAAGCATCTCTCTTATACAAACTCCTGGTAAAATACTGGTCAAAGTGCTAGTGCATAAGGAGAAAGGTGTCAAAACATGCCCACACACAAAATTAAACAGAGAAAGCCAACATCACCTTCTGATCATCATGAAATTCATTCTCTACACAGGAATTAAATAAACACTTCGGAGAAAACCTAAATACTTCCTGTATGTGAGAAACACACAAATGCTCATTGACTTAACAAAATGCCAGCGTTCATGTCACACAACAAATAAAGACGGCTGCATGATTACAAAGTTGGTGGAATGAGGCTCAAAAATACTCTTATTGACAATAATCCACCGTATCCAGTAAATATCAGAGCTTCCAGCTTTTCCAACTCATAATTACCACTTAAATGTTGACATGAATTCTATTTACAAGTCAGAATCTCATAATTATGATAATTTAATTATGATATGAAGGCAGCATAAAAGCAGCCACACTCCAGCTGCTGAGCCTCAGCCTTCACCATTAGAGGTGTTCATTTAACCAGCCAATAGGAGGCCTGTTGTCCTGACCATCATTAGTCATGTGATCTCTAAATAAGTGAAGGAATCAGGTAACACGGTTACTATAAAACTACTATAAGAACTACAACAAAACATAGTGAAGATCCCATTCCCATTATCCCATTACAGTTCAAGCCTTTCTAATACACTAACAACAGAAAACAACAACAACTGGACTCAGTTTATCATTTAATTCATTGTACAAACAAACTGTCAATCATGTGGAAACCATGTTTACATTTACAAGCAGTGAGAGATCATGTTGGTACTAAATACCATCAGCTGTGTGTGATCCTGTACAGACTGAACTATCTGGTCAGCAGTGAGAAAGTTTCTCTAACAGGAGGAGACTCTTCCTCCTACGGATCACACAGCGAAGCTGAGGAATCAGACCAGACCCCAAACCCAGCATACAGAGGCTGAGTGAATGTGGTGTTGAAGGTGTGGAGGTGGATCAGTGTGTCAGAGGAGACTCTGTAGAAGGACAGAATGCCAGCAGGATAGTCCACATACACTGCTACTCTGTTAGAGAGAGAGGAGGAGGAGGAGGAGGAGGAGATGGACGTTTCTCTCTTATTGTGACTGACAGAGTAACCACCATCAGAGCAGCACAGACACCAGGAATGATCATTCCTTCCAAACCAACAGTCCTTACTATCTCCTTTCCTTCTGATTCCTCTGTAACTCACTGATATATTAACTCTTCCTCTGCACTCGACCTCCCAGTAACAGCGACCAGTCAGATCATTTCTACACACCAGCTGAGGCCGGTCATCAAATCTGTCTGGATGATCAGGATATGGCTGACTTTCCCAAACATGCGTCACCTTCCTGTTGTTGTCAGACAGTTTGAGGAATCTGTTTGCTGTGTTTTGATCCAGTGTGAGTTCACAGAAATCTGATGGAGAGAACGAGACACAATACAGCTGCAGTTATTGATCTATCATCTGTTTGATGATGACATCATCTTCATCCTCAGTAGGATGTTAATGAGTGATGTTGGTCTGAAGTTTTTGTTTTCATGAATGAAATAAAAAAAACAGACTTACACCTCCAAGGACCTGGTGTCAGGTACCGAACTCCAGCAGGCTGCAGCCTGAAAGGAGGAGGGGGGTCAGAGCAGCACGTTCTCTTTCAGCATGAAAACATGACATCACTCTCTAAAAAGCAGCTCTGATCCTGATCACACTGATGTACTCTGCTGCTGCTAGGCAACACAACTGTCAATCACATCACATCACATTATGACTTTTAACAGTAGCTACATTCAGCCAATCAATAACAGGCATCTCAAAGTCAAATGATGTCAACAATGAAACTTTTTCCTCTCAGTCTCAGCAGTTTGTATTGTGAACAGATGACAGGACTGTTTTAGAGACTGTTTTTTTGTTTTGGAGAGACGGCATACATCCCACTTTGGATGGAGCAGCTCTCATATCTAAAAATATGGCTGAATTCATAAGAAAACCTAAACCATGACAACCCAAAGTCGAGACCAGGAGGCAGAGTTGTAGTCTTACACACTTCTCTGTGCTTCCATTAGATCAGTTACCCGCCCTAAACCACATAGAGACTGTGTCTGTCCCCCGACCATTTAAATCGAAAACTAATAGCAGAAGAATCAATCATAAAAATCTAAAACATATTAACATTAAGTCTGGAATTGCTCAGCAAAATAAAACAATTAAATGCGGTCTCTTAAACATTAGATCATTATCTTCTAAAGCTTTATTAGTAAATGAGCTAATCTCAGACCAGCATATTGATTTATTTTGTCTTACAGAAACCTGCTATGTCATGATGAACATGTTAGCCTTAATGAATCCACTCCTTCCAGTCATATTAATACTCACATTCCTCGAGACACTGGCCGAGGAGGTGGAGTTGCAGCCATTTTCAACCCCAGCCTTATTGTCAGCCCTAGACCTAAATCTAAATTTAATTATAATTCTTTTGAATGCCTTGTTCTCTGTATTTCCCATCCAACCTGGAAAACTGTACAGCCAGTTCTATTTGTTATAGTGTACCGTCCTCCTGGCCCGTACTCTGAATTCTTATCTGAATTCTCAGAGTTTTTATCAAACTTAGTCCTCAGTACAGATAAAGTAATTATAGCAGGTGACTTTAACATTCATGTGGACGTCGATAACGATAGTCTCTGTACTGCCTTTATTTCATTATTAGACTCAATTGGCTTCTCTCAGTGTGTAAATAAACCCACTCACTGTCATAATCACACCCTGGATCTTGTGCTGACTTATGGCATAGAAATTGAACATTTGATAGTTTCTCCTCAAAATCCTATTTTATCAGACCACCATTTGATAACTTGAATTTTTATTGGTAGATTACACACCATTAGACAAAAATGTTTTCACTAGATGTCTTACTGATAGTGCTGTAACTAAATTTAAGGAAACACTTCCATTAGCGCTGAATTCAATTCCTTCTATCAATACCTCAGAGGACTCTTATGATAATTTTAGTCCTTCCCAATTTGATAATTTTGTTGACAGTGCTGCAGGTGCTCTACAGCAAACGCTCAACTCCATCGCTCCTTTAAAAAGAAAGATAATAAAGCATAAGAGATTAGCTCCGTGGTATAATTCGGAAACCCGTAAATTAAAGCAACTATCTCGTAAATCTGAAAGGATTTAGCGTTCCACTAAATTAGAGGAATCTCGCATTGTCTGGCTTGAAAACCTTAAAACTTATAAGAAGGCCCTCTGTAATGCCAGAGCTGCCTATTACTCCGCATTAATTGAGGAAAATAAAAACAGCCCTAGGTTTCTTTTCAGCACCTTGGCCAGGCTGACAAAGAGTCATAATTCTGTTGATCCGAGTATTCCGAGGGCTCTCAGTAGTAACGATTTCATGAGCTTTTTTGATGATAAAATTCTAACAATTAGAGATAAAATTCAACAGTTTCTCATCTCAACAGGCACAGATTAATCAAGCTCCCTATAAACAGCCACAAAACCTGATTTAAACTTGGACTGTTTCTCTCAGATAGACCTTCCTGAACTAACTTCTATAATTTCGTCATCAAAACCTTCTAATTGTCTCTTAGATCCCAACTAAACTCTTTAAGGATGTCGTACCCTTAATTAGCACCTCCTTACTAAATATAATCAATATGTCTTTGATAACTAGATATGTACCGCAGTCCTTTAAAGTAGCTGTAATTAAACCTTAAGAAACCTACTCTCGATTCAGACGTCTTAGCCAATTATAGACCCATCTCTAACCTTCCTTTTTTGTCTAAGATTCTCGAGAAAGCAGTCGCTAATCAGTTATGTGATTTTCTAGATAACAATAACTTATTTGAGACTTTTCAGTCTGGATTTAGAGGCATCATAGCACAGAGACAGCGCTGATTAAAGTCACAAACGACCTCCTGACTGCATCAGACAAAGGACTTGTCTCTGTACTTGTCTTGTTAGATCTTAGTGCTGCATTTGACACTGTTGACCATCAAATCCTGTTACAGAGACTGGAACATTTCATTGGCATTAAAGGTTCTGCATTATGCTGGTTTAAATCCTATTTATCGGATCGATTTCAGTTTGTTCATGTTAATGATGAATCCTCCATAAAAGCAAAAGTTAGACACGGAGTTCCTCAAGGTTCTGTTCTGGGACCTTTACTATTCACTTTATACATGCTTCCTTTAGGGAATAGTATTTGAAAACACTCCATAAATGTCCATTGTTATGCAGATGATACCCAAATATATTTATCAATGAAACCAGATGAATCCAATCAGTTATCTAGACCCCAAGCAGCCTTAAAGATATAAAGACCTGGATGACCTGCAATTTTCTGCTGCTAAACTCGGAAAAAACTGAAGTTATTGTGCTTGGTCCTAAACACCTTAGAAACACATTATCTAATGATTTAACTAATCTAGATGGCTTTACCCTGGCCTCCAACACTACTGTAAGGAATCTGGGAGTAATCTTTGATCAGGATATGTCCTTTAACTCCCACATAAAACACATTTCAAGGACTGCCTTTTTTCACTTACGTAATATCTCTAAAATCAGACACATCCTTTCACAACAAGATGCAGAAAAAATAATCCACGCATTTGTTACTTCTAGACTGGATTACTGTAACTCAATATTATCAGGCTGCCCTGATAGGTCTATAAAGACTCTGCAGCTGGTCCAGAATACAGCTGCTCGTGTTCTGACTAAAACTAGAAAACAAGATCACATTTCCCCCATCTTAGCTTCGCTGCATTGGCTTCCTGTAAAATCCAGAATAGAATTCAAAATCCTTCTTCTCACGTACAAAGCTCTTAACGGTCAGGCACCATCTTATCTGAAAGAACTCTTAGTACCATATAATCCCACTAGAGCACTGGTCTCCCAGTATTCAGGTTTACTGGTGGTTCCCACAGTATTTAAAAGTAGAATGGGAGGCAGAGCCTTCAGCTATCAGGCTCCTCTCTTGTGGAACCATCTCCCTGTTTCGGTCCGAGGGGCAGACACCCTCTCTATGTTTAAGAGTAGGCTTAAAACTTTCCTTTTCGATGAAGCTTATAGTTAGGTCTGATCTGACTCGCCTTGGATCAGCCCTTAGTTATGCTGCTATAGGCCGAGACTGCCGGGGGACTTCCATTGATGCACTGAGCTCCTCTCTCTCTCCTCCATCTCTATGTATTCTATTACTATTAATGCATGTTACTAATTTCACTTCTTCCCCGGAGTTCTTTGTGCTTTCTGATCCACAGGAAGCTCCATAAACCATAGACCATGCTGATGTGCTGACGTCCTTCTTCTGCCCTCGGCTAGCTGTTCCTGCTATTGCTGCTGCTTGCTGACTATTGTTGTTGTTGTTGCTGCTCTTTCACTGTGTACAACCCCCCCCCCCCCCTTCTCTCTCTTTCTCTCTCTCTCTCTCTCTCTCTCTCTCTCTCTCAACCCAACCGGTCAAGGCAGATGGCCGCCCACTCAGAGCCGGGGTCTGCTTTAGGTTTCTTCCCGTTAAAGGGAGTTTCTCTTTCTGTAAATTAAAGAGCGTGGTCTACACCTGCTCCATGTAAAAGTGCCCTGAGATGACTTTGTGTTGTGATTTGGCGCTATATAAATAAAATTGAATTGAATTGAATTGAATTGAATTGAATTGAATTGAATTGAATTGAATTGAATTGAATTGAATTGAATTTTAACTGATCCACACTAACATGAAAATGAACTGCCCTGTTTCCGTGTGTCCTTCTTCAACAATCTTTGGACAACCGACAAGTTATTTCCTGTCACACAGGTGAGGAACATTCCTGCATGATGGTTACAGCTGACAATCAGCTGCAGTCTCAAATGTTTGAGGTGAGTTCACTGCAGCTTCCTGTTTTTCATTCAGTTGATCACTGCAGGTATTTAATAATCCTTCCTTTGTAGCTCAACCAGGAAACACTGACAATAAACATTGATTATATTAGATCCTACGTGTCAGCCATGTATTCAGGCCAAGGAGTCTGCTGAAAGATTCCATTCCTTTCATTCCTCAGGTTTTGGTTATTAGCTTCCATGTGTTCAATGTATTTGGCTATATTTCTCCTAGCAGTGGTTTGCAATGAGAGTTCAGGTGCTGTTGGTGCTCTCTTATTTAATGTCTTGCTGGATTTACCTCTGTAGCAGTCGACATTAGACCAGGTCCTGGCTGGAGTTGATGCTTTCAATCTGGCACCCGTGTGCTTCCAAAATGACGATGTGGGAGCCTCCGTGGTTAATCAGTGTAGTTATGAGATATCCAGGGGAGCGTGTAAGCTAACTGGACTGGATTCTCCACATCGGATTCAATCCCGTGTATAATAGTCTATTAATATTTGGTACCTCTACACCATGTACAGTATCTGCTACAGTCAATGACTGTACAGTCGCTCTCACGTATTTGATGCAGCGTTTCTATCTTCTTTTTAAGCTGTGTTATTCTCTCAGTTGCTTAGTCAGATTACTGACTTTGTTGGGTTTGGAGACATCGCTTTTAAGTTGTCTTTTGCCTAACAGAGAAGCTTTTTATGCTACACTGGGCTAGATTAGCAGCTGAGTCTGTGGTAGGGCTCTGAAACTTTCACGTGTCCCAAAAATAAATGTTTGTTCCATTCCACAGTTCCACTATTGACGTTTTCTTTAGCATCAGTGTAAGTGGTAATAGCTCTTTTTGGAATAATACTTAGGAAAAAGAAATCATGGCATATAGCAAGCAGAGAACTGAGTAAAACACGTCTGCCCTGGAAGAGCTGCAACCACCTGGAGGCTACAGCTCCTCCAGCACCCCTACTTCCCACGGCTATGGGTGAACCCACATCAGGGTGATGCTGGGTTGATGAGTCTGGTGGACTCAGTCAGAGGCAGAGGAGTTTCTTCTTCCTCAACTTTTTTTCAAATACACACTAAAAACATTGTGTATCCATTGTTGTAGCATTAACATTACAGTGTGCCCATATGTCTGTCCATACCTGAGAGTGTCCAGTCTCCAGTGTGGATCATCCAGCCCAGCAGACAGGAGCTTCACTCCTGAGTCTCCGGGATGATTGTACCTCAGGTCCAGCTCTCTCAGATGGGAGGGGTTGGAGCTCAGAGCTGAAGCCAGAGAAGCACAGCCTTCCTCTGTGATCAGACATCCTGACAGCCTGTAGACACACAAGACAACAACACACGTCACATGATCTGAGTTCACTGTAGGACCGGAAGGTAGTGTTTATTATTGTCGTCAGTAAGAATAGTAAAAGAAGAATCAGTCAGTCACAGTGAGATGATTCAATGAAGAGGTGCAGGAGACAGACTGACTACAATTTGTATGTACATCAAACCTCAAACCATCAAACTGCACAGAAGTAAATGACTCAGGAATCCCAACGAATGTAGCATACAAGGATGGAATTTTAACTGAAACTAAAACTAACAGTAAGAAAACATTTCTAACTCCTTCACTCACATCCCCATGGTGAGTAAAATCACTATCATCTTGAAGAAGAAAAGCTATTCACTGAATGACTGTCTGTATGTGTTCTACTTTGGGCCAGATAAAAAGTTCTTATTCAGTTTTTGAATCTTAAAACTCCTTTCTGATATTTCAGGTTCAAACAGCAGAGCAACAGCAGTCAGAGGAAAACTAATGAAAATATGTGAGTATGAGTTGAGTTATTCACAGGGTCTAAGCACACAACTGGTATGATAATAATTTATCCACTCATATAAATCAGTTTAAATGGTGATCAGTTAAACAGGTGTTGAATCCTGACCTGAGAGTTTTCAGTGTACAGGATGGACTCCTCAGTCCATTAGACAGCAGTTTGACTCCCGAATCTTGCAGGTTGTTGTTACTCAGGTCCAGCTCTCTCAGACTAGAGGACTGGGAGCTGAGAACGGAGAACAAATCTGCACAGCATCTCTCTGATATGTTACAGTCACTCAGTCTGAAGAGACAATAATGAACAAGACAACATGTTAATATTTGTGTTGAAATAAATCTAAACTTTGATGATGCGTAATCTCTGCCAAGCACTGGCTACAGTCGCTGGTGTTCTGTTATAAACCTGCCAGATATATGACAGTTAATGATCAAGTAACCAGAAAAAACAGTAATTAAGTAATATTAATCACATGGTATGAAAAACTGATTAGCTTATTTATGTCAGAGTTGATATATTTCTGTTGAACAGCACATGAAAATTTTCTACACTGTGAAATTTAAAATTCTGATTCTGAAATACTGACATGAGAGAGGCTGTTTAAACTGTATAGTGACAAACATGATCTGACCTGAGAGTTTTCAGTGTGCAGTGTGGACTCTTCAGTCCAACAGACAGCAGTTTCACCCCAGAATCCTGCAGGTTGTTGTTACTCAGGTCCAGCTCTCTCAGACGAGAGGACTGGGAGCTGAGAACTGAGGACAGAGCTGCACAGCTTCTCTCTGATATGTTACAGTCACTCAGTCTGAAGGGACAATAATGAACAAGACAACATATAATATTTGTGTTGAAATAAGTCGATGATGTGTAATCTCTGCCAAGCACTAGCTACAGTGTCTAGTGTTCTGTTGTAAACCAGCCAGAAATGTGAAAGTTAATAATCAAGGAATCAGAATAAACAGTAATTCAGTAATATAAATCACATGATATCAAAAATGATGAGCTTATTTATATCAGAGTTGACATATTTGTGCTGGACACTACATGAAGATTTTCTACACTATGAAATTTAAAATCCTGATTCTGAAATACTGACATGAGAGATGCTGTTTAAACTGTATAGTGACAAACATGATCTGACCTGAGAGTTTCCAGTGCAGAGTGTGGACTCTTCAGTCCAACAGACAGCAGTTTCACTCCTGAATCCTGCAGGTTGTTGTTACTCAGATTCAGCTCTCTCAAACTAGAAGACTGAGAACTGAGAACTGAGGACAGAGCTTCAATACTTCTCTCTGAAAGGTTACAGCCACTCAGTCTGGAGCGTAAATGTGAGAAAATATTTAATAAATTGTTAATTTTTCTCCCCATTTAAAGCTCTCTTTAAAATCTTTTTAATAAACCCAACTATCTGTGTACTTACTCAGCTTTGTTGGAGGCTTTGACCACTGGCAGCAGCCTCAGAAGAGCCTCCTCTGCAGCAGAGTATTTCTTCAGCTCAAACAAATCTAAATCTTTTTCTGATGACAGTAAGATGAAGACCAGAGCTGACCACTGAGCAGGAGACAGTTTATCTGTGGAGAGACTTCCTGAACTCAGGTACTGTTGGATCTCCTTCACTAGAGAACGATCATTCAGTTCATTCAGACAGTGGAACAGATTGATGCTTCTTTCTGCAGACAGATTCTCACTGATCTTCTTCTTGATGTACTTGACTGTTTCCTGATTGGTCTGTGAGCTACTTCCTGTCTGTGTCAGCAGGCCTTTTAAGAGAGTCTGATTGGTCTGCAGTGAGAGACCCAAGAGGAAGCGGAGGAACAAGTCCAGGTGTCCATTTGGACTCTGTAAGGCCTCGTCCACAGCCCTCTGGTAGAGACATGTTGGTTTGGGTTTTTTAGACCACCAGGATGTTTTCTGTTCTTCTGCCAGCAGATTGACTCCAGACTTGATGAATGTCAGATGGACATGAAGAGCAGCCAGAAACTCCTGAACGCTCAGATGGATGAAGCAGAACACTTTGTCCTGGTACAGCCCTCTCTCCTCTTTAAAGACCTGTGTGAACACTCCTGAGCAAACTGAGGCTGCTCTGATATCGATGCCACACTCTGTCAGGTCTGATTCGTAGAAGATCAGGTTGCCTTTCTGCAGCTGCTCATAAGCCAGTTTTCCCAGAGACTTGATCATCTTCCTGCTCTCTGGACTCCAGTGTGGATCTGTCTCAGCTCCTCCGTCATACTTGATGTTCTTCAGTTTGGCCTGAACCACCAGGAAGTGGATGTACATCTCAGTCAGGGTCTTGGGCAGCTCTCCTCCCTCTCTGCTTTTCAACAGTTCCTCCAGAACTGTAGCAGTGATCCAGCAGAAGACTGGCATGTGGCACATGATGTGGAGGCTTCGTGATGTCTTGATGTGGGAGATGATTGTGCTGGCCTGCTCCTCATCACTGAATCTCTTCCTGAAGTACTCCTCCTTCTGTGGGTCAGTGAACCCTCTGACCTCTGTCACCATGCCGACACACTCAGGAGGGATCTGATTGGCTGCTGCAGGTCGTGTGGTTATCCAGAGGCGAGCAGAGGGAAGCAGTTTCCCCCTGATGAGGTTTGTCAGCAGCACATCCACTGAGGTGGACTCTGTAACATCAGTCAGGATCTCATTGTTGTGGAAGTCCAGAGGAAGTCGACACTCATCCAGACCGTCAAAGATGAACACAACCTGGAACTCTTCAAACCTGCAGATTCCTGCTTCTTTGGTTTCAGTAAAGAAGTGATGAACAAGTTCCACCAGGCTGTACTTTTTCTCTTTCAGCACATTCAGCTCTCTGAAAGTGAATGGAAATGTGAAGTGTATGTCCTGGTTGGCTTTGTCTTCAGCCCAGTCCAGAGTGAATTTCTGTGTTAAGACTGTTTTCCCAATGCCAGCCACTCCCTTTGTCATCACTGTTCTGATTGGTTCATCTCTTCCAGGTGAGGCTTTAAAGATGTCTTCTTGTCTGATGGTTGTTTCTGGTCTGTCTGGTTTCCTGGATGCTGTTTCAATCTGTCTGATCTCATGTTCATCATTGACCTCTGCAGTCCCTCCCTCTGTGATGTAGAGCTCTGTGTAGATTTGATTCAGAAGGGTTGGGTTTCCTGCTTTAGCAATCCCCTCAAACACACACTGGAACTTCTTCTTCAGGTTAGACTTGAATTTATGTCGACACTCTGCAGCAAGAGTTCCTTAAATAAGAAAGTACAGATTTAATCATAGAGTTCATTAACATATTTTCCTCCATTTTTTTGAGACATCAGTAAATGTCTCATTTATCCATCATGTTCAATCTTTATAGAAATCCTCTTACTGCTCTGCAGACAGTCAGCCAGCTCCTCCTGCTTCATTCTCCTCAGGAAGTGCAGTGTGATCTTCAGAAATGCGTCTCTGCTGCTCCTCATATGCTCTTCTTTTTCACCATCCAACAACTCCTCATCCTCCCTCTGACTCTCTAAGCATTCTGGGTAATCTGGACTCAGAACCTTCTGCATCTTCGTCAACTCGTTCATCACAAAAGTGACGATGTTCTCCTTCAGCAGCTGGAACAGAATACTATATGAATGACACAATCAAACCAAAACCATGAAGCAAACATGAGATCCATGTTGGACAGACTGACAATCCACTGGTCTACAAAGTGCAGCATGGAGATGACTGTGAACAGAATAGATGTAAAAGTGGTTGTTGTACATGTACAGACCATAAATATGGAGTCCAGGTGTGTTTGATGCTGCTGGGCAGACTGACCACTGGGAACCTCTGAGCTCTCCTGGTCCACTCTGTGGAGGAATCATGAAGAATGAGCTCACATTATGTCTGTCCACACAGAGACAAACACAAGCTAAAGGTCCATCAAGTGATATTTGGATGTGAACAGAGAATCAGATGACTCCCTGTAGTGGTAAAGCTTTACTAGTCCTGCTGATCCCACTGAGAATCAACAGCTCAGTCTGTTTGTAGCTTTCAGCTCAGTGTTTTGCTTCATCAGTCAGTTTGGTTTAGTCCCAACAGCTCTGAACAACCCTCCATACAGCTCTCCCTCCCTCACTGTACACTGCTGAAGTGCCCTGGAGCAAGGCAGCTACAACCTCCAGCTGCTCCAGTGGAGCTGCTCAGTGTCTGCTTGTATCAGACTGGTTGAACTGGCCAGCTCCCAGTATGAAAAATGAAAACAAATCAATAAAGATTCTCTGTTCTATCATTGTTGCTTATCAAATGTTCCCTCCAAACCTTTTTGATGTCTGAATTGGGGCTGTTGTTGTGTTTTACAATTTCTGTAACTTTCTGAAACTGAAAATCGAACAATGAAGACAACAACTCCCATGATTCCACACTACTTCACACCGTCATCACACTCAGTCACTAGTTATTGTTTAGTTATTATTTTGACCCCTAGCAGCAGAAATTACATACTGTGAATTTAAATTATGTTGGTGATGAATTCAATACTCAATACTTCACAGATAACAATGGAACATACTCAGCATGGCTATAACACCAGGGCCAGTGTGTGTTCATATAAAGTCCCTCCAGTGAATAATGTAGCCAGAAGTTCCTTTTTTAAGCTGCTGCCGTGTTGTGGAACAGCCTCCTGTTACACATCCAGCTGTTAAACATGAGAGAAGCTTATAGAAGTCAGGTCAGGACTTATTTATGGAACATGGTCAAAGGTTTGTAATGAAACCTGTAATTCCATTTTTACTTTAGCAATCAACTTGTCTTTGTTGTACTTTGTGTTTTGACGTGAGAGTTTATTATTTTATTTAATTTGTGTTGATTCAGTTTTATGTTGTATTTCTTGTGTTTTGTATTTTAACATTTTAGGACCATGTTGGAAAAAAGTGTTTATACTTTAACATGTTTTTTATGTCTGTAATATATAATTAAACTCATATCATGTCATGTCAAGAGTGCAACACCATGAATGTCTTCCAGCAGAGACTGTCTGAACATGTGATCTGTTATCTCCATATTTAAATGATTATTACATCTCCTCCCTCTCTATGACAACCGACTCTTAACTGACGTGGTTGTAAACACCAGATCTTTTCTAGCATAACGCAATGTTTACTGTCAGTTAGAGCTTACATCTGATCAGCAGATGGACATCCTCCTTTAAAATTAATGAAACCCTCCTTCGACCAGTCACTCTTAAAGGACAGACGGCTGGATTCAGGTCTAGGAGAGTCTGGTCTCTGCTGGACCCTGAAACAACAACAGCTCTGATAAATGTGCATGTTGGATAGAAATGAAAAGTCTGTTCATTGTCAGTTAGAGCTTACATCTGATCAGCAGATGGACATCCTCCTTTAAAATTAATGAAACCCTCCTTCGACCAGTCACTCTTAAAGGACAGACGGCTGGATTCAGGTCTAGGAGAGTCTGGTCTCTGCTGGACCCTGAAACAACAACAGCTCTGATAAATGTGCATGTTGGATAGAAATGAAAAGTCTGTTCATTGTCAGTTAGAGCTTACATCTGATCAGCAGATGGACATCCTCCTTTAAAATTAATGAAACCCTCCTTCGACCAGTCACTCTTAAAGGACAGACGGCTGGATTCAGGTCTCGGAGAGTCTGGTCTCTGCTGCTGGATCCTGAAACAACAACAGCTCTGATAAATGTGCATGTTGGATAGAAATGAAAAGTCTGTTCAGTCTTTGCAGCTTTACATTCTTACCTTCCATCAACAGGTTGTGCAGGTTTGAAACGTATAGGTTCATCCATGGACTGGTCACTCTTCATGGACACACAGCTGGGTGCAGGTGAAGGACCAGGTCTTAAACACAAGACACAGAGCTTTGAGTGTGAATAATGATGGTGGAGTGATGTGAGTGGAGAACAGTGATGGACAGTTAGAGATCCTCATCTCACCTCTGAGCTTTGGTCTGGCTGTCATGTTCCCCGCACAGAGAGCTTTTAGACGGAGGGACTCCTTCCTCTCTGTCCTCACACTGATCCATAGCAGAGAAACACCTTCACACAAACACAACAACATATTATTTCTCATCATTCCTCTCAGTCACATGACAAACACACAGAGTTCTGATTGGAGGAAAGCAGCTCATCCACTTCAGTACTAAATACACTCATCTGACAGTTACCATGTTGTTGGCACTTTGAGCTGCGATGTTATATCTAACAAATCACTTTCACAATGCTCACAATGAGCCTCATGCAAGAAGCACTCGAACCAACAGATTTGTTCTTCAGTCAGACATACAAGTGAGTACATTATCAAAATCAACCTGAGACTGTAAAGGTGGGGGGGCTTTGATGGTGCTGGACTCATCCTGAGCACGGCCGCTTTGCGTTCTATGATTTCACTGTATAAAAATCTCTGTATAGAAATATGTGTGTAACAGGTCACCTGTTTGCTTTATTTAAAAAAGTGTTTAAGTTAATAGAGTTATCGTAAAATCTCAACACCACATCAGGAGATTTAAATAGTTCATGAAGTTACCACTGCTGAGCCAAATGTGTAAGTTGCACACAGCCCCTCTCACAGTCTGGAGTCACAGGTATGGATGCTGCTGCTGTGTGACAGCCACAGCTGTTCATTAAAGTCATAAGAAAGGAGCTACATTACTATCTGTGGAAGTCTGAAAGCTCGGGCCAACCGCAAAAAGCTCCAACCGCTTCCATCACCACACAATCTATTTGTTGTATTTTACGATTTTTTTCCTTTTTGTTTTTTTTACTTCTATGTACTTTTTATGGACTGTAACTCTATTTTTACTCAGCATGTGACACAAATGTTCTCTGTGTTTCTTCTTATTGTAAATAACAAATCACGTTATTTGAACTTGAAACTGTCACTAATAGAATCAGAGCAGGTTGTTGTTTTTCTCCACAAAGAAGACAAATGTTGGAAGTTATTGATCTGTGAACTCTGACTCAGTACTGTCAGCTGTTATTGGACACTTTGAACAGTGACACTAAAATGGAGGAAAACTTCCAGCATGTTGATTTGTGTTGACTGTTAGTAGAGTTCTGAACTACAGATTTCTGCTGTTTCTACTGGAACTAAACTAACAAGATGAACAAAGAGTCATTCAAGAGTCAAACAGTGAAAACTGACATAACACAAACACAATAAAGTTTTAATAAATACCTTCAGACACAGAGAAGAAGCTGTGTCACAACAAGAAAAGAAGGAGGAAGTAAATTCTAAAAGCAACAAAGGAAAGAATTAAAGCTGCAAGCAGCAATCCGTCCTTGCAACCTTGCGCATGTCGGGGAGTGGCGCAGTTAATGGGCCTCTGTCACAGGCATGTAGATGTTTTCAAACCTTGGCTGACAGGTCTGACAGGTCTGACTTTACAAACATCCAAAGTTTGGTGCAGACTGAAGCATGTAAAACCAAGTTAAAGAAACTTCCTCTGTCATGGAGAAACATCAAATCTCAAAAGTGTGAGGATGAGAATTTTCTGCAGGGTGATCTGTGAACACTGACTCAGTACTGTCAGCTGTTATTGGACATTTTGAACAGTGACACTAAAATAGAGGAAAACTTCCAGCATGTTGATTTGTGTTGACTGTTAGTAGAGTTCTGAACTACAGATTTCTGCTGTTTCTACTGGAACTAAACTAACAAGATGAACAACGAGTCATTCAAGAGTCAAACAGTGAAAACTGTCACAATACAAAGTGAATAAAGTTACAAAAAAACGTCAGAAGGAGAAAAGAGGCTGCGACATAACGAGAACAGAAAGAGGACGTAAACTTCAACTGGAAAATATCCAGAAGAGAGCGAGAGAGAGAGAGAGAGAGAGAGAGAGAGAGAGAGAGAGAGAGAGAGAGAGAGAGAGAGAGAGAGAGAGAGAATACTATTTTAATCACTAACCATACCATCTGTGAAACAACGTCTCCCTCACTATCAGCATGATACTGGTTATTATTATAGAAAACATGTACACCAGTTTAAAGGTGACTGAATGGGGCGACCCTTCATAAACTTCTCCGAGAGTAAAATTAATGACACACAATTCCTTCGATCAAAAAATATTTTACACAAACAAACTCAAGACTGTTTGAAACCGTTTGAGTTCATTTTTTTTTCTTTTTCTGTTCCAAAACCCGACTTCTTGCACCTGGAGACGGACGAAGTTTCCTCTCACCTGTGTCCGGGGCGGTGTCTGTGTCGCTCTTCGCTCTGTGAGGCAGCTGCAGGACTTATATTACAAAAAAAAAAAAATCACAAACTCTCCTGAAAGTCTCCGGTCAGAGTAGCAGCGCAGATCCTCCGCGCAGCAGCCGGGTCCGAGCAGAGAGCGGCGGGGCAGCAGGACTCCTATCAGTCGGTGTCTCCTCACGCCTCCTGCCGCAGCATGCTGGAGTCTGATATCAGATACCTGCCCGATACCACCTCCTAGCAGAGGTGCGCTGAGCATGCGCAGAGGCAACCCCTTAAGAGAACTGTTTGTTGATGTTGGATGACGGTGAGGAAGAGGAGGAGGAAGATATCATGTTAAAGGTGATGATGATGAACATGAAGAAAGTGTAATACTCTTATAGTTTGTTAAAGTTATACTTATATTTATATTTATAGTAATAGTTGATAAAGTGAGACCGTTTTTGTATTTTAAATATGTTGTCATTAACACACTGAATGATAGATTTGATTTTAAAAACAGGTTAAATATGCGTGAACACTATCTCACATTCTTTTTTTTCCTGGTAAAGTGGGACAGTTTTGCCAATTTATGAAGTTTTTTCATTCATTTACACAGGTCCTCATTAAAACGCCTGCAGTGTAATCAATGGTTATTTTAAAAACAAGTTTTTATCAGCGTAACCACCATATCAGACGGTTGTTCGTTGAAGGCCACACGGGAGACTTTTGCTGGTAAAGTGGGACAGTTGGTAGTAAAATCAAACTGTGGAGTTTATTTTATGGTTTTTCAATGTAAGCACGATCTTACAACCAAGTCAAGCGGACACTTATTCAGTCATCAATCTAGTTACTGGAGGATGTTATCTGGATTAAATTTAAATATCTTCATAAATATTTTGATAAGTGTCCCTCTCAGTGTAAAGTCACAACAAAAGGAGGTCAGATTGTTTCGGTGCTGCTGGACCGGATCAAGCAGAGAGTTTGAGAAACAGCAGCTGAAGCAAATCAGAAGAGTTCATATGTCGGTGCAGCATCATCTGTCTTCTACAATTTAACTTTCAGTTTGCTTGACAGGTGCTTAAATACTGTTTATTCAACGTATTATTAATAATTAGTTGGCAAATCAATTCCTTTTTTAATATGACTCGTTGACTCTTTACAGACTTTCGGACTACGACAAAATCACACATTCAATGACATCACATGTGGGGCTTTCCCCCCCTATCTTTATTAAAGAGTGGGGCCTTTAATTTTAGAGGATTTATTGATTTCACATTGAGATTTTGTAACAGAGCAGAAGTAGAACTAATCTACGCCGAAGCAGGAGCTATTTGAGTGTGAGAGCAGAATTACAAAGTCTGAACAAGAAATCAATGAATAATGTTCTCAAACTGAAAGATCACTCTCTTGAATACAGATAGGAAGAAAGCCTCTTATATGTAAAGGTCACAAGTTGCATCAGCAACTGCTTCGTGTAAAAAGTCCTCTGCTGCTCTCTAGTGGTCCTGCAGGTTTATTACACAGCCTGTCTGCAGTAGGACTTACTCTTCATAAAGATAAATGAGTTATGAGTCTGAATACACTGACAATGAGAAGTACAGTTGCAGCTTTTTATTTAGTCAAGCCAATAACAAAAACAAAGGAAAGCATCAGTGTGTACCTAAGGCACGCTGAGAAACAAACCGCTGGACTTTAATCCACAAAACAAGAAAAGATAAAATACATGTAAGAACCCGAGAAAATTCAAAACTATACAACATGGAAGCATCTCTCTTATACAAACTCCTGATAAATACTGGTCAAAATGCTAGTGCATAAGGAGAAAGGTGTCAAAACACTGACATTTCTTTTTCTTTTTTGGCAAAACAAGTGTCACATAAATCCATTGTCATGGTCAGAAGAAGAAAAAGACTAAATCTGAGGAAATGGTGATATTGTTCACATCTTTAAAAGGTAATAAAAGATCCCAAACTGACAGTTTATTAAGGTTTTTAGAGGGAAAATGTTTACAGTGATTGTTGATCTGTTCCTAAAATATTCAAGTTAGTTAGTGGAACATAATGAGACAAACAAAAGTCTATTAAATTCAACTCAATCAGTGGATTAACTTGTAGAGATGAGCAAAGTCAATTAGGAGCTAAACTTTCATGAAATTTTAACTTAAATTTTTGTTATTGACCAAAAGCAAAATTTCCTACTTACTGTAAATTCATTATCTGCAGTAGTTTTTCTTGTCTTTCACTTTACCTTATATCTTTATTGTTTATCTTATATCTTGCCTGCAGTACTGTCCCAGCCTCATTTCAAATGACATGTAATTCTGGACAAATAACAAATAAAGTCGAACTTGAACTTCTTGTCAGAGCTGAGTTTGAGCTGCAATCAGCTGCTGTTGTTCTACTATCAGTCCACTAGATGGCCTCGTGATGCACATGTGGAGGAATTTACAGCTGTGTTTCATGTCTAAACTCTGAGTGGCAGCCAAAAGTGAAAAACATGTTATATACAACAGAACAGTCAGAAGATGGTGGAAAATCATTCTTTGTGCAAATATGTTCCAAATCTTTGATTTGATTCTTTTCATGTAAAAAGTTTTCAGTGTTTTCTGCTGTTTTTTCTACTTATAAGGTCTGAAAACATTTATCAGACTGGAGGTCTGAGACTGACCCATGGAGAACCTTCCTGAACCCAACATGCATCAATGAATGTTAAATAAATAAAGAGTCCTGATGTCATCCTCAGAGCTGAGGATAATTAGACCTGATCCAGACTGTGTTGGACCTGAACAGACCCAAACAGAGAGACAACATCCACCCTGACAGCAGCATGATGCTCCATTAATTCACTGAGCAATGTTTGAGATCTTTGTCAATAAATATCACAGAGCAGAACAAGCTGCACACTCAGATGTCTGTGATCCACTCAACACATTTCTCAACAGATCTTACTCTTCTTTTACACATTTAAACTGAATATATTGTGACTGTCTCTCTCAGGAGTAAACACCTGTCCATGCATCCAACTGGATTCTTCTATTGGATTGTTTCCATGGTTACGTATTCATTTCGCTACATTGTTTGTTTGTAATATATTATTTTGGTGTTTATATTCAGGGCTGTAGCCAGGATTTTAGAAATAACCTCAATACAACATAAATATTATGTATTATTATTTAGATTTTATTAAGGTAATTATCCAATTATATATTATATTTTGCACATTTTATTAAACAGAAAGGACTAAATGTTTCAAAATGTCCTTCACATTTCAAGGAATTAATCATGGTAGAGAAATACAAAATCCATTCATAAGTTATTTTAATAAGAATTCAAAAGAATTAAATGGAAACATATTAGACAGAAAAAAGACAAAACTGAATCAAAAGAAGGAAAAATTGTAGTTTGGTGAAAGATATGATATAAATGAAGAGTCCAAATCTTATTTGAATTAAACCTCCTGAGAGGTCTGAGACCAGCTGAGAAAATGAGCAGCTGTAACTTATATTGTGTTGGAACTTGAGTGCTGAGGTTCACATCATTTTTAGCTTTGAATCTACTGAAATTTACACATTTTATTCAGACATCATCATAATTTACAAATACATATTCACAAATATCTTCATCACCTTCACCATTAGAGGTGTTCATTTAACCAGCCAATAGGAGGCCTGTTGTTCTGACCGTCATTAGTCATGTGATCTCTAAATAAGTGAAGGAATCAGGTAACACAGTTACTATGAAACTACTATAAGAACTACAACAAAACATAGTGAAGATCCCATTCCCATTATCCCATTACAGTTCAAGCCTTTCTAATACACTAACAAGAGAAAACAACAACAACTGGACTCAGTTTATCATTTGATTCATTTTACAAACAAACTGTCAATCATGTGGAAACCATGTTTACATTAACAAGCAGTGAGAGATCATGTTGGTACTAAATACCATCAGCTGTGTGTGATCCTGTACAGGTCAGCAGTGAGAGAGTTTCTCTAACAGGAGGAGACTCTTCCTCCTACAGACGACACAGAGAGGCTGAGGAAGCAGACAACAGTCCAAACCTAAACCCAGCATACAGAGGCTGAGTGAATGTGGTGTTGAAGGTGTGGAGGTGGATCAGAGAGTCAGAGGAGACTCTGTAGAAGGACAGAGTGCCAGCAGGATAGTCCACATACACTGCTACTCTGTTATAGACCGGGGAAAAGAGGGAGGAGATGGATGTTACTCTGTTATCATGACAGACAGAGAAACCATCACCAGAGCAGATCAGACTCCAGGACTGATCATTCCATCCAAACAAACAGTCATCTCTGTATCCTTTCCTGCTGATTCCTCTGTAACTCACTGATATATCAACCTCTCCGCTCCACTCAACCTCCCAGTAACAGCGACCAGTCAGATCATTTCTACACAACAGCTGTCCCCAGTAATCAAATCTGTCTGGATGATCAGGATATGACTGATCCTCCTTCACATCTGTCACCTTCATGTTGTTGTCAGACAGTTTGAGGTAACCGTGTGCTGTGTTTGGATCCAGTGTGAGTTGACAGAAATCTGATGGAGAGAACAAGACACAAAAGAACTGCAGTTATTGATCTATCATCTGTTTGACGATGACATCATCTTCATCCTCAGTACGATGTGAACGAGTGATGTCACAGTTTGAAGTTTGCTTTGTTTTCATGAATGAAATGAAAAACACACTTACACCTCCAAGGACCTGGTGTCAAATATCGCAATCCAGCAGGCTGCAGCCTGAAAGGAGGAGGGGGGTCAGAGCGGCACGTTCTCTTTCAGCATGCAAACATGGAAATAGCATGACTCTATAAAAGCTGATCACAATGAGATGCTTTGCTGTTGCTAGGCAACACAACTGTCAGTCACATCACATGACGACTATCAACAGCAGCTACATTCAGCCAAAAACAGGTGTCTTAAAGTCAAAACATGTTAACACTGACACTCTTTATTCTCGGACTCAGCAGTTTGTATTGTGAACAGAGGATTTTTAAAACTATTTCACAACAACATATATATATATATATATATATATATATATATATATATATATATATATATATATATATATATATATATATATATATATATATAAAAATACTCTTGGGGAAATAATCCATTATTGCCAGATGTATTTTTTTATAGACAGTCATGGCGTCTTCGTATGTATTACAGTGAATTATATACAAAGAACTTCTCTTGGTCTCATTAACACTTTAACTATGATGAGATTCTGTCAGTCCACCTCTTTTTCACTTTTAGTGAGGCAACAGTATTTGAAGCAGATGACAATGCAATATTGAAATTTTCAACCATGTCATTTGAAGGGCAGTCACAGCTATAAAAGCTCAACTGATCTTGTAGTATTATTAAACATTGTTTCAGCCTCGTCATCTAGGAATTTCTTTTGAATCAAAAATTACGTTTGTCTTTGTTAAGATTACGTTGGCATCAAAGAACACACAGCAACGATCAGAAATAGGTAGTTCAAAATCTTGGGTACAGGCTCTCTGTCTGTGTTCACTGTCCTTTGCGCTTACCCCAACATTTTCATTTGTGTTTAGTGCCCCAAGGGCATGATGTAGATTGGTGCCAAGGAGTTTGGATGAAGTGACCTTCAGATGAACCCCATTAGGTTTATAGTGGTCTTTACAGTTACCAAAGATATTGATATTGTCAATAAACTTTATCCCATGCATGAGGCACACTGATGTCAACCATGTATTCAGGCCAAGTAGTCTACTGAAAGATTCAATTCCTTTCCCAAAACTTGGTATCAGTCCAGAAATGTATAAATGTTGACAGTTGCTCAGCTATTCCAGTAGCAAGTAAAATTCTTTTGTCAGGATCTCAGAGCCAGCCAGTGGTGCCAGAAGGCCCACCTGGGAGCCTCTGTGGCTAATCAGTGTAGTTATGACGTATCTTGGGGAGCTAACTGGACTGTGGCTGGAATATCAAGTAAAACAAATCAGCTTTCTTTGAACTTCTGAGGGAATCTGATGTCCAGTCAATTACAAATATTTCCATATTTCATATACTGGAGTTAAAACTGCGTTGATGGATGGTTGGTTTATATCATAACACAAATATCCATTATGAAATTAAGACTGTGTAACATATTAGTATACTCTATAGAAAATATAACAGAATTCTGTGACTCATTCCCAAACAGTTTCTCAGTATTTCTTTGTTCCCCTGCTTGAGCAGGGTCACCATTTTGTATTGACTACCCCACAGAGAGATTAGCTTGTGAGGCAGCTGGATTTGCCTTTTCGGGCATTTGACTTTTCAGATAGTTCTGTGTAACAAACCAGACAGACAGACACTGCATCTGGACTGCTCACTTGGTGGTTGGTTCACCCCATTTGCTGTTGTCATGGCATTACTGTGGTACGTCACTTGAAATGAATGACATCTCTACCTGAGAGAATCCATCTGTCTGTCCATACCTGAGAGTGTCCAGTCTCCAGTTTGGATCCTCTAATCCAGCGGACAACAGCTTCTCTCCTGACTCTCCTGGATGATTGCAACTCAGGTCCAGCTCTCTCAGATGGGAGGGGTTGGATCTCAGAGCTGAGGCCAGAGAAACACAGCCTTCCTCTGTGATCAGACATCCTGACAGCCTGTAGACACACAAATCAACAACACACGTCACATGATCTGAGATCACTGCAGGACTGGAATGTAGTGTGTTAATTATTGTCATCAGTAAGAATAGTAAAAGAAGAATCAGCCATAGTGAGATGATAAGAGAAAGAGGTGCAGGAGACAGACTCTGATTTCACTTTATAAATACATCAAACCTCAAACCATCAAACGTCACTGAAGAAAATGACTCAGTCTCAGATGCCCACAGTCAAATACAGAACAGAAATCCCGAGAAATGTGGCATATTTTGTGGAAATAAAAGTTAAAACTAACACTAAGGAAACATTTCTGACTCCTTCACTCACAATCACTGATTGTCACTCAGTTTTAGTGATCAACCAGAGTTCTAATAAGCTTGTTTGAAACAATAAAATAATTAATTGGTGGTTAACCACATAACAGCTGGGGTGCACTGTCACATCTCCATGGTGAGTAAAAATCACTATCATCCCAACACAGAGAATAATCTGAAATTAAAAGTAACTATAACTATTACCAAGAACTGTTCACTGAATAACTGTCTCTAAATGTTTCACTTTGAGCCAGATAAAAAGTTCTTCATTCTCTGATATTTCAGGTTCCAACAGAAGAGAAAGAGCGAAACTAATGAAAATATGTTAACAGAAATTTATTCACACAATGTAAACACACAATTGGTATGAAAATAATGTATGTACTCACAAAAATAACAGTTTAAAGGGTGATGAGTTAAACAGGTGTTGAATCCTGACCTGAGAGTTTTCAGTGTGCAGTGTGGACTCTTCAGTCCATCAGACAGCAGTTTCAGCCCAGAATCCTGCAGGTTGTTGTTACTCAGGTCCATCTCTCTCAGACTAGAGGTCTGGGAGCTGAGAATTGAGGACAGAGCTACACAGCTTCTCCCTGATATGTTACAGTCATTCAGTCTGAAGGGACAATAATGAACAAGACATCATGTAATATTTGTGTTGAAACAAAACTCTCCAGCTGGTCCAGAATGCAGCTGCTCGTGACTGAAACTAGAAAAAGTGATAATATTTTCCCCATCTTAGCTTCACTGCATTTGCTTCCAGTAAAATTAAGAATAATAGTTAAAATCCTTCTCCTCACCTACAAAGCCCTTAATGGTCAGGCACCGTCATATCTGAAAGAACTCATAGTACCGTATTATCCCACTAGAGCACTGTGCTTTCAGAATGCAGGTTTACTGGTGGTTCCTACAGTCGCCAAAAGTAGAATGGGAGTCAGAGCCTTCAGCTATCAGGCTCCTCTCTTGTGGAACCATCTCTCAGATTCGGTCCGAGGGGCAGACACTAGGGGTGTGAACCTTTTACTCATAAAACAGTCTGATTCGATCTCGATTCACAGCCTATGATCCAATTCAGGGACAATTAATAAAAAATACTAAACGATTTGGTACGATTTGATCCGGTCCGGTTCGATTCAATACAAGTTGATAACTTATCTCCCAAGCTTTGTTACTGAGAAGAAAGAGAAAAACAGAAATGAAATTTCAAAATAGATTAAATGTTTATTATCCAACAGAGAAAACATAACTTCAAGCAACATAACCTTTACAATTTACTCACCTGGAGGAATCGTAAATGCAAAAATCAGAATTATTGGTGCATAAGGTAAAACAGCTTTAAGTAATATTTTATGATTTATGATTTATGATTTTAATCTGCGCGTACGTTTGTTTTTGGAGAGGAGGACCCCTGTGGATAATTTGGGTCCAAGGAGAAACCGGACGAACGTCTGAATGTAAAGTTATAAGAGAAATAAACCTAACAAGTGTTAGCAGCCCGCATCTGATGTCCAGCCGTCACTAAACTATGTAGGAGAAACACTTTTTTTTTTTTAGGTAAAACCGTTTTAATTAGTATTTTAATGATTTTAAACTGTGTGTACGTTTGTTTTTGGAGAGGAGGAGATCCCAGCGGATAATTCGGCTTCCGGAAGAAACCGGACAAACACCTGCATCCAAAGTTATGAGAGAAATAAACCGAACAAGTCTTAGCAGAAGCTGACGTCCGTGGGTTGCCGTACATCGTCAGAGAAACACTGATCTTTTAGATGAAACAGTTTCATTCATTGTTTTTACCTGAAATCAGCGGGTCCATTTGTTCTGGAGAGGAGGAGATGATAATTCTGATAATTCGGCTCCCGGTAAAATATCCTGAACCATGAACACCGGAGTAATCGTATCCCGGTGAAGCTGATTATTTAACAATGAAGACAACAACTCCCATCATCCCTTGCTACTTCACACCGTCATCACACTCCGTCTTTTGTTATTGTTCACTGGAGTCTCATGAGAGTTCACACACCGCAAGGCTGCGCAAATCGGGTAGTGACAACATGTCTATGGACTTGAATGTGAACCAGTGGAGCCAGAAACCGATTGGCGTCCGTAAATCCGGGCCATCGAACCGTTCATAGTGCATTTGAACAGTTTGGGGCTCCATGGACCGGTGCACTCGGATCGCATAGGTCACAGACCAATAACCAATCCAAAATGAATTATCTTTACCCCCATAGCAGACAACCTCTCTATGTTTAGGAGTAAGCTTAAAACTTTACTTTTTGATAAAGTTTATAGTTAGGGCCAACCAGGCTCACCTTGGACTAGCCCTTAGTTACCTGCTATAGGCCTAGACTGCCGGGGGACTTCCCATGATGCACTGAGCTTCTCCTCCTTTCCATCTGTATGTATTCTTTTACTATTAATGCATGATATTAACTTGACTTCTTCCCTGGGGTTCTTTGTGCTGTCAATCCGCAGGAAGTCCCATAAACCATAAACCATGCTGACGTGTTGGTGTCCTCCCTCTGTCCCTCACCAGCTGTTCCTTGATTGCTGTTGTTGCTGTTTGTTGCTTCCAGTCCTGTATTTGTTGTTATTGTTGATGTTGTTGTGTTGTTGCTATTGCTGTTGCTGTTCTCTTTCTCTGTCCCTCCCTGGGTCTCTCTCTCATTAAATTAAAGCGCATGGTCTAGACCAGAGGGGTATTCCATGAAAGTAGCTAAAGAAAGCTGCGCTTACGTGATATAGCCCGGCTTGAATTAACTTCAACTTTCACTTGAGGCTCAAACCGTTCCACTAACAGAGTTTAGCTGCTTCTAGTCAACGCTAAGTCTAGCCAGACTGAAATAAGCTTGAAGTGCGCACGTGCATGGAGGACATAAGCAGCCATGAACAGTCGATTGTAGAAAAGCTGATACAATGTTGCAAAAAGGAGAGAAAACTAGAGCGGTGTTCATCCCAGCAGCAAAACAAACCTGCTGATGAAATTATATGGAGAATATAAAGGAGTTTTCACCGAAAAGGTGCAAAATGACTGCAATTAACAAGGTGAAGGAGATGACTGGACACTAAACTGATGATAGATTACTTGTTTACTTATAGACGAATAGTGATAGCCTAAAGGTTAGAGAGGCGAGTTTGTAACCAGATGGATGAGGGTTCAATCCCCGCATCCGACTTGATGACTCTGTAGGTTGAAAGTGAAGAGCAGCACTTGTTCCTGTTCATGGTTTTATCTTTATTTGCTAATAAACGAGCATTCAGATCATGACTGGTTATATTATCACTAGGCAAGATAATATCAGATGTATGTTTAAAATTATGGTGTAAGCAATTAAAGAGAACTTTCCAACGTTATCATCCTCTCTGATGTCCATTTACAATCATCAGTGAAAGTTTAACATTAACTGTAAACTGGAGAAGGATATAAGAACAGTGGAAGCAGTTCATAATGATCACGTCTGTCCGGGTTAAATATCATTATAAGCAGATGATTACTAGAACATTTTCTTTATTTGTCATGCAAGTACAGCTGTTTCAAATTCCGCGTGCACATTTATGAAGCGGTGAAATTTACTTAAATCTTCCATTGTCATACGTTTCGGGGAGAATACGTTTGTCATGGAGAGAAAACGACTCTGTCTCCGTCATGATTTCAGTAAGTGTCAGGAGTAAAGTACAAAGAGATTTATGTGTTTTAAAACGTTTTTCCATATGTCGTGATGTATGAAGAGAATGAATGAATACTGTAGGCAGACTGCTTGTTTCCTATACGTGACTTATTTAAACAGCATAAATGTTGTATATGAATGATTTTGTCTCAGAGATTTTTGATAAACAGCTGATCACTATAAACAGTTACCACTGTGTACATTTAAACACATCAGAAGGTCATAGTTTGGACTTTATTTAATTTTCTTTTTGTCTTCACAGTTTGAACAAAATCAGTGAATGAATAAATAAATAATTTCAAAATAATGCTGGCACACTTTTATTTCTTAAATCATAAATGCTACGCTTTTAAATTAAAGGGTTGCGAGTGTGAAAAGACATGATGAAACAGTCTTTTGAAAGCGTGTTTCTGTCCGTCAGACATTCTTTGGACACGCAGCTGAGCTAAGCTTGACCGTTAGCCTGCCACGGAGCAGGCTAGTTCTGCTGACTAAGTTACCATGGTTACTGAGCTGCAACTCATATAAGCCACTTTGATGGAACGGAACTCTCACTTAAATTAGCGAGGCTTATCGAAATAAGCCAGGCTATCCCGTTAGCCAGCTTCATGGAATACCCCCCAGCTCCATGTAAAAGTGCCCTGATTTGACTTTTTGTTGTGATTTGGCACTATATACATGAATTGAATTGAACTGAATTGAAATAAATCTAAACTATGATGATGCGTAATCTCTGCCAAGCACTGTCTACAGTCTCTGGTGTCCTGTTGTAAACCAGCCGGAGATGTGACAGTTAATCAAGTAAACATCTGTAATATATCTGAAATATAGATCACATGGTATCAAAAAATCATGAGCTTTATGTCAAGGTTGATATACTTGTGCTGGGCAGTACATGAAGATTTTCGACACTGTGAAATTTAAATCCTCATTCTGAAATACTGACATGAAATGGGCCGTTTAAACTATGTAATGACAAATATGATCTGACCTGAGAGTTTCCAGCGTGCATTGTGGACTCTTCAGTCCATCAGAGAGCAGTTTCAGCCCAGAATTCTGTAGGTTGTTGTTACTCAGGTCCAGCTCTCTCAGACTAGAGGACTGAGAGCTGAGAACTGAGGACAGAGCTGCACAGCTTCTTTCTGAGAGGTTACAGTCACTTAATCTGAATAATACATTTGGAAAAAATATTTAATAAATCATTTATTTTTACTTACTGTTTAAATAATCTTTTCGAATATCTTTTCAATAAATCCAATTATCTGTGTACTTACAGAGCTTTGTTGGAGGCTTTGAACACTGGCAGCAGCCTCAGAAGAGCCTCTTCTGAAGCAGAGTATTTCTTCAGGTCAAACACTTCCAGATCTTTTTCTGATAACAGTAAGATGAAGACCAGAGCTGACCACTGAGCAGGAGACAGTTTATCTGTGGAGAGACTTCCTGATCTCAGGGACTGTTGGATCTCCTCCACTAGAGAACGATCATTCAGTTCATTCAGACAGTGGAACAGATTGATGCTTCGCTCTGCAGACAGACTCTGACTGATCTTCTCCTTGATGTACTTGACTGTTTCTTGATTGGTCTGTGAGCTACTTCCTGTCTGTATCAGCAGACCTTGCAGGAGAGTCTGATTGGTCTGCAGTGAAAGACCCAGGAGGAAGCGGAGGAACAAGTCCAGGTGTCCATTTGGACTCTTTAAGGCCTCGTCCACAGCATTCTGGTAGAGATGTGTTGGTTTGGGTTTTTCTTCAAACACTTTAGACCACCAGGATGTTTTCTGTTCTTCTTCCAGCAGATTGACTCCAGAGTTGATGAATGTCAGATGGACATGAAGAGCAGCCAGAAACTCCTGAACACTCAGATGGATGAAGCAGAACACCTTGTCCTGGTACAGCCCTCTCTCCTCTTTAAAGACCTGTGTGAACACTCCTGAGCACACTGAGGCTGCTCTGATATCGATGCCACACTCTTTTAGGTCGGATTCGTAGAAGATCAGGTTGCCTTTCTGCAGCTGCTTAAAAGCCAGTTTGCCCAGAGACTCAATCATCTTCCTGCTCTCTGGATTCCAGTGTGGATCTGTCTCAGCTCCTCCATCATACTTGACCTTCTTCATTTTGGCCTGAACCACCAGGAAGTGGATGTACATCTCAGTCAGAGTCTCAGGCAGCTCTCCTCCATTTACGCTTTTCAACAGATCCTCCAGAACTGTAGCAGTGATCCAGCAGAAGACTGGCATGTGGCACATGATGTGGAGGCTTCGTGATCTCTTGATGTGGGAGATGATTGTGCTGGCCTGCTCCTCATCACTGAATCTCTTCCTGAAGTACTCCTCCTTCTGTGGGTCAGTGAAGCCTCTGACCTCTGTCACCATGCCGACACACTCAGGAGGGATCTGATTGGCTGCTGCAGGTCGTGTGGTTATCCAGAGACGAGCAGAGGGAAGCAGTTTCCCACTGATGAGGTTTGTCAGCAGCACATCCACTGAGGTGGACTCTGTAACATCAGTCAGGATCTCATTGTTGTGGAAGTCCAGAGGAAGTCGACACTCATCCAGACCGTCAAAGATCAACACAACCTGGAACTCTTCAAACTTGCAGATTCCTGCTTCTTTGGTTTCAGTAAAGAAATGATGAACAAGTTCCACCAAGCTGTACTTTTTCTCTTTCAGCACATTCAGCTCTCTGAAAGTGAATGGAAATGTGAAGTGTATGTCCTGGTTGGCTTTGTCTTCAGCCCAGTCCAGAGTGAACTTCTGTGTTAAGACTGTTTTCCCAATGCCAGCCACTCCCTTTGTCATCACTGTTCTGATTGGTTCATCTCTTCCAGGTGAGGCTTTAAAGATGTCTTCTTGTCTGATGGTTGTTTCTGGTCTGTCTGGTTTCCTGGATGCTGTTTCAATCTGTCTGACCTCATGTTCATCATTGACCTCTGCAGTCCCTCCCTCTGTGATGTAGAGCTCTGTGTAGATCTGATTCAGAAGGGTTGGGTTTCCTGCTTTAGCAATCCCCTCAAACACACACTGGAACTTCTTCTTCAGATTAGACTTGAATTTATGTCGACACTCTGCAGCAAGAGTTCCTTAAATAAGAAAGAACAGATAAAAATAAATCAGAGAGTTCATTAACATATTTTCCTCAATCTCTTGAGATGTAAATGTCTCATTTATCCAGCATAACATGTTGGATAAATGAAATCCTCTTACTGCTCTGCAGACGGTCAGCCAGCTCCTCCTGCTTCATTCTCCTCAGGAAGTGCAGTGTGATCTTCTGAAATGCCTCTCTGCTGCTCCTCCTCTGCTCTTCCTCCTCACCATCCAACACATCCTCATCCTCCCTCTGACTCTCTAAGCATCCTGGGTAACCTGGACTCAGAAACATTTGCATCTTCTTCAGCTCGTTCTTCACAAAAGTGACAATGTTCTCCTCCAGCAGCTGGAACAGAATATTATATGAATGACACAATCAAACTGAAATCATGAAGCAAACATCAGATCCATGTTGGACAGACTGACAATCCACTGGTCTACAAAGTGCAGCATGGAGATGATTGTGAACAGATAGATGTAAAAGTAGTTGTTGTACATGTACAGACCATAAATATGGAGTCCAGGTGTGTTTGATGCTGCTGGGCAGACTGACCACTGGGAACCTCTGAGCTCTCCTGGTCCACTCTGTGGAGGAATCATGAAGAATGAGCTCACATTATGTCTGTCCACACAGAGGCAAACACAAGCTAAAGGTCCATCAAGTGATTTTTGGATGTGAACAGAGAATCAGATGACTCCCTGTAGTGGTAAAGCTTTACTAGTCCTGCTGATCCCACTGAGAATCAACAGCTCAGTCTGTTTGTAGCTTTCAGCTCAGTGTTTTTGATGTTTTGTATTTTAACATCTTAGGACCATGTTGGAAACAAGTATTTTCACTTTAACATGTTTTTTTTGTTATGTCTGTAATATATAATTAAACTCATATCATGCCATGTCAAGAGTGCAACACCATGAATGTCTTCCAGGAGAACGTGAAATGGAAAATGTGATCCGTTATCTCCATATTTAAATGATAATCATGTCTCCTCCCTCTCTATGACGGACAGCTTTTCAATGATGTGGTCAGTTCTTTTCTAGAGTAACCCAACATTTACAGTCAGTTACAGCTTACATCTGATTAGTCAATGGACGTCCTCCTTTAAAATCAAGGAAACCCTCCTTCGACTGGTCGCTCTTAAAGGACAGACAGCTGGGTTCAGGTCTAGGAGAGTCTGGTCTCTGCTGCTGGATCCTGAAACAACAACAGCTCTGATAAATGTGCATGTTGGATAGAAATGAAAAGTGTTCAGTCTTTGCAGCTTTACATTCTGACCTTCCATCAACAGGGTTTCCAGGTTTGAAACGTATAGGTTCATTCATGGACCGGTCACTCTTCAAGGACACACAGCAGGGTGCAGGTCCAGGTCCCGGTCCAGGTCCAGCAGAGTCTGGTCTGTGCTGCTGTTCTGGGCTTCAACACAACACACAGAGCTTTGAGTGTGAATAATGATGGTGGAGTGATGTGAGTGGAGAACAGTGATGGACAGTTAGAGATCCTCATCTCACCTCTGAGCTTTGGTCTGGCTGTCATGTTCCCCACACAGAGAGCTTTTAGAGGGAGGGACTCCCTCCTCTCTGTCCTCACACTGATCCATAGCAGAGAAACACCTTCACACAAACACAACAACACATTATTTCTCATCATTCCTCTCAGTCACATGACAAACACACAGAGCTCTGACTGGAGGAAAGCAGCTCATCCACTTCAATACTAAATACACTCATCTGACAGTTTCCATGTTGTTGGCACTTTGAGCTGCAGTGTCATATCTAACAAATCACTTTCACAATGCTCACAATGAGCCTCATGTAAGAAGCACTCAAACCAACAGATTTGTTCTTAATTGACACGTAAGAGTGATTAAAACAGTCATCAGTAAATTAGTTATTGTGTTTTCTACATTAATGGTAACATAACAAAAATAGACTTACTATTTAAACCTCTGTATTTTCAATGGATTAACTAAGTGAATGTGACCTAATACTTTATTTCAGCTAGTACTACTAGCTAGTGGTAAAGTATTTGCATGTTTAGCACATAGAGTACAGAGTCTCATTTAGAACCGTTGCGTATGCACAAAACAGGGCCTGAAAGAGGCCACTTCCCGCACAAAGGTTTCTATATGATTGATGGTCATTTCTAGCAGCTTTATAGTAGAATATTAACTGGTATAAAAACAAAAAATAAAAAAAATAAAAATATGTTGTTTACTATATTGAAGAAAAAGTGGGTTCATTTGTCAGCCCCGAGTAGTGTCTGCAGGCTTCTTATCACGCTGCATGCAGCCCCAACAACCTCCAGTAATGAGGAGAGCAGCTTGTATGTAGACTGAGAGTCCAAACTCAGGGCAGAAGAGTCTTGCTGAGCTTGTAGTAAGTGAAGGAGACTCAGATGAGCCTTTGGCTGGTTGCACAGTGAGAGGACAGTTTAGAAAGATGTTGGTGAGAACATCAAGCTTTGATGGTGCTGGACTCATCCTGAGCACGGCCGCTTTGCTCTCAATGATTTCACTGTATAAACTTGAAATCTGTGTGTAACAGGTCACCTGTTTGCTACACAGAGAAGCATTATAAAGTTATCATAATTTACAGTTACTATAGTTAATTAAGTTACTGCTGCTGAGCCAAATGTGTAAATTGCACACAGACCCTCTCACAGTCTGGAGACACAGGTATGGATGATGCTGCTGTGTGACAACCACAGCTGTTCATTAAAGTCATAAGAAAGGAGCTACATTACACATTTATTAGCATGAGACAGAGTCTGAAATCTCCAGCCAGACTTGACCACTTCCTCCACCACTGACACACACAATCTGTATTGTGTATACTTCAATATTTGTACTTCTTATGGACTGTAATTCTATTTTTACTCAGCATGTGACCCAGATCTGTTCTCTGTGTTTCTTCTTCTTGTAAATAACAAATCAAGTTATTTGAACTTGAAGCTGTCACTAATACAGACAGAGCAGGTTGTTGTTTTTCTCCAGAAAGAAGACAAATGTTGGAAGTTATTGATCTGTGAACACTGACTCAGTACTGTCAGCTGTTATTGGACACTTTGAACAGTGACACTAAAATGGAGGAAAACTTCCAGCATGTTGATTTGTGTTGACTGTTAGTAGAGTTCTGAACTACAGATTTCTGCTGTTTCTACTGGAACTAAACTAACAAGATGAACAAAGAGTCATTCAAGAGTCAAACACTGAAAACTGTTGCAATGCAAAGTGAATAAAGTTACAATAAATACCTTTAGACGGAGAAAAGAAGCTGCGTCATGATGAGATCAGAAAGTGAAGTGAAACTCCAAAAAGGGAAAAAACAGAGAGAGACTTCCTAATATTGAAACTGTGCAAAAACATACTGAGAGTCCACAGACACACAACCATAACAACAATAATGCATGCAGGACAGAACTTGGTCAATTCCCTTTAATAATAAAAATTCAGAAGTGAGCCATCAAATTTTATAAACACGTCCAATCTACTTACAGACAGGTGTTTATATGAAAGAAGGTTTTTTATCTCACCAAAATAGGATTTCTCATAGTGGACTTGTAAGAAAAGAATCTGAATACTTCTTCAACCAATAGCATTATGTTACTACACTAACAGTATTTAGAGAACGAAGGTCAGTTTTAATCTGTGATATCATCTACCTGTTTGGACAGTGAGCCGTCACTGCTACTCAAATACACCAGACTCCTCTGACAGAAAGACTAAATTAAGAAAAGTAAAGACACAGTACTGAGAGAAGAGGAGGAAGAGGAGAGGTTCATCAGAGTAATGTGATCTCTCTCTCTCTCTCTGTTTTTCTGTCTTCTCATCTTTTTGTGGCAGTTTTGTGAGGACGCAGGTTCCATCACAGCAACTGCTGCATGTAAAAAGTCCTCTGCTGCTCTCTAGTGGTTCTGCAGGTTTATTACACAGCCTGACTGCAACAGGACTCACTCTTCATTCAGATCAATGAGTTATCTTGATTTGATTGGTGACAATTTGACTAAACTTCTCTGAAAAAATTAGAAAATATTTCTCTATAACCTATATAATAAAACAAATAAAAAACAAAATGTAAAAGATGAAAAACATTAATAAAATGATAGTGTTGTGTTGCTGTAATGAGTCTGAATACATTGACAATGAGAAGTACAGTTAGTTGCAGCTTTTTATTTAGTCAAGCCAAAAACAAAAACAAAGGAAAGCATCAGTGTGTACCTAAGGCACGCTGAGAAACAAACCGCTGGACTTTAATCCACAAAACAAGAAAAGATAAAATACATGTAAGAACCCGAGGAAATTCAAAACTATACAACATGGAAGCATCTCTCTTATACAAACTCCTGGTAAAATACTGGTCAAAGTGCTAGTGCATAAGGAGAAAGGTGTCAAAACATGCCCACACACAAAATTAAACAGAGAAAGCCAACATCACCTTCTGATCATCATGAAATTCATTCTCTACACAGGAATTAAATAAACACTTCGGAGAAAACCTAAATACATCCTGTATGTGAGAAACACACAAATGCTCATTGACTTAACAAAATGCCAGCGTTCATGTCACACAACAAATAAAGACGGCTGCATGATTACAAAGTTGGTGGAATGAGGTTGAAAAATACTCTTATTGACAATAATCCACCGTTTCCAGTAAATATCAGAGCTTTCAGCTTTTCCAACTCATAATTACCACTTAAATGTTGACATGAATTCTATTTACAAGTCACAATCTCATAATTATGATAATTTAATGATGATATGAACGCAGCATAAAAGCAGCCACACTCCAGCTGCTGAGCCTCAGCCTTCACCATTAGAGGTGTTCATTTAACCAGCCAATAGGATGGCCTGTTGTTCTGACCACCATTAGTCATGTGATCTCTAAAGAAGTGAAGGAATCAGGTAACACAGTTACTATGAAACTACTATAAGAACTACAACAAAACATAGTGAAGATCCCATTCCCATTATCCCATTACAGTTCAAGCCTTTCTAATACACTAACAAGAGAAAACAACAACAACTGGACTCAGTTTATCATTTGATTCATTTTACAAACAAACTGTCAATCATGTGGAAACCATGTTTACATTTACAAGCAGTGAGAGATCATGTTGGTACTAAATACCATCAGCTGTGTGTGATCCTGTACAGACTGAACTATCTGGTCAGCAGTGAGAAAGTTTCTCTAACAGGAGGAGACTCTTCCTCCTACAGATCACACAGAGACACTGAGGAACCAGGGTAGACCCCAAACCCAGCACACAGAGGCTGAGTGAATGTGGTGTTGAAGGTGTGGAGGTGGGTCAGTGTGTCAGAGGAGACTCTGTAGAAGGTCAGAATGCCAGCAGGACAGTCCACATACACTGCTACTCTGTTAGAGACAGAGGAGGAGGAGGAGGAGGGGATGGACGTTTCTCTCTTATTGTGACGGACATAGTAACCATTATCAGAGCAGTTCAGACTCCAGGACTGATCATTCCATCCAAACAAACAGTCATCACTGCTCCCTTTCCTGCCGATTCCTCTGTAACTCACTGATATATTAACTCTTCCACTCCACTCAAGCTCCCAGTAACAGCAACCAGTCAGATCATTTCTACACAGCAGCTGATGCCAGACATCAAATCTGTCTGGATGATCAGGATATGGCTGAACCTCCTCCACACGTGTCACCTTCCTGTTGTTGTCAGACAGTTTGAGGAATCTGTGTGTTGTGTTTGGATCCAGTGTGAGTTCACAGAAATCTGATGGAGAGAATGAGACACAATACAGCTGCAGTTGTTGATCTATCATCTGTTTGATGATGACATCATCTTCATCCTCAGTAGGATGTGAATAAGTGATGTCAGTCTGAAGTTTTTGTTTTCATGAATCAAATGAAAAACACACTTACACTTCCTCAGACCTGGTGTCAGGTACCGAACACCAGCAGGCTGCAGCCTGAAAGGAGGAGGGGGGTCAGAGCAGCACGATCTCTTTCAGCACGCAAACATGGACATGACTTCATTCTATAAAAAGCAGCTCTGATCCAGATCACACTGATGTGCTCTTCTGCTGCTAGGCAACACAACTGTCAATCACATCACATCACATTATGACTTAACAGTAGCTACATTCAGCCAATCAAAAACAAGCATCTCAAAGTCAAATGATGTCAATGAAACTTTTTCTTTTCAGACTCAGCAGTGTGTATTGTGAACAGAGGACCAGACTGTTTAAACTGATCCACACTAACATGAAAATGATAAACTGCCCTGTTTCCATGTGTCCTTCTACAACAATCTTTGGACAACTGACGAGTTATTTCCTGTCACAAAGGTGAGGAACATTCCTGCATGATGGTTACAGCTGACAATCAGCTGCAGTCTCAAATGTTTGAGGTGAGTTCACTGCAGCTTCCTGTTTTTCATTTAGTTGATCACTGCAGGTATTTAATAATCCTTCCATTGTAGCTCAACCAGGAAACACTGACAATAAACATTGATTATATTAGATCCTACCTGTCAGCCATGTATTCAGGCCAAGGAGTCTGCTGAAATATTTCATTCCTTTAATTCCTCAGGTTTTGGTTATTAGCTTCCATGTGTTCAATGTATTTGGCTATATTTCTCCTAGCAGTGGTTTTGGGGCATTTTTTCTGCTTAATGCTAGTGATGCGATTAGCTTCCCTGGATTCAACATCATTAGTATTAGTCAGAGGATCGTAGCTGTTATGCAATGAGAGTTCAGGTGCTGTTGGTGCTCTCTTATTTAATGTCTTGCTGGATTTGCCTCTGCAGCAGTCGTCATCAGACCAGGTTCTGGCTGATGCTTTCAATCTGGCACCCATGTGCTGCCAAAATGCTGATCTGGGAGCCTCCGTGGTTAATCAGTGTAGTTATGGATAGTGTAGATATCCAGGGGAGTGTGTAAGCTAAGTGGACTAGATTCTCCACATCAGATTCAATCCCGTGTATAATAGTCTATTAATATTTGGTACCTCTACACCATGTACAGTATCTGCTACAGTCAATGACTGTAAAGTCGCTCTCATGTATTTGATGCAGCGTTTCTATCTTCTTTTTAAGCTGTGTTATTCTGTCAGTCGCTTAATCAGATTACTGACTTTGTTGGGTTTGGAGACATCACTTTTAAGTTGTCTTTTGCCTAACAGAGAAGCTTTTTATGCTACACTGGGCTAGATTAGCAGCTGAGTCTGTGGTAGGGCTCTGAAACTTTCATGTGTCTCAAAAATAAACCTTTTGTTCCATTCCACAGTTCCACTATTGACGTTTTCTTTAGCATCAGTGTAAGTGGTAATAGCTCTTTTTGGAATAATACTTAGGAAAAAGAAATCATGGCATATAGCAAGCAGAGAACTGAGTAAAACACGTCTACCCTGGAAGAGCTGCAGCCACCTGGAGGCTACAAATCCTCCAGCACCCCTACTTCCCACGGCTATGGGTGAACCCACATCAGGCTGATGCTGGGTTGATGAGTCTGGTGGACTCAGTCAGAGGCAGAGGAGTTTCTTCTTCCTCAACTTTTTTTCAAATAACACACCAAAAACGTTGTGTAGCCATTGTTGTAGCATTAACATTACAGTGTGTCCATCTGTCTGTCCATACCTGAGAGTGTCCAGTCTCCAGTGTGGATCCTTCAATCCAGCAGACAGCTGCTTCTCTCCTGAGTCTCCAGGATGATTGCAACTCAGGTCCAGCTCTCTCAAATGGGAGGGGTTGGATCTCAGAGCTGAGGCCAGAGAAGCACAGCCTTCCTCTGTGATCAGACATCCTGACAGCCTGTAGACACACAAAACAACAACACATGTCACATGATCTGAGATCAATGAAGGACTGGAAGGCAGTGTGTTTATTACTATCATCAGTAAGAATAGTAAAAGAAGAATCAGCCACAGTCAGATGATTAAATGAAGAGGTGCAGGAGACACACTCTGATTACAAATTATATGTAAACCAAACCTCAAACCATCAAACGTCACAGAAGAAAATGAATGGGTCTCAGACGCTCACAGTTGAATACAGAACAGGAATCCCACCAAATGTGGCATATAAGGACTGAATTTTGTGGAATAAGAATAAAAACTAACAGTAAGGAAACATTTCTGACTCTTTCACTCATACACTGACTTTTCACTCAGTTTCAGTAATCATCCACAGTTTTAAGCTTCTTTGAAACAAAAGAAGAATTATATGGTGGTTAATCACATAATAGCTGCGGTGCACTGTCACATCCACATGGTGAGTAAAAATCACTATCATCCCGAAACAGAGAGTGTTCAGAAATTAAAGAGAAACTGTAACTGTTACCAAAAACTGTTCACTGAATAACTGTTTGTATGTGTTTAACTTTGGGCCAGATAAACAGTTCTTCATTCAGTTTTCAATCTCCTCTCTGATATTTCAGATTCCAACAGCAGAGACTAATGAAAATATGTTAATGAAGTTATTCACAGGGTCTAAACACACAACTCATCTGAAAATAATTTGAGTAGAGAAGATGTTCATGCCTTCATCTACGAATATAAATCACAGTTTGACAGTTGAACAGGTTGATGAATCTGACCTGAGAGTTTCCAGTGTGCAGTGTGGACTCTCTAGTCCGTGAGACAGCAGTTTCAGCCCAGAATCATGAAGGTTGTTGTTACTCAGGTCCAGCTCTCTCAGACTAGAAGACTGATCGCTGAGAACTGAGGACAGAGCTGCAATACTTCTCTCTGAAAGGTTACAGCCACTCAGTCTGGAGAATAAATGTGAGAAAATATTTAATAAATTGTTAATTTTTCTCCACATTTAAAAGCTCTCTTTAAAGATCTTTTTAATAAACCCAACTGTCTGTGTACTTACAGAGCTTTCTTGGAGGCTTTGACCACTGGGATCAGCCTCAGAAGAGCCTCTTCTGAAGCAGAGTATTTATTTAGGTCAAACAAGTCCAGATCTTTTTCTGAAGACAGTAAGATGAAGACCAGAGCTGACCACTGAGCTGGAGACAGTTCATCTGTGGAGAGACTTCCTGAACTCAGGTACTGCTGGATCTCCTTCACTAGAGAACAATCATTCAGTTCATTCAGACAGTGGAACAGATTGATGCTTCTCTCTGTAGACAGATTCTCACTGATCTTCATCTTGATGTACTCAGCTGTTTCCTGATTGGTCTGTGAGCTACTTCCTGTCTGTGTCAGCAGACCTTGTAGGAGAGTCTGATTGGTCTGCAGTGAGAGACCCAGGAGGAAACGGAGGAACAAGTCCAGGTGTCCATTTGGACTCTGCAAGGCCTTGTCCACAGCCCTCTGGTAGAGACATACTGGTTTGGGTTTTTCTTCAAAGATTTTATACCACCAGAATGTTTTCTGTTCTTCTGCCAGCAGATTGACTCCAGAGTTGATGAATGTCAGATGGACATGAAGAGCAGCCAGAAACTCCTGAACGCTCAGATGGACGAAGCAGAACACCTTGTCCTGGTACAGCCCTCTCTCCTCTTTAAAGATCTGTGTGAACACTCCTGAGTACACTGAGGCTACTCTGATATCGATGCCACACTCTTTCAGGTCTGATTCATAGAAGATCAGGTTTCCTTTCTGCAGCTGCTCAAAAGCCAGTTTGCCCAGAGACTCAATCATCTTCCTGGTCTCTGGATTCCAGTGTGGATCTGTCTCAGCTCCTCTGTCATACTTGACCTTCTTCAGTTTGGACTGAACCACCAGGAAGTGGATGTACATCTCAGTCAGAGTCTCAGGCAGCTCTCCTCCATCTGTGCTTTTCAACAGATCCTCCAGAACTGTAGCAGTGATCCAGCAGAAGACTGGTATGTGGCACATGATGTGGAGGCTTCGTGATCTCTTGATGTGGGAGATGATGGTTCTGGCCTGCTTTTTATCACGGAATCTCTTCCTGAAGTACTTCTCCTTCTGAGGGTCAGTGAACCCTCTGACCTCTGTCATCATGTCAACACAGTCAGGAGGGATCTGATTGGCTGCTGCAGGTCGTGTGGTTATCCAGAGGCGAGCAGAGGGAAGCAGTTTCCCCCTGATGAGGTTTGTCAGCAGCACATCCACTGAGGTGGACTCTGTGACATCAGTCAAGATCTCATTGTTGTGGAAGTCCAGAGGAAGTCGACACTCATCCAGACCGTCAAAGATGAACACAACCTGAAACTCTTCAAACCTGCAGATTCCTGCTTCTTTGGTTTCAGTAAAGAAATGATCAACAAGTTCCACCAAGCTGTACTTTTTCTCTTTCAGCACATTCAGCTCTCTGAAAGTGAATGGAAATGTGAAGTGTATGTCCTGGTTGGCTTTGTCTTCAGCCCAGTCCAGAGTGAACTTCTGTGTTAAGACTGTTTTCCCAATGCCAGCCACTCCCTTTGTCATCACTGTTCTGATTGGTTCATCTCTTCCAGGTGAGGCTTTAAAGATGTCTTCTTGTCTGATTGTTGTTTCTGGTCTGTCTGGTTTCCTGGATGCTGTTTCAATCTGTCTGATCTCATGTTCATCATTGACCTCTGCAGTCCCTCCCTCTGTGATGTAGAGCTCTGTGTAGATCTGATTCAGAAGGGTTGGGTTTCCTGCTTTAACAATCCCCTCAAACACACACTGGAACTTCTTCTTCAGATTAGACTTGAGTTTATGTCGACACTCTACATCACAAGTTCCTTAAATAAGAAAGAACAGATTTAATCAGAGAGTTCATTAACATATTTTCCTCCATTTTTTGACACATCAGGAAATCTCCAGTAATTTATCCATCATGTTACATCTTTATAGAAATCCTCTTACTGCTCTGCAGACAGTCAGCCAGCTCCTCCTGCTTCATTCTCCTCAGGAAGTGCAGTGTGATCTTCAGAAATGCCTCTCTGCTGCTCCTCCTCTGCGCTTCCTCCTCACCATCCCACACCTCCTCATCCTCCTTAAGACTCTTTAAGCTTTCTGGGTAATGTGGACTCAGAACCTTTTGCATTTTCTTCAACTCGTTCTTCATGAAAGTGACGATGTTCTCCTCCAGCAGCTGGAACAGAATACGATATGAATGGCACAATAAAACTGAAATCATGAAGCAAACATCAGATCCATGTTGGACAGACTGACAATCCACTGGTCTACAAAGTGCAGCATGGAGATGATTGTGAACAGAATAGATGTAAAAGTAGTTGTTGTACATGTATAGACCATAAATATGGAGTCCAGGTGTGTTTGATGCTGCTGGGCAGACTGACCACTGGGAACCTCTGAGCTCTCCTGGTCCACTCTGTGGAGGAATCATGAAGAATGAGCTCACATTATGTCTGTCCACACAGAGACAAACACAAGCTAAAGGTCCATCAAGTGATATTTGGATGTGAACAGAGAATCAGATGACTCCCTGTAGTGGTAAAGCTTTACTAGTCCTGCTGATCCCACTGAGAATCAACAGCTCAGTCTGTTTGTAGCTTTCAGCTCAGTGTTTTGCTTCATCAGTCAGTTTGGTTTAGTCCCAACAGCTCTGAACAACCCTCCATACAGCTCTCCCTCCCTCACTGTACACTGCTGAAGTGCCCTGGAGCAAGGCAGCTACAACCTCCAGCTGCTCCAGTGGAGCTGCTCAGTGTCTGCTTGTATCGGACTGGTTGAACTGGGCAGCTCCCAGTATGAAAAATGAAAACAAATCAGTAAAGATTCTCTGAATCAGGAACATTTTAAGTTGTCAGTGTTCTCCATCATTGTTTCTTATCAAATGTCCCCTCCAAACCTTTTTGATGTCTGAATCGGGGCTTTTGTGTTTTACAATTTCTGTAACTTTCTGAAATTGAAAATCAATGAAGAAAACAACTCCCATGATTCCACGCTACTTCACACCATCATCACACTCAGTCACTGGTTATTATTTTGATTGAGACCCCTAACAGCAGAAATTACATATTGCGTTTAACTCAAGTTGGTGATGAATTCAGAAGTTCAGGAATGCTGCCTGTGCAGCTCAGAGTAGAACAGCCTGTTCTGATTGATTCAGCGGTTTGACATCTAAATTTAGGAACAAACTGCAGGTGATGCAAAATAATATTTTTCACTATTCATTAAATGTTTCCTCTTTAACTGATGTTGGTGATGAATTCAGAAGTGTAGGACTGCTGCCAGTACAGCTCAGAGTAGAACAACAGAAGCTGCATCGTATGTCCAACATTATCAATGGGTTTGCTCCTCAATACTTCACAGATAACAATGGAACATACTCAGCATGGCTATAACACCAGGGCCAGTGTGTCAAAGTCCCTCCAGTGAATAATGAAGCCAGAGGGTCCTTTTTTAAAGCTGCTGCCGTGTTGTGGAACAGCCTCCTGTTACACATCCAGCTGTTAAACATGAGACAAGATTACAGAAGTCAGGTCAGGACTTATTTATGGAACAGAGTCACAGTTATAATGAAATCTGTAATTCCATTTTTACTTTAGCAATCAACTTGTCTTTGTTGTACTTTGTGTTTTGATGTGAGATCATTTCATTTAATTTGTGGTGATTTAGTTTTAGTTTAGTTGTACGTGTTTTGTATTTTAACATCCTAGATGTTACACTTTAACATGTTTTTTATGTCTGTAATATATAATTAAATTCATATCATGTCATGTCAAGAGTGCAACACCATGAATGTCTTCCAGGAGAATGTGAAATGAAAATGTGATCCGTTATCTCCGTATTTAAATGATTATCCCGTCTCCTCCCTCTCTATGATGGCTGGCTATTCACTGACGTGGTCGGACAACACGTCGTACAAACCAGTTCTTTTCTAACATAACCCAACGTTTACTGTCAGTTACAGCTTACATCTGATCAGCAGATGGACGTCCTCCTTTAAAATCAAGGAAACCCTCCTTCGACCTGTCGCTCTTGAAGGACACACAGCTGGGTTCAGGTCCAGGAGAGTCTGGTCTCTGCTGTTGGTTCCTGAAACAACAACAGCTCTGATAAATGTGCATGTTGGATAGAAATGAAAAGTCTGTTCAGTCTTTGAAGCTTTACATTCTGACCTTCCATCAGCAGGTTGTCCAGGTTTGAAATGTATAGGTTCATTCATGGACCAGTCACTCTTCAAGGACACACAGCTGGGTGCAGGTGCAGGACCAGGTCCCGGTCCAGGTCCAGGTCCAGCAGAGTCTGGTCTATGCTGCTGTTCTGGGCTTCAACACAACACACACAGAGCTTTGAGTGTGAATAATGATGGTGGAGTGATGTGAGTGGAGAACAGTGATGGACAGTTAGAGATCCTCATCTCACCTCTGAGCTTTGGTCTGGCTGTCATGTTCCCCACACAGAGAGCTTTTAGAGGGAGGGACTCCCTCCTCTCTGTCCTCACACTGATCCATAGCAGAGAAACACCTTCACACAAACACAACAACACATTATTTCTCATCATTCCTCTCAGTCACATGACAAACACACAGAGCTCTGACTGGAGGAAAGCAGCTCATCCACTTCAATACTAAATACACTCATCTGACAGTTTCCATGTTGTTGGCACTTTGAGCTGCAGTGTCATATCTAACAAATGACTTCCATAATGTTCACAATGAGCCTCATGCAAGAAGCACTCGAACCAACAGATTTGTTCTTAATTGACACGTACGAGTGATTAAAATAGTCATCAGTAAATTAGTTATTGTGTTTTCCAAAATAATGGTAACATAACAAAAAAAGACTTACTATTTAAACTTCTGTATCATTAATGAGTTAACTATGTGAATGTGACTTAATACTTTATAAAAGATACTAATACTATAGCTGGTAATACTAGCTAATGGTTAAGTATTTGCATGTTTAGCACATAGAGTACTGGGCTTTACTGTCTTTCTGTATGGTTGATGGCCATGTCTAGCAGCTTTATGTTAACTGGTATTAAAACATAGATTAAAATACTTTGTTTGCAATCATGAAGAGAAAGTAGGATCCTTTGTCAGCCAGAGTGTTGTCTGCAGGCTTCTATTCAGGCTGCAGCCCCAACAGCCTCTAGTAATAAGGAGGGCAGCCTGTATGTCGCCTAAGAGGCCAAACTCAGGGCAGAACAGTCTGCACAGAGCCTCACTGAGCTTCTTACTTTGAGTGATTTGTAATAACTGAAGGAGACTCAGATTAGCCTTTTGCCGGTTGCACAGTCAGAGGACAGTTTAGAGAGATGTTGATGAGAACATCAACCTGAGACTGTAAAGGTGGGGGGGGGCTTTGAAGATGCTGGACTCATCTTGAGCATGGCTGCTTTGGTCTCAGTGATTTTACTGTATACACTTGAATCTTTCACCTTGTCACCTGTTGGCTATACAGAAAAGCTTTTAATATAAAGAGGTTATCGTAAGATCCCAACGCTACATCAGGAGTTTTAAATAGGTCATAGAGTTACAGCTGCTGAGCAAAGTGCGTAAATTGCGCACAGCCCCTCTTCAAGTCTGGAGACACAAGTAGGGATGCTGCTGTGTGACAGCAGCAGCTGTTCGTTAAAGTCTGAGGAAGAGCAACATTACATTACTTTACTTTAACAGCATGAGACATAGTCTGAAAGCTCCAGCCAGATTTAACCCCTTCCTCCACCACTGCCAAACACAATCTGTATATTGTAGTATTACAATATATATTATTAAGATATTTTTACCTGTTTTTACTTCTGTTTGTACTTTTTATGGACTGTAACTCTATTTGTACTCAGCATGTGACCCAGATGTGTTCTCTGTGTTTCTTCTTCTTGTAAATAACAAATCATGTTATTTGAACTTGAAGCTGTCACTAATACAGACAGAGCAGGTTGTTGTTTTTCTCCACAAAGAAGACAAATGTTGGAAGTTATTGATCTGTGAACACTGACTCAGTACTGTCAGCTGTTATTGGACACTTTGAACAGTGACACTAAAATGGAGGAAAATAACACAAGTCGACATGGTTGCTTTGTGTTGACTGTTAGTAGAGTTCTGAACTACAGATTTCTGCTGTTTCTGCTGGAACTAAACTAACAAGATAAACAAAGAGTCATTCAAGAGTCAAACAGTGAAAACTGTCACAATACAAACTGAATAAAGTCACAATAAATACCTTTAGACAGAGAAAAGAAGCTGCGTCACAACAGGTACAGAAAGAGGAAGTAAATTCCAAAAGGAACAAAAGAAAGAATTCAAGATGCAAGGATCTGTCACAGGCATGTAGATGTTTTCAGACCTGGACAAACAGGTCTGGCAGGTCTGACTTTACAAACATCTAAAGTTTGGTGCAGACTGTAGCATGTACAATAAAATTATAGAAACTTCCCCTGTCATGGCGAAAAATGAAATCTCAATGGTGTGAGGATGAGAATTTTCTGCAGGGTGAGACCTGTCTGCCTGTTCACACCTGTGTCATCAAACATTTTAGCCCATTCACTTGAATTTCAGTTAGTAAATTGAAAACCTTTGATGAGTTTGTTTGTAAAACAAATCAATTGTCATCTAGTCTATTTTTTATAAAAGTAAAGACTTTAAACCTACATGACCTGGTCAAAGTGTGATTGACATGTGTACTGTCAGGTGTGTAGAGACAATAAGTAACTGCAGCTGGACACAAAAAAATACTCATATATTTGAATGGTCAGTGTGAGCGGAACGCTAGGTGCTCGAGCCCTAATAAAGGAAAAACTGCAGTACAGAGATACAAATTTTAGTTTTGATTTTATTTTTCTACAGCATTTTATCACTAAATTGTCACCTTCACTGCATTTTTCCCTTTCCCTCATAGGTCATCTCCACTACTGATTTATACACAGAAGACCTATAATTATTGTAAAATTAATAATAATAACAGCAAACTTCATACAAAGTTTGTATATAATGCACTGTATGTGTGTAGACCTTTCTGCTGTATCCTACAAAAATGAGCTCCATTCAACCCATGACAGTGATTCACTATGTAGTTTGTATAATATTGATTTTATATTGATATGGTATAAACATACTGAATGAAAGGTTTGACGGCAGCTCAGTTTAGTTTCGTTAAAATACAAAAATATGAAAATATGTTTCCAACAGTTTGTCTGTGATACAGTTTAGAAAGATTTCATAGATTATTTTATGACTTTTTATTTCCTGTTAATCACTAGCCATACCACCTGTGAAACAAAGTCTCACTCACGACCAGCATGCATCAGTTTAAAGGTGACTGAATGGGATGAGCCATAATAAACTTCTCTGACAATGAATAAAATGTTTTACACAAACAAACTCAAGATTGTTTGAGACCATTTGAGTTAATGGTCTTTTCTTTTTCTGCCGCAAATCCCGATTTCTTTCACCTGGAGACCGACGAAGTTTCCTCTCACCTTTGTCCAGGGCGGTGTCTGTGTCTGTGCCGCTCTTCGCTCCGATGTGGCAGCTGCAAGATTTATAATAAATAAATAAATAATCATAAAACTCCTGAAAGTCTCCGGTCAGAGAGCAGCGCAGCTCTCTCGAGCAGAGAGCAATCTAGCCGGGCCGGGAGTGTCTCTGTCACTGAACAGGCTGCAGCCAGATACCTGCCCTGTCCTCCTGCCACAAGTGCGCTGAGCATGCGCAGTAATTTTGTTGATGGTGGATGACGGTGAGGAAGAGGAAGATGTTATGTTAAAGGTGATGATGATGAACAAACGCAGTCATGAGACAGATGATGAAGGTTTACTAAAGTAATCATACCTGTAAGAAAGCGTTATATTCTTATAGTTAGTTAAAGTTATATTCTATACATTTATATTATTAGTAATAGTATAAATACAAATAAACATATAAAATGGGACAGTTTTTGGCTATTTCAAATACGTTGTCATCCACACACTGTTGTCCACAGCAACACCTACAGCTTTGAGCTGTGAATTAAAACCTTTAGAGACAGCTGATAGTAGAAATCTGTCCTGTAATATAACTGAGTTTCTGCTGGTTGTATATCAGAAACGCACAACAGCTTCTGGACTTCTCATCTCTAATGCTGTGTTCACATCATATGGGATGGATGGTAGAGGCGGGAAACATTCCCATGTTTACAACTTGCCAGCGTTCATGTCACACAACAAAGACGGCTGCATGATTACAAAGTTGCTGGAATGAGGCTGAAAAATACTCTTATTGACAATAATCCAGCATATCCAGCAAATATCAGAGCTTTCAGCTTTTCCACTTCATAATTACCACTTGAATGTTGATCTGAATTCTATTTACAAGTCACAATCTCATAATTAGCATCATTCCAACATGATATGAAGGCAGCATAAAAGCAGCCACACTCCAGCTGCTGAGCCTCAGCCTTCACCATTAGAGGTGTTCATTTAACCAGCCAATAGGAGGCCTGTTGTTCTGACCATCATTAGTCATGTGATCTCTAAATAAGTGAAGGAATTAGGTAACACACTTACTATGAAACTACTATAAGAACTACAACAAAACATAGTGAAGATCCCATTCCCATTATCCCATTACAGTTCAAGCCTTTCTAATACACTAACAACAGAAAACAACAACAACTGGACTCAGTTTATCATTTAATTCATTTTACAAACAAACTGTCAATCATGTGGAAACCATGTTTACATTTACAAGCAGTGAGAGATCATGTTGGTACTAAATACCATCAGCTGTGTGTGATCCTGTACAGACTGAACTAAATGGTCAGCAGTGAGAAAGTTTCTCTAACAGGAGGAGACTCTTCCTCCTACAGACGACACAGAGAAGCTGAGGCACCAGACAACAGTTCAAACCTAAATCCAGCATACAGAGGCTGAGTGAATGTGGTGTTGAAGGTGTGGAGGTGGATCAGTGTGTCAGAGGAGACTCTGTAGAAGGACAGAGTGCCAGCAGGATAGTCCACATACACTGCTACTCTGTTAGAGACAGAGGAGGAGGAGGAGGACGAGGAGGAGTGGATGATGGATGTTACTCTGTTATCGTGACTGACAGAGCAATGACCATTATCAGAGCAGTTCAGACTCCAAGACTGATCATTCTTTCCAAACAAACAATCATCACTGTATCCTTTCCTTCTGATTCCTCTGTAAGTCACTGATATATAAACTGTTCCTCTCCACTCGACCTCCCAGTAACAGCGACCAGTCAGCTCATTCCTACACAGCAGCTGTCCCCAGTAATCAAATCTGTCTGGATGATCAGGATATGACTGAAGGTCCTTCACATCTGTTACCCTCTTGTTGTTGTCAGACAGTTTGAGGTCTCTGTTCGCTGTGTTTGGATCCAGTGTGAGTTCACAGAAATCTGATGGAGTACACAATACAGTTACACTTATTGATCCATCATCTGTTTGATGATGACATCATCTTCATCCTCAGTAAGATGTTAATGAGTGATGTTCGTCTGAAGTTTTTGTTTTCATGAATCAAATGAAAAACACACTTACACTTCCTCAGACCTGGTGTCAACCATCGGACTCCAGCAGGATGCAGCCTGAAAGGAGGAGGGGGGTCAGAGCAGACTATCAACAGCAGCTACATTCAGGCAATCAAAAACAGGTGTCTCAAAGTCAAATCACGTCAACAATAAGACTTTTTCTTCTCAGTCTCAGCAGTTTGTATTGTGAACAGATGACAGGACTGTTTAAACTGATCCACACTAACATGAAAATGATAAACCGCCTGTTTCTGTTTGTCTTTCCTCAACAATCTGTGGACGACTGACAAGTCATTTCTTCTCACACAGGTGCAGAACATCCCTGCATGATGGTTACAGCTGACAATCAGCTGCAGTCTCAAGTGTTTGAGGTGAGTTCACTCATCATAATCTGCATATTAACCATAACACAGAAGCCAGTTTTCAAGAAAAGGGATATGAGACATTTTCAGTCAGATGATGTTTTTAATTCATCATGTTTGAAACTTCAGAATGATGATATGTACAGTAGTAACATGTTCTGTTTATCTTTCATACATGCTTATGTGATTAATACACATCCAGTGTGTTTTAGAGTCAGTTTAACTCTAAATATCAAGTAGAACAAATCAGCTTTCGTTCAGCTTTTGAAGGAATCTGATGCAGTCAGTTACGAATATTGGAAGCTACTATGATTATGCCGAATGTGCCAGTTTGAGATTCAGATGGCACATCTGTGCCCACCTGTGGATATGCGGGTGGTGAACATTACTCTGATACAATTATATTATATAAAGACTGGAGACAGCAGCATAAACTGCTCCTCTCACTGTACAAATAACTTTACTTATCTTGTAATACATCCATGGCGCAAATTTCCATGTTTCACATATTGAGGTCTAACTGTGTTTACGGATAGTTGGTTTATATCATAACACAAATATCCATTATGAAATTGAGACTGTGTAACATGTTAAAATACTGTACAGAAAATATAACGGAATGCTGTCACTCATTCCTAAACAGTTTCTCAGCATTTCTTTGTTCCCCTGTCACGTCTGCTTGTCGAGCAGGGTCGTCATTTTGTATTGACTACCCTACAGAGAGATTAACTTGCGAGGCAGCTGGATTTGCCTTTTCAGACATTTGACTTTTCAGATAGTTCTGTGTACCAAACCAGATTGTCAGACACTGCATCTGAACTGCTCATGTGTGCTGCTTGGTGGTTGCTGATGCATACTACAGCAACTCCTAGATAAATTACTTCACTCCCTTTGATGCTGCCATGGCATTACTGTGATACTGAAATGAGCGACATCTGTACCTGTGAGTGTACATCTATCTGTCCATACCTGAGAGTGTCCACATGTCTGTCCATACCTGAGAGTGTCCAGTCTCCAGTGTGGATCCTTCAATCCAGCAGACAGCTGCTTCTCTCCTGAGTCTCCAGGATGATTGTAACTCAGGTCCAGCTCTCTCAGATGGGAGGGGTTGGATCTCAGAGCTGAGGCCAGAGAAGCACAGCCTTCCTCTGTGATCAGACATCCTGACAGCCTGTAGACACACAAAACAACAACACACATCACATGATCTGAGATTTTTTTCCAGGACTGGAATGTAGTGTGTTTATTATTGTCATCACTAAGAATAGTAAAAGAAGAATCAGCCACAGTGAGATGATTCAATGAAGACATGCAGGAGACAGACTGACTACAATTTGTATGTACATCAAACTTCAAACCATCAAACTGCACAGAAGTAAATGACTCAGTCTAAAATGCTCACAGCAGAATACATAACAGGAATCCCAACAAATGTAGCATATAAGGACTGAATTTTGTGGAAATACAAGTAAAAACTAACAGCAAGGAAACATTTCTGACTCCTTCACTCACACTCACTGACTTTACGTCACTCAGTTTCAGTAAAAGAGTTAAAAGAGAAAATGAAGATTTAAATTGTGGTTAAGCACATAACAGCTGGGGTGCACTGTCACATCCCCATGGTGAGTAAAACTCACTATCATCTCAGCCCAGAGAGTGTTTGTCTGTATGTGTTTTACTTTGGGCCAGATAAACAGTTCATTCAGTTTTTGAATCTTAAAAATCCTCTCTGAAATTTCGGGTTCCAACAGAAGAGAAAGAGCAAAACTAATATGTCAAAATAAAAAAAATATGTCAATAGAAAGTTATTAACAGCATCTAAAAACAGCTGTTATAGAAATAATTGATCTACTCATATAAATCACGGTTTAAATGGTGATCAGTTAAACAGGTGTTGAATCCTGACCTGAGAGTTTTCAGTGTGCAGTGTGGACTCTTCAGTCCAACAGACAGCAGTTTCAGCCCAGAATCCTGCAGGTTGTTGTTACTAAGGTCCAGCTCTCTCAGACATGAGGACTGGGAGCTGAGAACTGAGGACAAATCTGCACAGCTTCTCTCTGATATGTTACAGTCACTCAGTCTGAAGACACAATAATGAACAAGACAACATGTAATATTTGTGTTGAAATAAGTCGATGATGTGTAATCTCTGCCAAGCACTAGCTACAGTGTCTAGTGTTCTGTTGTAAACCAGCCAGAAATGTGAAAGTTAATAATCAAGGAATCAGAATAAACAGTAATTCAGTAATATAAATCACATGGTATCAAAAAGTGATGGGCTTATTTATATCAGAGTTGACATATTTATGCTGGACACTACATGATTTTCTACACTATGAAATTTAAAATCCTGATTCTGAAATACTGACATGAGAGAGGCTGTTTAAACTGTATAGTGACAAACATGATATGACCTGAGAGTTTCCAGTGTGCAGTGTGGACTCTTCAGTCCAACAGACAGCAGTTTCACTCCTGAATCCGGAAGGTTGTTGTTACTCAGGTCCAGCTCTCTCAGACTAGAAGACTGAGAACTGAGAACTGAGGACAGAGCTTCAATACTTCTCTCTGAAGGGTTACAGCCACTCAGCCTGGAGCATAAATGTGAGAAAATATTTAATAAATTGTTAATTTTTCTCCCCATTTAAAGCTCTCTTTAAAATCTTTTTAATAAACCCAACTATCTGTGTACTTACAGTGCTTTGTTGCAGGCGTTGACCACTGGGATCAGCCTCAGAAGAGCCTCTTCTGAAGCAGAGTATTTATTTAGGTCAAACACGTCCAGATCTTTTTCTGAAGACAGCAAGATGAAGACCAGAGCTGACCACTGAGCAGGAGACAGTTTATCTGTGGAGAGACTTCCTGATCTCAGTGACTGTTGGATCTCCTCCACTAGAGAACGATCATTCAGTTCATTCAGACAGTGGAACAGATTGATGCTTCTCTCTGCAGACAGATTCTCACTGATCATCTTCTTGATGTACTTGATTGTTTCCTGATTGGTCTGTGAGCTTCTTCCTGTCTGTGTCAGCAGACCTTGTAGGAGAGTTTGATTGGTCTGCAGTGAGAGATTGGTCTGTGAGCTACATCTTGTCTGTTTCAGCAGGCCTTGTAAGAGAGTCTGATTGGTCTGCAGTGAGAGACCCAAGAGGAAGCGGAGGAACAAGTCCAGGTGTCCATTTGGACTCTGTAAGGCCTCGTCCACAGCACTCTGGTAGAGACATGTTGGTTTGGGTTTTTTAGACCACCAGGGCGTTTTCTGTTCTTCTGCCAGCAGATTGACTCCAGACTTGATGAATGTCAGATGGACATGAAGAGCAGCCAGAAACTCCTGAACACTCAGATGGATGAAGCAGAACACCTTGTCCTGGTACAGCCCTCTCTCCTCTTTAAAGACCTGTGTGAACACTCCTGAGTACACTGAGGCTGCTCTGATATTGATGCCACACTCTGTCAGGTCTGATTCATAGAAGATCAGGTTTCCTTTCTGCAGCTGCTCAAAAGCCAGTTTTCCCAGAGACTTGATCATCTTCCTGCTCTCTGGACTCCAGTGTGGATCTGTCTCAGCTCCTCCATCATACTTGACTTTCTTCAGTTTGGTCTGAACCACCAGGAAGTGAATGTACATCTCAGTCAGGGTCTCAGGCAGCTCTCCTCCAACTCTGCTTTTCAACACATCCTCCAGAACTGTAGCAGTGATCCAGCAGAAGACTGGCATGTGGCACATGATGTGGAGGCTTCGAGATGTCTTGATGTGGGAGATGATGGTTCTGGCCTGCTCCTCATTACTGAATCTCTTCCCGAAGTACTCCTCCTTCTGTGGGTCAGTGAACCCTCTGACCTCTGTCACCATGCTGACACACTCAGGAGGGATCTGATTGGCTGCTGCAGGTCGTGTGGTTATCCAGAGGCGAGCAGAGGGAAGCAGTTTCCCCCTGATGAGGTTTGTCAGCAGCACATCCACTGAGGTGGACTCTGTGACATCAGTCAGGATCTCATTGTTGTGGAAGTCCAGAGGAAGTCGACACTCATCCAGACCGTCAAAGATGAACACAACCTGGAACTCTTCAAACCTGCAGATTCCTGCTTCTTTGGTTTCAGTAAAGAAGTGATGAACAAGTTCCACCAAGCTGTACTTTTTCTCTTTCAGCACATTCAGCTCTCTGAAAGTGAATGGAAATGTGAAGTGTATGTCCTGGTTGGCTTTGTCTTCAGCCCAGTCCAGAGTGAACTTCTGTGTTAAGACTGTTTTCCCAATGCCAGCCACTCCCTTTGTCATCACTGTTCTGATTGGTTCATCTCTTCCAGGGGAGGCTTTAAAGATGTCTTCTTGTCTGATGGTTGTTTCTGGTCTGTCTGTTTTCCTGGATGCTGTTTCAATCTGTCTGATCTCATGTTCATCATTGACCTCTGCAGTCCCTCCCTCTGTGATGTAGAGCTCTGTGTAGATCTGATTCAGAAGGGTTGGGTTTCCTGCTTTAGCGATCCCCTCAAACACACACTGGAACTTCTTCTTCAGGTTAGACTTGAATTTATGTCGACACTCTGCAGCAAGAGTTCCTTAAATAAGAAAGAACAGATAAAAATCAATCAGAGAGTTCATTAACATATTTTCCTCAATCTCTTGAGATGTAAATGTCTCATTTATCCAACATGTTATGCTGGATAAAGGAAATCCTCTTACTGCTCTGCAGACGGTCAGCCAGCTCCTCCTGCTTCATTCTCCTCAGGAAGTGCAGTGTGATCTTCAGAAATGCCTCTCTGCTGCTCCTCCTCTTTTCTTCCTCCTCACCATCCAACACCTCCTCATCCTCCCTCTGACTCTCTAAGCATCCTGGGTAATCTGAACTCAGAACCTTCTGCATCTTCTTCAGCTCGTTCTTCACAAAAGTGATGATGTTCTCCTCCAGCAGCTGGAACAGAATACTATATGAGTGACACAATCCAACTGAAATCATGAAGCAAACATCAGATCCATGTTGGACAGACTGACAATCCACTGGTCTACAAAGTGCAGCATGGAGATGATTGTGAACAGAATAGATGTAAAAGTAGTTGTTGTACATGTACAGACCATAAATATGGAGTCCAGGTGTGTTTGATGCTGCTGGGCAGACTGACCACTGGGAACCTCTGAGCTCTCCTGGTCCACTCTGTGGAGGAATCATGAAGAATGAGCTCACATTATGTCTGTCCACACAGAGGCAAACACAAGCTAAAGATCCATCAAGTGATATTTGGATGTGAACAGAGAATCAGATGACTCCCTGTAGTGGTAAAGCTTTACTAGTCCTGCTGATCCCACTGAGAATCAAAAGCTCAGTCTGTTTGTAGCTTTCAGCTCAGTGTTTTGCTTCATCAGTCAGTTTGGTTTAGTCCCAACAGCTCTGAACAACCCTCCATACAGCTCTCCCTCCCTCACTGTACACTGCTGAAGTGCCCTGGAGCAAGGCAGCTACAACCTCCAGCTGCTGCAGTGGAGCTGCTCAGTGTCTGCTTGTATCAGACTGGTTGAACTGGGCAGCTCCCAGTATGAAAAATGAAAACAAATCTATAAGGATTCTCTGAATCAGGAACATTTTAAGGTGTCAGTGTTCTTCATAATTGTTGCTTATCAAATGTTCCCTCCAAACCCTTTTGATGTTTTGTATTTTAACGTCTAAGGACCATGTTGGAAACAAGTATTTTCACTTTAACTTTTTTTTTTATGTCTGTACTATATAATTACACTCATATCATGTCATGTCAAGAGTGCAACACCATGAATGTCTTCCAGGAGAATGTGAAATGAAAATGTGATCCGTTATCTCCATATTTAAATGATTATCACGTCTCCTCCCTCTCTATGACGGCCAGCTTTTCACTGATGTGGTCGGACAACACGTACAAACCAGTTCTTTTCTAGCATAACCCAACATTTACAGTCACTTGTAGCTTACATCTGATCAGTAAATGGACGTCCTCCTTTAAAATCAAGGAAATCCTCCTTTGACCAGTCGCTCTTAAAGGACAGATAGCTGGGTCCAGGTCCAGGAGAGTCTGGTCTCTGCTGGATCCTGGAACAACAACAGCTCTGATAAATGTGCATGTTGGATACAAATGAAAAGTCTGTTCAGTCTTTGCAGCTTTACATTCTTACCTTCCATCAACAGGGTTTCCAGGTTTGAAACGTATAGGTTTATTCATGGACCGGTCACTCTTCAAGGACACACAGCAGGGTGCAGGTGCAGGACCAGGTCCCGGTCCAGGTCCAGGTCCAGCAGAGTCTGGTCTGTGCTGCTGTTCTGGGCTTCAACACAACACACACACAGAGCTTTGAGTGTGAATAATGATGGTGGAGTGATGTGAGTGGAGAACAGTGATGGACAGTTAGAGATCCTCATCTCACCTCTGAGCTTTGGTCTGGCTGTCATGTTCCCCACACAGAGAGCTTTTAGAGGGAGGGACTCCCTCCTCTCTGTCCTCACACTGATCCATAGCAGAGAAACACCTTCACACAAACACAACAACACATTATTCCTCATCATTCCTCTCAGTCACATGACAAACACACAGAGCTCTGATTGGAGGAAAGCAGCTCATCCACTTCAATACTAAATACACTCATCTGACAGTTTCCATGTTGTTGGCACTTTGAGATGTGATGTTATATCTAACAAATCACTTTCACAATGCTCACAATGAGCCTCACACTTATTATCTAAGTGTGAATATTATGATTCATTTTCAACTAATGTAACTAAAACATATTTAAGTTGTTTTTTTTTTTTTTTACCTCATTACAGTTAGATCTGCCTCAGTGTGTGGCACATGTGACTAAACCAACCAAACACTGCCTGTGTTTGGTTGGTTTAGTCACATGTGCCTTAGAGAGGAAGTGTTGTTGTTATGACTCTGATGCATGTATGTATTATAAGAGACTCTTATAATACATACATGCTCTGATGCCAGGAGCTTGTAAAAGTGCTGCTTAAAAGTCATCTGTCTCCATCCTGCTATTTTCTCTTATGAAGAGTGTCCAATTACCATCTATTGAACCCTCATGTTACACATATTTGGAGGACAGAGCATTAAAAGATGTTTTAATATGTCATTATACTGTGCATATATCACCAGATATGAGTTAAGTTTCCATGTAGTATATATGTGTAAAATCGCAACAGTAAACAAACAGACTGTGTTGTCGAGCACAGAGACACTGGAAACAACACGGTGGCTGCCACACACACACTGCCTTCTGCAGATACTCACAGCTACATCTTCACCACCTGCACTCACTGTGTGAATTGGAGAAAACCCTGTATGCTGGATTTTGTTGTAAATATAAACAAATACTGTGTTTATTGTATTTTAGATATTGAATGTGTGGTGTGAAAACTATTCATGGTGATTAACTGGAAGCTGGCCCGCTGCATGGTGTGGCAAACATTAAACCATTAAACTTTACAATCCACAGGAATGTCTATTGAATTTGTATATGGTTGTTTTGAGTCACAGACATAACTTGAAGATGAAAACGGGGGAATAACACAGTAAAAGTCGCTTTCATTCACCTGCCCGAGTGCAAGTGACATAAATGAGACCCCTGGCCTTTACTGTCTTTCTATATGATTGATGGTCATTTCTAGCAGCTTTATAGTAGAATATTAACTGGTATAAAAACATAGATTAAAAATATGTTGTTTACAATCTTGCAGAAAAAGTGGAATCATTTGTCAGCCCCGAGTAGTGTCTGCAGGCTTCTTATCACGCTGCATGTAGCCCCAACAACCTCCGGTAACGAGGAGGGCAGCCTGTATAAAACCTGAGAGTCCAAACTCAGGGAGGAAGAGTCTGCAGAGCCTCGATGGGCTTGTAGTAACTGAAGGAGACTCAGATGAGCCTTTGGCTGGTTGCACAGTCAGAGGACAGTTTAGAGAGATGTTGGTGAGAAAATTAACCTAAGACTGTAAAGGCTTTGATGGTGCTGGATTCATCCTGAGCACGGCCGCTTTGCTCCCAATGATTTCACTGTATAAACTTGAAATCTGTGTGTAACAGCTCACCTGCTGTGTGACCGCCACAGTTGTTCATTAAAGTCATAAGAAAGTAGCTACATTACACATTTATTAGCGTGAGACAGAGTCTGAAAGCTCCAGACAGATTTAACCACTTCCTCCACCACTGATTCACAGACTCTGCATTTTGTATACTAAGCTATTTTTTTTTTTTTTTTACCGGTTTTTACTTCAATGTTTGTACTTCTTATGGACTGTAACTCTATTTTAACTAAGCATTTGACACAGATGTGTTCTCTTTGTTTCTTCTTCTTGTAAATAACAAATAAAGATATTTGAACTTGAAGCTGTCACTAATACAGACAGGGCAGGTTGTTGTTTTTCTCCACAAAGAAGACAAATGTTGGAAGTTATTGATCTGTGAACACTGACTCAGTACTGTCAGCTGTTATTGGACACTTTGAACAGTGATATTAAAATGGAGGAAAACTTTCACCATGTTGATTTGTGTTGACTGTTAGTAGAGTTCTGAACTACAGATTTCTGCTGTTTCTACTGGAACTAAACTAACAAAGAGTCATTCAAGAGTCAAACAATGAAAACTGTCACAATACAAAGTGAATAAAGTTACAATAAATACCTTTAGACGGAGAAAAGAAGTTGCGACATGATGAGATCAGAAAGTGAAGTGAAACTCCAAAAAGGAAAAAAAAACAGAGAGAGACTTCCTAATATTGGAACTGTGCAAAGTCATACTGAGAGTCCACAGACACACAACCATAACAACAATAATGCATGCAGGACAGAACTTGGTCAATTCCCTTTAATAATAAAAATTCAGAAGTGAGCCATCAAATTTTATAAACACCTCCAATCTACTTACAGTCTGGTGTTTATGTGAAAGAAGGTTTTTTATCTCACCAAAGTAGGATTTCTCATAGTGGACTTGTAAGAAAAGCATCTGAATACTTCTTCAACCAACAGCATTATGTTACTACACTAACAGTATTTAGAGAACGAAGGTCAGTTTTAATCTGTGATATCATCTACCTGTTTGGACAGTGAGCCGTCACCGCCGCTCAAATACACCAGACTCCTCTGACAGAAAGACTAAATTAAGAAAAGTAAAGACACAGTACTGAGAGAAGAGGAGGAAGAGGAGAGGTTCATCAGAGTGAGACGATCTCTCTCTCTCTCTGTTATGATATATATTATTAATGATGTTAATGAAGAGTCCCAAACTGAAGTGAATAAAACCTCCTGAGAGGTCTGAGACCAGCTGAGAAAATGAGCAGCTGAAACCTATATTGTGTTGAAACTTGAGTGCTAAGGTTCACATAGTTTTTAGCTTTGAATATACTGATATTTACACATTTTATTCAGAAATCATCACCATTTACAAGTACACATTCACAAATATCTTCACGGATGTGCAGAGCCAAAAGGTTTTGAATGATTTCTGAACATCATTTCACAAACTCCTGAACAGTGCGTGGTTGTGATGTTGTGTTGTGGTGATGTCGTTTGTCACTCTGACCACCAGAATACACTAATATTCATCAGCATTTCATCATTCTATGCATTAAGTATAAATCAAAGGAATAAACAGTGACACCTGCTGGCTGTGATCACACATGGCAAGTGTTCATGATGCACAACTTATTTAGACTGAATGTGTTTAGTCAGACTGAAAGTGAGTTAAACACATTAAACTGACACTTTAAACAGTCCTAAAACTCCAGCTGCTGAGCCTCAGCCTTCACCATTAGAGGTGTTCATTTAACCAGCCAATAGGAGGCCTGTTGTTCTGACCATCATTGTGTGGGAGTTGCAAAGCGTCTAACTAGTCCTACACAATTTGTTGTATCAACTTCATTTCAGTGTCAAATTGTACATCCCCATAAGGAGATGCTATCACTTTTCTCATCTCTAACATATTCCATTGATTTTATATAATTTTTTAAAACATTGAAATTTATGATGGAAAGTCCATGGAAGCAATGTTTGAAAGCTCATATCTCAAAAAGTAAAAGTGCTAAAGTGTTCAAACTTCATTGACAGGTGGCCCATGTGCAAATGCTTCACATGTTGTAAAAAGTGATCTATAGCGCCACCATGTGGTCAGTTATTACATGTTTTACATTTTGGCTTATAACTCATTAATCGTTAGGCGTATTCAATCAATTTTTGCACAGTGTGTTCCTTGGATGGTACCAGGTAGACTGATATAGGCCACGCCCATTTGCGTCTAAAAAAGATTTCCGCCATTTTGAATTTTTTTCAAAAATACATTTTCTGCTACTTTTTGTACATTTTTCAGCTATTATCTTCGTTTTTTGCTATCACTTACCATTTGTCTGTAATTGGTTATCAAACTTTTGGAGGCATGGCCTATTGCAAAATAAAATGAAATAACTCTTCAATACTGATTCAGATCGCCACAAAATTTGATAATCTTGTACATATAGTGATAGTGCACCATTATGTAAAATTCAATACAATTCTACCTACAGGGGGCGCCACTGTAATATTATAACATGATATTTCTTCAGTTCTGTTGTCTTCAATGAAATGAAACTTGGTACACAAGTTCTGCCAATGTGCACAACATAATGAAACATGGAGCCAATAGCCCCACCTTGTGGCCATTAGTGAAATACCAACATACGACTTATTAAGGTCCATATTTCTTAATTTCAACCTTCCATGGTGACCAAATTCAGCAAAATTGTACAGATAGGGATATTGAACATGTGTGTGGTATTTTATACAATTTCACCTGTAGGTGGCACTACAAAAAGTTGAATAATTGCTGCTCACGCAGAAATTTGCAGTGAAGGTAGCAATAAGAGGAATGGCGGCAGCCAGCAATGGCAGCGGCTGCATCTGGCAGTTTGCAGCTCCCACACGCAATTTCTTATGAAATTGCAAAATTTCCTAGTTAGTCATGTGATCTCTGAATAAGTGAAGGAATCAGGAAACACAGTTACTATGAAACTACTATAAGAACTACAACAAAACATAGTGAAGATCCCATTCCCATTATCCCATTACAGTTCAAGCCTTTCTAATACACTAACAACAGAAAACAACAACTGGACTCAGTTTATCATTTGATTCATTTTACAAACAAATTGTCAATCACGTGGAAACCATGTTTACATTAACAAGCAGTGAGAGATCATGTTGGTACTAAATACCATCAGCTGTGTGTGATCCTGTACAGACTGAACTATCTGATCAGCAGTGAGAAAGTTTCTCTAACAGGAGGAGACTCTTCCTCCTATGGATGGCACAGAGAAGCTGAGGCACCAGACAACAGTCCAAACCTAAACCCAGCACACAGAGGCTGAGTGAATGTGGTGTTGAATGTGTGGAGGTGGATCAGTGTGTCAGAGGAGACTCTGTAGAAGGACAGAGCACCAGCAGGATAGTCCACATACACTGCTACTCTGTTAGAGAAAGAGGAGGAGGAGGGGGGGGGTGATGGATGTTATTCTGTTATCGTGGCTGACAGAGCAACGACCATTAGCAGAGCAGTTCAGACTCCAGGACTGATCATTCTTTCCAAACAAACAGTCATCACTGTATCCTTTCCTTCTGATTCCTCTGTAAGTCACTGATATATCAACTCTTCCTCTCCACTCGACCTCCCAGTAACAGCGACCAGTCAGAGTTTTTGTACACAGCAGCTGAGGCCAGCCGACAAATCTTTCTGGATGATCAGGATATGACTGATCCTCCTCCACATCTGTCACCTTCCTGTTGTTATCAGACAGTTTGAGGTCTCTGTTTACTGTGTTTGGATCCAGTGTGAGTTCACAGAAATCTGATGGAGAGAACGAGACACAATACAGCTGCAGTTCTTGAGCTGTCATCTGTTTGATGATGACATCATCTTCATCCTCAGTAGGATGTGAATGAGTGATGTCACAGTTTGAAGTTTGCTTTGATTTGATGAATGAAATGAAAAACACACTTACACTTCCTCAGACCTGGTGTCAACCATCGGACTCCAGCAGGCTGCAGCCTGAAAATAGGAGGGGGGTCAGAGCAGCACGTTCTCTTTCAGCATGCAAACATGGACATGACATCACTCTATAAAATCCATCTCAGATCCTGATCACACTGAGATGCTTTGCTGTTGCTAGGCAACACAACTGTCAATCACATCACATTATGATTTTTAACAGCAGCTACATTCAGCCAATCAAAAATAAGACTTTTTCTTCTCAGACTCAGCAGTTTGTATTGTGAACAGATGATGGGATTGTTTAAACTGATTCACACTAACATGAAAATTTATTAGATGCAGGGATCATCTGCGTTAAGAGAGATGCTGTGCACATTTAAGTACAAGACACAGCAGCTTAACTATTATTTAAATCACCAGACGCCGTTTCTTCACATGAAAAACTGCAGAAAAATAATGTTTTACATATATTTGTTCATCCTGTTATCAAACGAGTTGAACAGATCTTTGGATGGAGGAACACAGACCCACAGTCTGGATCAACTGGATGAGACGTTTCTTGTCAGATTATGTTTTTACTTCGTCATGTTTGAAACTTCAGAATGATGATGTGTACAGTAGTAACATGTTCTGTTTAAATTTCATACATGTTAGTGTGAATAATACACATCCAGTGCATTTTAGAATCAGTTTACCTCTAAATATCAAGTAGAACAAATCAGCTTTCTTTCAGCTTTTAAAGGAATCTGAAGTCAGTAGGTCAATTACGAATATTAGAGGTTTCATGTTTCAGAAAATATAACAGAATGCTATCACTCATTCCTAAACAGTTTGTCAGCATTTCTTTGCTCCCCTGACATGTCTGCTTGTCAAACAGGGTCGCCATTTTGTATTGACTGCGCTACAGAGAGATTAACTTGCAATGCAGCTGGATTTGCCTTTTCAGATAGTTCTGTGTACCAAACCAGATTGTCAGACACTGCATCTGGACTGCTCATATGTGCTACTTGGTGGTTGCTGATGCGAACTATAGCTACTCCTGGATCACTTCACTCCCTTTGATGCTGCCATGGCATTAGTGTGATACTGAAATGAGCGACATCTGTACCTGTGAGTGTACATCTGTCTGTCCATACCTGAGAATGTCCAGTCTCCAGTGTGGATCCTTCAATCCAGCAGACAGCTGCTTCTCTCCTGAGTCTCCGGGATGATTGTAACTCAGGTCCAGCTCTCTCAGATGGGAGGGGTTGGATCTCAGAGCTGAGGCCAGAGAAGCACAGCCTTCCTCTGTGATCAGACATCCTGATAGCCTGTAGACACACAAAACAACACACATCACATGATCTGAGATCACTGCAGGACTGGAATGTAGTGTGTTTATTATTGTCATCACTAAGAATAGTAAAAGAAGAATCAGCCACAGTGAGATGATTCAATGAAGACATGCAGGAGACAGACTGACTACAATTTGTATGTACATCAAATCTCAAACCATCAAACGGCACAGAACTAAATTACTCAGTCTAAAATGCTCACAGTAGAATACAAAACAGGAATCCCAGCAAATGTAGCATATAAGGACTGAATTTTGTGGAAATACAAGTAAAAACTAACAGTAAGGAAACATGACTGACTGTTTCACTCACACTCACTGACTCTACTTCACTCAGTTTCAGAAAAAGAGCTTCATCATCATCTCAGCACAGAGAGTGTTCTGAAATTAAAAGAAATTATAACTGTTCCCAAAAACTGTTCATTGAATAACTGTCTGTATGTGTTTTACTTTGGGCCAGATAAACAGTTCATTCAGTTTTTGAATCTTAAAAATCCTCTCTGAAATTTCGGGTTCCAACAGAAGAGAAAGAGCAAAACTAATGAAAATATGTCAATAGAAAGTTATTAACAGCATCTAAAAACAGCTGCTATAGAAATAATTGATCTACTCATATAAATCACAGTTTAAATGGTGATCAGTTAAACAGGTGTTGAATCCTGACCTGAGAGTTTTCAGTGTGCAGTGTGGACTCTTCAGTCCAACAGACAGCATTTTCAGCCCAGAATCCTGCAGGTTGTTGTTACTCAGGTCCAGCTCTCGCAGACATGAGGACTGGGAGCTGAGAACTGAAGACAGAGCTGCACAGCTTCTCTCTGATATGTTACATTCACTCAGTCTGAGGAGACAATAATGAACAAGACAACATGTAATATTTGTGTTGAAATAAATCTAAACTTTGATGATGTGTAATCTCTGCCAAGCACTGGCTACAGTGTCTGGTGTTCTGTTATAAACCAGCCAGAAATGTGAAAGTTAATAATCAAGGAACCAGAATAAACAGTAATTCAGTAATATAAATCACATGGTATCAAAAAGTGATGGGCTTATTTATATCAGACTTCATGTAGTGTCCAGCATAAGCTGGACACTACATGAAAATTTTCTATGCTATGAAATTTAAAATCATATTCTAAAATACTAAAATACTGACATGAGAGATGCTGTTTAAATTGTATAGTGCTAAACATGATCTGACCTGAGAGTTTCCAGTGCAGAGTGTGGACTCTTCAGTCCAACAGACAGCAGTTTCACTCCTGAATCCGGAAGGTTGTTGTTACTCAGGTCCAGCTCTCTCAGACTAGAAGACTGAGAGCTGAGAACTGAGGACAGAGCTTCAATACTTCTCTCTGAAAGGTTACAGCCACTCAGTCTGAAGAATAAATGTGAGGAAATATTTAATTAATTTTTAATTTTTCTCCCCATTTAAAAACTCTCTAACCCAACTATTTGTGTACTTACAGAGCTTTGTTGCAGGCGTTGACCACTGGGATCAGCCTCAGAAGAGCCTCTTCTGAAGCAGAGTATTTATTTAGGTCAAACATGTCCAGATCTTTTTCTGAAGACAGCAAGATGAAGACCAGAGCTGACCACTGAGCAGGAGACAGTTTATCTATGGAGAGACTTCCTGAATTCAGGTATTGTTGGATCTCCTCCACTAGAGAACGATCATTCAGTTCATTCAGACAGTGGAACAGATTGATGCTTCTTTCTGCAGACAGATTCTGACTGATCTTCTTCTTGATGTACTCGACTGTTTCCTGATTGGTCCGTGAGCTACTTCTTGTCTGTTTCAGCAGACCTTGTAAGAGAGTCTGATTGGTCTGCAGTGAAAGACCCAAGAGGAAGCGGAGGAACAAGTCCAGGTGTCCATTTGGACTCTTTAAGGCCTCGTCCACAGCTCTCTGGTAGAGACATGTTGGTTTGGGTTTTTTAGACCACCAGGATGTTTTCAGTTCTTCTGCCAGCAGATTGACTCCAGACTTGATGAATGTCAGATGGACATGAAGAGCAGCCAGAAACTCCTGAACGCTCAGATGGACGAAGCAGAACACCTTGTCCTGGTACAGCCCTCTCTCCTCTTTAAAGATCTGTGTGAACACTCCTGAGCACACTGAGGCTGCTCTGATATCGATGCCACACTCTGTCAGGTCTGATTCATAGAAGATCAGGTTGCCTTTCTGCAGCTGCTCAAAAGCCAGTTTGCCCAGAGACTTAATCATCTTCCTGCTCTCTGGACTCCAGTGTGGATCTGTCTCAGCTCCTCCATCATACTTGACATTCTTCAGTTTGGTCTGAACCACCAGGAAGTGGATGTACATCTCAGTCAGGGTCTTGGGAAGCTCTCCTCTCTTTATGCTTTTCAACAAATCCTCCAGAACTGTAGAAGTGATCCAGCAGAAGACTGGCATGTGGCACATGATGTGGAGGCTTCGAGATGTCTTGATGTGGGAGATGATTGTGCTGGCCTGCTTCTCATCTCTGAATCTCTTCCTGAAGTACTCCTCCTTCTGTGCGTCAGTGAACCCTCGGACCTCTGTCACCATGCCAACACACTCAGGAGGGATCTGATTGGCTGCTGCAGGTCGTGTGGTTATCCAGAGGTGAGCAGAGGGAAGTAGTTTCCCCCTGATGAGGTTTGTCAGCAGCACATCCACTGAGGTGGACTCTGTGACATCAGTCAGGATCTCATTGTTGTGGAAGTCCAGAGGAAGTCGACACTCATCCAGACCGTCAAAGATGAACACAACCTGGAACTCTTCAAACCTGCAGATTCCTGCTTCTTTGGTTTCAGTAAAGAAGTGATGAACAAGTTCCACCAAGCTGTACTTTTTGTCTTTCAGCACATTCAGCTCTCTGAAAGTGAATGGAAATGTGAAGTGTATGTCCTGGTTGGCTTTGTCTTCAGCCCAGTCCAGAGTGAACTTCTGTGTTAAGACTGTTTTCCCAATGCCAGCCACTCCCTTTGTCATCACTGTTCTGATTGGTTCATCTCTTCCGGGTGAGGCTTTAAAGATGTCTTCTTGCCTGATTGTTGTTTCTGGTCTGTCTGGTTTCCTGGAGGCTGTTTCAATCTGTCTGACTTCATGTTCATCATTGACCTCTGCAGTCCCTCCCTCTGTGATGTAGAGCTCTGTGTAGATCTGATTCAGAAGGGTTGAGTTTCCTGCTTTAGCAATCCCCTCAAACACACACTGGAACTTCTTCTTCAGGTTAGACTTGAATTTATGTCGACACTCTGCAGCAAGAGTTCCTTAAATAAGAAAGAATAGATAAAATCAATCAGAGATTATGACATTTTCCTCCATTTCTTGAGACATCAGTAAATGTCTCATTTATCCATCATGTAAAATCTTAACAGAAATCCTCCTACTGCTCTGCAGACAGTCAGCCAATTCATCCTGCTTCACTCTCCTCAGGAAGTGCAGTGTGATCTTCAGAAATGCGTCTCTGCTGCTCCTCATATGCTCTTCTTTTTCACCATCCAACAACTCCTCATCCTCCCTCTGACTCTCTAAGCATTCTGGGCAATCTGAACTCAGAACCTTCTGCATCTTCTTCAGCTCATTCTTCACAAAAGTGACAATGTTCTCCTCCAGCAGCTGGAACAGAATACTATATGAATGACACAATCAAACTGAAATCATGAAGCAAACATCAGATATATGTTGGACAGACTGACAATCCACTGGTCTACAAAGTGCAGCATGGAGATGATTGTGAACAGAATAGATGTAAAAGTAGTTGTTGTGCATGTACAGACCATAAATATGGAGTCCAGGTGTGTTTGATGCTGCTGGGCAGACTGACCACTGGGAACCTCTGAGCTCTCCTGGTCCACTCTGTGGAGGAATCATGAAGAATGAGCTCACATTATGTCTGTCCACACAGAGACAAACACAAGCTAAAGGTCCATCAAGAGATATTTGGATGTGAACAGAGAATCAGAGGTAAACCTTTACTATCTCTAGGCAACAATGATTCCAAGGCAACTGGATTTGTCTTATGAAGACGTTTCGCCTCTTATCCAAGCGGCTTCATCAGTTTGTAACGCATCGGCCTGACTAGTCCCCACTCTTCTGATAACCCAGTGGAGATAGACCCAGGTATTTATCTCTGCGAAAGTGACCGCCCAAACTATCTCCTAAGACAATAGTTCGTTAGTGGAGTTTCACCTGACCATTGTTTTGGTCTGTGAGTCATCCCTGTGAATGACAGTCGTTAGGAGTGGATGGGGCTACTGGCAGATTACAGTCGTTAGGCATGATGTGTGTTTGCCTGTGAACGACAGTCGTTCTGTTCGTTAGAGTCACTTGTTGTTGGTTTCGGGCAGCTTTTGTTCTTAAGTTTCCTGGGAATGGTGGACAGTGCAGCATTGTAAATAGGTGAAAGATGGTGTCTCAAACCACCTCCTCTGTTTAGAGATGGTTTTTCTACTTTTACATAAATGGCTTCTTTAACTCCTCTTTCAAACCATCTGTCCTCTCTGTCCAAAATTCTGACATTACTGTCTTCAAAGGAATGGTCCTTTTCCTTAAGATGTAAATAGATAGCTGAAACTGGACCTGAGGAGGTTGCCCTTCTGTGCTGGGCCATTCTTTTGTTTAGTGGTTGCTTAGTTTCCCCAATATAAAGATCTTTGCACTCTTCGCTGCATTGGACAGCGTATACGAAGTTACTTTTTTGGGCATGTGGTAGCCTGTCTTTTGGGTGTACCAGTTTTTGTCTGAGGGTATTGCCTTCATCGGTCAGTTTGGTTTAGTCCCAACAGCTCTGAACAACCCTCCATACAGCTCTCACTCCCTCACTGTACACTGCTGAAGTACCCTGGAGCAAGGCAGCTACAACCTCCAGCTGCTGCAGTGGAGCTGCTCAGTGTCTGCTTGTATCAGACTGGTTGAACTTGGCAGCTCCCAGTATGAAAAATTAAAACAAATCAATAAAGATTCTCTGAGTAAATTACAATTCAAACCTGAATTGGGAACAATTTAAGGTGTCAGTGTTCTTCATCATTGTTTCTTATCTCATGTTCCCTCTAAAACATTTCAATGTCTGAATTGGGGCTGTTGTGTTTTACAATTTCTGTAACTTTCTGAAACTCAAAATCTAACAATGAAGACAACTCACACTCAGTCACTAGTTATTGTTTTGATTGAGACCCCTAGCAGCAGAAATTACATATTGTGTGTTTAAATCATGTCGGTGATGAATTCAGAAGTGCAGGACTGCTGCCAGTGCAGCTCAGAATAGAACAACCAAAGTTGCATCATATGTTCAACATTATCAATGGGTTTGCTCCTCAATACTTCACAGATAACAATGGAACATACTCAGCATGGCTATAACACCAGGGCCAGTGTGTGTTCATATAAAGTCCCTCCAGTGAATAATGTAGCCAGAAGTTCCTTTTTTAAGCTGCTGCCGTGTTGTGGAACAGCCTCCTGTTACACATCCAGCTGTTAAACATGAGAGGAGCTCATAGAAGTCAGGTCAGGACTTATTGACGGAACATGATCAAAGGTTTATAATGAAATCTGCCATTTCAGTTTTACTTTAGCAATCAACTTGTGTTTGATGTACTTTGCATGTGGGCATATATTATTTTATTTAATTTGTGATGATTCAGTTTTATTTTGTATGTCTCATGTTTTGTATTTTAACATCTTGGGACCATGTTGGAAATAAGTGTGATTTCAACATGTTTTTTATGTCTGTAACATAATAATAAAATCATATCATATCATGTCATGTCATGAATGCAACACTATGAATGTCTCCCAGCAGAGACTGTTTGAACATGTGATCTGTTATCTCCATATGCAAATGATTATCACATCTATTCCCTCTGTAAGGCTGGCTTTTCACTTACATGGTCATACAAACCAGTTATTTTCTAGCATAACCCAACATTTATTGTCAGTTTAAGCTTACATATGATCAGCAGATGGACGTCCTCCTTTAAAATCAAAGAATTCCTCCTTTGATCGGTCGCTCTTAAAGGACAGACAGCTGGGTTCAGGTCCAGGAGAGTCTGGTCTCTGCTGCTGGATCCTGGAACAACAACAGCTCTGATAAATGTGCATGTTGGATAGAAATGAAAAGTCTATTGAGTTTTTGCAACTTTACATTCTTACCTTCCATCAGAGGACTGTCCAGGTTTAAAATATATAGGTTTATTCATGGACCGGTCACTCTTCATAGACACACAGCTGGGTGCAGGTTCAGGTCCAGCAGAGTCTGGTCTGTGCTGCTTCTTTGTTCTTCTACAACACACACAGAGCTTTGAGTGTGAATAATGATGGTGGAGTGATGTGAGTGGAGAACAGTGATGGACAGTTAGAGATCCTCATCTCACCTCTGAGCTTTGGTCTGGCTGTCATGTTCCCCACACAGAGAGCTTTTAGAGGGAGGGACTCCCTCCTCTCTGTCCTCACACTGATCCATAGCAGAGAAACACCTTCACACAAACACAACAACACATTATTTCTCATCATTCCTCTCAGTCTCGTGACAAACACACAGAGCTCTGACTGGAGGAAAGCAGCTACTAAATACACTCATCTGACAGTTTTGTGACTTCACCAATTTTCTGAGACTTTTCTCTGAGGTATGAACGAAGCTAATGAGTTCAGAGCTGTCAGTTTGAATATGATACAGAAACCAAATAAAATAAAATGTAAAAGGTTTATATATTACAGAAGTTTAGAAGAGAATGAAAATGTTTTTGTCGGAAGCTTTTGGATGTTTTGAAGACTAGAGGGAAACACTTCATGCTGCTTTTTCTTTCACTTTTCATTTCTATGTGACAGATTTTGAAAAGCTCTTCAACATTTGAAATGTTCCTCTTTTTCCAAGTCTACTATATCTAGTCAGAGCATGCAGCAGCAGTTTGTCCAGTAATCCAAAATCAATCAAGTTACCTGGACAGATGCTGCTGAATTCACATCCACATCAGCTCACAGAGACTTTCTACCTTCATCTGTAGAGGAAACACAGAGAGATCAGCTGAAAGCATCAGTCAAGCATCAACAGATCAGTCTTCTTAATGCTGCTGCTGTTTGCAGCCATCACCTTCTTAGTTCATAGAATTCACTGTCTTGAAGTTACAGCCACTGAGGCAAATGCATAAATTGCACATAGACCCTCTCCTAGTCTGGAGACACAGGTAGCTGTGCCAGCATGTAATCCAAATGTGTTCTCTGGGTTTCTTCTTCTTGTAAATAACAAATAAAGTTTTTTGAACTTGAAGCTATCACTAATACATACCACTAGTACTATCAGCTGGTATTGGACACTTTGAACAGTGACACTAAAATGGAGGAAAACTTCCAGCATGTTGATTTGTGTTGACTGTTAGTAGAGTTCTGAACTACAGATTTCTGCTGTTTCTACTGGAACTAAACTAACAAGATGAACAAAGAGTCATTCAAGAGTCAAACAGTGAAAAATATCACAATACAAAGTGAATAAAGTTACAATAAATACCTTTAGACGGAGAAAAGAAGCTGCAACACGAAGAGACCAGAGAGGACGTAAATTCCAAAAGGAAAAAAAGAAGGAAAAAAAACAAAACAAATCCAGACACACACACAGATGTGGTGTCTCTGGTGGCAGTCACACAAACTGCAGGATGTCAGTTTAATTATCAGTTAGAAAAATTGAAAAGCGATTTACTTTGTTGTGCATATAATGTGTATATTGATATAGTATAAAGATACTGACTGAAAAGTTTGACAGAAACATACACTTTGGCTGGGTGACTGTCCTCACCAGAAGCCCACAGTTCGCCACCAGCCCGCCCGCGTTTCAAACAGATTTTCCCCTCTCAGCGACACACCCACTGAGAACCAGAGTCTGATTATTTGCAACTCCATAGTCAGAAAAAGTTATCTAATCCGCAGGAAACCCTATAAACCACGCTAATGTGTCCTTCTGTCCTTCACCAGCTATGCCTGCTGATGCTGCTGTTTGTTGCTGCTAGTCATGTATCTGTTGTTGTTGTTGCTATTCTCTTTTACTGTGTCCCAATCCTCCCCACCCTTTTCTCTCTTTCCCTCTAAACCCAACTGGTCAAGGCAGATGGCCGCCCACCCAGAGCCAGGGTCTGCCTTAGGTTTCTTCCTGTTAAAGGGGAGTTTTTCCTTCCCACTGTCGCCAAGTGCTGCTCATGGGAGGAAACTGGGTTTCTCTTTCTGTCAATTAAAGAGCGTGGTCTAAACCTGCTCCATGTAGAAGTGCCCTGAGATGACTTTGTGTTGTGATTTGGCTCTATATAAATAAAATTGAATTGAATTGATTTGAATATTTCTGCAGCTCTTAGTTTGGTTAAAATACTGAATATAATCTGTGATATAGTTTAGAAAGATTTCAGAAAATATTATTTTATAATTTTTTATTACCTGATAGTCACTAATCATACCACATGTGAAACATCCCTCACTACCATCATGATACTGGTTATTAAAACATGCACCAGTTTAAAGGTGACTGAATGGGGCGACCCTTCATACTGACACTAAACTTCTCTGACAATCAATAAAATGTTTTACACAAACAAACTCAAGACTATTTGAACACTTTTTTTTTTAATCTCATATCAGATCCTCAGCAGATGTGGTCGTTGACTTCTGGTTCCTCCCAGACAAACTGTTATTAAAAGACAGGAAGTAGAAATAGTAGAGAGCAACAGATAAAACACTGAGACAACAGAAGCTTTGTTTTCTGCAGAGGTTTAATGTGTTTAATGTGTACCTGACAGGTGACTCTTCATGGAAGAAGTAGAGTGATGTTATTGTACAGAAAAACTCTGACAATGAAACACTAAATCTGGATGAGATGGTGGATTGAGAGAAGAAGACAACACAGTAGTGAGAGAAGAGGAGGAAGAGGAGAGGTTCATCAGAGTGAGGCGATCTCTCTATTTGTGTGTTTTTCTATCTTCTCACCTTTTTGTGGCAGTTTTGTGAGCCACTTTAGCAGTCTGGCTCCATACTAACATAAAACATAATCAAAAGATGGATTCACAATATTTCCAGTATGTCTATAACCAGCGGTCAGGTGTCCATATGAACTTTGCACTGTGGCTGTTAAACTGCAGGTCAGGATGTTGACCCTCAGTTTTTAGAGTTTGGGTCACACACACTTCACATTTCAGTGTTTCTCTACCTGTGAGGCAGCGTGATGTCACAGGAAGTTTCTACACAACAAGACACAAACACAGTCCTGTTTCCACTGCTACACTATTACTGCTACTACACTACACTAGTACCACACTACTATTACTATGCTTTTTAGTCTTACATTTTACTTAATGAATATTTTGAATATTTTGTGTGTTTAGGACTCCGACAAAATTCAATGACATCACATGTATATGGGACTTTTTCCCCTATTGAAATTCAAGAATTAGGCCCTTAATTTGAGACGATTTATTGATTTCAGATCTTGTAACAGGGCTGAAGCTGAAGCAGGAAATCTGTGCAAGCAACAGTAATTCTGAGTGCAAACATAAAGTTTGAGCAGAAGCAGAACAAATCTAAGCACAAGCAGGAGCTGTTTGAGTGTGAGGGCAGAGTCTGAGGATAAGAATACCAAAATCTAAACATGAAATCAATGAATAATGCTCTCAAATTTAAAGATCCCTCCCATGAATAAAGCTATGAACATAGCCTCTGCTGCTCTCTAGTAGTCCTGCAGGTTTATTACACAGCCTGATTGGAGCAGGAGTCACTCCTCATACAGATCAATGAGTTATTTTGATTTGATTGGTGAAAATTTGACTAAACTTCTCGGAAAAAATAAGAAAATATTTCTCCTGGACTCAGCTGGAAAAAGTGTTTGTCATTCTTTGTTTCTGAGCAGGAATCACGATCAAAGCATTCAAGTTCGGTGACAACTGAGCAAATTTCATCTGCTGATGAAGACTGTGCGAAACAGTCAAAAGCTCCAGAACAAGGACCTTGAGTGGAGACATCAGAAAAATGCAGCAAAAAAACAAAAAAAAAACATCCAACAGCAAAGAAACAAGTAAAAAGAAGAAAAAGAAATTAAATTAAATGTAATTGAATAAGACTTAAATCAACATAATGTAAAACATCTCTATAACCTATATAATGAAACAAATAAAAAACAAAATGGAAAAGATTAAAAACATTTATAAAATGATTGTGTCGTGTTGCTGTAATGAGTCTGAATACATTGACAATGAGAAGTACAGTTAATTGCAGCTTTTTATTTAGTCAAGCCAAAAACAAAAACAAAGGAAAGCATCAGTGTGTACCTAAGGCACGCTGAGAAACAAACTGCTGGACTTTAATCCACAAAACAAGAAAAGATAAAATACATGTAAGAACCCGAGAAAATTCAAAACTATACAACATGGAAGCATCTCTCTGATACAAACTCCTGGTAAAATACTGGTCAAAGTGCTAGTGCATAAGGAGAAAGGTGTCAAAACACTGACAATTTTTTTTCTTTTTTGGCAAAACAAATGTCACATAAATCCATTGTCATGGTCAGAAGAAGAAAAAGACTAAAACAGAGGAAATGGTGATATTATTCGCATCTTCAAAAGGTAATAAAAGATCCCAAACTGACAGTTTATTAAGGTTTTTAGAGGGAAAATGTTTACAGTGATTGTTGATCTGTTCCTAAAATATTCAAGTTATTTAGTGGAACATAATGAGACTAAAAGCCCGGTCACACTAGCTTGCCTGCAGTACTGTCCCAGCCTCATCTCAAACATTTCATTATACATGATGCATGTAATTCTGCACAAATGACAAATAAAGTCGAACTTGAACTTCTTGTCAGAGCTGAGTTTGAGCTGCAATCAGCTGCTGTTGTTCTACTATCAGTCCACTGGATGACCTCGTGATGCACATGTGGAGGAATTTACAGCTGTGTTTCATGTCTAAACTCTGAGTGGCAGCCAAAAGTGACTAATACTTTATATACAACAGTGACTAATACTTTATATACAACAGTGACTAATACTTTATATACAACAGAACAGACTGAAGATGGTGGAAAATGATTCTTTATGCAAATATATTCCAAATCTTTGGATTTGATTCTTTTCATGTAAAAAGTTTTCAGTGTTTTCTGCTGTTTTTTCTTCTTGTAAGGATGGAAAACATTTGTCAGACTGGAGGTCTGAGACTGACCCATGGAGAACCTTCCTGAACCCAACATGCATCAATGAATGTTAAAAATAAAGAGTCCTGATGTGAAACAGAACTGAGGATAATTAGACCTGATCCAGACTGTGTTGGACCTGAACAGACCCAAACAGAGAGAGAACATCCACCCTGACAGCAGCATGATGCTCCATTAATTCACTGAGCAATGTTTGAGATCTTTGTCAGTAAGTATCACAGAGCAGAACAAGCTGCACACTCAGATGTCTGTGATCCACTCAACACATTTCTCAACAGATCTTACTCTTCATCTACACATTTTAAACTGAATATATTGTGACTGTCTCTCTCAGGAGTAAACACCTGTCCATGCATCCAACTGGATTCTTCTTTTGGATTGTTGCCATGGTTACATATTCATTTTGCTCCTTTGTTTGTTTGTAATACATTGTTTTAGTGTTTATATTCAGGGCTGTAGCCAGGATTTTAGAAATAACCAGAATATGTTTCATTATTTAGATTTTATTCATGTAATTATACAATTATATATATTATATTTTGTACATTTTATTAAACAGGAAGGACTAAATGTTTCAAAATAAAGGAATGAATCATGATGGAGAAATATACAATCCATTTAAAAGAATTAAATAGAAACATAATAGATAGAAATAAGACAAAATGAATAAAAAGAAGAAAAATTCATTGTAGTTTGATGAAAAATATGATATGAATGATGACTTATATGTGTGAGAACTTGAGTGCTGAGGTTCACAAGCTTTGAATCTACTGATATTTACACATTTTATTCAGACATCATCATCATTTACAAGTACACATTCACAAACATTTTCATGGATGTACAAAGAGCCAAAAGGCTTCGATTGATTTCCAAACATCATTTCACAAACTCCTGAACAGTGCAGGATGGTGTTGTAGTTTGACGGACCAACAGAGGACGCTAATATTCATCAGCATTTAACATCGTATCTTTGTCAGTAAGCACCAAAGGAATGAACAGTGACACATGCTGACGTTAATCACACATGACCACTGAGTGCTGATGATGCAGAAGTTATTTAGGAACAATCAATGAAAAACAGCTGTCAGACTGAATGTGAGCTAAACACATTAAACTGACACTTTAAACAGTCCTGAAACTGCCAAATACCTTCAATCTACTATATGAAATTAGATATGAATTAACATGAAGAAACAGTGAAGATCCTATTCCCATTATCCCATTACAGTTCAAGCCTTTCTAATACACCAACAACAGAAAACAACAACAACTGGACTCAGTTTATCATTTGATTCATTTTACAAACAAACTGTCAATCATGTGGAAACCATGTTTACATTCACAAGCAGTGAGAGATCATGTTGGTACTAAATACCATCAGCTGTGTGTGATCCTGTACAGACTGAACTATCTGGTCAGCAGTGAGAAAGTTTCTCTAACAGGAGGAGACTCTTCCTCCTACAGAGGACACAGAGACACTGAGGAACCATAGTGCCAGACTGTAAACCCAGCGTACAGAGGCTGAGTGAATGTGGTGTTGAAGGTGTGGAGGTGGATCAGTGTGTCAGAGGAGACTCTGTAGAAGGACAGAATGCCAGCAGGATAGTCCACATACACTGCTACTCTGTTAGAGAAAGAGGAGGAGGAAGGGATGATGGATGTTAATCTGTTATCGTGACTGACAGAGTAACCACCATCAGAGCAGTACAAACTCCAGGACTGATCATTCCTTCCAAACATATAGTCTTCACTGTCTCCTTTCCTTTCGATTCCTCTGTAACTCACTGATATATCAACTCTTCCTCTCCACTTGACCTCCCAGTAACAGCGACCAGTCAGATCATTACTACACAGCAGCTGAGGCCAGTCATCAAATCTGTCTGGATGGTCAGGATATGACTGAATCTTCTCCACATCTGTCACCTTCCTGTTGTTGTCAGACAGTTTGAGTCCTCTGTTTACTGTGTTTGGATCCAGTGTGAGTTCACAGAAATCTGATGGAGAGAACGAGACACAATAGCAGTTATTGATCTATCATCTGTTTGATAATGACATCATCTTCATCCTCAGTAGGGTGTGAATGAGTGATGTCACAGATTGAAGTTTGCCTTGTTTTCATGAATCAAATGAAAAACACACTTACACTTCCTCAGACCTGGTGTCAACCATCGGACTCCAGCAGGCTGCAGCCTGAAAGGAGGAGGGGGGTCAGAGCAGCACGTTCTCTTTCAGCATGCAAACATGGACATGACATCACTCTATAAAAAGCAGCACCGATCCTGCTTACACTAAGGTGCTTTGCTGTTGCTAGGCAACACAACTGTCAATCAAATCACATAACAATTATCAACAGCAGCTACAGTCAGCCATTTGGGAACAGGGGTCCCAAAGTCAAATCACATCAACAATGAGAACTTTTCTTCTAACTCAGCAGTGATAAATGATAAACCCCTGTTTCTGTCTGTCTTTCTTCATCAATCTGATATATCAGCATGGATGAAAGAACACCACCTCCAGCTTAATCTCTTTAAAACCAAGCTCCTTGTCATCCCAGCCAGTCCCTCTATAAATCAAAACATCAGCATCCAGTTCGAATCAACCCAGCTCATGCTCACAAAGTCTGCCCGAAACTTGGGTGTCATGATTGATGACCAACTGACCTTCAAGGTTCACGTGGCCTCAGTTGCTCGATCGTGTCGATTCGCCCTGTACAACATAAGGAAGATCAGACCCCACCTGTCAGAGCACACTGCACAGCTCCTTGTTCAGGCTCTTGTAATATCACGCATTGACTACTGTAACTCTCTACTGGTAGATCTCCCTGCATGTACACTTAAACCTCTACAGATGATCCAGAACGCAGCGGCGCATCTGGTCTTCAATCAGCCCAAAACAGCACGTCACCCCGCTGTTCATATCCCTCCACAGTTGCTGCCCGCATCAAATTCAAAACCATGACACTTGCTTACAAAACAGCAACTAAAACGGCTCCTGCCTACCTGAACTCCCTCATTCAGGTCTACACTCCCTCCCACCCGCTACGCTCTGCCAATGAAAGGCGCCGAGTACCACCACCACAAAAGGGTTCTAAGTCACTTGCTAGAGTCTTCTCCTCTGTAGTTCCCCGCTGGTGGAACAAGTTACCAAACTCTGTTTGGTCTGCAGAGTCCCTCTCAGTCTTTAAGAGAAGACTAAAGACTCATCTTTTTCGCGAACACCTATGCACTTAATGGACTGTAAAAACTTCTATTCTTATCATTGACTTGTTGTACTGCCTGTTGGCATCTACGTCCTATTGGGCCCAAACTTAAGCTTTATGGCACTTACTCGTGCTGTTGTTTCCTGACTAAAACCCTGCTTGTGTTGTATCAAACTCATATGTACATCGCTTTGGAGAAAAGCATCTGCTAAATGAAATGAAAGTGAATGAAAGTTTTTTCCTTTCACACAGGTGTGGAACATTCCTGCATGATGGTTACAGCTGACAATCAGCTGCAGTCTCAAGTGTTTGAGGTGAGTTCACTGCAACTTCCCGTTTGCTGCAGGTATTTAATAATCCTTCCTTTGTAGCTGAACCAAGAAACACTGTCAATAAACACTCATTATTATTAGATCCTAACAGCTCCTGTTGGTGTGTCTGGATATTTAAATAATCAGTGATATTAAGCTGATTTCCACTTTTTCTTTCCTTGTACAGTGTTTATCTGTTGAGCTGCAGTAGAAGGATCAGAACAAAATGAGGGAATTTGACACTAATACGACTGACATTGAAAGATTTCTGCTCGAGTTTATTAAATTCTTGCAGGGATCATCTGCATTAAAGAGAGACGCTGTGCACATTTATGCACAAGACATAGCAGCAACTTTATTATTTAAATCACCAGATGCCATTTCTTCATATGAAAAGGATTTATTTGTTCATCCTGTTATCAAACCAGTTGAACAGAACTTTGGGTGGAGACCCACAGCCTGGATCAACCAGAACAACTTTAAAGCACAAAAAAGTAAACATTTCAAGGTGTTAACTGAGTTGTGTGGTGGTTGCTAAGCTGTTGTATGCACAAGATAATAATAGATCATAATCTGCATATTAACCATAACACAGAGGTCTGTCTTTCAAGAAAAAGGGATATGAGACATTTTTAGTCAGATGATGTTTTTAATTCATCATATTTGAAACTTCAGAACTTCAGAATGATATGTACAGTGGTAGCATGTTCTGTTTATCTTTCATACATTTAACTTTTACTTTCATAATTCAGGAGGGTGAGTGTGAGCAAATATTCTCAGTGTGATAATGTTTCAGTTTGTGACAGTATCTTTTATTCCTTTTTTAAATTAAATTCTGATCTTAGTAATGAAGTGATATTTTTCACTGTGTTGTCCACGTTTATATAACCTGCATGAAATAACACAATAAGAACTACTGGGGGAAGTATGTAAGATGCAGTTTTTGTAGTCTATCTTCAGATCATTGTAGTTTCATCACAGCAGACCCAAGTCAATAATATCCACTGTCACATGATGACATAGCCCAGTGTGAGTGCAGTCAGACTTCTCAGCACCACAGTTATCTTTTCCTCATGAATTCTCCTACACATCTTTCTTTTGACCTCATGACTTTTTCTATCAAGGTTGAGGAAAAGTGTTGAGGAAAAGATGATAGGAGGGATGTAGCCCTTGGATACATTTCAAGTCTCTTTGTGGATGTCTTCTCGACTTCCTCGACTTAACTGGTGCACCAATACCATGTTTTCATCACCTTGTTAATGCGAGATCTGAATCTTATGTATTGACTACCTCATGGAGAGATTAACCTGCAAGGCAGCTGGATTTGCCTTTTCAGGCATTTGACTTTTCAGATAGTTCTGTGTACCAAACCAGATTGTCAGACACCGTATCTGGACTGCTCATACATGCTACTTGGTGGTTGCTGATGCGCACTATACCTACTCCTGGATAAATTACTTCAACCCCTTTGCTGTTGCCACAGCATTAGGCTGCATTCACACCAAATCCGGCGGTGCGGCGAAACGCCGCAGGTCAGTGCGGATTTGTGGGAGTGTGGCTCCCGGTCAGAAGGTGGCGGTAATACGCATGAAAGTAGTTTGCCAACCACCATAAAAAAACCAAAGAGACAAAGAAAAAGAAGAAGCGCTCATATAAAGTTGGGAAATTACTTACAGCGGCGTCATCTTCATAATAAAGTAATACCAATCAACCATCTTCCGTCCAAAGCAGAATGCTGAAATGCTACAATGCTACATGCTAAATAAACAACGTCTTTCTGGTGTTTCGTCTTCCGGTCTAATCACCGACCTACGTGATTGGCCACCGCAACGTGACGTCGGGTTGCGGTTTTCCAAAAGTTGACTCTGGCTCAACTTTTCCGTCCGCAGTCCGGTGCGGCGCCGCAGTGGCGAAAATGGCCGCAGGCGAGCCACACTACCCCCATCCGAAATGAATGGGACGACTAGCGTTTTCGCCGCACCGCCGGATTTGGTGTGAATGCAGCCTTACTGTGGTACATCAATTGAAATGAGCGACATCTGTACCTGAGACTGTCCATCTGTCTGTCCATACCTGAGAGTGTCCAGTCTCCAGTGTGGATCCTTCAGTCCAGCAGACAGCTGCTTCTCTCCTGAGTCTCCTGGATGATTGTAACTAAGGTCCACCTCTCTCAGATGGGAGGGGTTGGATCTCAGAGCTGAGGCCAGAGAAGCACAGCCTTCCTCTGTGATCAGACATCCTGACAGCCTGTAGACACACAAAACAACAACACGTCACATGATCTGAGATCACCGCAGGACCGGAAGATAAGATGAAGAGGTGCAGGAGACACACTCTGATTACAATTTGTACATCAAACCTCAAACCATCAAGCATCACCTAAGGAAATGACTCAGTCTCAGATGTTCACATTCGAGTACAGAACAGAAATCCCAAAAAATGTAGCATATAAGGACTGAATTTTGTGGAAATAAAAGTAAAAACTAACAGTAAGGAAACATGTCTGACTCTTTCACTCAAACTCACTGACTCTACTTCACTCAGTTCTAGTAATCATCCAGAATTTTAAGCTTATTTGAAACAAAAGAAGAATTAAATGGTGGTTAACCACATAATAGCTGGGGTGCACTGTCAAATCACCATTGTGAGTAAAAGTCACTATCATCTCAGCACAGAGAGTGTTCTGAATTTAAAAGAAACTGTAACTGTTACCAAAAACTGTTCACTGAATAACTGTGTGTGTTTCACTTTGGGCCAAATAATCAGTTCTTCATTCAGTTTTTGAATCTTAAAACTTCTCTCTACTATTTCAGGATCCAACAGCAGAGACAGAGCAAAACTAATGTAAATATTTTAATAGAAAGTTAGTCACATGATCTAAACACACAACTAGTATGAATATAATTTATGCACTCATATAAATCACAGTTTAAATGGTGATCAGTTAAACAGGTTGATGAATCCTGACCTGAGAGTTTTCAGTGTACAGTGTGGACTCTCAAGTCCAGCAGCCAGCAGCTTGACTCCTGAATCCTGCAGGTTGTTGTTACTCAGGTCCAGCTCTCTCAGACTAGAGGACTGGGAGCTGAGAACTGAGGACAAAGCTACACAGCTTCTCTCTGATATTTTACATTCACTCAGTCTGAAAAGACAATAATGAACATGAAGGCACATTATATTTGTGTTGAAATGAATCTAAACTTTGATTATGTGTAATGTCTGCTGAGCACTGGCTACAGTCTCTAGTGTTCTGTTGTAAACCAGCTGGAGATGTGAGAGTTTATAATCAAGGAACCAGAATAAACAGTAATTCAGTAATATAAATCACATGGTATCAAAAAGTGATGAGCTTTTTATGTCAAAGTTGATATATATGCGCTGAACAGTGCATGAAAATTTTCTACACTGTGAAATTTAAAATCCTGATTCTGAAATACTGACATGAGAGAGGCTGTTTAAACTGTATAGTGACAAACATGATCTGACCTGAGAGTTTCCAGTGTGCAGTGTGGACTCTTCAGTCCAACAGACAGCAGTTTCACTCCCGAATCCTGCAGGTTGTTGTTACTCAGGTCCAGCTCTCTCACACTAGAAGACTGAGAACTGAGAACTGAGGACAGAGCTTCAATACTTCTCTCTGAAGGGTTACAGCCACTCAGTCTGGAGAATACATTTGGATAAAATATTCAATAGATCATTTATTTTTCCTCACTCTTTAAACATCTCTTTGAATATCTTTTCATTAAACCCAACTATCTATATACTTACAGAGCTTTTTTGGAGGCTTTGATCACTGGCAGCAGCCTCAGAAGAGCCTCCTCTGAAGCAGAGTATTTTTTTAGGTCAAACACGTCCAGATCTTTTTCTGATGACAGTAAGAAGAAGACCAGAGCTGACCACTGAGCAGGAGACAATTTATCTTCAGAGAGACTTCCTGAACTCAGGTACTGTTGGATCTCCTTCACTAGAGAACGATCATTCAGTTCATTCAGGCAGTGGAACAGATTGATGCTTCTCTCTGTAGACAGATTCTCACTGATTTTCTCCTTGATGTACTCAACTGTTTCCCAATTGGTCTGTGAGCTACTTCCTGTCTGTATCAGCAGACCTCGTAAGAGAGTCTGATTGGTCTGCAGTGAAAGACCCAGGAGGAAGCGGAGGAACAAGTCCAGGTGTCCATTTGGACTCTGTAAGGCCTTGTCCACAGCCCTCTGGTAGAGACATGTTAATTTGGGTTTTTCTTCAAAGACTTTAGACCACCAGGATGTTGTTTGTTCTTCTGCCAGCAGATTGACTCCAGACTTGATGAATGTCAGATGGACATGAAGAGCAGCCAGAAACTCCTGAACGCTCAGATGGATGAAGCAGAACACCTTGTCCTGGTACAGCCCTCTCTCCTCTTTAAAGACCTGTGTGATCACTCCTGAGTACACTGAGGCTGTTCTGATATCGATGCCACACTCTGTCAAGTCTGATTCATAGAAGATCAGGTTGCCTTTCTGCAGCTGCTCAAAAGCCAGTTTTCCCAGAGACTCAATCATCTTCCTGCTATCTCGACTCCAGTGTTGATCTGTCTCAGCTCTTCCATCATACTTGACCTTCTTCAGTTTGGTCTGAACCACCAGGAAGTGGATGTACATCTCAGTCAGGGTCTTGGGCAGCTCTCCTCCATCTATGCTTTTCAACAAATCCTCCAGAACTGTAGCAGTGATCCAGCAGAAGACTGGCATGTGGCACATGATGTGGAGGCTTCGTGATGTCTTAATGTGGGAGATGATGGTGCTGGCCTTCTTCTCATCTCTGAATCTCTTCCTGAAGTACTCCTCCTTCTGTGGGTCAGTGAAGCCTCTGACCTCTGTCACCGTGCCGACACACTCAGGAGGGATCTGATTGGCTGCTGCAGGTCGTGTGGTTATCCAGAGGCGAGCAGAGGGAAGCAGTTTCCCACTGATGAGGTTTGTCAGCAGCACATCCACTGAGGTGGACTCTGTAACATCAGTCAGGATCTCATTGTTGTGGAAGTCCAGAGGAAGTCGACACTCATCCAGACCGTCAAAGATGAACACAACCTGGAACTCTTCAAACCTGCAGATTCCTGCTTCTTTGGTTTCAGTAAAGAAGTGATGAACAAGTTCCACCAAGCTGTACTTTTTCTTTTTCAGCACATTCAGCTCTCTGAAAGTGAAAGGAAACGTGAACTCTATGTCCTGATGGGCTTTGTCTTCAGCCCAGTCCAGAGTGAACTTCTGTGTTAAGACTGTTTTCCCAATGCCAGCCACTCCCTTTGTCATCACTGTTCTGATTGGTTCATCTCTTCCAGGTGAGGCTTTAAAGAGGTCTTCTTGTCTGATTGTTGTTTCTGGTCTGTCTGTTTTCCTGGATGCTGTTTCAATCTGTCTGATCTCATGTTCATCATTGACCTCTGCAGTCCCTCCCTCTGTGATGTAGAGCTCTGTGTAGATCTGATTCAGAAGGGTTGAGTTTCCTGCTTTAGCGATCCCCTCAAATACACACTGGAACTTCTTCTTCAAGTTAGACTTGAGTTTATATCGACACTCTGGAGCAAGAGTTCCTTAAATAAGAGAGAACAGATCAAATTAATCAGAGAGTTCATTGACATATTTTCCTCCATCTCTTGAAACATCAGCAAGTGTCTCATTTGTCCATCATATTAAATCTTTATAGAAATTCTCTTACTGCTCTGCAGACGGTCAGCCAGCTCCTCCTGCTTCATTCTCCTCAGAAAGTGCAGTGTGATCTTCAGAAATGCCTCTCTACTGCTCCTTCTATGCTCTACCTCTTCACCATCCAATACCTCCTCATCCTCATCCTGATTCTCTAAGCATTCTGGGTAATCTGGACTCAGAACCCTCTGCATTTTCTTCAACTCGTTCTTTACAAAAGTGACGATGTTCTCCTCCAGCAGCTGGAACAGAATATTATATGAATGACACAATCAAACTGAAATCATGAAGCAAACATCAGATCCATGTTGGACAGACTGACAATCCACTGGTCTACAAAGTGCAGCATGGAGATGATTGTGAACAGAATAGATGTAAAAGTAGTTGTTGTACATGTACAGACCATAAATATGGAGTCCAGGTGTGTTTGATGCTGCCCAGCAGACTGACCACTGGGAACCTCTGAGCTCTCCTGGTCCACTCTGTGGAGGAATCATGCAGAATGAGCTCACATTATGTCTGTCCACACAGAGACAAACACAAGCTAAAGGTCCATCAAGTGATATTTGGATGTGAACAGAGAATCAGATGACTCCCTGTAGTGGTAAAGCTTTACTAGTCCTGCTGATCCCACTGAGAATCAACAGCTCAGTGTGTTTGTAGCTTTCAGCTCAGTGTTTTGCTTCATCAGTCAGTTTGGTTTAGTCCCAACAGCTCTGAACAACCCTCCATACAGCTCTCCCTCCCTCACTGTACACTGCTGAAGTGCCCTGGAGCAAGGCAGCTACAACCTCCAGCTGCTCCAGTGGAGCTGCTCAGTGTCTGCTTGTATCAGACTGGTGGAACTGGGCAGCTCCCAGTATGAAAAATGAAAACAAATCAATAAGGATTCTCTGAATCAGGAACATTTTAAGTTGTCAGTGTTCTTCATCATTGTTTCTTATCAAATGTTCCCTCCAAACCTTTTTGATGTCTGAATTGGGACTGTTGTGTTTTACAATTTCTGTAACTTTCTGAAACTGAAAATCTAACAATGAAGACAACAACTCCCATGATTCCACGCTACTTCACAACGTCATCACACTCAGTCACTAGTTATTGTTTTGATTGAGACCCCTCATGTTGGTGATGAATTCAGAAGTGTAGGATTGCTGCCAGTCCAGCTCAGAGTAGATGCATGGCTATAACACCAGGGCCAGTGTGTATTCATATTAAGTCCCTCCAGTGAATAATGTAGCCAGAAGTTCCTTTTTTAAGCTGCTGCTGTTGTGGAACAGCCTCCTGTTACACATCCAGCTGTTAAACATGAGAGGAGCTTATAGAAGTCAGGTCAGGACTTATTGATGGAACATGATCACAGGTTTATAATGAAATCTGTAATTCCAGTTTTACTTCAGCAATCAACTTGTCTTTGCTGTACTTTGTGTTTTGACGTGAGATCATTTTATTTAATTTGTGATGATTTAGTTTTATGTTGTTTGTCTTGTGTTTTGTATTTTAGCATTTTAGGACCATGTTGACCAGGACATGTTTTTTATGTCTGTAATATATAATTAAACTCATATCATGTCATGTCAAGAGTGCAACACCATATATGTCTTCCAGGAGAGACTGTCTGAACATGTGATCTGTTATCTCCAGATTTAAATGATTATCACGTCTCCTCCCTCTCTATGATGGCCGGCTTTTCACTGACATGATTGGACAACACGTCATACAAACCAGTTCTTTTCTAACATAACCCAACGTTTACTGTCAGTTACAGCTTACATCTGATCAGCAGATGGACGTCCTCCTTTAAAATTAATGAAACCCTCCTTCGACCAGTCACTCTTAAAGGACAGACAGCTGGGTTCAGGTCCAGGAGAGTCTGGTCTCTGCTGCTGGATCCTGAAACAACAACAACTCTGATAAATGTGCATGTTGGATAGAAATGAAAAGTCTGTTCAGTCTTTGCAGCTTTACATTCTGACCTTCCATCAGCAGGTTGCCCAGGTTTAAAACATATAGGTTCTTTCATGGACCGGTCACTCTTCATGGACACACAGCTGGGTGCAGGTCCAGGTCCAGGTCCAGGTCCCGGTCCCGGTCCAGGTCCAGGTCCAGGTCCAGCAGAGTCTGGTCTGTGCTGCTTCTTTGTTCTTCAACACAACACACAGAGCTTTGAGTGTGAATAATGATGGTGGAGTGATGTGAGTGGAGAACAGTGATGGACAGTTAGAGATCCTCATCTCACCTCTGAGCTTTGGTCTGGCTGTCATGTTCCCCACACAGAGAGCTTTTAGAGGGAGGGACTCTCTCCTCTCTGTCCTCACACTGATCCATAGCAGAGAAACACCTTCACACAAACACAACAACACATTATTTCTCATCATTCCTCTCAGTCACATGACAAACACACAGAGCTCTGATTGGAGGAAAGCAGCTCATCCACTTCAATACTAAATACACTCATCTGACAGTTTCCATGTTGTTGGCACTTTGAGCTGCAGTGTGATATCTAACAAATCACTTTCACAATGCTCACAATGAACCTCATGCAAGAAGCACTCAAACCAACAGATTTGTTCTTCAGTCAGACATACAAGTGAGTACATTATCAAAATCAACCTGAGACTGTAAAGGTGGGGGGGCTTTGATGGTGCTGGAGTCATCCTGAGCACGGCCGCTTTGCGCCCTATGATTTCACTGTATAAAAATCTCTGTATAGAAATATGTGTGTAACAGGTCACCTGGTTGCTATATAAAAAAAAGTGTTTAAGTTAATAGAGTTATCGTAAGATCTCAACACCACATCAGAAGATTTAAATAGTTCATGAATTACCACTGCTGAGCCAAATGCATAAATTGCATACAGCCCCTCTCACAGTCTATAGACACAGGTATGGATGATGCTGCTGTGTGACAGCCACAGCTGTTCATTAAAGTCATAAGAAAGGAGCTACATTACACATTTATCAGTGGAAGACAGTCTGAAAGCTCCGGCCAACCGCCAAAAGCTCCAGTCGCTTCCATCACCACACAATCTATTTGTTGTATATGATTTTTTTCTTCTTGTTTTTTACTTCTATGTACTTTTTATGGACTGTAACTCTATTTTTACTCAGCATGTGACCCAAATGTGTTCTCTGTGTTTCTTCTTCTTGTAAATAACAAATCAAGTGATTTGAACTTGAAGCTGTCACTAATACAGACAGAGCAGGTTGTTGTTTTTCTCCACAGAAAAGACAAATGTTGGAAGTTATTGATCTGTGAACACTGACTCAGTACTGTCAGCTGTTATTGGACACTTTGAACAGTGACACTAAAATGGAGGAAAATAACACAAGTCGACATGGTTGATTTGTGTTGACTGTTAGTAAAGTTCTGAACTACAGATTTCTGCTGTTTCTACTGGAACTAAACTAACAAGATGAACAAAGAGTCATTCAAGAGTCAAACAGTGAAAACTGTCACAATACAAAGTGGCACAATAAAAAGAGGCTGCGACACGAAGAGCACAGAAAGAGGAAGTAACAACAGGAAATAACCAGAGATAGAGAGAGAGAGAGATTTCAGAGAATATTATTTGAATTACTAACCATACCACCTGTGAAACAAAGTCTACTTCACTACCACCATGATACTAGTTATTATTACACAAAACGTGCACCAGTTTAAAAGGTGACTGAATGGGACGACCCTTCATAAACTTCTCTGCGAATAAAATTAACGACACACACACCTCCTTGCATCAATAAAATGTTTTACACAAACAAAATCAAGACTGTTTGAAACCGTTTGAGTTCATTTTCTTTTCTTTCTCTGTCGCAAAACCCGACTTCTTGCAACTGGAGACGGACGAAGTTTCCTCTCACCTGTGTCCGGGGCAGTGTCTGTGCCGCTCTTCGCTCTGTGAGGCAGCTGCAGGATTTATATTACAAAAAAAATTAATAATAATAATCACAAACTCTGAAAGTCTCCGGTCAGAGTAGCAGCGCAGATCCTCCGCGCAGCTCTTTCGAGCAGAGAGCGGCGGGGCAGCAGGACTCCGATCAGTCGGTGTCTCCTCACGCCTCCTGCCGCAGCATGCTGGAGTCTGATATCAGATACCTGCCCTGCCCTCCTGTCAGAAATATGCTTAGCATGCGCAGAGGCAACCTCATCAGACAGCCGTTTTGTTTATGGTGGATGACGGTGAGGAAGAGGAGGAGGATGTAATGTTAAAGGTGATGATGATGAACAAATGTAGTCATGAGACAGGTGATGAATGTTTAGTACATTAATCACATTTGTAAGAAAGTGTAATACTCGTATAGTTTGTTAAAGTTATACTTTATATATTTATATTTATAGTAATAGTTGATAAAGTGAGACCGTTTTTGTATTTTAAATATGTTGTCAATGGTTATTTTAAAAACAAGTTTTTATCAGCGTAACCACCATCTCAGACGGTTGTTCGTTGAAGGCCACATGGGAGACTTTTGCTGGTAAAGTGGGACAGTTGGTAGTAAAATCAAACTGTGGAGTTTATTTTATGTTTTTTCAATGTAAACACAATCTTACATCCGAGTCAAGTGGACACTTATTCAGTCATCAGTCTAGTTACTGGAGGATGTTATCTGAATTAAATTTAAATATCTTCATAAATATTTTTGAAAAGTGTCCCTCTCAGTGTAAAGTGACAACAAAAGGAGGTCAGATTGTTTCGGTGCTGCTGGACCGGATCAAGCAGAGAATTTGAGAAACAGCAGCTGAAGCAAATCAGAAGAGTTCATATGTCGGTGCAGCATCATCTGTCTTCTACAATTTAACTTTCAGTTTGCTTGTCAGGTGCTTAAATACTGTTTATTCAACGTATTATTAATAATTAGTTAGCAAATCAATTCCTTTTTTAATATGTGACTTGTTGACTCTTTGCAGTGAGTTGTTAAAACTCTGTGGGTTTGGGACTCCAACAAAATCACACATTCAATGACATCACGTGGGTAAGAATTACAAAAACTGAATGTGATTTTAACGAAGCTGAAGCTGCTGCAGGAAATCTGTACAAGCAACAATTATTCTAGCAGAATTAAAAAATCTGTAAGTGAAATCAATGAATAATGCTCTCAAACTGAACGATCACTCTCATTAATACAGGTAGGAAGAAAGCCCGGTATGAGTAAAGGTCACAGGTTGCATCGCAGCAACTGCTTCGTGTAAAAAGTCCTCTGCTGCCCTCTAGTGGTCCTGCAGGTTTATTACACAGCCTGTCTGCAGCAGGACTCATTCTTCATAAAGATCAATGAGTTATGAGTCTGAATACATTGACAATGAGAAGTACAGTTAGTTGCAGCTTTTTATTTAGTCAAGCCAAAAACAAAAACAAAGGAAAGCATCAGTGTGTACCTAAGGCACGCTGAGAAACAAACCGCTGGACTTTAATCCACAAAACAAGAAAAGATAAAATACATGTAAGAACCCGAGAAAATTCAAAACTATACAACATGGAAGCATCTCTCTTATACAAACTCCTGGTAAAATACTGGTCAAAGTGCTAGTGCATAAGGAGAAAGGTGTCAAAACACTGACCATTTTTTTTTCTTTTTTGGCAAAACAAGTGTCACATAAATCCATTGTCATGGTCAGAAGAAGAAAAAGACTAAAACTGAGGAAATGGTGATATTGTTCACATCTTTAAAAGGTCATAAAAGATCCCAAACTGACAGTTTATTAAGGTTTTTAGAGGGAAAAAGTTTACAGTGATTGTTGATCTGTTCCTAAAATATTCAAGTTAGTTAGTGGAACATAATGAGACTAAGAGCCCGGTCACACCAGCATTCATGACAAATAGAAACATTTAGAACAAAAGTCTATTAAATTCAACTCAATCAGAGGATTAACTTACAGAGATGAGCAAAATCTATTAAGAGCTGAACTTTCAGGAAATTTTAACTTTAATTTTCGTTGATGCAAACTTTTCTGTTTTCTGCTTGTAAATTCATTATCTGCAGTAGTTTTTCTTGTCTTTTGTTTTACCATATATCTTTATTGTTTATCTTATATCTTGCCTGCAATACTGTCCCCAGCCTCATCTTATACATTTCATTGTATTGGATTGTTTTCATGGTTACGTATTCATTTTGCTCCATTGTTTGTTTGTAATATATTATTTTGGTGTTTTATTCAGGGCTGTAGCCATGATTTTAGAAATAACCTCAATACAACATAAATATTATGTATTATTATTTAGATTTTATTAAGTAATTATCCAATTATATATTATATTTTGCACATTTTAGTAAACAGGAAGGACTAAATGTTTCAAAATGTCCTCCACATTTCAAGGAATTAATCATGGTGGAGAAATACAAAATCCATTGATAATTTATTTTAATAAGAATTCAAAAGAATTAAATGGAAACATATTAGATAGAAAAAAAAGACAAAACTGAATCAAAAGAAGGAAAACTGCAGTTTGGTGAAAGATATCCTATAAATGAAGAGTCCAAAACTTAATTGAATTAAACCTCCTGAGAGGTCTGAGACCAGCTGAGAAAATGAGCAGCTGTAACTTATATGTGTGGGAACATGAGATTGCTGAGATTCACATAGTTTTTAGCTTTGAATATACTGACATTTACACATTTTATTCAGACATCATCATCATTTACAAATACACGTTCACAAATATCTTCATCACCTTCACCATTAGAGGTGTTCATTTAACCAGCCAATAGAAGCCCTGTTGTTCTGACCATCATTAGTCATGTGATCTTTAAATAAGTGAAGGAATCAGGTAACACACTTACTATGAAATTACAATAAGAACTACAACAAAACATAGTGAAGATCCCATTCCCATTAACCCATTACAGTTCAAGCCTTTCTAATACACTAACAAGAGAAAACAACAACAACTGGACTCAGTTTATCATTTGATGCATTTTACAAACAAACTGTCAGTCATGTGGAAACCATGTTTACATTTACAAGCAGTGAGAGATCATGTTGGTACTAAATACCATCAGCTGTGAGTGATCCTGTACAGACTGAACTATCTGGTCAGCAGTGAGAAAGTTTCTCTAACAGGAGGAGACTCTTCCTCCTACAGATCACACAGAGACACTGAGGAACCAGACCTGTGGAACCCAAACCCAGCACACACAGGCTGAGTGAATGTGGTGTTGAAGGTGTGGAGGTGGATCAGTGTGTCAGAGGAGACTCTGTAGAAGGACAGAGTGCCAGCAGGACAGTCCACATACACTGCTACTCTGTTAGAGACAGAGGAGGAGGAGGAGGAGATGGATGTTACTCTCTTATTGTGACTGACAGAGTAACCACCATCAGAGCAGTTCAGACTCCAGGACTGATCATTCTTTCCAAACAAACAGTCTTCACTGTTTCCTTTCCTTCTGATTTCTCTGTAAGTCACTGATATACGAACTGTTCCTTTCCACTCGACCTCCCAGTAACAGCGACCAGTCAGAGTTTTTGTACACAGCAGCTGAGGCCAGACATCAAATCTGTCTGGATGATCAGGATATGACTGAACCTTCTTCACCCGTGTCACCTCCCTGTTGATGTCAGACAGTTTGAGGTCTATGTTTACTGTGTTTGGATCCAGTGTGAGTTCACAAAAATCTGATGGAGAGAATGAGACACAATACAGCAGCAGTTATTGATCAATCATCTGTTTGATGATGACATCATCATCATCCTCAGTAGGATGTGAATAAGTGATGTCAGTCTGAAGTTTTTCTTTTCATGAATCAAATGAAAAACAGACTTACACCTCCAAGGACCTGGTGTCAGGTACCGAACTCCAGCAGGCTGCAGCCTGAAAGGAGGAGGGGGGTCAGAGCAGCACGTTCTCTTTCAGCACGCAAACATGGACATGACATCACTCTATAAAAGCAGCTCTGATCCAGATCACACTGCTCTCTGCTACTGCTAGGCAACACAACTGTCAATCACATTACATCACATTATGGCTTTTAACAGCAGCTACATTCAGCCAATCAAAAACAGGTGTCTCAAAGTTAAATGATGTCAATGAAACTTTTTCCTCTCAGTCTCAGCAGTTTGTATTGTGAACAGATGACAGGACTGTTTAAACTGATCCACACTAGCATGAAAATGATAAACTGCCCTGTTTCCATGTGTCCTTCTTCAACAATCTTTGGACAACTGACAAGTTATTTCCTGTCACACAGGTGAGGAACATTCCTGCATGATGGTTACAGCTGACAATCAGCTGCAGTCTCAAATGTTTGAGGTGAGTTCACTGCAGCTTCCTGTTTTTCATTCAGTTGATCACTGCAGGTATTTAATAATCCTTCCATTGTAGCTCAACCAGGAAACACTGACAATAAGCATTGATTATATTAGATCCTACCTGTCAGCCATGTATTCAGGCCAAGGAGTCTGCTGAAAGATTTCATTCTTTTAATTCCTCAGGTTTTGGTTATTAGCTTCCATGTGTTCAATGTATTTGGCTATATTTCTCCTAGCAGTGGTTTTGGGGCATTTTTTCTGCATAACGCTAGTGATGCAATTAGCTTCCCTGAATTCAACATCATTAGTATTAGACAGAGGATCGTAGCTGTTATGCAATGAGAGTTCAGGTGCTGTTGGTGCTCTCTTATTTAATGTCTTGCTGGATTTGCCTCTGCAGCAGTCGCCATCAGACCAGGGCCTGGCTGATGCTTTCAATCTGGCACCCGTGTGCTGCCAAAATGCTGATCTGGGAGCCTCCGTGGTTAATCAGTGTAGTTATGAGATATCCAGGGGAGTGTGTAAGCTAAGTGGACTGGATTCTCCACATCGGATTCAATCCCGTGTATAATAGTCTATTAATATTTGGTACCTCTACACCATGTACAGTATCTGCTACAGTCAATGACTGTACAGTCACTCTCATGTATTTGATGCAGCGTTTCTATCTTCTTTTTAAGCTGTGTTATCCTCTCAGTTGCTTAGTCAGATTACTGACTTTGTTGGGTTTGGAGACATCGCTTTTAAGTTGTCTTTTGCCTAACAGAGAAGCTTTTTATGCTACACTGGGCTAGATTAGCAGCTGAGTCTGTGGTAGGGCTCTGAAACTTTCACGTGTCCCAAAAATAAATGTTTGTTCCATTCCGCAGTTCCACTATTGACGTTTTCTTTAGCATCAGTGTAAGTGGTAATAGCTCTTTTTGGATTAATACTTAGGAAAAAGAAATCATGGCATATAGCAAGCAGAGAACTGAGTAAAACACGTCTGCCCTGGAAGAGCTGCAGCCACCTGGAGGCTACAGCTCCTCCAGCACCCCTACTTCCCACGGCTATGGGTGAACCCACATCAGGGTGATGCTGGGTTGATGAGTCTGGTGGACTCAGTCAGAGGCAGAGGAGTTTCTTCTTCCTCAACTTTTTTTCAAATAACACACTAAAAACATTGTGTAGCCATTGTTGTAGCATTAACATTACAGTGTGCTCATATGTCTTTCCATACCTGAGAGTGTCCAGTCTCCAGTGTGGATCCTCCAGTCCAGCAGACAGGAGCTTCACTCCTGAGTCTCTGGGATGATTGTAGCTCAGGTCCAGCTCTCTCAGATGGGAGGGGTTGGATCTCAGAGCTGAGGCCAGAGAAGCACAGCCTTCCTCTGTGATCAGACATCCTGACAGCCTGTAGACACACAAAACAACAACACACATCACATGATCTGAGATCACTGCAGGAATGGAATGTAGTGTTTATTACTGTCGTCAGTAAGAATAGTAAAAGAAGAATCAGTCACAGTGAGATGACTCGATGAAGATGTGCAAGAGACAGACTGACTACAATTTGTATGTACATCAAACCTCAAACCATCAAACTGCACAGACGTAAATGGAATCCCAACGAATGTAGCATACAAGGATCGAATTTTAACTAAAACTAAAACTAACAGTAAGAAAACATTTCTAACTCCTTCACTCACATCCCCATGGTGAGTAAAATCACTATCATCTTGAAGAAGAAAAGCTATTCACTGAATGACTGTCTGTATGTGTTCTACTTTGGGCCAGATAAAAAGTTCTTATTCAGTTTTTGAATCTTAAAACTCCTTTCTGATATTTCAGGTTCAAACAGCAGAGCAACAGCAGTCAGAGGAAAACTAATGAAAATATGTGAGTATGAGTTGAGTTATTCACAGGGTCTAAGCACACAACTGGTATGATAATAATTTATCCACTCATATAAATCAGTTTAAATGGTGATCAGTTAAACAGGTGTTGAATCCTGACCTGAGAGTTTTCAGTGTGCAGGATGGACTCCTCAGTCCATTAGACAGCAGTTTGACTCCCGAATCTTGCAGGTTGTTGTTACTCAGGTCCAGCTCTCTCAGACTAGAGGACTGAGAGCTGAGAACTGAGGATAGAGCTGCACAGCTTCTCTCTGATATGTTACAGTCACTCAGTCTAAAGAAACAATAATGAACAAGACAACATGTTAATATTTGTGTTGAAATAAATCTAAACTTTGATGATGCGTAATCTCTGCCAAGCACTGGCTACAGTCGCTGGTGTTCTGTTATAAACCTGCCAGATATATGACAGTTAATAATCAAGTAACCAGAATAAACAGTAATTAAGTAATAATCACATGGTATCAAAAAACGATGAGCTTATTTATGTTAAAGATTATATATTTCTGCTGGAAAATACATGAAGATTTTCCACACGGTGAAATTTAAAATCCTGATTTTTAAGTACTGACATGAGAAAAGCTGTTTAAACTGTATAGTGACAAACATGATCTGACCTGAGAGTTTCCAGTGCAAAGTGTTGACTCTTCAGGCAAGCAGACAGCATTTCAACTCCTGAATCCTGCAGGTTGTTGTTACTCAGGTCCAGCTCTCTCAGACTAGAGGACTGGGAGCTGAGAACTGAGGACAGAGCTGCACACCTTCTCTCTGATATGTTACAGTCACTCAGTCTGAAGAGACAATAATCAACAAGACAACATGTAATATTTGTGTTGAAATAAATCTAAACTTTGATGATGTGTAATCTCTGCCAAGCACTGGCTACAGTCTCTGGTGTTCTGTTGTAAACCTGCTGGAGATTAGACAGTTAACAATCAAGTAACCAGAATAAATGGTGACTCAGTAATGTAAATCACATGGTATCAAAAAATGATGAGCTTATTAATGTCAGAGTTGATATATTTGTGCTGGACAGTACAAATATAAAGATTGATGCATAATCTCTGCCAAGTACTGGCTACAGTCTCTGGTGTTCTGTTATAAACCTGCCAGATATATGACAGTTAAATATCAAATAACCAGAAAAAACAGTACTTAAGTCATATTAATCACATGGTATCAAAAACTGATGAGCTTATTTATGTCAGAGTTGATATATTTGTGCTGGACAGCACATGAAGATTTTCTACACTGTGAAAATTAAAATCCTGATTCTGAAATACTGACAAGAGAGAGACTGTTTAAACTGTATATTGACAAACATGATCTGACCTGAGAGATTCCAGTGCAAAGTGTGGACTCTTCAGTCCAACAGACAGCACTTTAACTCCCGAATCCTGAAGGTTGTTGTTACTCAGGTCCAGCTCTCTCAGACATGAGGACTGGGAGCTGAGAACTGAGGACAGAGCTGCACAGCTTCTCTCTGATATGTTACAGTCACTCAGTCTGAAGAGACAATAATGAACAAGACAACATGTAATATATGTGTTGAAATAAATCTAAACTTTGATTATACGTAATCTATGCAAAACACTGGTTACAGTCTCTGGTGTTCAGTTGTAAACCAGCCGGAGATAAAAAACCAGAATAAACAGTAATTCAGTAATATAAATCACATTTTATCAAAAAATGACGAGCTTATTTATGTCAAAGTTGATATATTTGTGCTGGACAGTGCCTGAAGATTTTCTACACTTTGAAATTTAAAATTCTGATTATGAAATACTGACATGAGAGACTGTTTAAACTATATAGTGACAAACATGATCTGACCTAAGAGTTTCCAGTGCAAATTGTTGACTCTCCAGTCCACCAGCAGACAGCAACTTCACTCCTGAATCCTGCAGGTTGTTGTTACTCAGGTCCAGCTCTCTCAGACATGAGGACTGGGAGCTGAGAACTGAGGACAGAGCTGCACAGCTTTTCTCTGATATGTTACAGTCTCTCAGTCTAAAGAGACAACAATGAACAAGACAACATGTAATATTTGTGTTGAAATGAATCTAAACTTTGATGATGTGTAATCTCTGCCAAGCACTGGCTACAGTCGCTGGTGTTCTGTTATAAACCTGCCAGATATATGACAGTTAAATATCAAGTAACCAGAAAAAACAGTAATTAAGTAATATTAATCACATGGTATCAAAAACTGATGAGCTTACTTATGTCAGAGTTGATATATTTGAAAATGAAAATTTTCTACACTGTGAAATTTAAATTCCTGATTCTGAATACTGACATGAGAGAGGCTGTTTAAACTGTATAGTGACAAACATGATCTGACCTGAGAGTTTCCAGTGTGCAGTGTGGACTCTTCAGTCCAGCAGACAGAATTTCCACTCTCGAATCCTGCAGGTTGTTGTTACTCAGGTCCAGCTCTCTCAGACTAGAAGACTGAGAACTGAGAACTGAGGACAGAGCTTCAATACTTCTCTCTGAAGGGTTACAGCCACTCAGTCTGAAGAATAAATGTGAGAAAATATTTAATAAATTGTTAATTTTCCTCCCCATTTAGAAGCTCTCTTTAAAATCTTTTTAATAAATCCAACTATCTGTGTACTTACAGTGCTTTGTTGGAGGCTTTGACCACTGGCAGCAGCCTCAGAAGAGCCTCCTCTGAAGCACAGTATTTATTTAGGTCAAACACATCCAGATCTTTTTCTGATGACAGTAAGATGAAGACCAGAGCTGACCACTGAGCAGGAGACAGTTTATCTGTGGAGAGACTTCCTGAACTCAGGTACTGTTGGATCTCCTCCACTAGAGAACAATCATTCAATTCATTCAGACAGTGGAACAGATTGATGCTTCTTTCTGCAGACAGACTCTGACTGATCTTCTTCTTGATGTACTTGACTGTTTCCTGATTGGTCTTTGAGCTACTTCCTGTCTGAATCAGCAGGCCTTGTAGGAGAGTCTGATTGGTCTGCAGTGAGAGACCCAGGAGGAAGCGGAGGAACAAGTCCAGGTGTCCATTTGGACTCTGTAAGGCCGCATCCACAACACTCTGGTAGAGACATGTTGGTTTGGGTTTTTCTTCAAAGACTTTAGACCACCAGGATCTTTTCTGTTCTTCTGCCAGCAGATTGACTCCAGAGTTGGTGAATGTCAGATGGACATGAAGAGCAGCCAGAAACTCCTGAACGCTCAGATGGACGAAGCAGAACACCTTGTCCTGGTACAGCCCTCTCTCCTCTTTAAAGACCTGTGTGAACACTCCTGAGCACACTGAGGCTGCTCTGATATCGATGCCACATTCTGTCAGGTCTGATTCATAGAAGATCAGGTTTCCTTTCTGCAGCTGCTCAAAAGCCAGTTTTCCCAGAGACTCAATCATCTTCCTGCTCTCTGGATTCCAGTGTGGATCTGTCTCAGCTCCGCCATCATACTTGACTTTCTTCAGTTTGGTCTGAACCACCAGGAAGTGGATGTACATCTCAGTCAGGGTCTTGGGCAGCTCTCCTCCAACTCTGCTTTTCAACACATCCTCCAGAACTGTAGCAGTGATCCAGCAGAAGACTGGCATGTGGCACATGATGTGGAGGCTTCGTGATGTCTTGATGTGGGAGATGATTGTGCTGGCCTGCTCCTCATTACTGAATCTCTTCCCGAAGTACTCCTCCTTCTGCGGGTCAGTGAACCCTCTGACCTCTGTGACCATGCCGACACACTCAGGAGGGATCTGATTGGCTGCTGCAGGTCGTGTGGTTATCCAGAGGCGAGCAGAGGGAAGCAGTTTCCCCCTGATGAGGTTTGTCAGCAGCACATCCAGTGAGGTGGACTCTGTAACATCAGTCAGGATCTCATTGTTGTGGAAGTCCAGAGGAAGTCGACACTCATCCAGACCGTCAAAGATGAACACAACCTGGAACTCTTCAAACCTGCAGATTCCTGCTTCTTTGGTTTCAGTAAAGAAGTGATGAACAAGTTCCACCAAGCTGTACTTCTTCTCTTTCAGCACATTCAGCTCTCTGAAAGTGAATGGAAATGTGAAGTGCATGTCCTGGTTGGCTTTGTCTTCAGCCCAGTCCAGAGTGAACTTCTGTGTTAAGACTGTTTTCCCAATGCCAGCCACTCCCTTTGTCATCACTGTTCTGATTGGTTCATCTCTTCCAGGTGAAGCTTTAAAGATGTCTTCTTGTCTGATTGTTGTTTCTGGTCTGTCTGGTTTCCTGGATGCTGTTTCAATCTGTCTGATCTCATGTTCATCATTGACCTCTGCAGTCCCTCCCTCTGTGATGTAGAGCTCTGTGTAGATCTGATTCAGAAGAGTTGGGTTTCCTGCTTTAGCAATCCCCTCAAACACACACTGGAACTTCTTCTTCAGGTTAGACTTGAGTTTATGTCGACACTCTGCAGCAAGAGTTCCTTAAATAAGAAAGAACAGATAAAAATCAATCAAAGAGTTCATTAACATATTTTCCTCCATCTCTTGAGATAAATGTCTCATTTATCCAACATGTTATGCTGGATAAAGGAAATCCTCTTACTGGTCTGCAGACGGTCAGCCAGCTCCTCCTGCTTCATTCTCCTCAGGAAGTGCAGTGTGATCTTCAGAAATGCCTGTCTGCTGCTCCTCCTCTGCTCTTCCTCCTCACCATCCAACACCTCCTCATCTTCCCTCTGACTCTCTAAGCATTCTGGGTAACCTGGACTCAGAACCATTTGCATCTTCTTCAGCTCTTTCTTCACAAAAGTGAAGATGTTCTCCTCCAGCAGCTGGAACAGAATACTATATGAATGGAGAGACTGACAATCCACTGGTCTACAAAGTGCAGCATGGAGATGATTGTGAACAGAATAGATGTAAAAGTAGTTGTTGTACATGTACAGACCATAAATATGGAGTCCAGGTGTGTTTGATGCTGCTGGGCAGACTGACCACTGGGAACCTCTGAGCTCTCCTGGTCCACTCTGTGGAGGAATCATGAAGAATGAGCTCACATTATGTCTGTCCACACAGAGACAAACACAAGCTAAAGGTCCATCAAGTGATATTTGGATGTGAACAGAGAATCAGATGACTCCCTGTAGTGGTAAAGCTTTACTAGTCCTGCTGATCCCACTGAGAATCAACAGCTCAGTCTGTTTGTAGCTTTCAGCTCAGTGTTTTGCTTCATCAGTCAGTTTGGTTTAGTCCCAACAGCTCTGAACAACCCTCCATACAGCTCTCCCTCCCTCACTGTACACTACTGAAATGCCTTAGAGCAAGGCAGCTGGAACCTCCAGCTGCTCCAGTGGAGCTGCTCAGTGTCTGCTTGTATCAGACTGGTTGAACTGGGCAGCTCCCAGTATGAAAAATGAAAACAAATCAATAAGGATTCTCTGAATCAGGAACATTTTAAGTTGTCAGTGTTCATCATTGTTTCTTATCAAATGTTCCCTCCAAACCTTTTTGATGTCTGAATTGGGGCTGTTGTGTTTTACAATTTCTGTAACTTTCTGAAACTGAAAATCTAACAATGAAGACAACAACTCCCATGATTCCACGCTACTTCACACCGTCATCACACTCCATCACTAGTTATTATTTTGATTGAGACCCCTAGCAGCAGAAATTACATATTATGCATTTAAATCATGTTGGTGATGAATTCAGAAGTGTAGGACTGCTGCCAGTCCAGCTCAGAGTAGAACAACAGAAGCTGCATCATATGTTCAACATTATCAATGGGTTTGCTCCTCAATACTTCACAGTAACAATGGAACATACTCAGCATGGCTATAACACCAGGGCCAGTGTGTGTTCATATAAAGTCCCTCCAGTGAATAATGTAGCCAGAAGTTCCTTTTTTAAGCTGCTGCCGTGTTGTGGAACAGCCTCCTGTTACACATCCAGCTGTTTAACATGAGAGGAGCTTATAGAAGTCAGGTCAGGACTTATTTATGGAACATGGTCACAGGTTTATAATGAAATCTGTAATTCCATTTTTACTTTAGCAATCAACTTGTCTTTGTTGTACTTTGTGTTCTGATGTGAGATCATTTTATTGAATTTGTGGTGATTTAGTTTTATGTTGTTTGTCTTGTGTTTTGTATTTTAGCATTTTAGGACCATGTTGACCAGGACATGTTTTTTTATGTCTGTAATATATAATTAAACTCATATCATGTCATGTCAAGAGTGCAACACCATATATGTCTTCCAGGAGAGACTGTCTGAACATGTGATCTGTTATCTCCAGATTTAAATGATTATCACGTCTCCTCCCTCTCTATGATGGCCGGCTTTTCACTGACATGATTGGACAACACTTCGTACAAACCAGTTCTTTTCTAACATAACCCAACGTTTACTGTCAGTTACAGCTTATTCCTGACTACTTCACACCGTCATCACACTCCATCACTAGTTAATAATTAATAAATAATTACATACTATGTGCTTAACTCATGTTGGTGATGAATTCAGAAGTGTAGGACTGCTGCCAGTACAGCTCAGAGTAGAACAACAGAAGCTGCATCATATGTTCAACATTATCAATGGGTTTGCTCCTCAATACTTCACAGATAACAATGGAACATACTCAGCATGGCTATAACACCAGGGCCAGTGTGTGTTCATATAAAGTCCCTCCAGTGAATAATGTAGCCAGAAGTTCCTTTTTTAAGCTGCTGCTGTGTTGTGGAACAGCCTCCTGTTACACATCCAGCTGTTAAACATGAGAGGAGCTTATAGAAGTCAGGTCAGGACTGGAACATGGCCGCAGGTTTATAATAAAATCTGCAATTCCATTTTTACTTTAGCAATCAACTTGTGTTTCATGTACTTTGCATGTGGGCGTATATTATTTTATTTAATTTGTGATGATTCAGTTTTATTTTGTATGTCTCATGTTTTGTATTTAACATCTTGGGACCATGTTGGAAATAAGTGTAATTTCAACATGTTTTTTATGTCTGTAATATAAAAATAAAATCATATCATGTCATGTCATGAAAGCAACACTATGAATCTCTCCCAGCAGAGACTGTTTGAACATGTGATCTGTTATCTCCATATGCAAATGATTATCACATCTATTCCCTCTGTAAGGCTGGCTTTTCACTGACATGGTCATACAAACCAGTTATTTTCTGGGCATAACCCAACATTTATTGTCAGTTAGAGCTTACGTTTGATCAGCAGATGGACGTCCTCCTTTAAAATCAAAGAATTCCTTCTTCGACTGGTCACTCTTAAAGGACAGACAGCTGGATTCAGGTCCAGGAGAGTCTGGTCTCTGCTGCTGGATCCTGAAACATCAACAGCTCTGATAAATGTGCATGTTGGATAGAAATGAAAAGTCTGTTCAGTCTTTGCAGCTTTACATTCTGACCTTCCATCAACAGGTTGTCCAGATTTAAAAAATATAGGGTCATCCATGGACTGGTCACTCTTCATGGACACACAGCTGGGTCCACATTCAGGTTCAGGTCCAGCAGAGTCTGGTCTGTGCTGCTTCTTTGTTCTTCAACACAGCACACACAGAGCTTTGAGTGTGAATAATGATGGTGGAGTGATGTGAGTGGAGAACAGTGATGGACAGTTAGAGATCCTCATCTCACCTCTGAGCTTTGGTCTGGCTGTCATGTTCCCCACACAGAGAGCTTTTAGAGGGAGGGACTCCCTCCTCTCTGTCCTCACACTGATCCATAGCAGAGAAACACCTTCACACAAACACAACAACACATTATTTCTCATCATTCCTCTCAGTCACATGACAAACACACAGAGCTTTGATTGGAGGAAACCAGCTCATCCACTTCATCTGACAGTTTCCATGTTGTTGGCACTTTGAGCTGCAGTGTCATATCTAACAAATCACTTTCACAATGCTCACAATGAGCCTCATGCAAGAAGCACTCGAACCAACAGATATGTTCTTCAGTCAGACATACAAGTGAGTACATTATCAAAATCAACCTGAGACTGTAAAGGTGGGGGGGCTTTGATGGTGCTGGACTCATCCTGAGCACGGCCGCTTTGCGCCCTATGATTTCACTGTATAAAAATCTCTGTATAGAAATATGTGTGTAACTGGTCACCTGTTTGCTATATAAAAAAAAGTGTTTAAGTTAATAGAGTTATCGTAAGATCTCAACACCACATCAGAAGATTTAAATAGTTCATGAATTACCACTGCTGAGCCAAATGTGTAAATTGCATACAGCCCCTCTCACAGTCTATAGACACAGGTATGGATGATGCTGCTGTGTGACAGCCACAGCTGTTCATTAAAGTCATAAGAAAGGAGCTACATTACACATTTATCAGTGGAAGACAGTCTGAAAGCTCCAACCGCTTCCATCACCACACAATCTATTTGTTGTATTTTACGATTTTTTTCTTCTTGTTTTTTACTTCTATATACTTTTTATGGACTGTAACTCTATTTTTACTCAGCATGTGACCCACATGTTCTCTGTGTTTCTTCTTGTAAATAACAAATCAAGTTATTTGAACTTGAAGCTGTCACTAATAGAATCAGAGCAGGTTGTTGTTTTTCTCCACAAAGAAGACAAATGTTGGAAGTTATTGATCTGTGAACACTGACTCAGTACTGTCAGCTGTTATTGGACACTTTGAACAGTGACACTAAAATGGAGGAAAACTTCCAGCATGTTGATTTGTGTTGACTGTTAGTAGAGTTCTGAACTACAGATTTCTGCTGTTTCTACTGGAACTAAACTAACAAGATGAACAAAGAGTCATTCAAGAGTCAAACAGTGAAAACTGTCACAATACAAAGTGAATAAAGTTACAAAAAATACCTTTAGACGGAGAAAAGAAGCTGCAACACGAAGAGCACAGAAAGAGGAAGTAACAACAGGAAATAACCAGAGATAGAGAGATAGAGAGAGAGAGAGAGAGAGAGAGAGAGAGATTTCAGAGAATATTATTTGAATTACTAACCATACCACCTGTGAAACAAAGTCTACTTCACTACCACCATGATACTAGTTATTACACAAAACGTGCACCAGTTTAAAAGGTGACTGAATGGGACGACCTTTCATAAACTTCTCTGCGAATAAAATTAACGACACACACACCTCCTTGCATCAATACAATGTTTTACACAAACAAAATCAAGACTGTTTGAAACCGTTTGAGTTCATTTTCCTTTCTTTTTCTGTCGCAAAACCCGACTTCTTGCACCTGGAGACGGACGAAGTTTCCTCTCACCTGTGTCCGGGGCGGTGTCTGTGTCGCTCTTCGCTCTGTGAGGCAGCTGCAGGACTTATATTACAAAAAAAAAAAAAAATCACAAACTCTCCTGAAAGTCTCCGGTCAGAGTAGCAGCGCAGATCCTCCGCGCAGCAGCCGGGTTCGAGCAGAGAGCGGCGGGGCAGCAGGACTCCGATCAGTCGGTGTCTCCTCACTCCTCCTGCCGCAGCATGCTGGAGTCTGATATCAGATACCTGCTCGATACCATCTCCTGCCAGAGGTGCGCTGAGCATGCGCAGAGGCAACCCCTTAAGAGAACTGTTTGTTGATGTTGGATGACGGTGAGGAAGAGGAGGAGGAAGATATAATGTTAAAGGTGATGATGATGAACATGAAGAAAGTGTAATACTCTTATAGTTTGTCAAAGTTATACTTTACATATTCATATTTATAGTAATAGTTGATAAAGTGAGACCGTTTTTGTATTTTAAATATGTTGTCATTAACATACTCAATGATAGATTTGATTTTAAAAACAGGTTAAATATGCGTGAACACTATCTCACGTTCATTTTTTGGTCACGTAGGAGGTTTTGCTGGTAAAGTGGGACAGTTTTGCCAATTTATGAAGTTTTTTCATTCATTTACACAGGTCATCATTAACACGCCTGCAGTGTAATCAATGGTTATTTTAAAAACAAGTTTTTATCAGCGTAACCACCATCTCAGACGGTTGTTCGTTGAAGGCCACATGGGAGACTTTTGCTGGTAAAGTGGGACAGTTGGTAGTAAAATCAAACTGTGGAGTTTATTTTATGTTTTTTCAATGTAAACACAATGTTACATCCGAGTCAAGTGGACACTTATTCAGTCATCAGTCTAGTTACTGGAGGATGTTATCTGAATTAAATTTAAATATCTTCATAAATATTTTTGAAAAGTGTCCCTCTCAGTGTAAAGTGACAACAAAAGGAGGTCAGATTGTTTTGGTGCTGCTGGACCGGATCAAGCAGAGAGTTTGAGAAACAGCAGCTGAAGCAAATCAGAAGAGTTTATATGTCGGTGCAGCATCATCTGTCTTCTACAATTTAACTTTCAGTTTGCTTGTCAGGTGCTTAAATACTGTTTATTCAACGTATTATTAATAATTAGTTGGCAAATCAATTCCCTTTTTAATATGACTCGTTGACTCTTTACAGACTTTCGGACTACGACAAAATCACACATTCAATGACATCACATGTGGGGCTTCCCCCCCTATCTTTATTAAAGAGTGGGGCCTTTAATTTTAGAGGATTTATTGACTTCACATTGAGATTTTGTAACAGAGCAGAAGCAGAACTAATCTATGCCGAAGCAGGAGCTGTTTGAGTGTGAGGGCAGAATTACAAAATCTGTACATGAAATCAATGAATAATGTTCTCAAACTGAACGATCACTCTCATGAATACAGATAGGAAGAAAGCCTCTTATATGTAAAGGTCTCAAGTTGCATAGCAGCAACTGCTTCGTGTAAAACGTCCTCTGCTGCCCTCTAGTGGTCCTGCAGGTTTATTACACAGCCTGTCTGCAGCAGGACTCATTCTTCATTAAGATCAATGAGTTATGAGTCTGAATACACTGACAATGAGAAGTACAGTTAGTTGCAGCTTTTTATTTAGTCAAGCCAAAAACAAAAACAAAGGAAAGCATCAGTGTGTACCTAAGGCACGCTGAGAAACAAACCGCTGGACTTTAATCCACAAAACAAGAAAAGATAAAATACATGTAAGAACCCGAGAAAATTCAAAACTATACAACATGGAAGCATCTCTCTTATACAAACTCCTGGTAAAATACTGGTCAAAGTGCTAGTGCATAAGGAGAAAGGTGTCAAAACACTGACAATTTTTTTTTCTTTTTTGGCAAAACAAGTGTCACATAAATCCATTGTCATGGTCAGAAGAAGAAAAAGACTAAATCTGAGGAAATGGTGATATTGTTCACATCTTTAAAAGGTCATAAAAGATCCCAAACTGACAGTTTATTAAGGTTTTTAGAGGGGAAATGTTTACAGTGATTGTTGATCTGTTCCTAAAGTATTCAAGTTAGTTAGTGGGACATAATGAGACTAAGAGCCCGGTCACACCAGCGTTCATAACAAACATTCAGAACAAAAGTCTATTAAATTCAACTCAAACAAATTCAAACTTAATTTGCCGAGATGAGCAAAATCTATTAAGAGCTGAACTTTCAGGAAGTTTTAGCTTTAATTATCTTTGTTTACCAAAAGCAAACTTTCTCATTTACTGTAAATCCTTTTTCTTTCCTTTTACTTTATATCTTTACTGTTTCTTGTTGCCTGTAATACTGTCCCCAGCCTCATCTCACACATTTCATGTACATGACGCATATTATTCTCCACATACGACTAATAAAGTCGAACTTGAACTTCTTGTCAGAGCTAAGTTTTAGGGGAATAGAGTCCAAAATGGAGGAAGTTAATGTATTAGTTGTTTATCATCTAGTTTTATACAACTCTGCTCTTCTGTGGAATTAACTGCTTCTCAAAAAGATGCAGCAAAGTCTGTTATCGTGAACAGACTTTGGCTAACATTAGCCGTCTATAATCACGCTAAGATCATAAAAATCTGAGTAATTATGATTTGGATGTTGCATTTTGGCTAGCTAGCACATAGAGGTTAGTTTTCAAGTGTCTACTTTATGCAGACAGAGAATGAAGAAGCAGTTTAAAGTAGAAAAATAAAAAGTATTCAGTCTTGTTTTTATCTTATACCCACTAGCTAGCAATTTACTGGTTAGCTTTCCAGTCACAATAGCTCTTCTACTAGACGCGAGAGAATTATTGACAGGACAATGATTTACTAATCAGAAACTGCTAGTTACACATTAACCTGCTAACTATCTACTGAAAGAACAATTACCAGTTGAGAAGCCGTTTTAAAGGAGAAAAGTATTCAGTCTAGTTTTTTTCTGTTATACCAGCTAGCTAGCATTTTACCGGTTAGCTTTCCAGTCACGATAGCTCATCTACTAGCTGTGCAAGGATGCTGGCGCAATGACTATTTAGAAGTCAAAAACCTTATGAACTCAAACCTTAAACCTGCATTCTTCACATGCTATTTTTTCAAGCTAACATGTAGCGGTTAGTTTTTTAAGTCTGGGTACGATTATCAGCCTGTTATTCAGTCTGGTTGTTTTTCTGTCACATCGGCTAGCTAGCATTTTACACATTAGCCTGCCAGTCATAACAGCTCGCAAGGAACCATAAAAGAACTTCTTTGTGTCACTTTCTGGTGTAACCGGGCGCTAAAAGTCTACAGTCATGTTGGCGCCTACATGAGGCTTCAATACTGATTCCACTCCAAAAAAACACAACTGTTTGACAGATTAAAAAGTAGAACATTATTCTCAGATTCTTACCAGCTAGTGGAGCAAAAAAACTTGACAAAACTGACATCTGAGCTGAAATTAAGCAGTAATTTTCACTGAATGCTAACAGGCTACATGCTAATGCCTTAACAGTAGCATGAATAAAACTAAATTATGAGTTGAAACAATATTTTGATTCTTGGGCTCATAAAAACCTCTAAAAACCTCCAATAAATGGAGCTCAGTCAGGAAGTTTTTCACTTTTGAACACTAAAAACATTTGAAACTGAAAGTTTCAGCAATGAACAGAGTTGTTTGTTATAACTGGAGTCAGCTGACTTCAGCAACAGGTTGTGAGAAACAAAAAGGCTTAACAGTATGAACACATGAAAATGTGAAAAGAAAATACACAAACTTGACTACAACAAGACAAAACATTTGGCATCAGGTTCGAACAGGATGAGAAAAATATTGGTGGTTAAGTTGTTTAGGTTTGTTGGGGAGTGTTTCAGTCCAGCTTTGTTCCACAGAGTTCACACACTCGAATTTTCCAACAGGACGTCCAGGTACACAGACTGAAATCTGGAATATTTTGAACTCAAAAATCAACCAAGAGTCACCAAAGGTTCTGGTTTGCAATCAAAGGGAAAGCCGAGAGGAGTTTAAGGATCATTTAAGGTCTTTTTTTCTTGTGAGGAATTCCTTAAAAAAACCCTCCAATGGTCACTAAGTCCTAAAAATTCCTTCAGAGGATCTTTATTTGCTTTCCAACCTTTACAATCATGTACCACAACAATTTAATCCTAAACTGAAGTGAAAAACAGAAGCTTTGTTGATCTCAAGTGCTACTCAAAACTCAAAAAAGAAAATTCAGGAAAGTCAAATTTGTGGGAAAACGTCCTTTCAAATACTGTAAATGTGACATTTATAGCAAAGGCACTTAATCTCATAACCCAGGTGAAGATGTTCTAACATCAGAGAACTGCATATTGTAGCTTAACAGGCAAGAAGCTCGGCACATTTTCTCTGGAAAAAAACAAAACAAAACACTGAAATGTGGCTTCTTCCACATGAACTACAAACATGGAGTCTTTAGTTTTTAGATAAACCACACAAGAAGTAGATTGCTATGCTTAGGAAACAGTACTTGAACTTTTTTTTTTACTAATAAACACAACGTGTGACATAATCAGCATGTCAGAGTTTTTACGCGAGTCTCAGGCACTTATTTGGTACATTTTTCAGACCAAAGTTTAATAAAAAATCAACATGATTAGTGGATTCGAAGTAAATCTGCACTGAGTTTTTAAATGTTGGCAAACTTCAACAAACTCTGACATCTGCGTTTGCTGCCGTGTCTTCACAGTGTCGACCTCCGAATAAACGGAGAGCCAGAAAGTCCAAAACAGAAGAAGCTAGCTGCTAGTTTTTTTGTTTGTGTTTGTTTGTTTTTGAAGTCTGGGTACCTGAGTTGTTCAAGTGGTTAATGTGGTCAAACTTCCTGCTACACCAAAAAAGAACAAATTACCAGTGGAGAAGCAGTTAAAGAGAGAAGTATTCAGTCTTGCTTTTTATGTTACCAGCTAACTAGCGTTTAATTAGCCACAGTAGCTTGTCAGTTCTACGTCTCTCAAAGGGATGAGAAAATAACCTCGGCGTGAAGGATTCTGGCGTGACGAAGCGCTTCAGCCACACCGATCCATCCGTCTCAGGTTGTTTTATAACTTCCTTCGACAAAACAAAACTAATAATCTGTCAGAGATGGAAACATCAGCAGCCGCGTGAAGGAAACAGAGAGCTGAAGAGAAACCAGAAGCAAGAAAACCTCATTCAGAGTCTCGTTTAAATAACTGAAAATCCAGCTTTAAAACGGTATGTCAGGTTGTTCACCAAGTTTTAGATAAAGATGGTAATTTAAAAAAAGAAAAGAAAAGGTGGTAATTATTAAATTTTTCAGTTTTAAGCAGCCTTAGTAGAGCTGCAACCAACGATTATCATCAATATCAATTAATCAATTCACAATTTGTTAAAATTAGCTTGTTTTACTGGACTAACAGCCCAAAACCATTAAAAAAAAACAATTTACTGTCATATATAACAAAAAAAAAACAGTAAATGGTCTCATTTGAGAAGCTGGAACCAAATAAAGCATTTTTACTTGAAAAACTACTGAAACAATCAATCAATTATCAAAATAGTTGCACTTTCAATCGACTAATCAAAAGCTCTCATATCTATATAATCTGATTTGATGCTTCATGTTTCAGAAGTGACTGAAATCAAATAAAAAGTCTCGTTCACGGCGACTAAACTCAAATTTAACGCTCGTTAGTGTCACGTCGTTTGTTCACAGTATTCTTAACCCTCATCTGACCGACTCCGTACATTCATGATCGTTCACAGGTCGTAAACGTGGGGATCTTTCTTATATATTTCCCTCCCGTGTTCGACGCCTTTAGACAGCAGAGATTTAGCCTAAAAAGTTGGAAAACAAGACTTAATAAGAGAAAGATGGTGAGTTTTATTTTGGTGGAAAAAAGTAGAAATTCTTTGATTCCAGCTTCTTAAATGTGAACATTTTCTGGTTTCTTTACTCGTCTGTGACAGTAAACTGAAGATCTTTGAGTTGTGGACAAAACAAGACGTTTTAGGAAACACTGATGAACATTTTCTGACATTTTATAGAACAAACAACCAATCAATCAATCCAGAAAATGATCGATAGTGAAATAATGGTTAGTTGCAGCCTTGGATGATTCAGTTATAGCAGCTGCTGTGATGGAGCCAAGAAGACTTTGCGAATGAAACTGAATGAGATCATCACAGAAGCTAGCGGCTCGACAGGAAGTGACATCACGCCTTTTCATTGACAAAAAAAAAAAAAAAAGAGAGAATCAGAAACACAAACACAGAATCGGCTCAGTACAGTCTGAGTGTTGTGACGCTCCCTCGGAGACCGTGGCGGGTTTGAGGATCCAGGATCGTGCGGTTGTTCAGTGGTTAACCCGCTCAGCTAGCGATAAGAACGATTACCAGGTTGTCGGTGTCGACGGCGTCCAGGTTAAAGCCTTTAATCTGATCCCAGAGCAGCAGCAGCGGAGCAGCCGTCACCTGCTGCGGTTGGTAGTTTGAAGCCCGGCGATCGAACCAGGCGTCAGTTTTTATATATATTTATACGAGATCTCGTGGATAATTACAGCCGCTGTGCACTGAACACAGTCCGGTTTCTACCTACGGCGAGCGAACGCACCGGATCAGAGTCATCTGGGTGCGATCTCCGGCACCATGGCGGTCAGGTGGATGGTCGGACACGAGTCTCTGTGCCTCAGCTTGAACATCAGCTGCTCTTTTTCCTGAGAAAGCTTCTGGTTTACTGCGACCTGCCTCTCCAGCGCCACCTTCAGGTCCTGCTGCTCCTTCGACAGTTGCCTAGGAAACAAAAAACAAAGAGGGATTAAAAAGTTTATCTGACTTTTTGGTTAAAATTAGACAGTTTGGAGCTGCTAAACGTTACTTTCAGAAGACAAGAAGCTCCATTTATAAAGCTTTAAACAAACTGTTGAGCTCGTTTATTTTGCTGCTGTTGGAACGAGTTATTTTTTTTTGTTAAATCTCCAATAAAACAGAAGCTTTTAACGGTTTTAACGAGCAGCTACCTCAGCAGAGAAGAGCGCTAATCGCTCTCAGCTGTGAAACCGAACACAGAAATCATAAACACGGAGGAGAGTTTAAAGCGATCTGAGCCGAACTGTTTATGTGATTTTAATTCATTCTCACTGAATCTTTACGCGTGTTCACAAAAGCACATTTAACACTTTTTAAAGAGGCAATTCAACACATTTTTCACAGTCAAACCAGTGAAAGAAAGATGGAAAACCAGCAGGAATAATAAGACCTACAGTTATTTAAGCACATGAATATCTTTGTCAGCACTTCCCAGCTACATATAACAATAATATCTAATAATATACATAATAATTTAACCTTTAAGGTCTTTTGAGGAGTAAATTTACTGCTTTTTAAGACTTTAAGACCTGCAGATGCTCTCAACATCAAGTTTATTTAACAGTTTGTTTACTATAAACTGCATGTGGATAATAAAGACAACAAAATCCAATCATATGAAATAAAGAATAAATAAATACATAAATTCCTGTCATTTGTTAGTAAGTTAAGACACTGAACACTAAGTGATGACGTGTGTCAGCGGGTGAAATGTCCAGCAGGTGGCGCCACATTCCTGCTTTATGGAGAAGAGACGACCGGGTTTAATAAACTCACTGAATGAGACTCTGACAGTTGTCTATCCGGACTCCCAGATCCTCGTTCTGCTGCAGGATGTGGATGATCTGGTCCTCCAGAGACAGATTCTTCTCCACCTGGGAACACGAGACACAGAAGAAGAAGAACGAGGAAGAAAAGGTCACTTAATTTGTATAAAAATCTCAGGACTTGTAAATTTAAGTGTTACAAAAAGAAAGAGAAGAAGACAAAATCATCTTCTTCGTTCGGTCGACCTACCAGCGCGTCCATCTGCTGCAGCTTCCTGCTCTGCTCCTGCACGCGCTCGCTCTTCATCTCGATGACGAACAGCAGAGACTCCTGCTCCGACTCCCAGAATGCACCTGGGCTGCCGTGGGCCTAGAAGGTCAAGAGGCGAGAGAGCGCAAGAGAACCTTTTTTAAACTCAGAAATCATCAATGTCGGGTTGGACTGTCGCCACAAAAGACTGGTTACAGATCTCCACTGAGTGTCCCCTTTGACCTCTGACCCCTGAACACACCTGAATATTCCTCTGCAGGTCTTTCTTAAACGTCGATTCTTCTACTCGTCTCTTCAGTTCGTTATAAACCTGCAGATCCGCCGACAGCTCCTCGACTTTACCCTTCAAATCGCAACAGAAACAGACGTTAAAGATTGTTGTCGTTGTGATGCAGAAAAGAAAACACACAGAAACCAGCGGCATGTGATCGACATCCCATCGCCAGACCTGAATGAAGGGTCTGTGAGCGACTCGCAGCTTCTGGTTTAAGTGAATAAACTGCAGGAAGCTGCTGGTTGTTTTACCTTCAGGACGTTTTCAGCTGCCTGAAACTTGTCCGTCAGCTGAGTTTTCTCTTGTTCGTGTTTCTTCTGCAGCTCTGCAGGAAAACAAAGTCGAACTCTGAATCACATGCAAACAGCCGGAAAACACGCGGCGCATACAGTAGAAAACACAGATAATGCAGTTCTGATCCACACACACACACTAAATGAAAGGAAATATATGTTATTGCACACAAACAGATAAAGGTCTAATATTCCTTTTAGTTTATTGATGATTTATTAATTTTATCATGTTGCCAAGATGGTTGAACACTTTTTAAAGAGATTTTTAACGTCACATAAGAGGCAATTCAACACATTTTTCACAGTCAAACCAGTGAAAGAATGATGGAAAACCAGCAGGAACAATAAGACCTACAGTTATTTAAAGCACATGAATATTTGTGTCAGCACTTCCCAGCTGTGTATAACAATAATATCTAATAATATACGTAATAATTTAACCTTCTAAGGACTTTTGAAGAGTGAATTTACTGCTTTTTAAGACTTTAAGACCTGCAGATGCTCTCAACATCAAGTTTATTTAACAGTTTGTTTACTATAAACTGCATGTGGATAATAAAGACAACAACAAAATCCAATCATATAAAATAAAGAATAAATAAATTAATGTATTTGACAGAAGGAAGAGAAAGACTGTCTTCCATTGTCTTTGGTGTGAAATTCACTGGAAGTTCCCATATTTATATTAATAACCAGAATATAAGCAGTTATAGTTTATAACTCTAATATATATAAATTAATGTAGTCTAGAGCTGTAACTCCTCCTGTGCTCACAGCAAATTAAATTAAATTAACTTTAGATTTCTGCTGTTTCCTTTGGATGAAGTTAGCTGATCAATAAAAACTATTAAAGCATCCTCACTTTACTTTTAGTGCCTAAAACTTTTGCACATCTCTGTTGTTGTTGTTACCTTCCACGTGTCTCTCATGTTCCTCAGTAGCAGTTTTACTTTTCTGTTCGTGCAGGACGTTTAAATCAGCCGTCGTCTCCGTTTTCACCTGAAAAAAAATCACATCAGATCAAACATTACTGACGTCTGACGTTCATCTCTAACTGTAATTACAACAACAAACATATTAAAATACACTTCAGATGTGAGGATGTAAATAAAGCAGAGCTGCTCTCTGATTGGTGCGGCTGCCGTGACACTCTGGAGGTCTGAGGTCTGTTTAAACGCTCAGCGAGGTCACGGCGAGGACACGAGCTGCCTAGTTCAAAGCGACAAACTCCTGGCTGCAGATTCAGGTGGTCACCTGACCCGGAGAGCCCGGTCAGCTGCCCAGCTGCCCCGGCCGGTCTATGAATAACTTCTTCTTCTCTGGTTTCTAATTATGAAGCAGACTTTCACTTCTGCCAATGAAATTACAGCCGCATGTGATGTTTCGACATGACGGGCGTTAATCTGTGCAGGGATTTAATCCCGTTCTGACCCGACGGCATCGGAGAGGTCCGACACGCTGATGCTGGGTGAGGAGGTCGGACTCCGGTTCATCCTAAAGATGTTGGACGGTGTTCAAACTATGAGGAGGAAGATTCATGAGCTGCAGATCTGAACCCACAGACATGAAACACGTATTTTTAGATTCAGCGTGACCGAAACTTCAGGAGGATATCTTTATCTCTGATGTGCAAACAAGCAGCAGCTCCCCACATCTCACCTTTAACGGCTGCTGGACCGACTCAAGTAGAAACACTGAGTCAATCATTCCGGGTTCAATCTCTACGTTCAGGCCCTCTAATGAGTGTGCTGGTGGAAATTATTACTCCATTATAATCTGCATAAGTTAATCAGCTCCAGTGAAACCAACAGTCTTTATATCCAGGCTACAATCACCAATAAACCTCCATAAATCCACTTAGAAACAGAGAAAAAGAAGCTGAGAATCACCAAATGTTTAAGTTTTCTGCACTGATCAGTGATAGTCGTCTGAACATCGTGTTAAACTGCAGACAGGAAGCTGCTAACAGCTGATTCACGTGACTTTTAATGGAGACTATTTGACTAAATGTGAACAAATCAGGTGTGAAAACTGTATTCGCACCAAATCAGGCACCAATCAGCCAGTTGTGTTGTTGTTTGAATGGAGATAGTAGCGCTCGGCTGCAGCTGTTTTGGCCACTGCGGCTGGAAAGTTGAGCCAGAGTCAACTTTTGGAGAAACGCAAACCCAACGTCACAGCTGCTGAAGGCTGCGGTGGCCAATCACAGCGGGAGATCAGACGAAGATGTGACTAGGACGAGGGGAGGACATTTTTCTTCACTTGATAATGTTAGTAAAGTTAGTTTTTGCTGTCAGCTTTCTGACTTATTTTAAAAAAAGATGAGGGAAAAAGAGAGAGAGAGAGCAGCTGTGGTCGAGGGAGCTTGACAGTGAATGAAGAGAGGGAGCGCTGGTAGCGAGAAAGCCGGTGAATCAGATCGTTAAAATGTTATTTCCTGATTGTTTCACAGCGATTACGATCTAGAGCAGAAATAAACACACTCACACCCCTCCCGCACACCTCCGCTCGGTTTTTTGGTGTGAATGCAGCTTCACTCTGGTGATGATTTTATTCGTTACTGTCGTCATGTTGGTTCAAACGGGCCGACGTGTTGCCGTTAACATGTTTCCATCTCGAGATTCAAGAGCTTTTATGTTTTAAAAAAGACGAGGGAAAAAGAGAGAGAGCAGCTGAGGTCGAGCGAGCTAGACAGTGCATGAAAAGAGGGAGCGCTGGTAGCGAGAAAGCCGGTGAATCAGATCGTTAAAATGTTATTTTTTGTTTTGTTTCACAACGATTACAATCTAGAGCACAAATAAACACACCCACACCCCCCCCCCCCCCCCCTCCACACACAAACACACCTCGCACCGCTTGAACGCAGCTTCACTCTCGTGATGATTTTATTCGTTTCTGTCGTCATGTTGGTTCAAACGGGCCGACGTGTTGCCATTAACATGTTTCCATCTCGAGATTCAAGAGCTTTTACGGTCAACATGCTCAGCAGCACAGCGGCTGACAAACAGCCTCTCTGTAAAATGCCCTAAAAATGAACCGCTAAATATGTGCAAATTACTCTAAATTATAAAATTAAAGGATCGTTATGATGAAGTGTTACCAGATGTGGTTTTTGTTATAGAAGAACAAGCAGCTCCTCCTCAGAGATCCACTTTAAAATACAAAGCCGTCACTCCGGATGGGATTTAAATGACAGGAGGAGCTGAAATTATTACAGAACAATGAGCCTCATGCAGAGACGCATCAAAATCACCTCGCCTACAGACACTAATACAGTCTGAGTGGAGCTTTAGAGGCACAAACCAGAACCAGGACCAGATCCAGTATCTATCCAGTATACAGCTCTAGAGATCAACATGATCAATAAAAGTTTAATCTTCTCTCCTCACCTTGTCGAGGATGCTCAGGACGAGAGCGCACACCTCCTCCTCGGCGTGGTCCTTCAGGAGCTCCGCCCTCTCCGGGTTCCCATTGGCCGACAGCACTTCCTTTAAGGTCCTCAGCTGCCACTCGAACCGCTCCAGCTGCTTCTCCAGACAGACGTCGGGCGAGCCGGACGCACGTTTATCTGCCGAGACGGAAAACAGAGGAAAAAAAAACAAAACAAAACTCAACAAGACGAAGCAAAACGTAGAAGAAGAACGTAGGAGAAAATGACCCTGATGATGTCATAGTGATGTCAGAGGCCTCTAACATAAATTAATGATGATGTTTAGATATTAAACGTTTACATTTATCTTTCTACTCAAACTCAGATGCGACCTGAAATAATTTAAGGCTTTGAATCAGTGATAAAGCTGCTGATTATTTTTCTCTATTATTCAATTAAGTCATTTTTTCAATAAAATATCATAAAATAATGAATAAATGTCAGTTTTAATTACTAAAAGCCGAAAAAGATGCAACAGATTTCCTGTTTTGTCCGACAAAACCCAAAATATTCAGTTTACAATCAGATAAGATGAAGAAAAGCATCAAATTTTTACATTTTTTGGCCTTTTTTGGCTTCAAAATTCACTAAAACAATTAATCAATTATCAGATTAGCTAATTGATAAACTAATTAATTAAACTTTGCTGCTCTATAGGAGCCGTTTTGTATTTCAGCCACTGAAGGATTTCCAGGTGCTGAAGAGTTAACGCTGGGAAACTGCTCACAGGTATGAGGTCATCGTCACGGAAACTTAAAAACAGACATCCAACACACACACACACACACACACACCAATGACATCATCGACATGTAGACACATGCTCTCTCTCTCTCTCTCCGTTCGCTTCCACTGACGTCTTCAGTTTTAATCCTCAACACATCACAAAGAAACTCAAGAAACGTCGTAAAAGTTAAATATTAACACTGTAAAAACAAAAGACGTTTAATTATAGGAAACATTATTAAACTTAAAAAACACACGTAAGAAGTCTAAAATGTTGAACACTGGTGCGTTTATAAATCTCCAGGTCCTCCAGGTTTCTGTCGCAGCCTGTCTGAAGCTTCATTATTTCTAAACAAACAGCAGTTTTTTACTTTTATTCAGCTGCTGCTTGATAAATTCATTATAAATCAGCTCAGTGTCGATTCATCATATCAGACGATCAATGACGGGAAAATACAAAAATGAGGTTTCGAAGCGGTTTCACTCTTCTACGGAGGGTTTAATGGGTTATATAAAGAATATTATTATTGGCAGATATAATCAGTATCAGCCTAAAAAATCAGTTTATCAGTCAGGATCTGATCTGCAGGAATTTGCTGCTAAATAACAAACAGCTACGGTTCATTTCCACTCTACAGACTGATTGTACGCAGATTATAGTTCCTTATGTACTAAAAAAGCGGCTGTAAACTCCTTCAGGATGGTTTCCAGCATGTTGGGAATTTATATATTTAAACAGTAAGGCGTCTCCTACGCACTCTCCTCTCCTGGAGACGCCTTTGATCAGCGATCAGAACGACTAGAAACGCGTTTCATCTCCGTCGTGGTCGGAAGATCCAGTTGTGAGCGACAATAAACGCAGCTTCATGTTAATATAAGAGAAAGTAGAGCTGCAACATTTAATTAACAATTAGTTGCCAAATATTAAATTAATTGCCGCTATTCTGCCGCTAATCAGATTTTCTGATTCCAGCTTTTTAAACGTGAATATTTTCTGGTTTCTTTCGTCCTTTATGACGGTAAACTGAAGATCTTTGTGTTGTGGACAAAACTTTAGGACATTATCTTGCTCTTTGATCAACATTTTTCACAGTTTTCTGACATTTTAATCGACCAAACAACTGAAAAATGAAGTAATAATGAACGTAATCATTAGCTGCAGCCCTAAAAATGTTTGTTTTTTTTAACACGCAGTAGTTATTTCTTGTTTTTCCTGGAGCTGTTTCACAAACATCCATCCAACAACTCAAAAATAAACAGTTTTTATAGTTTATATATCTTCTGTTTTGTGTATATTTCACATTATTCATGTTATTCAGGCACTTCATTACCTCAATCAGGCTGTCAGAGTAGTTTTAAATATACAGTAAATATGTATATATATATATATATATATATATATATATATTTATTTGCACAGTTCATGTTCATGCTAAGCCGACACCTTCCCATTCACTTCAATGAGACAGTGTCTCCAGACCTCTGGATGTGGCGGAGGAGGTTTCACATGACCACCGTTTCTCTTTAAAGCAGCTATAATCATGTTTTCATATCAACAGATGAAATATCAGAGTGTGTGTGTGTAACGTGTGTGTCGGTCGCAGCTCCTCTCTCCTCTTTAACGGAGCTTCATAATAACGAGTTACAGCTCGCCGTTTAACCGTTTTCGGTGACGTCAGTGTTTTTTTTCCCACTTCTCGTATCTATCGGACAAAATAAATGTGAATAAATATTTAAGATTTAATGGTTTGGGGTCAATAAAATCTGATAAATCTAGAATAAATACCTTTTTGTTGTTTGTGCAAGTGAATTGTAGACCAACAATTTACAATCCTGACTGTAATTATGTGGTTTTATAGTAAATGGGATAAACTGCAAGAAGTATTTTGGCTTTCTGCTCTTTTTTTTCTCCAGCCTGACTCTTTTCTCCTGACAAAACATTAAAGCTAATACATATTACTGATCTATCCGAGCGGATATATTGATGAATTGACTGATAACTATCTATGCAGGGAGTTGTGGCTTTACTGCAGCTCTGAGTGATTCACAGAAGTATGACGGCAGCATCCTCCTCCTGTTTTTAAACGAGCGGTTTCTACCATTTAAAAAAAAAACTGTACAATCTGCTCATAAAAAAAAAAAAACAGGCGGAAATGAGGAAGTGAGTGTGAAGTGACTGGCTGTGACTGCAGATGAGTCACAGCTTCACAGCATATGATTCACTCAGTCACTCAACAAACAACCTCGTTTGTTCTTTCTTATCATGATGTCGGAAATTAAACCGATTTCTCTGTTATTAATCTGTCGTCATTCACGGCGCTGCAGGTTGGTTTTTTTTTGCCTGAAACCACCATTTATAAAAAAAAAACTGTGACAGGTGTTTATTACAAACTCAAGAGGACAGAAGTGAACTCTTTCTGAAGCAGCAACCTGTTAAATATGTCAGGCAGCTGGATAGACGCTACTAACGTGTGACACATTTTGACATTTACCGAGACGAGTTCTCATGATCTTTGCTTCAGGAAACGAGGCGAGCAAACAGGAAGTGAGAGAAGGTAAACCCACAAAGTCTGAAACAAGCACACACTCTCTCACCTCCGTCATCTTGGCGGTAGTTGTCTTTCCGTGTCTTCTCTCCCTTCTTGCCTTTGCTTTTCTTCTGAGAACAAAAAGAGAAGAAGAAGAAGTTTCAGTGACGACGTGAACAAAACAGAAAGAACAGGAACAGACTGATATGACGTCGAGTGTTTATTGGCTCCCTTGTGATCAGATGACTTCTATTTTTAAAAAAAGGTTCACAATTTTTTCCAGTTGCGTCTATAAACAGCAGGTCAGGTGTCCATATGAGCAGTGAAAGAGGTTTTTCCTCGCTGTGATCATTCCTCCTGTTCACACTGGATATTAAAAGATCTCCTTCCAATCCACAGTGTGTCCAGATAGACCTTTAAAACCCACAGTGTGTCCAGATAGACCTTTAAAACCCACAGTGTGTCCAGATAGACCTTTAAAACCCACAGTGTGTCCAGATAGACTTTTAAAACCCACAGTGTGTCCAGATAGACACTTAAAACCTACAGTGTGTCCAGATAGACTTTTAAAACCCACAGTGTGTCCAGATAGACTTTTAAAACCCACAGTGTGTCCAGATAGACACTTAAAACCTACAGTGTGTCCAGATAGACTTTTAAAACCCACAGTGTGTCCAGATAGACTTTTAAAACCTACAGTGTGTCCAGATAGACTTTTAAAACACACAGTGTGTCCAGATAGACCTTTAAAACCCACAGTGCGTCCAGATAGACATTTAAAACCTACAGTGTGTCCAGATAGACATTTAAAACCCACAGTGTGTCCAGATAGACCTTTAAAACCCACAGTGTGTCCAGATAGACTTTTAAAATTCAATGTGTGTCCAGATAGACTTTAAAAAGCCACAGTGTGTCCGGATAGACTTTTAAAAGCCACAGTGTGTCCAGATAGACTTTTAAAACCTACAGTGTGTCCAGATAGACCTTTAAAACCCACAGTGTGTCCAGATAGACCTTTAAAACCTACAGTGTGTCCAGATACTTTTAAAACCCACAGTGTGTCCAGATAGACTTTTAAAACCTACAGTGTGTCCAGATAGACTTTTAAAACCCACAGTGTGTCCAGATAGACTTTTAAAACGCACAGTGTGTCCAGATAGACTTTTTAAACTCACAGTGTGTCCAGATAGACTTTTAAAACCTACAGTGTGTCCGGATAGACTTTTTAAACTCACAGTGTGTCCAGATAGACTTTTAAAACCTACAGTGTGTCCAGATAGACTTTTAAAACCTACAGTGTGTCCAGACAGACCTTTAAAACCCACAGTGTGTCCGGATAGACTTTTAAAACCTACAGTGTGTCCAGATAGACTTTTAAAACCCACAGTGTGTCCAGATAGACTTTTAAAACCCACAGTGTGTCCGGATAGACTTTTAAAGTGTGTGTGACGCTTCTATTCAGCTTGAGTTCAGTCTGAGTTAGTCATATCAAGTGGACACATTTGCAGTCTTTTTAGCATCAAAAAGAAGGATTTTGGCACTAAAAAGACTGTAACATTGAAAGATATCTACTTGATTTGACTCATTTGGACGCTGAAGCTTCATATTAACTTCATATAAACTTTTATATACTTTTTTGTCCTCTATCACTTCCATTGTAAGGTCATTATGAACTAATGGTCAGCATGACCAGGAGGAATGATTACAGCGAGAAAAAACCTGCTGTATCTCTAAGGTGGATCTGTGAGCATTTCTTTCAACTGTCTCTGAGCAGTTTATTTCACAACCAGCAGCAAAACCAACTGTTGTTGTGAAGAAACTAAACACTGACAGGGTTGTCTCCTGTATAAACACTCTGTGCCTGCGTAACATCACAGAGTCACTAATATGCCTCACATTAACAAACCACGCAGCATCCCGGCCGCACACGTTCTCAGATTTACGCCTGAAGAGAAATAAAACGATGAGACTGTTGATACGCTGATGTAATGTATGTTTTTAACTTAAGTACTTTGTGGTTTTGGACTTTTTGGTCAGACAAAATTAAAAAAAAAGACATTTTATGACATCACCTTGGACTTGGGGAAACTCTGATGCTCATTTTTTAAAAGGTTTTATAGACCTAAACCACCAGCCAATGACTCAATAATGAAAATAATCACTACAGCTGCCTGGTGAAACTGCTCTTTAACAATATTTCTCTACTTGTGGCACCAGTCAGCTGTGCTTTATTAATCAATTAAAGCTCCACGTTGAAGTCTTAACTCGTTATGACACACATCAGGAGGACTGGATGGACTTGAACCTGTAAGTCTGTCTGGACCCTCTGAGGCCCCCCGACCACCACCACCAGCAGCAGCAGCAGCAGAGTCCTGCTTCAGGTCTGAGTGTTAAACTGGAGCAGTGAGCTTGTTATGAAAGCTGACTCTGACTCTGCCAGCTTCATTAGTCTTCACATGACTGACGCTGAAGCTTTCACTCTTTTCTTCCTCTGTTGTTCTGTTATTACATAACTTGAGCTGCTCAGTTTGTTTGTTTGAGCTGCTGATTAAAAAAAAAAAAGAACCGAAAGGACTTTCTCCTCAGACCTGCAGCCTCTCTTGAGTTCAGCATGACCAAGCAGCAACCTCCGGATCTGACAAATGAAGCTAAAGAGGAAGTGCCAAAAACCGCAGTTCCTCCAATGACCACATGAGGCTCCAAAAGTGGGTCAATCCCAACAGACCCCCAACTTTACAACAGAAATAAACATGTTCATAGTCTAGTACAGAATCAGTTTTGCTCTCTAAAAGATCATTCCCCCATTGGTGAATTCTTATAGTTATGCATAATTAAGACTCTGCTTTGAGTGACAGGTGGCTGCCATCACACACACAAGTTGCGCCAACATTGGCAACCATGGCATAACGGCAGATTCACAGAGTACAGCCGTAGCCGTCACTATATCAGAGTGTTTGCAGTTCATGAAAGTTAATTGTAACAGTTTTTATGGTAAGAACATGCTCTAATCTGTAATTATTCCTCATTAAAATGTGTAAAAACAACTAGGTGTCACAACGACAAAGTCCCTCTGCTCATTTTAGAGAAAAGTTCATTGATGATTGAACTTTACATTTAAAACCTGAACACATCTGATTGGATTATAAATGGATTTTTATCTACATCATTTATTCTTTATTCAGATTGATTAACTGCAGTTTGTCAGAGATCAGCTGTGATTCTCCGGCCTCAGCTCTGAAGTCCAACCCCTCCCATCTGAGAGAGCTGGATCTGATTAATAGTTTTCGGTTTTCAAACCCAGAGAAATCTGTCATTTTAATCAAAGTAACGGACCGTTTCATTTGGTGGCCTGTCAATGGCGTCATACCTCCTCTACCAAAGAGTATAGTGCACAAGATGCATGCGTCGGCGCCGTGTTTGTCCGCTACAATGGCGTCTCCCAAAGAGTAACTTACACACATACAAGATAATACATGGGCTTTGTTGTGCTTGTTCCACAAAAACTGTTAGAAATGGACTTTTATTCAGTTTGAAGCCACATTTTCATGATAAATTTAGCTGGTTTTTAACTTGATCTTTTAGCCGCAAGAAGGATTTTAGTCATTGGACGTCTGGATCTTAAGTTATCAGAGAAATAAACTGGGCAAACGTTAGCAGCAGCTCGGCTAACAGCCCCTCCAGGAGGCCCGCTGCTCGCCCAACATGGTGGAGAAACACTGATTTTTTTTAGCTGAAACCACTTTATTCAGTGTTTTTACAACCAAGACAACAACTCCCATCATCCCTTGCTGCTTCACACTGTCATTACACTCCGTCTGTTGTTACTGTTTTGATTGAGACGCCGAGTGGCTGAAATTACATGTGTGTTTACGCCTGCTTTTCACCAGTGACAATTTGCATTATCACAGTTAACCACAGACTGGCTCAAATCCAACATGGCAGCAATCAAAATGCAAACTCGAGGTTTCAAAATGTTTTGACAAACGTCCATTATTGTTTAGTCTACGAGGCGACAGTAGAAGAAAAGGAAACTGTTGCCACTGCGAGTCATCCTGGATCACTCAGGCATTAAACATATTTGTTGCGTGACAAATGTTTTTGAGGAAATCGCTGCATTCACGACACGAAGACTAAAAACACTGATCTTAATTTGTCCAATACTTTGATTTATGACCAAACATCTACAAAAAGTGTCCTTGTGTTTGCAGTCTTATGATAATAAAATCAAACTTAATTGGAGAAAAATGGAAAAATGACAGGTTCATTTAATTTAACTGTAATTTCTTTGTTGTCAAATTGTCAAAAGGTTCAATCAGTACAAATGTCCTCATGAAAAGTCTTTGTTAAAAATGAATACGAGCAGAATCAGCAGATACTTGAGGATCATCCTCTGCTGTAGATAAATATCAGCTTAGAGTTTCTGATGTGAAGAAATATGAAGATAAAAAGATTTTTTAAAAAAAAGATGATGTCATCTGACACACACACACACTGAAATGCTTACTGCGTTGCCTCACACCCACACATTGCTCAAGCACAGTGAGGCCAAACAATCACACCCTAACACACACACGCACACACACACACACACACCCTCTCACTGTATAAACACGTCTAAACTCTGCTCTGCAAACTGGACACCGACTTTATTTAAACACAGAGCTGAAACAATAAATATCTCAGCTTTAAACACGTCGCGCTGAGTTCAGTGGGGAGGCGAAGTGGACGAGAGCGCTGCAGCGTGTCGACGTGTTTCACAGATCTGTTTAAATCTGGACAGCAGGAGGAGGAGGAAGAGGAGGAGGAGGAGAAGAAGCATATGTTCCTGCAGGCGTCGCAGAGGCCCTGGCTTTAAAAAAACGCCATAAATCACAGCAGCAGCTCCTCTCCTCTGTTTGCACAGCACTTCACCTTCAAGAAAAACCTGCCTGCTCCGAGCTGCACGTCTCATTTCACAGAAGAGTTCTAGTTTCTTGCAGATGTTTATCAGGAGAAGGAATCATCAAGCATCTCATTGGTTGACTTTGAAACCTTCATGGGTGGAGCCCAGTGCAGTTTGAACTCAGAGGAGCACAAGGAATAAGACAGTTGATGGTTTCAGCACACTTACGGCTTCATTTTCTTCCCCAATTCAAGAAAAATCCTTTTAAAAAAGTATGAAAGTTATGACATAATGACAAAAAAACTGAACCAGACTTGGTCATAAAAACAAAAGTATTGGACAGATTAACTTTTTGACCAGAGGAGGATCAAAGTTACTCATCCTGAAGGGAGTCATGAATGTAGATGTTGAGATATTCCAGTCTGGATCACAGCTGCAACTAACCATTATTTACCATCTGTCAAAAACAGTGAAAGATGAAGTTCGGTCGAGTCGTGTCATGTGCTGCAAACTGCAGAGCCAATTCTCTTTTATTTGGACTAAACTTCATGCAAAGCGGTATTTAAAAAAGCACTTTTACACAAACATTTTATAAACACACTGATCCAAAATGCAGCATGCAGTCACACAAACAAGAGTTTAGTCATTTATTTTCCATAAATATGTGACAAATACAACAAAAATAAATATGTTTACGTGCATTAAGTGCATCAGTTGGCCTAAAATGAGCCAGCGACTCACGAGCTTCCTGGTTTTTTTCTTATTTGAGTGAATATCGTAGTCTTAAGTGCTTAAACAGAGAATCAGAGAGCTGACTCAAATCATTCTGTTGGTGTATTTTGCCAGTGAGGCATCATCATCATCATCATCACCAGTCCAACTCGCCAAGCGCTGAAATAAATCCAGTATCACATTATCCAGAGTATCTGTAGCTGTGGACTCTTGTAAAAAACACGACGCAGGACATGATGGCGACGTTCTTCATATCATCATTAGTCACACAGTCTGCTGGAGGAAAAGAAGACACGCTAGAAACATGATAATAATAATAAATTAAACTATTATTGTGATCTGAATTTAAACATCAACAGTTACAGAATGATAAATAAAAGGCTTGTTCCTTTCGGCTTGAGGCTGTTTGTTAGAAGTAATTAAGAGCTACTTCTGGGAATGAGACAGACGTTGGCAGGACGACCGACATGATGATGTCTTTATGAAATGTGGGTTTACAGTATAAACCTGAAACTAACCACCGAGCTATTTTTGGCCTAGTCTGACAATTTTACAGCTTCAAACTAAATCATAAGCCTAAATTAATAGTCTGTCTCCTTGTTTTTACTCACTACCACCAAATCCTGTTCTGAAACTGCTTATTTATAATAACTCCCTGTAGTCTGATCCATAATATTTACTCTAACGTTGGTTACGGCTCAGCCAAGAACACGACAACTTGTAAAACTTGTTTCTTGAACCACAACCGTTGGCTCTACTCACTTTCTCCGCGTCTCTGTCGGTGTCTTCTTCCTGCTTATCTTCCACCAAACTTTCCTCTGAGACCGCCGGAGGAGCCTCCCCGCCGCCGCTAGAGCCTGCGGAGGAGTCGGCGTTGGTCTCAGGGAGCGCCGCCACGTCTTCGTTGTGACCATCTTGAACGTGGACGTCCGGTTTCTCTGAGTCGTCTTCTTCTATCACGAGGACCCTCCGAGTTATGTCTGTCCACCACCTTTAAAAGTGGCATTCAACTAGCGCTACCGCAGTTGTAGGAGTGAGTTGGGGTGGGTCTGGACCTGGAGCATCAAATGTTTGATATTTTTTGCTCAAAAAATGATGTAGACAATTGATGAATGACTAAAATAGTTGCTTAGGAGGCGCCAACTTTCTGAAAGATACGACCTGACATTCACACCCAGTTCACACAGTGACTGGTCAGCTGTGTGGAGGTGAGAAAGATGGCAGGAACTCTCCATTTACCTCCATTTTTCAATAATAGAGTGCAACACTATGATACCGATTATATTTCTGATTAATCATTTGACCAATAACGGTGTGGCTTAAAGGTGTCCAACAATACAAAAACCTGAAGATATTCAGTTTACTGTCTCATACAACAACAACAAAAAACAAATCTTTACAATCCAGATGCTGAAACAAGGAAATATTCAGCATTTTTGCTTTAATAAATTGTCTTGGTTGGTCTTGTTTTATACAATCAACAATCCCAAACTCAAAAATATTCATTTTACTGTTTAACTGTACAGAAAACTGCCTAAAACAATTAATGTGATTATCAAAAACCAATTTTCTATTGATAGATTAACCACTGCAGCTCTGCTTTCTGTCCTCTTCTTTGCAAACACTACAGATCAGAGTAGAAAAACTTGATCCAGCAGCTTATCATGTTTTATCTGCTCTGATTTCAGCTCACTTTCATCTTTGGTTAAACTGATAAACATGTCAGGCAGCAGCTCATATCAGCCGTCAATAATTAATTATGCGAGTAACTTTATGACAAAATGAAACCGGTCTGTTGTCGGTTTGCGGGTCTGTACTCGATCAAAGATCATCTGTGAGGGAAGAAGCTCCACTCTGTAACAGCTGTACAATCAGAGTCTTTCTACATTTCCAACAGAGTGAGACGTCTTCTCTCTGAAAAGGATCGGGTCACCTCAGTTTCAGGAGTACCGTCTGGGCGTGGTAGAGGTCAGAAAAAGTTGAATGAAAAGCTGAACTTCACTCCTGCAGTCCGTATGAGTCTGTGTCAGAGTCTTTTACGAGTGACAAACATGTTTCTGCGCAACAGTAATGACTGTTTTCCTCTTCCAAGAAACCACAAAACAACAAAATAAAGTGCTGTGTGAGCTGCTGCTGTTTCCAAATGCTGCAGCAGGATTCAAGACACACACACACACACACACACACACACACGGACGCTTGTGTTCCTAAGCCCATGAGGACATTTACGACTTTGACCTCATTTTTTTTATTCTCTTTAGATTTTGAGCCCAGAGCTGCGTTTCCAGGAGAGGACAAACACATCGCCTCTGTCTTCTCCGGGATCGCAGCTATGTGACAAAATGTCTGCTCGAGTGTCGGGAGCTGTTATGGGGATGAGACTTAACGTCCTATGAAGAGTCTCCTGAACGAGGTTCAACTCGCACATGGGAGATGAAAACAAGCTCAAACCCTCTTCTGGGTTTTTTCCTTCGATGTGAAAAATGCCTCACGTTTTACCAGCAGCCACAGTTCATCCCCTTCAAGCCGTTTTCACACCTGCTTTGTTTCATTCGGTTGAGTCAAACCCCGGAGCGTTTTCCCTCTTGGTGCGGTTCTTTGGGCAGATGTGACCACAGCAACGGCACTCAAGAGTAGACAGAAACAACAGGACCGAGACTTTGTTGAAGAGGTTTTCTGAGTCCGGTGACAATGGAGTTCTGGTACCGTTCCTTTGGTGTCCGACATCAATCCAAACCAGCTGCAGGAAGCATTACACACTTTTTTTTGATTGAAGGCCCCTTTTAGTTTCTGTATGAGACTCATTGAGCTTTCAACAAAGTCTGGCATAAACCCATCTGCGTCATAATTGGACGCCATGAGACTGTCTATATTAAAAAGGTGGCATTTTCCTTATTAGGAGGAGACGGTCCGGTGGATGGTTTGATAGCATGGTTTGATGATAACCTCCTGCAATGACTAGTCGATAGTTGCTTAATTATTTTCTGTCCATTTTGATGATGAAATAATCATGTTAGTCTTTTCAACTCACCACCAGGTGGTGATCGGTTTACAGCTCTGCTCATTTCTTAAATCGAGTGTCCAAGACAAGTGGCTGCAGATCTGATGACACAACTACAAAGTCAATCGTCATGAACAACTGTTGATCTTTGGCCTAAGATGTTCTGGTTCCAGATGCAACTATGAACAACCTTATGATCAAACACAGGGTTTGTTATGGCCAATCCTTGGCCAGCACAGAAGTCCAGTAACATGCACCACTCAGGTTCAGATCAGACGGGCTGTTCCTCCCAGTACCCCTCTCCAGGTCTCTCCATCATTGCCTACGTGAGCATCGAAGTCCCCCAGCAAAACTATGGACTCACCAGGTAGTGCCCCCACCAGGACCCCACCCAGAGGCTCCATGAAGGCCGGATACTCTGAACTGCTGTCACAGTCTTCCTCCCAGCAACACGTAACCACGAGGAGGCAACCCTCTTGGGAGAACTCCAACTCCAAAGTGCTCCACCGGGGACTCGTGAGTATCCCCACACCCACCCGGTCCCTCTCACCATGGACAACTCCAGAAAAGAAGAGAATCTAGCCCCTCGTCAGGAGTTTGGTTCCAGAGTTGGTGTTGTGCATAGATGCAAGCCCAACTATATCTAGTTAGTACTGCTCCACCTCCCGCACTAAATTCTGCTCATTGCCCTCCAGGGAGGTGATGTTCCACGTCCCTAGAACCAGTTTACGATGCCTGGGAACAGCACATCCAGGTCTCCGCCCCTGCCTGTTACCCATTTGAAAATCCACCCGACCCACAGGGTGCCGACTCCATGTTATTTGCCCGACTGTGCCCCATGAGTCAAGGCCTGGCCACCACACACTCACCAGCAAGCTCCCCTCCCTGGTCTGGCTCTAGGAGGGTGCCCTGGTCTCCCTCTTCTGGGCGAGGTTCTCACATGCCTCAAATGCCACTTCGTGGAGGGTCTATGAATGGTTTTTGGTCTGGACCCTCACCTGTTCCAAGTATCTGGGGGTCTTGTTCACAGTGACAATATGGTGTAGTTTGAGGTTGACCGGCGGATCGGTGCAGCATCAGCTGGATTTATCAGTTGGTCTACATCCCAACCTTCACCTGTGGTCACAAGCTTTAGGTAGTGACTGAAAGAATGAGATCATGGATACAAGCAGCTGAAATGAGTTTCCTCCAGAGTGCCTTAGAGATCAGGTGAGGAGCTCAGACATGTGGGGGAGCTCAGAGTAGAAAGGAGCGGTTTGGACACCTGGTTAGGATCCTCCTGGATGCCTCCCTTTGGAGGTTTTCCAGACACGTCTAACTGGTAATAAGACCCTGGGGCAGACCCAGAACATGTTGGAGGGATTACATATCTGTCCTAGCCAAGGAACGCCTTGGGTTCCCCAGGAGGAGCTGGAGGGCGTTGCCAGGGAAAAGGACGTCTGGGTTTCTTCACTCAGTCTGACGCAACTCTAGATAAGCAGCAGAAAATGTATGGATGGATGGAAGTCTCTTAGACCAAGTACAGTACTACTCACATGCATAATGATTTTCCTGAAAAGTACAATACATGGTTCAACATATAAGTCTGTAAATGAAGGAACTGAAGGAGCCTGAAGCCGCTTCTGCTCTTCCAGAAAACTAAAGTCATCAGTGAACACCTGCTGCTCATTGAGGAGCAGAAACTCATCACAGAGTTGTGGGTTTTGTTTCAAAGCCGTGTCATTAACCGCTCGCTGTGCAGAAAACGAGCTTCATGTGGTGTCGTTCACGAGAAAAAACTATCAATATATCAAAGGAGGAAAAACACTGTGATGTCGCTGTAAATACGAGCAGAACTGCTGCCTTTTAGATTCACTTCATTCACGGATCCTTTGAAGAATTACAAGCTGAGTTTGACTCCGTTAAAGCTCCATTAAACACTTAAAGAAGCTCTTAGAGGAGCTCATATGATTAGAACCAGAGGAGGAAAATATCAAACTCTGATCACTTTCTATTAATTTAACTCCAGCCTCAGAATTTTGGGTTTTTTGGTTACGACCAAAATGTGTTCGTGTCACCAATTATCAAAAATCTGATTCATAATCTACTTATTCTTCTAATTTGTTCCTGGTTTAAAATCTGATTTTTTTTCCATTTTTAGTCTGTATTTTATTAAGACAAAGTATCTCGTACAGCTGCTTACGTTTATAAAACATTTCATATTTGACAACTTTGACCTAAAAACATGTTTATATTTTTCATACCAGTCGGGTATTTTTCAGGATTAGATCAACATTTCAAAAACAACATAGTTGCTCTGTAGAGCTGCAAATGATTAGTCGATCAATAGAAAATTAACCAGCAAATATTTGGATAATCGAATCATCGTTTCAGTCATTTTTAAAAACAGGAAAAAATGCCAAATATTTGCTGGTTGCAGCTTCTCAAAATGGTAGACTGAATATCTTTGGATACTGGGACTGTTGATCAGACACAGACATTTGAAGACGTCATCTTGGGCAGATTAATCAATAAATTGCACCAAACTTATAAGTAGAATGGCAGCCATTACTGATTAATCTTCATTATTTTCTCAGTTAATCGTTCTGTGAATAAAACATCAGCCATCACAATATCCTGAAGCACAAGACGTCGTCGTCAAATGTCTTATTTTGTCCGACCAACAGTCCAACACCCAAAAATATTCAATTTACAGTGACGTGAGACAAAGAAAAGCAGCAAATTCTCACATTTTAGAGCCTCAAACCAGCAAATGTTTGGTATTTCTGCTTGAAAAACGACTTACCAAGTAAACTTTGCTAGTTTCTAAGAGATGAAACTGATCTGATCCGGTTACATCCAATAACTCAGGATTGATCCTTACAGTAAACACAGTGTGATTGTACTGATCAATGCGACTGTGTGGCTCAGCAATAATCAATAAACTGATCAGAGGTCAGGAGACGATCTGCTGACGGCGACGTCATCGCGTACGTTTATATTTCGGCTAAAGTTTACAATGCAGCAGCTGCACAATAAACTGCACAACAGATGGACGCCGTTTCCGACCCGCAGCTCTGATGGCGTCTGCTTCCTGCTGCAGTCGAGCCAGCGGTTCTCAATCTGAGGTTTGGGACCCTGCGGGGGGCCGTCAGAGTGTTTTTTTTTTCTGTTCATGTTTGAGGAGTTTGTTTGTTTGTTTCTGTACAAGCGTCACATAAAACAAAAACATCCAGACGGTCGGTTCAGGCCAGCTGTGGGTCATATCTTCTCGTTGCCGTGGTAACACAGATAAATTCAGAGTTTTATCAGCGGAATAAAATAAAAGTCACATGGTGCTCTGGTGCATCCGGACAACTTTACAGCCTGAACGTCACGAGTATATTAAAGTTTAGTAAAGCAGAAAACATTTATTCTTCACTTTTAGGAGTTTTCAACCACATTTAAAGGTTAGTTTGATCAGTTTTTCCACATCATGTGACCAAAGTGCTACAGTCACATGATAACAGGTGGTTTATAAAGTCCCTCCAGGAGTTTATTGTGATTACTGAAGCCAAAAATACTTCATTTTGCAGCATCTTTTCTCAAAAATATGTCTCTTTTTTAACTTTAAAGAATAAATAATGCAACAATAACAAACGTCTTAAAGCAGATTTAGGTGGCGGTCGAGTTAATTAAGCTCCAATCAGCTCGCTAAATAATCCAGTGAGAGAGGTGATGGTTTACAGCTCTTCACTGAACATCTGCTGCTTCCTCATTAGCTGAATCTGTTGCTTCAGTGTGAATGCATTCGAAGAACTGCAGTAGTTCCTGTTTTCCTACAGTAAGTTCCTCTTATTTGATGTACTTTTTAAACTGAAATGACACAAAGTAAAGAGTTCATTAAAATGAGTTTTCAGCCGCAGAAGCAGCAGCAGTGTTTCGCTGCCAACAGTAAAAGGTCAGGCCGAGCAGCAGAACATTCAAGATTCGGGTTTTTTAAGCTTTAAATCCGGCCAAATCGTATTTCCACAACACTTTTTCCCCTCACAGCTCGTTGTTTTGTGCGGTTTTCATCTTTTAAACAGATGTCTGCTCAGTGTGTAACAGCACAGCACTGCAGCACCAGACATAAACGCAGTGTGCAGAGCGGAAAACCCTAACCTCTGACAGTCCGTCACCATCATCACACCATCTGTCGGCTCGCCGAGACACCTGGACGGGTGGGAGTCAGAGCGCCGCAGGTGAGGAAACGACCCGCGGACGATCGGCAGCGTCAGGAGCGCCGATACGTCCACGACTTCAACAACCTGTTTAAACTGATAAATGTCTTCTCCTGCACCTTCAACACTGCAATTTAAAACCTTTATAAAAGTCAAAGAGTGACGAAAACCAGTCAGGACAGTAAAGACAGCAATGTAGGGATGCAACTAATGATTATTTTCATTATTAAAGAAGCATTTCATCTATAAAAATGTGGTAACTTCTTCTTTTGTCGGTTTAAAACAGTTTAAAATCCAAAGATGTTCAGTTTCTGATCATATTTGTCACATAAAAGCATCAAATCAACAAATAGAAGCTGCAACCAGCTAATTTTTTAGCATTTTTCCTTAAATAATAAGTATGTTACTTAATTAAAATGACAGATGGATTAACCAATGTTCATTTTCACATTTAATCATTAGTTCAGTCTATAAAACCTCAGGAAACTCTGAAAGTTCTTTGCAAAAATAAATAAATAAATAAAAAGGTAAAAGTTCCGACAACAACGTAAATATCAGAGTCGATGTCAGAAAGGTGCAAATCAAACGTTCTGCAGGTGAACGTGTGGAACGTGTCGGACGTGTTGTTGTTGTTGCAGCAACGGTATTAGCAGCATATTAAAGGCGTCAGTGTGTATTGATGACCTGCAGCAGCGGCTCAGACTCTGATCCTCTCTGACCGATCGGCTTCTATTCTGAGCTAATCAAAGATTTACTCAGCTTTCAGGGTTACGCAACGGCCTGCAGCTGCGTTCTCCACTGTTCTCTTCTGTTCTCCACTGTTCTCTGCTCGGCTCTGTTCTCCACTGTTCTCTACTGTTCTCCACTGTTCTCCACTGTTCTCTACTGTTGTCTTCTTTTCTCTACTGTTCTCTGTTGTTTTGTTCTATTCTCTGTTCTGCTCTCTCCTGTTCTGCTCTGCTGTTCTCCACTGTTCTCTACTGTTCTGCTCTGCTGTTCTCCACTGTTCTCTTCTGTTGTTCTCTACTGTTGTCTTCTTTTCTCTACTGTTCTCTGTTGTTTTGTTCTATTCTCTGTTCTGCTCTCTCCTGTTCTGCTCGGTTCTGTTCTTCTTCTCTGTTCTCTACTGTTCTGTTGTTTTGCTCTATTCTCTGTTCTGCTCTCTCTTGTTCTGTTCTTCTCTGTTCTGCTCGGTTCTGTTCTTCTGTTCTCTGTTGTTCTTCTCTGTTGTTCTCCTCTGTTCTCTGTTGTTCTTCTCTGTTCTCTACTGCTCTGTTCTCTGTTGTTCTCCTCCGTTCTCTACTGTTCTTCTCTGTTGTTCTCCTCCTTTCTCTACTGTTCTTCTCTGTTGTTCTGCTCTATCTTGTTCTGTTCTGTCCTCTTGTGTTCTCTCCTGTTCTGCTCGGTTCTCTTCTCTTCTCTTCTGTGGAGAACGTGTTCTGGGTTTCTCCTCAAACACGACCAGTTTCTGCTGCTGGTTTTGATTTAAGCTTTAATCTTTTGATAAAAAAAACGTATAAAGTTTTTATAACCTGACTGACACTGATGTGTTTGTTTACACACACAGCAGCACAAATAAACATTTTTAACAGAGTTTCCTATAATTTGTTTCGTTTAAAAGTCCTCCTGCACTCAGAAACACCTTCAGCTGGATGTTGTTCTTCTTCTCTGTGCGGTTTGTTCTCAGCTGGGCGTTTTCTGCAGGATGTCTGACATCACAGCTAGTTTGGACGTTTCACAACATATCTCTGTCATGCCTGTTCTTCTTCTCTTGTCTTTAATCATCTGATATGAACACACAGATATGTCTGCAACGAGCTGAATCATCGGTCGACTCTTTTTTAGTTTCATTTAGATTTCAGGCATTCGAGTCTCGTTAGTTTTAGTCACAAACATCAACAACGTTTTAGTCTCATTTTGAAGCGTTTTCAAGCTCCAGCTGTCCTCATCACATGTTCACTGAAGTCACTGGAGCCTCGACAAGTAACTGATTAGTCAATCAGGAGAAAAATTATGTGGAAACTACTTTGTTGGAGCTTAAAAGTCAAACATTCATCTGATTTTCGGTTTTCACAAGTGAGAATTTGCTGCTTTTCTACGACAGTAAAAGGAATATTTTAGGGTGTTGGACTGTTAGTCGTATGTAGAAGTCACCTTGTGCTTTAGGATGTTATGTTAAGCACATTTAATTGTTTTTTTTTATGTTTTATAGACTGAACAACAAGTCATGAAGGCTGTGATGCCATAAATCCTGCAGGTACGTCCAGGTGTTAAACTGAGAAACTTTCAAAACAAGAAGAAAAAGAAGAAGAGAGACTTTTAAAAAGGATCTGGATCCATAAAACGCATAAAAGCAAACTCCAGCCGGACACCCGGAGGCCCCCCGGACCTCAGTTTGGAAACCACTGACCCGCATGAAGCCGCGGCTGCTCCGTCAGTTTCTATCAATAACTGGTGGAAGACAACAGCTGCCAAACTACAGACACGTTTCCTCTCAGTGGGAAATACAGCCCACAAAAAAAAAACAGACACAACAAACAGTACAGACTGTACGGACACAGCAGAACATACAGGAACATTATATTGATTTCACACCAACAGTGAGGTCACACTTTGAGCTGACACATGAACCCAGATGAATGTGCTTTAAGTGTTGAAATGTGTAGAAATTAAAGGATAACAACAAGTCTATGACACATGTTATCATTTAAAAAGTAATCTCAATATCCAGATTTTTTTTATTTTAATGATTTTAAACGTCACTTTAACATTATGTCATCCAGTCAGGTCACATTAAAGTCACTGCAGAGTGAAACCTACTAAAGGGAAGTTACTGGGTGTATTTTAAAACTATTAAAGTGACATTTTAAGAGATAAAAAAGTACCGTGTAATCGCTGCAAACTCACTTCAGCTGAAAGCAGGGTTGTTGTAGAGACAGTGAAGGAGATAAAAACTATATTTCAAGGCGCAGTAAAGCATCAGAGGTGATGTAAAAAGTTTTTTAAAAAAAAAAACTGGGTGTCCATCTTTCGAGCAAGCACCGTGGGAAAACAGCTCACACGATGCCAGATTCAAAACAGATGTTGAAGGAAAAGACACTAAAAAAGTCGTTTTGTTTTTCAGACTAAACGTGTCGACAAATCAGCAGCTGCACGTTTGTTTCTGGGTGTTAAATTAAAGGGTTTTTTTTATTAAACGCTCCGTGAGTGCAGCACACGGTCCGTTATCTGGAGCTCATTCCCGGCACGTTTTGTAGCCGCCGGCCGCCTGCTAATGAGCTTCCCCCCTCCTCCTCCCTGAAACAAAGTGAACTTCTACCGAGACTCTACTGTTTTCTATTTGATTTCAGCGCCGGGGCTCCTCACCTTGCTGTGGCTGCAGCCCATCCCTCCTCCTCCGAGCTCCTCTGTCGGTGTGAAGCCGCTCTCTAGCTCCGCAGCTCGGCTTCTTGCTCTCCGTGTTTCTTCCCTCTGTTGACAACTTTCAAACACTCCGGAAAAAACTCCGTGAACGCACCGCTCCGGCCGCCGGCCGCGAGGGGGGCGGGGCTTGTGTATGCGCGGCGTTCAGGGACACTTAGTAAACTGCACCAATTCATTTGAGTTTTTTAAAAAAAAAATGGTTTCTTGTTGGCTATCTTTGAGACATATTTATTTAAAAATAATTGTAGGAGGCATGAATAATTGTGAGTGGGTAATTTTTTGATGGTGCTTTATTTCTTATATTGTCATTTGTTGTTACCAGTGGTGGAAAGCAACCTAAATACATTTACTCAAGTACAGTTTTGAGGTCTTTGTACTTTACTCGAGTATTTCCATGAAGATTTGACACAATGGATAATATAACAAGCTTTTAAAATACAACACATTGTTAAAGATGAAACCAGTGGTTTCCAACCTTTTTGTCTTTTGACGTCTTACAAAAAGCAGTGTGTAGTCGGGGTCACATTTCACATGTCTATGAGTTGTTAACAGCTCCACCAAATAGTGATTTTTCCCTCCAAACTTCTCACATGCTTTCATTTCAATAAATGTTCAAATGATCCAATATTTCAGCAAAAATCAAAGATATCAGAACGTTGTTTCTTCTTCTTTCCTCTTGTAAACAGTAACAGTGAGTAGAAGGTAGATCTCAGCAGGTTGATCTTGAATAACAACAACCTGCAGGATTCAGAGGAGCAGCTGCTGCAGACTGATAAGACCTTCAGAAACGTCACATTTCAGCAAAAAGTCCAAAAACTGAAAACAGATTTGTGTATCAGAACTTTGTTTTTTCTTCTTTCCTCTCCCATTAATCATCTCACAACCCCTCAGATTTATCTACTGACCCTTTGGAGGGGCCCTGACCCCTAGGTTGGGAACCAGTGGACTAAACTAGCTAACTGTATATAAAGTAGTGTAAACTAGCTCCACCTCCAGCAGCTACAACAGTAACATGCTGCTCTAACACTGATGCTTCACTATTAATAATCTAATGATGTCATATATAATAATATATCAGTCAGAGGGACCAAACCACTACTTTTACTGCAATACTTCTGCTTATTGTACAGTCACAGTGTTCATTGAGAGGATATTCAATGTTAATCTTGTGTCAGAACAACCTCTTGACCTCACGACCTCTCAGTGACTTCTTACTTTGTTTCCAGTAATCAATACAATAATCACTACCTGTGATTACTTAGAACTGTTTTCCAATAATTCAATAATACCCCTCCTCACACTTTTACAAAACATTATTTTACGTTTTACTTCATTTTTTTCTGTTTCTATTAAACTATTAAATTAATCACCAACTATTTTGATTACCCATTAATCATTTTAAGTCATTTTTTTAAGGAAAAGAAAGTCCGAATTCTCTGATTCAAGCTTCTTAAATGTGAATATTTTCTAGTTTCTTTAGTCTTTATGACAGTTGACTGAATATCTTTGTGGATCATCTTGTTGTGGATGAAACAAGACATTTGAGGACGTCATCTTGGACTTTAAGAAACATTGATTGACATTTTTCACCATTTTCTGACATTTTATGGACGAAACAACTAATCAATTAATCAAGAAATTAATGAGCAGATTAATCAATTGCAGCCATACAATTTTTCTAAAACATTAAAGACATATAAAAGAAAATCTGAAAACTACTTGGTTTCTTTGAATTGTATTTAAATAATACAATAATACTCCTTCTTGCACTATTTTATGTTGTACTTAACTTTTTAAAAATTCCACATATTTATTTGTCATTTTAAATTATTTATTAATTAGTTGTTGATTTAAGTGATATTTTCTCAGTATTTCTGGCAGTTATCTTGTAATAAACTATAAAATATTCACACTAAAATTATAATTTCCCACTGAGCCTGAAGGCAGCAGCGTTTGAGACTGTGACATGCGCAGTAGCGGCTCTATTGTCTGTGATTTGAACTGTTACCGTAATGCTGAGAGAAGCTTTGAGAGAGAAAAAAGTTACACAACTGGCCCTAAAACCTTCCTCATGTTCAGTTTATTTTCTACAAACTTTAAAAAGCTGCAGAACAAATTCCTGCCTGTCATGTTATTTTTGACCATAAACGGTTTATTTTTCCGGAGAACATTCCTGATATTAAACACTGAGACTGAAAACATTCATACAGCATGATGTGATTTTATTTTTAGATCTGCCTGCCACATGTCATCACATGTGGTTTAATGAAAAACATGTCAACTTTTTCTTTATAGAAGTAATAGAAGTCAATCTGAGCACAGGTAAGCACAGGTAAGAAACTGTGTTTAAGGAGAAATAAAATATGTAAATATACATTATTTCATGATTTATTTATTTTTCCATCTATTATTCTATTTAACAGGGACAGTGCACATTTTTTAACATCACTCTAAATGTGCCAGTTAGTAAAGTATGTTATTTTCCATCTGTAGTCCCTGAACAGATGTTACAAAGTCGCCTAAAAAAAAAGATAATTAAAGAAAAATAGCTACGAATTTAAAGTTATTGGGATCATTTATAAGCAAACAAAGCAATAATAAAAAGAGAGGACAATATTAATGTTATGATTCCCTCAAAATATGCAATAAAGTTTAATGTCCAACATTTAAACGTCCCTCTTTTCAGTCAAAAATAAGGTTTTTAAATGTTTTTGTTATTAGAATGAAGACAAATGTGTTTTGGAAAATATCAGAAATGTTCCTTTTTGTCTCAGCCGGCAGAGCGACGACCAAACCAGCATCTAACGGGTTCAAAGCTGTTTAATGTGCCGCAGCTAATCGGCTACCAAAGTGCTTACTGATGTTAGCGGGGCGTTTTCCCACAGTTGATGTTTGTTTGGCGGCTCGTTCAACAACAAACTGCAAGGCGAGACGTGTGTTCATGTTTGTAAGTTAGATAAGAAGTTAGCAGGAAAAGCTAATGTGGTGTTGTTGTTCTGAATCTGTAGCTCTTGTGTTGTGTAGCCGGATGCAATCAGGCTCAGTGCGACCAGTGGTTTACAGCGTTGTGTTTTGACGAAGAGGCTCAGAGGCTCATTTATTCTGATAAACAGAAGTAAATAACAAAACCCTTCAGTCAATTGTGACCGCAAGTTAAATGACCTAGAAATGTGTTAGCATACTGCACAAGAAGTTTAAGCTAATAAATAAACTTACAACTGCAGCTCCACTTATTGACCCTGGAGGAGTAGCACGTCAGGTTGTAACTACTTACAGATTTTGTGTAATTATAATACTAAATATTCCTGCTGTTTAATTGTAATAGAACAACATGTTAGCACTTTATAAGAAGAGTTGATTTGCTGCATCGAAATAAGAACTCTGATGGAACAGCATTTAATAGAAATAATGTTAAACGTAATCATGAAACACAGAATGGAAGTGGACCGTCTTTGGTCTCAGTGGTGCCCCCTAGAGGCTGCAGTGTTTATTACAGCCACAATATAAAAGTGTTGGACAGAAAACACAACGTACAGATTGATTATATATTCTCGTAGTCGTAGTGGAGCTAAAATGTGAAGCTTGTCATTAAAATCTCAAAGGGTTCATCCTCTGTGGAGCAGAAACTGGTGTTGTTACTGGAACCTTTCACGTCTGTCGGACATTAAAACCACGAAGAAGAAGAAGAAGCAGAAAAACACAAAGCAGCTCAAACTGAACCTCAGGTTGTGTTCACTCTGTATCCACACATGCAGAGATAATACCGTCTGCACAGATGTGGTTGTTTTAAGATAAGAACTACAGTGGAAAGTACTGATTCCCAGCATGTTGAAAGTAAACTTGAGACAGATCTGAGAGCAAATGGAGGAGAAAAGTGTACAAAATACTGCTTTTTATTTTAATAAAAGACAGAAAAACTGCAGCTGCAACTGAAAAGCAAACATCTGTGAAAGCAGCCTGTTGATGTCTTTGACAGATGATCTAGTGTGGGTGTGTTTGTTTACTGTACAGAGTTCTGCATGTTCCAGATACCTGCTGCCTGTTGCTCCGTGGCTCCACCTAAACCTCCTCTATCATTCATGGAGCACCAAGACAGCACATAAAACTGAGATTATAAGGTTAGTTTCATTCTGTGTCATTTTGGACGCAGAGGAAGTTTCCTTTTATGGTTTCCCAGTAACATGCTAGTGCTAATTGTTTGGTTAAGCTGGGGGAAAAAACTTAAGATGACTTGAAACCTAGAAAAACCCGGACAGACCACATGTGGTCTTTGTGGGGTTTCCACCAACTGGTAGTGATTTCTTTTAGTCATTGACAGTCAGGAAGGAGCAGAAACCTTATGACTGAGTAATCACACAGACACCGAACCACTGCTCGGAAACATCTGGAGCTCTGGCGGTGACGACTCTGCGAATCCAATTAACAATTATCACATGTAACGCGGAGTCCGACCGGCCATTCGAGCTCATACGTCCATGTTTGATACGCAGGACGGCTTGAGCTTAAAAAAGAGGAAGAGTGAGATCCTGGATGGAGAGTCGTGGTTAGTGTCTCAAATACTTCTGTTAGTACACTTTGTACTTACTGGCATGAGTTTCAACAGGGTAGTGTCCTCTCAAATCAAACTGCACTTACCGGAAATGACGATCGCTGTTATGGAAATTTCCATAACTAAAGGGTGACGAAGTTAGAGAGGTCAAGCTGTACCGCCTGTCTTCTCAAACAGAAGATAGAGGCATGTATGGTTGATAAGCAGGAGCCTTGCTGGCAAACCAAGACCAGAGTGCAGACCATCGCCAGATTAAACAAGACAGAGACCGGAGATACAACTAGAGGTCACAGAGTTATGATTAGAAACTGATGAACCAGTATCTCTGATTTGTTTAAAGGCTGGTCTCAGACTTTCGGAGCCCAGAACAGACGGAGACGGCGGTCAGTGATCAAGTTCATTAAAGTGTTCTCTGATTAAAATCAACCAAACTCCTCGTCTGTTCCTCTCCTTCAACAACATCAGCTCAGAAAACCCACAACAATCACAAATTAGCGTTAGCTAGCGTTAGCATTCACGTTATTGTTCGCGCTACAAAATCATAACAGACCGCTAAATTAACCCTTTAAACATACTGATGACTTTTATCCAACAAACCAACAGTTTAGTGGTGCTTAGTGCTAAAACACATGTTTAACTTACATTAGTATAATGCAGTGATGTTCACCGTAGTTACAACGTCATTGGCCGCCATTTCCAGTTTGAAAAGTGGTCCCTCTCTTTCCGCTACGTAGCCAAGATGGCGACCACTGAGGGTGAGAAGTGTCCATAGTTCCACACTATGGATGTATTATAAGAGCTGGATACTGGACTAAAAATGGCGCCCATTCAGTCTGATAGGAACTGTTCGCATGGCTCATACGCCAAAAAAAGTTTCTAGCTTCCAGGTTGTGCAGCACGCTGAATATACGCAGTAGTGTTTTACATTGTGATGACATCACAGATTTTTAAATCGCTTTTCTCGGCTCGAGGAAAGTTTTACAAACCTAAAACCTCCATGGATCAAAAGTTCATAAGAGAAAGAGTCTTAAGTGACGTTTGCAGTTTGAGGCGTCTCTGTAACGGTGGTTTGCGGGGAAAAAAATTGCTGCAATACGACAAGTGACCACCGGGGAAAAACTGTCTTCAAGGCTGAGCGGCGGCGTCGTATCCAGCTCTTATTACACATCCACACTCACCTTTTTGACCATTTTCAGCGCACCATCCGGGTTCTCACCGTGCATCTTCCATACTTCTCCAGATCCGGCGGTGCTGCTGATCGCTGCGGGTCAATTCGGATTTGTGGGTGTGTGACTACGTGGGCCATTTGTGTGACGTCACGCTGTAAACTGCTAATAATCTGCTAATCCTCCCGGTCCAGAAGGTATGAAAGTAGTTGAAAGTATGAAAGTAGTTTGAAACACCGCCATGAAACAACAAAAGAGAAGAAAAAGTAGAAGCACTCATTTTCAGCGATGAGTCTCTCCTCCATCATCTTCGTAATAAAGTTATATCAACCAATCAATCAATCAATCAATTAATCATCTTCGGCCTAAAGCAGAACGCTGAAATGCTACAATGCTACATGCTAAATAAACAACGTTCCTCTTCTGGTCTAATCGCCAAGCTACATGATTGGCCACCGCAGCGTGACGTCAGGTTGCGGTTTCCCAAAAGTTGACTCAGCTCAACTTTTCTGGCTGCAGTCTGGTGCGGCGCCGCAGTACCCCGATTTCAAATGAACGGGACGACTAGCGTTTTCGCTGCACCGCCGGATTTGGTGTGAATGCGGCCTCAGCGTGAACGTACTTAAGCACTCAAAGTGTCGAGTGCAAGTACAGAAGTTTGCGATTTGAGACGCAGTGAAGCTCTTTGATTTGTAGACATTTATTTTCTTTCCAGCTTTCAGAAACGGCCACAAAGACTAATAACAGCATCACGTTTTCAGTCTCTGGAGAGCAGTTCTGTGTACGGCGGACACTACTGAGCATGTGCAGGAAGCAGCTTCAGTAGCTTCACTCGTGTATCAACCTTTAACACAAACATGATACTTGTTAGTGGATCAGTTCACTGTTGGTTTGAATCCAAACGTGAAGAAAAAAACCAGAAAATCAGCAGAATGAGAGACGCTACCGGCCGTCAGCAGCTATCGTAGCGTTAGCCGCAGTGACGGCGTGAATTTCACATTGTAATCTATTACCTTCCCGTCTCGCTGAAAGCAGTAATCAGATTACCGCAGCACAATGCAAAGTGATGCGTTTACAGCCCAGCAGCGACCGGGGGACGTGTTTGCGTTTGTGTGTTTTGTGTTTTGACCTGCAGCTGAACTTCCTGGTGGGCGTCGCCTCCGATTCAACTCATGAAACCTCTGACATCATCACATTTCTACCGGCTGATGTCACCGCCGTGTGTGTGTGTGTGTGTGTGTGTGTGTGTGTGTGTGTGTCATATCCAGTAATTCAGATTCACTCTCCAAGTTTTAGTTTAGTTGTTTACTTGTTTTATTTAATAATAATCAAACCGACTGTTAAGATTCAAAATGGCGGCTGTAGTTTTGTAGTTTTGTAGTTTGAGGACGAAGCTGCGGATTTTTTATTGGATTGTTTAGCGTTGCAAGTTTCTGGAGTTTTTTTTCTCCTCCTGCCTGTTTTTATGGACATTTATATGAGCGAAACTTATGGCTCGTAAAACACACACACACACACACACACACAGGAAGTGCTGCACTTCTGAGGACTCTGAGGAGAAGTCGTCACTGGCGGAGGATGTTTGTGATCTTTATGTTTTTATGAGGACATTGGAAGCTATGACAACATGAGCAACACACACAAACACACACAAACGTGTTTCCAGCCTTTTAGAGGACGTTACATTGACTTACATTCATTTTTTTTTAACTTTATTTCAACCTTAAACTTAATCTTCACCTTTAAATTTAATGATTTACATTAAAGGAAACTGCTTTTTGACCCCAGAAGAAGCAAGTCCCCACATGTGACTATAAACATACGTATGTCCCCACAACTTTAGTAATACCTGGTCCACACACACACACACACATTTTAACACTGAAACACACAACAGGGAGAAACAGGAAGATGAGAACGAAAGATGCAAAAACATAAAGAAAGAACAAAATGAAAAGACATAACACACACACACACACACGTTTGTTTAGCTGTCTTAGTGAGGACATGATGCATTCCCTAAACTGACCTTAAACCCAAATCTGAACCCTCAAACAACCCGCTGAATGTGTCACTTCCCCGGTTTAAAACTCAAACTGGTTCTCATAATGACAGCCATACACACACACACACACACACACACACACACACACAGTTAATCAGCAGGAAGTGTGAAACCTCCCAGTCAGCATGTGAGACGATTAACTTTCTTACTGGAACATTTAGACAGTTTTATCAGACTCACATTAAACATGTTTATTAAGAGTTTACACACCAGTTCTTCCAGTTCCAGGTTTTTTTTCCAGCTCAAATGGAAACCACATTTCCCATCAGCCCCTTTAAATATGTGTGGTTTTTTTTTCTTCTTAAATTTATGCATTTAGTCATTTTGCAGATGCTTTTTATCCAAGGCCACAAACAAACAAGGAAAGACAATCAAGCGTTTGATGGACAAAATTTAAAATTTCTTCTTTAAAATTGAAAAAAGAAACAATTTAAAGCAGATAAATGTGTAAAAAAAAATACAAGAAAGTAGTGAAAAGCAACAGTCGACAAGGTGCTTAAAGTTTAAAGAGGCAGACGAGCTGCTGACAGAAGAGTTTTTATCGTCATCAAACCCCATTAAAAAAAAAAAAAAAGAGCAAAGCCAAACATATTGTGTGTGTATTAAATCCTGATATATCTTCTTCCTCTGTGCCGTTGTTGTCAGCGAGCCACGCCGCCGCCGCCGCGCTGGAGGGAACAAGAGAGGAAGAAAATCTGCGTTTCCACTCTCTTCACTCAGGTTTCTTCACTGCTTTTTTTTATTTTTACCCTCTCTCCCCTCCAACAACAGGTCGACTCGGCTTATCTCGAACTCTTTCCTGACCGCTGAGGATAAACACTCCTCTCATCCGTCAGCCGTGCTGTTTCCCCTGCAGGTCGCCGTGCCAACCCAAACACCTGCTCTGCTTCGGGAGATACCGTCAGTACAGCACAACATGGAGAGGGGGGAAAAAATGACACTCAAATAAAAAAGCACTCGGCCGGCGTCTCGTGTTTTTAACCCTCAGCAGGCACAACTACAATCCAACAGACATACAATAAAGATAGAATACAGTAGAATCTTACTTTATTTATTATCTTATAATGAAATAACACATCACTACATGACAAATGAAACAAATAGAAGCATTAGAGGTGTTTGGATAATCACATTGTTGCAGCAGCTGAAGGGAGAAACCAGAGAAACTCCATTTCCCAGCATCCCTAGCAACACCTGGGCATCCCACAGCAGTCTATCCTCTGCTGCTTCTACAAGAGAGACTTTAAGCTTTATGCTTAAAAACTTGATCCAATTAAGGGGCTACACACACACACACACACACACACATACATATATAGATCAGTTTCAGCCAATCAGCATCCAGCTCTTAATTGGATCAGGTGTGCAGAAGATGAGCCACTTCAATTAGTGCTTTCTCTCTCGTTCTCTCTCTCATATTCAATTAAGCTTTATTGAAACATCAGAAACCTACACAGAAAATTATAAACATTGACAGATGATTAATAGTTATACAATAATATGTAAATATAAACAATAATATTACATAAAATATAATAAAAAAGGCATTTTTACAGATGTAATCTTCATATTTGTCACAACTTCTCCTTTATGACAATGTCTCTTTCTCTCTGTTTCTTTTTTCCTTCTTTTCTTTAACCAGATTTCTCTGCTAAAAACATTAAATAGTGTTGACATAAAGTTTTTTTCAGGTAATAAATGATCTAAATATTATTTTTTAATGTGCTTCTCCAACTGTTTCACCTAAACTGACGCCCACCTGATGAGATCTTATGTTATATTACAGGCAGCGTATTAAACCCAGAACCAACATAATGAAATATTCTGTCATTGTGTTGTTTATTAAAGGAGTTATAGTGAAAATAAATGACTCCAGTTTTACCTGGAGACCCTCTGGACCCACTTTAAGGAGGGAAATATGATCCTAAATCAACAAGTTCAGGTGACGTTTGAGCTGATATTTATTGTTTCTGAAACAGATTCTGATATAAAAATCCTCGACTATAAAACTATAAAATATATAAAAACCTCTTTCGTGTTGTTAAAATATCAAAAGACAGGTTTTCCGGTATTTCATGCACCTGACATCTGTGGATCTAAAGGAAGTAACACACCTGACTTTACAAGAATAAAGAGTGTATGAATGATATAAACCTTTTTCCTGCAGAGCACAGCTGGGAGGTTTTTTGGAGAAGGTAGGCGGAGCCTGTTAGGATGATGTCATGGGAGACGTGGAGACGTGGTCGCACAGAAAATCGAAGCAGCTGCTGTCGGATGGAAAGTTATTCCGACGCTGAAAACAACAACTGCTGCTCCTCCGTCTGTCAGAGAGACGCTAAAAATACTCACAAATTCACATTCCACACATGAGCTGATCCGTGTGTGTGTGTGTGTGTGTGTGTGTGTGTGTGTGTGTGTGAGACATACATCAACATGTCTGTGTGTGAGTTACTGTATGAGAATGAATGATTGTTTTATTGTGTGTGTGTGTGTGTGTGTAATCAGTGATGGAAGACAGATTCAGATTCTTTATTTAAAGCTTTTATATGCAGATTTGTGAAGAAATTTACAGTATTAATGTGTTTTTATTGCCAATAAGTGAACAGGTTGTAATTTAATGTTAAATATGAGACGTTCAAAGACTTTCTCAGTTGTCTGTATCAGCCTGTGCACTGATTTCTATGTGAATGATTTATATTTTATTATGATGTTTCCATAAACAAACACTACAAACAAACAACGGCCACAAAAACGACCCATCTTGTTAAAGAACATATACATGCTCAGTCCATTATAACTGACAGTGATACAACAGCTGACAGTCTATAGATTAGTGATGCACGATATTGGATTTTTTTGCTGATATCCCATATGCCGATATTTCCAACTCATTGTAGCCGATTGCCGATGCCGATACTGATATATGCACATATTTTTTCCAGCTGGCTGAAGACACTATTCTGCTGCAAGCATAGATTGTGCTAAGTCTGATCAAGAAAGACAATATATGAAGGAAGAATTCAGGAAGACTGGAGTTCAGCGTTAAAACTTTAATGAACTGGAGCAGCAGAATTTTCATTGAGTTTATAAGACAGTATTAATGTGTAGGATTTAATCTATGCTCCTCACTCTGGAGCAGAAGTTGGTGGTAATGCGCCTAAAACAGTGGCTAACGTTAGCTGAGAGGCTAGCGGAGCGTTAGCAGCAGCATGACCGGGAAGAAGCAGAGCCAGCTAGCTTCTGCTAATCTCTCAGCTAACGTTAGCCTCGGCTCTCCATGTGCAGCACTGAGGTTTGTTATTCAGGTTAAAGTGGGAAGAAGCCCCAGGTCTGACGGAGGCGGAGGAAACACCGGGACCGACAGGGAGAAACAGTCCGTCAAGGGAAACACAGTCAGGCAGGGAGGAGATGGAAACATATCGGCAGAAAATGCTGATGCCGATGTTTCATTTTAGAGCTTATATCAGCCGATACCGATATCAATAATATCATGCATGGCTACTTAAGATAATTACAAATTAAAGCACTTAAAATTTCCAAAAACTTTAGTAAAACAAGAGAATAATAATAATAATAATAAATACCTGACATGTGATCACCAAGCTAACAGGAATCTGACTTTTTATAACCCAAAGATGTCATTCTGCCAATTAACCGTGTTGCAATCGAGTGTTTGTACAGCGTACTTGAAGAACGGCGTCCAAATCTTAAAGCAAACTGCTGTCGAACCTGTAAGTTAAATATTCCATTGTGTATTAACAGAAGTGACGTTTGTGTGCTTCGCCTGCAGATATTCGCTCTGCAGCTCCATCAACCACCACACATTTCACAACTAAACACTCTGCAATGACTTGTCGTCCACTCCCACACACACACACACACACACACACACACACACAACGAAAACATTATTTCACCAACAGAGGAGCAGAAAACGTGCTCCAGAGCGACTCGCCCCTTATTGTTTTCCCTGTTGGGAAACCCACAGCGTGTTGCTCACCGACCGCAGCTCACTGACTCCGCCGGTGTTTCGTAAACACGTTCGGTAAAAAAATAAAGTTGGTGGTTTGCAGGTCTGGTCGGGTTCGGATGGTTGGTTAACGCATATTTTTGCAGGTTGACTATAAGTGCAATCTGCAACTTCACCACTAGATGCCACTAAATTCAACACAATGGTCCTTTAAAGTGGTATGTATTATGTATGATGAGCTTAATGTAGTTAAAGTATTACAGTAGAGGAATAAATTTACCTCGTGTGACTCAAATATTGTCAAGAATGAAGAAGTCTGAGTGAGTGCAGCAATGATAGAAGATTATTTTGTCAATTAACTGATTATTAAATGTCTATAAGATGTTTTAAATTAGTTTCACCAGAGCTGAAGGTGACATCTTCAGTCCAAAACCCAAAAATATTCAGTTTACAAGAATATAAAATAAAGGAAATGCAAGTTTATTTGTGCAGCACATTTCAGCAAGAAGGTGATTCAAAGTGTTTTACATTGATTATAAAAGGCATTAAAACAGAATATAAAAGCAAAACAAGTAAAAAGACATTTAAAAACAATTCAAAAGTGTTAAATTTGGAAATAAAAGCTAAAAAAGAAATAAGAGAAAACATAAAAGAAGAGTCTTTAACAGTTAAATATATAATTATAATGTGTTTTAATGCTAAATATTAATCTGTAAAGTAACTATGTGACTGTAAATGTAAAATAAAAGTGTCAGAAAATGGAAATACTGAAGTAAATACCTTAAAACTTTATTGAAATGTTTGACTAATGTAATGTAAAATGTGTGTGTGTGTGTGTGTGTGTGTGAACATACAGTACACACCTGTGTGTTCATGTACCGTCGGCTCTTAATATAAACTCAGGCTGAGCTGCTCTATAAATAGTCTCCAGTTCGTGTCTTTGTGCAGGAGATTAGATTTCTGAAAACACACAGCGATCCACAATGCACCTGTGACGCCGCCGCGGCTGAACCTGAGCAGTGACGGCAAAGATGGCGACGCTCTCTCCGAGGCAGAGGAGATCGTTAGAAAGACCTTAGTATATATGGATAGTTTGTTTTATTGGTGCACATTCCTCCTCTGCAGATGTTAGCAGCACAAAGCAGATGATGTTCAGTAAACCTGGAGCTCTGTGGTTCAGGATCTGGATCCATCTTTGCCCCAAAAACACCACAGGAAATTAAACACCTGACTCACAGATCCATAACACATCCTACTATAACATTTTAGGTAATTGTGGTTATTTATTAATATATTTATACAGTTTTTTTAAGCTCATAGCCTTTGTTTCTTTTCATTCTGTGTCTGCTGAGATGATTCATACGTTTGTTTTTACAGGGATAAAAATATTTATTTGAGTTGAAATTCCAGGAAAAAAACAGTCATTAAAGACAAAGTGTGATGATGGTGTGAAGCAGCAAGGGATGATGGGAGTTGTTATCTCGGTTGTTAAACAAGCAGCTTCAGCGGGATAGGATTACTCCAGTGTTGATGGTTCAGGATGTTTTTGGGCGAGCAGCGGACTTCCTGGAGGGGCTGTTAGCCGAGCTGCTGCTAACGTTTGCCCAGTTTATTTCTCTGATAACTTAAGATCCAGACGTCCAATGACTAAAATCCTTCTTGCGGCTAAAAGATCAAGTTAAAAACCAGCTAAATTTATCATGAAAATGTGGCTTCAAACTGAATAAAAGTCCATTTCTAACAAGCACAACAAAGCCCATGTATTATCTTGTATGTGTGTAAGTTACTCTTTGCTAGACGCCATTGTAGCGGACAAACACGGCGCCGACGCATGCATCTTGTGCACTATACTCTTTGGTAGAGGAGGTATGACGCCATTGACAGGCCACCAAATGAAACGGTCCGTTACTTTGATTAAAATGACAGATTTCTCTGGGTTTGAAAACCGAAAACTAATAATCAGATCCAGCTTTCTCAGATGGGAGGGGTTGGACTTCAGAGTTGAGGCCAGAGAATCACAGCTGATCTCTGACAAACTGCAGTTAATCAATCTGAATAAAGAATAAATGATGTTTAATCATCAATGAACTTTTCTCTAAAATGAGCAGAGGGACTTTGTCGTTGTGTTGTTGTGGCTCTTTGGTAGAGGAGGTATGACGCCATTGACAGGCCACCAAATGAAACGGTCCGTTACTTTGATTAAAATGACAGATTTCTCTGGGTTTGAAAACTGTTGGAAACATTTGGGATAATGTAAGTACACAACTCAACAACATATAGAACATAGGTCTAGTTGTTTTTATGCATTTTAATGAGGATTATTTACAGATTAGAGCTTTAAGCTTTTAGCCTTTGATTGTTTTTCATTCTGTGTCTGCTGAGATGATGCAGACGTTTGTCTTTACAGGGATAAATATGTATATTGATTTGAGTTGAAATTCCAGGGGGAAAAAGAAGTCATAAAAGTTTAATTTAAGCTCAGTTCTACCTGGAGGCAACAGATCTTGTATTGCTGCATTTTCTTCTCGACGTCACGTTACAGAGACGAGCTGTGTGAGCAGCCAGTGTGTTTCCGTCTGGTCTCCCTCAGCTGCTGGTCTGATGATCATGTTTATAATGATTATCAGATATTCACTGCAAGTCTTCAAACACTAAAACTGTGTATTTAAGGACTTTTACAGCAGCAGCGAGCAAAGCTTTTAAGAATGAATTTACCTCATGTGACTGAAAAATATTGTTAAAACTGAAAAGCTGCAGAATTCAATTGATCAATTATTAAATGTCTATAAAAAGTTTGAAATATGTAAAATAAAAAGTTACCCCAGAGTTCAGTGACATCTTCATTTTCTTCTGTTTGTTCAACAAGTTTTCAATTTACAACAATATAAAACAGACAAAAACATTATATTGTAGTACAAGTACATAAGTATTATGAGCTTGATGTAGTTAAAGTATTGCAGTAAAAGTAGTGGTTTGGTCCCTCTGACTGATATATTATATATGACATCATTAGATTATTAATACTGAAGCATCAGTGTTAGAGCAGCATGTTACTGTTGTAGCTGCTGGAGGTGGAGCTAGTTTACACTACTTTATATACAGTTAGCTAGTTTAGTCTACTGGTTCCCAACCTAGGGGTCGGGGCCCTCCAAAGGGTCAGCAGATAAATCTGAGGGGTCATGAGATGATTAATGGGAGAGGAAAGAAGAAAAAACAAAGTTCTGATAGGTTTTGCTGAAATGTGACGTTTCTGAAGGTCTTATCAGTCTGCAGCAGCTGCTCCTCTGAATCCTGCAGGTTGTTGTTATTCACCTGCTGAGATCTATCTTCTACTCACTGTTACTGTTTACAAGAGGAAAGAAGAAGAAACAACGTTCTGATATCTTTGATTTTTGGTGAAATATTGGATCATTTGAACATTTATTGAAATGAAAGCATGTGAGAAGTTTAGAGGGAAAAATCACTATTTGGTGGAGCTGTTAACAACTCATAGACATGTGAAATGTGACCCCGACTACACACTGCTTTTTGTAAGACGTCAAAAGACAAAAAGGTTGGAAACCACTGGTTTCATCTTTAACAATGTGTTGTATTTTAAAAGCTTGTTATATTATCCATTGTGTCAAATCTGCATCTGAAAAGTAACTAAAGCTGTCAAATAAATGTAGTGGAGTAGAAAGTACAATATTTCCCTCTGAAATGTAGAAAGTAGCATCACATGGAAATACTCAAGTACAAATACCTCAACATTATATGAGTAAATGCACTTAGTTACTTTAAACCTCTGTGTGTTATATATATGTGTCTGAACTCTGATGCCATAATGTATCATAAACAGTATATGAGTTAGAAAATATCAGAATATAAGATTCATATTATGAAGGCAGTTAAAACGTTTACAAAGTAAAACTGTAGGAAATAACAAACAGGTTTAAAGTTCATGTTAATTGTGTGAAATTAATTACAACATTAAACTAACAGTAAGTATAAGGAGTTATAGAAATTATAGAAAATGGTATCAAATAGAAACTATAAAAAAATAAGTAAATAACCAGAACAGACATCAGAGAGAACTGTCAAGTTTGTGTTTGTTTGAATATTTTTCTGGCTCACCACAACTCTGCCCAAACTTGAAAACTGCTTGTTCAGGAACGCAAAGGACAACTCAATTCTCATTCTTTGATTTTCTTTTTATTTTCTTCACGATGAAAAGGATGGAATAATATTGAACAGAATGGAATAGGTTGAAAACCTTAAAGACAAACAAAAAGATATGAATTAGTTTCAAATAAATGCATTTCAAACAGAATATTAGATTAAGATACTTAAGTGTTAATTTCTAAACTAATGAGTCTAACATAACATGCATATTGAACTAACACAAATCTTATCAAGTTTCAACTTAAATAGCATGTTCATGCACAAATACAAACTGAAAAGATCACAGGTACATAAACTGGATTTGTCCTACCAGTTGCGTCTGTAATGAACATGAGCTTTTTCCTCAGCTGCAGGTGAGAGAGTGAACTGACCTCTTGGCACCCTTTTATCACTTCCCTCCTGCAAAACACTTCCTGTCAATCACATGGGTGCACCAAATCATGTGGTTGCCCCCTACAGGTTTGGATCACATACTGGGTACTTTGTCATCTGGGTTTTGACACAACAAGAACAAATGCTGAGGAGGAGGATGAAGACAAAAGAACAGAAACTAAATGAATTCCAACTTTATTCTCATTTTCACTGCAGAAGAAGAAACAAGTGATGCAACAAGTTATAATGTTTAAAATAAATATTTTTTCCCCTTCATCACATAAAAGGAGTTGAAGTTACTTTTGTCTTCTATTTAAATAGAAAACTGAGCCTTTAGAGGTTTGATAGGTTTGAATCCTGATCCTGAGAGAAGAGTTGAAGCACAGCGACCTCTGCTGCTCAAACATCATCACTGCTGACGCTGTTAGATTACTTAACTCTTCATGACTTAAAATCATTCATATCTGTCGCTGAGTCACACTTTCTGATAAGTCATCAGGTGTGCCTTTATAATTAATAAGTCATTCATAAATATAATTAAAGTCTGTAGTTATAAATGTTGATAAATTGTTTATTTTAGTTGTATAACTCAATCGATGCTTATTTAACCACTGATTGAACCATTTATTAATGCTTATAAACCTTTTATAAAGGCTGCATTATCAGAAAATGGTTTATTTATATAGATAATTAATAAAATGTTTAGCTGAGCAGCACCAGATTTACTTCAACTCTACTGTCAGTTTGTTGTCACACATTATTTTGCCATAGAAAAATATTGTTTCTAATATAGATTAAAGCAGATGTGGTTATTCAGTTTCCTCTTTGTCTGACGTCTTCTTGACTTCCTGTTCGTCGGGGAGAGGGGGGAATCAGGCGAGGTCGAGGGCGGCCCAGAGCTGCTGCAGCAGATCCACGTTCAGGTAAACTCGACAGAAGGACAGAAAGACGCCGAGAGATGAGAAACCGATCAAAGCCCAAAGAACCTGAGCGCTGAAGTAGAGCGGAGCGAGACTGCAGAGAGACGGAGAGAGAAACCCCATCAGACATCTGACTGTGTTGTTAATCATCACGTCTTAAAACATCTGGTTCATCCAACATCACATCAGTATTACAGAACAACTTCCTCTAAATAAACAGAGGATGTTAATTCCAGATGAACTGAAACGACGCTAAAAGAGCCTCTACAGTCTTTCTACATATAACTAATAATGCTAATAATACATCATTTAAATATTTCATATAAATCTTTCTGTGAAAACAAGACGGAACTTATTTTCTGCTTTTCTTTTGTTTCAACAGTCAGCAGTAAAATAACAGATCCCACATCTTTGCTTTAATGTTAATAATATTATTAGATGTTAGATTCAGCTTCTGTTTAGGTTTCATGATAGAAAAGAACAGTAGAAAAGGTTTAATAGAGACGTGGATTCATGAGGACGACTGCTAAGCTGTCACATCCAGTATTGTGCAAACGTTTTAGGCTCCTCAGACTCAGATTAGACAAACTTTATTTAAACCAGCTGAGAGCTAAAACACAACCACAAACAGTACACATCATACAAAACATAAATACAACACAAACACCATATAAATGACGTGAAAACACAAAGAGAAAAAGGGTCAAAATAATGACATTACAGGGACAAACATCCTTCAACAGAATCTTAAAATGTTCGTGAAGTTTTTTCCACCTGTGAGGAAAATAACAATAAATAGTTCTGTATTCATATGAAGGGAAATCCAAGGTTTTCCTGTGAACGCGTACGACTGCATATTTCTGAGTCTTCAAACTGATAAAAATAAATACTAATAAATCTCAGAGAACAGCTGGAACACAGGTGAACTGAGGAGAACTGCTGCTTTTTTTTTTAAAGGCAAAGCTTCTCACAGCAAATATTGATTTACTTTATCTTTCTGCTGTTTAATCAACTCTGAATCAAGTTAACCTATAAATAAAAACTATTCATGGCATCCTCACTTTACTTTGGACGCCTAAAATGTTTGCTGTACATGACTAAACAGACTAAACAAAAAGGACAAACAGCCTCCTACCGTCCCTGAGCAGACTCTGAGTATCCTTGAAAGTACTGGAAACGTCCGTATAAATACATCAGACCACAGACTGACGCCAGACCTGCAACACACACACACACACACACAAACACACATTTACAGCCTGAAAACCACTGACATCACTTTCATTTGGCGTTTCGAGCGACTCCTGACGTCACCTTGGCTGAAGAAGACTCCGCACGTCCACAGGAGGGTGATGAAGATCGGGAAATACTCAGAACAGTTTGCTCTGAACACACAGAAACGAGAATCTTTAATTTATTAACTCAGATTGCGATCACAAAAACAGCAGAACATGGAAAACATGACGGCTGTTATTTAGTCTTCGGAGCCGTTTCTAAACTAAACTAACGTGGCCAAACAAACATGTGACTCAGTGACATCAGACTTTAATAGAAACACAGTACTTGTTAGTAGATCAGTTCATCGCTGGTTTGGATCCAAAACATGAAGACAAAGACAGAAAATCAGCAGAATGATATATTTATCTTTATTTAAGGAGGATCTGAGGCTCGCATGAGGTCAACGTATCTATTAATGTGCTTTAAAAGTGATCAGTAAAATCTTAAAATCAATTCTAACACAAACCAGGAGCTGATGGAGAGAAGCCAGGACTGGGGGGTGATGTGATATTGTCTGTTAAAACCAGTAAAAAACCAGTAAGAAGCCGAGCTGTTGTGTCCTGAACTAGTTGGGAGGCGAGAGAGGGATTTTTGTGTTTTATGCCGTAAAGGAGGGAGTTACAGGAATCTAATGTGGAGAAAATGAAAGAGTGGATGATTATTTCAAGGTCAGAGTGGGAGAGCATTGGCTTCTTTATTTAAAGGAAGAAGGACTGGGCTACTTTTTTTATAATGTGTGGTTTGAAACTTAAATCGGAATCAAACAGGTCTCGTAGATTTCTGGCGGTGGGCTTCATGTCGGCAGCAAAACTGATGGGGATTTTCAGATTAGAGAAACTGAACGGTGTGATTTCTGTTTTTGAGTTGCTGAGTTAAAGGTAAGTTTTGTGCCATCCAACAGTTGACATCACAGAGACCATCTACAGCCAGGCAGCAAGGCTCGGAGAGGAAGGTATACCAGTGTGTCGTCTGCATAGAGTCGAATCGTGTCGACAGAAAATGAAATCGGACCTAACATCGAACCTTGCGGGACACCACATGGCCATGCAGGCTGTGGAAGAAGTGAAGTTACTGAAGGTTCTTTCTAAAGGGTAAGAGTAAAAACCAATCAAGTGTGGTGTGCTGGCTGGCCACCCAGGATTTAAGACGGTCAACTAAAATAATGTGGTCGACCGTGTCAAAAGCAGAACTTAGATCTTTAGGAAATGTTAGAAAAGTGTAATCTTCCTCATCAGCTGCTAAAAGGAGGGCATTGGTTAGCTTGAGGAGGGCAGTGTCTGTGCTGTAAAGCTCTAAAACCAGACTGAAATATCTCAAAGATGTTGTTTTGACACATTTTCGAAAACTTTGCTTAAAAAGGGAAGTTCAGGAATTGGTTTAAAATAATTAAAGACAGAGGCATGTTTAAAAATAGAAGAGAAAAGTCTGATTTCTAGGGAACTGATGATACTTCTGTGAGGAATTTTGTGGGAATAGCGTTAAGACTGCATGTGGGCTGTGATATCAGATAAAAACGACAGTGATATAGATTTGAAATGACTAAAATAGCAATTAATATCCCTGCTGGTATGTAAAACACTGGCTGGGGGGATTTGTTGCCTTATATCTACAACTTTTTCACTAAAAAAAAATGTAGAAACTTCTGACATATCTCTTGTGAGGCATGAATAAAATGACGAGGGAAGGCGATGATGACTGAGTCTGTTATTTTAAATAAAATACTGGGCGTTAGAATGATTCACTAAACTTAAACTCAGAAACAAAAAGATGTTTTAGCCTCTTTAACTGCCTTTTAACAGTCACACAGTTGTGTTTCCATCACTTTAGAGGACTTTATCAATTTCCTGGAGCTTTATTCGAACCTGAAACATTAAAAGATGAATCCTGAACTCCATCAGAGCTGTCTATGTTTGAGTTTTGCAGTTCACCCTTCTGAGGTTTACATCGAGTCGTATCTGTTCATGATGGATAGTTTTAGCTTTGTTTGTCAATGTTTGGAGGGTAATGTTGTTATACTGACTAACAGATTACTACCCCTCCCAAACACACACACACACACACATACTGACTGGGCACGGAAGACTCTCTCGAACTCCGGCGGTCCTGTTGTGATGGGCGGAGACACCGAGTACTTCCTCCTGGCATAGATCACCTGGAGAGAGAAATAAGCTGGACACACACACACACACACACACACACACACACACACAAGCCAACATTTATTTAAAGTGTGCTGAAGGAAGAAATCAGCTGAAATGAAATGAAAATATTCTGGGAACCTATAAATGAATCTTTGAAGCAGGTGAAAGTTTATTGACGGCTGATCAGAGAGAAGAAAAAACTATAATAATCAAACCTTGAAGTGATTAACGCACGGATCAAAATATGTGTCAGTGGAAAGAGCTGATAAGGCTGCAACTATTGATTATTTCTCTGATTAATTGATTAGTTATTTGGTCCAAAAACGTCTCCAAAAGACGACGTCCTCGAATGTTTTATCCATAAACTCAAAGATATTCAGTTCACTGTGATAAAGGACTGAAGAAACCAGACAACATTCACATTTAAGAAGCAGACAAACTGACTAATAGTGACTCAGATATGTTGACCAGTGATTAATAACAACAAACATTAACCGTTTATTCATGCAGCAGCTCGCACGGAGCAAAGTTCATCATGTGTTTGTTGTAAATGCAAATCTCATCATGGAAGCAACTCGGCACTAATAAAAGAAAATGTGCAGCAACTTTAGAAGATAAAATACTAAAAATAAATACAAATACAAATAAAGGGCTCCAAAAAAAACTGTCTTGATTATAAAAAAATAAAGAATAAAACTTGTATTAAAGGAGGATGAATCATGACTTCAGCAGCTTTACAGACACATTCAGACTTTACAAACTGAGCTACACTTCAGTTTTTTCCTTTAAACATATAAATTATATATATATATGTGTGTATATTTATGTTAGAAATACTTCCCAGCATGCTCAGCATCTCACCTTGCTCCAGGACGCCAAGCACGGTCACGGCGCCGAGGCCAACCGTCTCCTCCAACATCTCTGCAGTCAGAACACCTGAACACTACTGACACACAGCCAGGAAACACACACACACACACCTGCAGGAAGGGGGCGGGGCCACGGCTCCGTGACTGACAGCAGGTGACCTTAAAGGACAAGTCCGTGTGTTTTACACCAACGTTGTTCTCCAATGTTGCTGCTCTTCACACTGAATCTGAATCACAGGCAAAGCAGCTGTTATACAGGAGAAGGAGGGGCCACACACACACACACACACACAAGCATGCCAGACAGGAAACGGGGAAATAGGAAAGGAAAGAGGAAAAAGTACATCAGCAAATGAGACTAGAAGAGAAGTAGAGAGAGAGAGAGAGAAAGTGATGAAATGTGGTTAAAAGAAATAAAAATAAAACAGGAAACAACAACAAACAAACAAACAAAAAGATGAAATGAAGATCTAAAGAAACAGAAACATGTGAAGCAAGACAGCAAATAAATATGAAAGTTACTAATGAAGAAACAGAAGAAGTTATATTTTTATAATAATCTTTAAATCTTTTAACTGTCAGCACTACATCAGCTGATAATTATGTGAAAGTTATTAAAACAGCAACAAAAAAAGAAGCATCAACCTCCTTCATCGTCATTGTTGGTGATTAATTAATTGTGTCACATTCGTTTCGATATTTTTAATGAGTTTTTTGGCTTCTAAGTGTTGGATTTAACGTTTGAAATGTCATGAAACACTTATGAAACAGGAAGTTGCTGTTTCAAGATGATGTTTTATTGCCTCATTGTTAAAAATCCATTGTAAGACTTTGTTTTGTTTTTTTTATTTCCTGCATCGGGTTTGAAAACATTTCCGACAGCTCAGAGGTGCAATCGGTCATATTAACTAAACAAAAGCAGAGGAAGGGTTCGACCTGTGATGACGGATACGCTTGTGGGATAATGTCCCTGAATGTTTCGAAGGCAGACAACACAAGCCTCGAACAACGAAAACCAGACCATCTTTAACAACCTCCTGCAAACAAAAGGATCATCCATGGTGACCGAACCAGACCACTGACCCAAACCATCGTTGATCTTTCAAGCTACAAGAGCCAGAAAGATAGGAAGACCAAAACACACCCCATTGTGAATGGAAAGCACCGTCTGGACAAATTACCCCCACCTGAGAGCCCGTCACACACAGAGACGAACTGGCACCAAACTTCAACCCTACTGTGGACTTTAAATTTCAGATCTTGGGTGTCCAACCCAACCCATTGCCCTTGTGTAAGGCCAATTGTTGTTTGTTAGTATGTGTGTGTATGTCATAGTATGTGTTGTTTTAACATACTTTTAGTTTGACTTTCCTTACATTGCCTTTAAGCCAGGACATGTACCATTAACATGTTAACATCATACATGATAACCATCATGTTTAGTACCATTCTGCTTGTTTCATTGCCAGAATGCTAAAGCTAGTCTCCAAAGTACAAAATTAAGAATCATGCAATTGTCAAATTGTAAATTCTTTGTCTAATGGAGTATCCTTACTTAGTAACTGTACCCGCCTGTCTTTGTGAAAAAGTGACGCCCCCATGTTCTGATGGTCAAGGATTACAATGATACCATGTACAACATCATAAACTGTTCAGGTGAATAGTTAACCCCTTAACATCCACCCTTTTTATAGAATTTTTGCCTATTTGGTCAAATGGGAAAGCTTATAACAGTTTCAGTTCAGTTCAGTTTTATTTATATAGCGCCAAATCACAACACAATGTCATCTCAGTAGACCACATGCTTTAATTTACAGAGAGAAAGACCAAACAGTTCCCCCCATGAGCAGTGTTGTGGATTTTTCTGAGCTGATGTTGGCAGTTTTCAGTTTGAAGAAGAAAAACCAAAAAGAGGAGTTTGCTGAAAATTCTGGGAAAGCTTTAATGAAACCTTGACGAGGGGAGATAACTTGAGAAAACTGGTTCGGACAGTGGTCCCAACCTGTCTGAGTCCAAAACCAGCCTTTAAGCAAATCAGGAGAAATTGGGGTCTTCAGTTCCAAATCATAAATCTGTGACCTTGTTTTGTATCTCAGGTTTTTGTCTTGTTTCGTCTGGCAATGGTCTGCCTTCCGGCCTTGGTTCGCCTGTGAGGCTGCTGCTTATCAAAAAAGCACAGCCTGATATTTTGTGAGTCAGGTCAGTTATGAAATATCCATAACAAGCAGCACTTGGCAACAGCGGTAAGGAAATACTCCCCTTTAACAGGAAGAAACCTAAAACAGAACCCGGCTCTGGGTGGGCGGCCATCTGCCTAGAGAGAGAGAGAAGAGGGTGTTTATGGGGCTTCCTGTGGATTAGAAAGCACAAAGAACTCAACTTAGAAGAGGTAAAGTTAGTAACATGCTTTAATAGTAAAAGCATACACACAGATGGAGAAGAGGAGAGAGGAGCTCAGTGCATGATGGGAAGTCCCCCGGCAGTCTAGGCCTATAGCAGCATCACTAAAGGCTGGTACAAGACAATCATGTTGGTAAAACTGAGATAAACGATTCAAAGCAGCAAAAAAAACAGGAAACATTTATGTCAGATGTTCCTGAACGCAGCAACACTGTAAGAAAGGAGTGATGGAATTCACACCTTTCATTCATAAAGTCGATGTGAAGCTTCAAGAGTCTGAATTTCGACCGATTTAAATCGATTTAATCCAAAATTCAAGCCTGTTTGTTTGTTTACATTCTACCAACCAGCTTTTTCCTCCTCTTGTTACAGAACGAATCACATAAATGTTGTCACCTGTCTGAGAGGATCTTCTTCTGCAACATGTTTGCTTCTTCTTCTTGTTTTTTTTGTTTTTTACCGGATAAAGCAGATAAACAAACTAAAGCGCATGTTTAAAGCTTGTCACGGTTGTTCTGGAGGTCGAGATCAGCTGGAGGTCGACTCTCTAGGCGTCAGAAAAAAAAAGATTTGAGTCTAAAAACCAAAGAATGTAAAAACAAACACCAGAAACATCTGCAGATGATAAAATATCATTTGGACAGTGTTGAGCAACTTATACTGAGAATTTCACAGAGAATCAACTTTGCTCTTCATTCACAGATTCACTTAACTGGCTGAAATATTTCATGTGTGTGTTGTTTTTTTTTTGGTTGTTTAACTGGCTATATTAGGCTTTATCACGTTATCTTTCCTAGATGGTAAAATATTCCATGTGACTCATTAACAGTCAGAAACAGGAAATCCTGCCTGAGTAAACAAATCTAAACATGTATTTACTCACTGCTTTAATACGCACGTTATAAAGAGACAATAACTGGATAAAACACCACAGAGCCACCAGCCAACTTATTCATACAAACAACTGGTAGACTTGTAGATTATTAAATAATGACTTTTACAAATAAAAATCATTTAGAAACATTAAGACTGTTGTCTTTAAGACAAACAAGCAGATGTTTCACATCACTGTGAGTCTATGTCATTATTATTTGGACAAATCATCACATTATTTATTAACATTATACAAACTCAAAGCATCAAAAGACGCTAAACAGTTTTTCAAGTGTCTTTAAACAGTCAGGAGCTTAAATGAACATTAAAGCAGTTTTTTTTCATGCTGTAATGCATGATTGAACTTTACATTTAAAACCTGAACACATCTGATTGGATTATAAATTGATTTTTTATCTGCATTTATTCTTTATTCAGATTGATTAACTGCAGTTTGTCAGAGATCAGCTGTGATTCTCTGGCCTCAGCTCTGAAGTCCAACCCCTCCCATCTGAGAGAGCTGGATATGATTAATAGTTTTCAGTTTTCAAACCCAGAGAAATCTGTCATTTTAATCAAAGTAATGGACCGTTTCATTTGGTGGCCTGTCAATGGTGTCATACCTCCTCTACCAAAGAGTATAGTGCACAAGATGCATGCGTCGGCGCCGTGTTTGTCCGCTACAATGGCGTCTAGCAAAGAGTAACTTACACACATACAAGATAATACATGGGCTTTGTTGTGCTTGTTCCACACAAACTGTTAGAAATGGACTTTTATTCAGTTTGAAGCCACATTTTCATGATAAATTTAGCTGGTTTTTAACTTGATCTTTTAGCCGCAAGAAGGATTTTAATCATTGGACGTCTGGATCTTAAGTTATCAGAGAAATAAACTGGGCAAACGTTAGCAGCAGCTCGGCTAACAGCCCCTCCAGGAAGTATTTGAGATGCTTATTGTCTCCTTTATCCAAGACCATTTCCTCCTGATGGAGACGACTAATTATTTTCGTTGTTGATTAATCTGCCGATTATTATCTTGATTAACTGATTAATCTTTTGGTTTATAAAACATCGACGTCCTCAAATGTCTCATTGTATCCAAAGATGTTCAGTTTACTGTCACAGAGACGAAAGAAACCAGAAAATATTCACATTTAAGAAGCTGAAATCTGAGAATTTTGACATTTTCCCTCTTAAAAAAGTGACTCAAAGTGACTGATCGATTAGTAAAGTAAGTGGCGATTGAATTTTCAGTCCATCCACTAATCGACCTTTGTTCATATTCTTTAGAGGACGATGCAGTTAAATACTTTCAATTAAATCATTACAGTTTATTATTAATGAGTCTTTTAGTTTATGTTATAAAACTAGAGAGAGAGAGCAATTTAACATACCAAGAGGAGAATAAATAATAAATATATATTAATATATATAATCATAAAGTTTTCAGTGAATAATGAACAAATATTTATTTGGGTTTAAATGAAGCGACGTTTAATTATCTTTCGTTTGTCTAGCTAATATTATTCTGATTATCAATTAATCAGCTGAATTATTTGGTTTGTTTTTAGTTATAAAAATGTTTTAAATATTATTTATATTATTATGTAATGTTTCAGTTTCTCCAGAGATCAAAGTCAAGTTTTCAAATGTTTTGTTTAACCAACAATCCAAAATATTATTCAGTTTAAAATGATTGAAAAGTAAATAAAATAATTATCAGTTTAATAGTTGCTGATTAGTTTTCTATAGATTTACTATTGATCGATTGTTTCAGCTGAAGAGAAGTAAAAATATTTCACAAGATAGAAAAAAAGATTTGAGAAAAGTCAGAAATGTGTTTTTCTTCTTCTCTTGCGACCTCATGAAGGGTCTCGACCCACAGATTGGGAACCACACACACACACACACACACACACACACACACACTCAGAAAAACACACCGGAGGACAAACTAGTTTCTAAAGAACTATATTTACATAATACTCTTGTTTTACAGAGAACCATATCAAAAGTATAAAATACTTACAAAAACTCCGCTGCAATATATAAAAATAACATCTATCTTCTCCAGATCATTAGGAAAGGCTTACATACAAAAAAATATATTTATAGACATTTACACAGAGCCCGTTCACAACAGTTGAGACCAGAAACACCCGGCAGGCTGAGCAGGCTGGAAGCTGAAGGTTTCGGCAGCGATTTGGATGAAAAAAAAACAAACAAAAACAACATGAAAACCAGCCCCGAAGCGATCGTTAATCAATAATAACATTACAAATAAAAAACAAAAAAAAAACAACACACAACATGTCTGCAAACACAAGTCAAACAGTACAGTAGATAAGAGCGACCGGCTCACAGTTCCACCTTAAAACGGCTGGACCTTAAATGTCAGGAAGGATCAGTAAACAGACGATGGAGAGTTAATAACGAGTCCGACTAATTAAAATAATAATAATAATAATAATAATAATAATAATAATGAGAACCTTGTGAACTCGTCCTTTAAATTAAGCCTTTAAACTTGAACGTCGTCTGCGGTCTGATGTGACGTCATCGAGCTTTTAACGCATCACGTTAAAAGGTCACGTCGTAAGAAAACAAAAAAAACAACAAAACCAAAAAAAAAAAAACAAAATAAAAGGCGGGAAGCTTCTGGAAAACGTGTGAGAGAGATTTTCAAAATAAAACGACAGGCGTGACACATTTCATATCATGTTTAAGAAAAAAAAGCAGCGAATTCTTAAATTTAAGAATCTGGAAGCATCAAATGTTTTTGGTGTTTTTTTGCTTGAAGTTATTAAATTTCTGTAACCGTGGAGATAAAGAGCGGGAAAATGTCAGTTTTCCAGTCTGAGAGGAAGGCAGCGTTACGTCAAACTGTCAGAATTAAAAGTGTTTCATCACTTCCTGTGTTTACATTTAATCACTGAGGGAACGACTGTGTGTCAGCTGATGAGCTCAGTTCTCAACGTCCGGGTTTAAATCTTCATCTGCGGCTCCAGGCGTGACGCTCACATTCACTCATCGATGAAGCCGCCACCGCCACCGCCGTGTGTGTTTATGCAGCAGCAGGAAGTCTAAACATTTACATCTGCGGCTGCGGAGCCAAAAATACCTCGTTAGTATTTAGAAACACTTCCTGGTCTCATCTGCTGCCGTCGTCACTATTAGACTTTTTTTTTTTTCTTGAAATAAAACTCAGATCTTTAAAACGAAAAAAAAAGGACCATGTCGCTGTTTTTGCACATTTTAACTACTTTAAAATGAGAAAAAAGCCAAACAAAGAGACAGTTTGTGGACAAATAAAGATTTCTGCAAGAACTAGAAACTGGTTTACTGCAGAAAAGCTTCATTTAAATAAAAATAAATGAGTTTTAAGTCGTTTTCTGGTGTTTTCTTCATTTTTTATCAATCTAGTTTCTGTAATTTAAGTCTTTCTGCAGATTTCTGCAGTGAAACTGAAGGATCTGGTGTTTTTTTTTATGATTAATAACATCATATTTGTGATTATTTCCTGATAACAGACAGACAGACGGACGCTGTTCTCTCACACAGACACCAACAGTCTGCCTGCTGAACGTCTCTTTACGTTGCTGCGACTCGTTTCCAGGAACAAAGCCGGTGTTGTGTGTGAGATATTTAAATAGCAGCGTATGTTTCCATATATTTCCCTACAGTATGAAAATCTGCTCGATGCAAACGGTGACAGAAGTACACAAACACTGAAAAGCAAAACATGAAGCGACGGATCAAGTCGGTTATTTTAAACTGATTTCAGTTCAAATAAACTCAAATCTCCCAAAAAAAAACACAACAGGAAGTTCTGGAAAAAGTTCAGATATATAAAATGTTTAAGTTTAAAATATGCAAAAAAAAAACAGAGGAATGGTCCTTTAAAGCTCTGAGTTTCCTTAAATTTTCAAAATAAGACGTCATGTATGTGAAGGTTCTGCAGCGTCTCGCTCTGGAAGAACTTCCTGCACACGTAAGATAACTGAATTGATTAATTAAAACTATAAAACTATCGATTAATTTGATGATTCTCGTCTGTGAAACAACAGAATAACGTAAAAACGCTCGTTATCGTTATGATCGTTGGGTTTTGATCATTTTAACCGTCGTGTTTCATAAAGAAAGAAAAGCAGAAAATAAGTCGAAGCTGCTGTTTGATTTTAATAAACCGTTAAAATGTTTCAGCTGCAGACTCGACAGAAAGACGTCAGTTTATAAAAAAGGAGAAATTAAATCATGTTTCTGCTCTGTAACGTTTTGACCTTTGACCTGAGCGACTAACAGTAACCTCTAATAACTGGTGAAGATCGGACGAAGCTTCCAGCGGGACCTCCGTCTGAAGAAAACTTTAAAGCTCAACGTTTAAATATCGTAAATGTTTTTCATCGACGTGATGAAAAACTCTGACGTCAGTTTTCTGTCTGATTGTTTTTTTCTAATCAATCAAACGAATCGATCGAAATATTTTCATGATAAATTTTAATATCATGATAAAAAAATATATTGATTTTCTGTCATTTCTTGTCTGGATTGTGTTTATAGTTCAGTTTGTTTCAGTTTCTCCAGTGTTTACAGTATTGATCAGGACACTAACTGATTGATTGATTGATTGATTGATTAATTGATTAATCATAATAACACGAACTGTTGCAAAGTTCAAGAGGATGAAACTAGTTTAACTTCTGTTTGCTTGTTTGATGCACAAACCTTCTTAAACTGGATGTTTCACGTATTGATCAGATGATTGATTGATTGATTAGTTTATTGATCAGCTGATGGTGTTTTTTTTTGAGACGACGTGGATTCAGAAACGTGAGCTCATCTGTGACTGATTTATTTTAAACCTCCAGAGTCTGACTCTGCTCTACCGAAAACAAACCTCTAACAGCGAGAACGAAAAGGCTTCTGGTGACCTTTGACCTTTAAAGATCTGATCGGACGCTGATTGACGAGGATGTGAAATAAACAAACAAACAAAAACAAACATTTACCAACAACCTTCATGAGTTTAGCAGCCAGCAGGATGTTCAGAACAAACGTTAAAGACAGTAAATAGACGCCGACATTCGCCGTCAGCCGACTGCTGGTCGTTTCTCTCAACGCACGACTTCCTGTCCGGAGCCGCCCCGCCGTCCGTGGCGTCGCGGCGGGCGCAGCAGTGCGGCGTCTCAGCTCAGCAGGTGCAGGCAGGCGTGTGACTAGTGGTGGCTGGCGAGCAGTTCGTCCAGGTCGGCGATCCACTCCTGCGTGCTTTGACCTTTCAGCAGCGAGTCCACCAGCTCGCTCTCGGGGGCGAAACTCCCCGACGCCACGTTGTAACCGAACGACACCTGCTGCTGCTGCTGCTGATTGGCAGTCCTGCTCACCTGGTAACCTTGGTTACACTGCAGTCCCTGGCGACCGTTGCCCTGCGGCTGTCCGAACGCGCCCAGGTCGGGGAGGACGGCCTGGTTCTGATTGGCCTGTTGTTGTTGAGTCTGCTGCTGATTGGCCATCGGCTGGCCCAGGCTTTGAGGGTTGGGCGGCGCCCTCTGCTGGGCGGCGGCCATGTTTGTCTGCATCATCTGCTGCCCGGGGTTCAGACCGCCCATCGGCCGGCCGCCGGGGTTGGCGCCGAAGGCTCCGGCGCCGGGTGGCATCTTGGGAATGCGAGACTGCTGCATGTGGAAGGCGTTGGGGTTGTTGCTGAAGGCGTTGGGGGGCAGGTTGGCGTTGCTGGAGGGCGGCTGGTTGGCGAGCTGCTGCTGCCAGGCGGCGCTCTGAGCGCCCTGCATGCCGCCGGGCATGGGGCCCGGCAGGTTACCCCCCATACTGTTCTGCATGGCGCCCGGCATGCGGGCGGCGGCGGCGGCCAGCTGCTGCTGCTTCAACATGGCGGCGTTGGGCTGCGCCTTCAGGTGCTGCTGCTGCTGAGCCAGAAGGTTCTGCCTGTAGGGGGCGGACATGGCGCCCAGAGGCTGGCGCTGCAGGCCGGCCTGCGGGGGCGGGTGGCCTTGGTGGGAGGGGTGAAGGTTCATGTTGTTGTACAGCACCTGCTGGACGTCCACGCCGGCCCCGCCCCCTCCGCCGCCGCAGGACGACAGACTGAGGTCGGCCTGACTCCCCGCCGGGGGCGGAGCCACGCCGCCCGCCGGCCCTCCGCCCTGACCCAGGTTCATTCCCATCATGCCTTGGTTCTGAGGAAACATGCGCTGGGATCCGGGGGCGGGGCCTCCCATCGAAGCGACGCCACCCATTGGCTGAGAGGAAGCTGGAAGGAAACAGAACCAATAAAAACTCAACGAGATGACGAAACGTTTCCTGACTGATGACGACACGTTTGTTTGTTTTATTTACTTTTTATTTACTGTTAATGTTCTTAATATAAATATTTGTGGTTTATTGATGAAACGTTGCTGCCGTCTAAACTTTAATCTTATTAATTATGAATTAAAGTCGGTTCTTATTGTTGCAGCATCAGCAGATTATTCTTCTCGTCATTGTTATTAAAACACAGCTGACAGTTTTACAGTTTTACTTCTCGTCAGAACAAACAGACGAACTGTTTGTTTGCAGCCGTCGTCATTTTCCATTCAAATCAGTGGTGAGAATCATTTACACATTTAATAAAAACACAGAGAGAGAAAAGTTTGTCGTCACAACAACAACAACAACAACAACAACAACAACAACAACCTGCTGCGACTTTATTCTAACGACAGATGAGTCAAATAAAAACACGTCCTGCTGTGAACGAGATGATTTAAACAAACACCTGCCGGCTTCAAAATAACCAGAAAGTAACTCAGGTTTGTTTTTTTAAGATCTTTACAAAGTTTTTATTCCACTAAAAGTGATAAAAAGATTCAGTTTAAAGTCAAAAACTAATAAATTAAAACCTGAAACATTCAACTATTAATTCAAATTATTCCTTTTTATTTCCACAGTTACATTAATGTTAATTTTTATCATATTTTCACTGAATAAACTTCTGAATTTAAGTTTTATTTTAAATTAAATCAAAACATAAACGAATAAAATGATCAACTAAGATGTTTTCAGAAAGATTATTTATGTTCAAACTTGTTGCTCGACCTGAAAATATGAAATATTTATAATTATTTTGATATTTTTCATTATTTTTAGGGACAAAACTGTGAAGTTGTGTCTCGACTTTAATTCAATTTTATTTATATAGCACCAAATCTCACCTCAGGACACTTTTACATGAAGCCACTCGGACGTAATATTTGAATATTATTACGCCGCTGCAGCTGTTATTTAACTGTGAGATACATATTTAATCAATATTTAGATAAAAGGATCCTGTGCTGTTGACACTGAGGTGGTGAATTTAACCACAATTTAAGTTTTCTTTTAAATTAAATCAAAAGAATAAAATGTCCAGATAAGATGTTTTCAGTTTTAAACGTCTTAAAAAGCAGAAAAACAAAGATTTTGAAAGATTATTTATGTTCAAACTTGTTGCTCAACCTGAATATATGAAATATTTACAGTTATTCTAATATTTTTCATTATTTTTAGGACAAAAATATGAAGTTTAATGAAGCGTGTGGAGGCAGAACAGTCACATGAAGCCACTCGGACGTAATATTTGAATAATAAGGTGTTAAATTACGTTGCTACAGCTGTTATATAACTCTCAGATACATATTTAATCAATATTTAAATAAATATATATCCACCGGATCATTAGAGGATCCTGTGCTGTTAACACTGAGGTGGTTTTTTGGATCAATGAACACGATTGATTTCATTATATTCTGTCTTCTTCTGCTGTTTGTGGTTTTTACCTGTAAACTGGTTGACTGGCTGCTGTGGGAAGGGGTTCTGATTGGCCGGCTGTCCCGGCTGGTCCTGGTACTGAGGGGGAGGTCGGGTCAGGTGTCTCTGCAGCTGCTGGTCCTGCTGCCGCTGCTTCTCCTGGTCGGACAGAAACAAAACTCATCAGACTTCATGTGACAGATTAAACTGATGTTTCACAGCTGGACAGTAAAATTATCATTCAGGACGTTTAATTTCATCTTCTAGATCAGATTAAAGCTCAAACATGTTCCGACGTCTCTGAGAAACTAACGAGAAGGAGAAGAAGGAGTGAAATCCACCTTTAATATCAGCGTCGGACATTAACGAGGGTCAAAACTGACCCGAGAAACATCAGAATGACCCTAAAAACCGATGATTAAGAGGCAAAAACTATTTTATATTCACCAGTTTAAGGACAACATCTTAATCCGTCATTAAACTCATTTAATTTCACACTGTGCTGCTGCTGTTAAGCTCCAACTGTTGCCAAAGAAAACAAACCTCCTGATCCGTCAGCGATCGGTCGGCGAAGAGAAGTCGCCGAGTGAAAAACGGTAAAACAGAAGAGGCTTGTTGCTGCAGAGCTTCTGTAAAAGTCTGAATACTGAGCAGCTAAAAGCTCAAATCAAGACTTTGTTAAAAGGAAACAAACATGTTGAAAAGTCTTCAGCTCATCATTAAAACCTCAGATGTTTAAAAAGGAATCAAACCTGCACTGTTTTGCTTTTAATGAGCTCATTAATGCAGTTAGAAAATGATCATCTGAGCTCATTTCACATTAAAAACAACAAGTTTATGCACATATTATGTTTTAACCCTCAAGAGTCAAACACAGAGAAGCATAATAATAATAGTAATAATAGTAATAGAGATATGACTAATAATAAGTAATCAGAGAAGGTGTCAAAGCAACCACGACTGTTTTAAAGAGCAGCACAGCTGAAAAAAGTAAAAAACACCTGTTGTTACATCTGATTTCTGTTGTAAATAGATTGATTTTTTTACTTCATTGAACATGTTTCTGTTTCTTAAAGTCTTATAGTTTGGATTTTATGTATTTTGTGTGTTTTTTAGGGTCAATATCATGATATAAGTTTGTCAAAGTGAAATAATAATAGTCTGGTCATATAGATGATGATGTGCTGAAAAAACAGATACCAAACATCGACATGATGAACATTTTTTAAAGTGATATATGAAGACAAAAAGACAAAATAATCTTTACAGTAAACCTGCTGTGTACTTTACAACATGTTAAGGGGGAGCAGTCAGACCTCCTCAGGTCCAGATGCAGATGCAGCTGATGTTCAGAGCCGTTAGATCACAGCTCCCTCTGCTGGTGAAGAGCAGAAGTGTTTCTACACTCTGATCAGCAGCTTTAAACTTCACTCTGCTGTTCTCACAACTATTTTCACTGAAAAAGTCTAAAAAAAAAAGTTTGTTTTACTGCAACTAAAGGAGCAAATTTTCATTTCGCTTGTCAAATATTTTTAAACAATCTTATCTGTAAACTCGAGCAGAGTAAAAGGTGAGAGAAGCTGCAGCTGTGAGGATGTTTTCTGTCTTTCCGTCAGTATAAAGATTTCATTCTTTCTTTTCTCTCTCTGCTTCACTCGAGGACGGTTTGTGTGCTTTGTGTTGTTGTTGTTTTGAGCCACAGATGGTTTGATAGCTGAGATGTGCTGATCTGATACAACTGCTGCTTATCTGGAGAGGAAACGTGCGTCAAGACGCTGCCGGTTTGTAGAAATAAAAGACGTCACCAAAAGTTAGAAAAAAGAAAAATGACGTCTTTGTATTGCTTTTCTGTGTCAACAACAACCTAAAATCTGAAGATATTCTCTTAAAAAGGACATAAAACTGAAGCAGGAAGCAGATAAACGACCGCTGGATGAAACCTGATCAATTAAAATCGATCAATCAGCTTCTCGGTTCATCAATACTCACTTTAAAATCATCCATTTGCACATTTTAATTGTTGAATAAGTTAAAATCGTTATCATCATTATAGATTTCTATGAGCAGATAATAAGTGCAGGTGTAACCCCAACGTGTCTGTTTGGCTGCTCCTGATTGGTCGGTGTGGTCGCTGCTCCTGATTGGTCGGTGTGACTCACCTGTTCAGCCATGATCTGCTGTCTCTGCAGGTACTGCTGCTGCTGCTGCTGCTGCTTCTGCTGCTCCAGGATCTGCTGCTGATGCTGTTGTTGTTGTTGTTGTTGCTGCTGCTGCTGTTTCAGAGCCGCCGCCACCGCCGCCTGGCTGCTCAGGTACGCTGCGTTACCGTGGTTACCCGCCATGGCGTTCGCCCCGGGCTGGGCCGCCATTGCGTTGTTCCCGGGCGCCGACGTCATGGTGTTGGCGGGACCCGGGCCGTGCGGAGGAGCCGGGTAGCTGTTCTGGTCCTGGAGGGAAAGAGAGACGATGGAGGCGTGACGTCATGTGACACAAACAACGACAGGACTTCCTGTTACCTGAGGAAGTTCATCGTTATGGTTTTAAAACCTTTAGAAACAAAATCTACTGCGACACAGATGTGAAAATAAAAGAAAAAAAGACACTTTAACTTTTATTTTATTGATTCTGACTGAAACGTTTTTATTTTCTACTTTTTTTATTGATTATTTTATTTTATTTATTTACTGATCATCAGGACGGGACGCACCTGTGTGCATCATATTCTCTCCCAAACACACTAAACCTGCCTGTTGTTGTTTTTATTTGTTTGTTTTGAAAACTTTGAGTTAAATAAATTTACTTTTCTATTATTTTCTCGAGCCGGACCGCGACAAATAGATGTAAAACAGTTCTCCTGCAGCCTTTAAATTAGTTTAAAACGCTTTAAATGTGTTTTTATGTGTAAATATTTTGAGGTGCACAATACAAATATGTTTTATATTTATTATTATAATCATGTAAATATTGAATATTAAACGCTGTAACAAGAGAAAATACAAACCAGGAGGATGTTTATATTTTTAGTCCAATGTTTTACGTCTTTTCTGTTTTGTTTATTCATTTTCTATCATTTTATTTATTCTAATAAATGTTCTTTATTTTTATTTGTTTGCATTATGAATCATCTACAGATAAAATGTTACAATAACAACAAGCTTTAACATTTCAGAGGATATAAGGAGCCAACTTTTGACATTGTTTCCTTTATAAATTATCTAAATATTGATTAAATTAAACATTAATTTTCTTTACAGTCGACTAAACTAAACTTCCAACATGTCTGCAGCTCTTCATCACTGCTGCAGCGCTCCGAGGACGGAAGAGAGGAAACGAGAACTTCTTTAGTAAAAAATCTCTGCAGAGTTTTTATTTTTTTAACTAAACTAAATATATTTTAAAAGGCCGATCAGCAGCATCATCTAGAGGCCGACGTGTTCATTACAGCCATGAGGAGGAGAGACCAGGTGATTAATGTGAGGTTTGTCCCGACGGCGGCACCAGAGGAAACGTCACCGTGTGGTTTTTAAAATCATTTAAAGCAGCAGCTTCACACCGAGCGGTGCCGAGCAGCGAGCGGGACAGAAAGTTTCTAGAAGTTGTAATCTGCAGAGTCAGTGATCAACAGTTGTGATAATAAAGTGCAGCAGCGGGAACAGAGCGTCCCGTCTGCTGAGAGGAAAAATACAAGCAGCAGCAGCGGCGGCGGCGGCGGCAGCAGAAGCAGCAGCTATATTTAAATACAGAGAGAGAGAGAGAGAGAATATGAAAGGCTGCTTTGTCATCGCCTCCCTTCACCCCCCTGTGTGAGCCTTAGCAACCAGCTGCTTGACCAACACACACACACACACACACACACACACACACACACACACACACACACACACAGAGAGAGAGAGAGAGAGAGGGAGAGTCGGTGGATGTTAAAGCGAGGGGCCCAGGCTGGTCTGAAGCAGAGCAGCTGAACAAAAGGCCTCCATGCTGCTGCTGCTGCTGCTGCTGCTGCTGCTGCTGCACCTTTCACTCACCACACTGAGACAAACCCTGTCCTGGTTTTTCATCTGCACCTGTTGGGACTGAAACCAGAACAACCGCACACCAGTTTGACATGAAGTCCACTCGTTTTTTTGTTTTTTTTTTAAATTAATGACCTCCTGACCTTTTTGTTCCCCTGTAGCGCCACCGTCAGGACAAACTTTACATGGCAGATAAAGCGTTAGGACGTCGGGAGCTTTTCAATTATTAACTTTAACACTTTAAACCTGATTTAAATGTTTGTTTTTATTAACTTTAACACTTTAAACCTGATTTAAATGTTTGTTTTATTAACTTTAACACTTTAAACCTGATTTAAATGTTTGTTTTATTAATTTTAACACTTTAAACCTGATTTAAATGTTTGTTTTTATTCATTTTAACACTTTAAACCTGCTTTAAATGTTTGTTTTTATTAACTTTAACACTTTAAACCTGATTTAAATGTTTGTTTTATTCATTTTAACACTTTAAACCTGATTTAAATGTTTGTTTTATTAATTTTAACACTTTAAACCTGATTTAAATGTTTGTTTTTATTAATTTTAACACTTTAAACCTGATTTAAATGTTTGTTTTATTAACTTTATTACTTTAAACCTGATTTAAATGTTTGTTTTATTAACTTTAACACTTTAAACCTGCTTTAAATGTTTGTTTTTATTAATTTTAACACTTTAAACCTGATTTAAATGTTTGTTTAGTTCTCTAGTTTTCATCAGAAACAAGTTGTGAACCCAACAAGTCGATGCTCGAGCTGAAGCTTTAGCTGGTTTCAATTATTTAAATGCAACTAAATACTCCACTATATTTATTTGACAGCTTTAGTTACTTTTCAAATGAAGATTTGACACAAGATAACACATAACAAACAATTTAATAATAAAAATCAGTGTGTATTAGTGTCTCTGTCGTGTTTCAGATGTTTTTTTTAAGACATTTTCCCTTCATATGGTTTAAATAAATAAAACATCTCCGGCCTCTTAACAGCTGTGTGGGAGCGAGAGGAGCCGACTGTGGGTTTTATTCATGAAATACCTTCTGAAAGTCAAGTATTTGTCAAATTTAACATGATTTAACTCGCAGAATATAAGCCAGAGAATCAGTTACGGCTAATCTGAGACACACATTCAGTTTAAAAATGTTTTAAAAGGCTTCGTAAAAAAAAGAAAGAAAAGAAAGAAGCTGCAGCAGATTTATTCAGAGTGTGTGTGTGTGTGTGTGCAGAGTGCAGGAATGTGCTGCCTGGTTACACTCTGATCGGTCTGTACAGCTGTTATTGTTATAAAACTGTGATGTTAGCACAGATGCTACAGTTAGCATCTTCTAACAGAACAAACTGACAAACTCAAACCATTTTTTTGTGCTTTTTTCTGATTGGTTCCCTGCAGCTTCATCAAAGAGTCCACATGTTGAACTTTACCAACACAGCAGCTCCTTTTACAAACGTCAAGACTCTTCTTCTTCTGTTCTATATTTCTGTGTTCTTGCGTCTTCGGCAGTTGAAGGAAACCACAGACGGTGACTTTTCTTGGTCTAGACGAGCCGCATTAAAAGCTTTTATAAATGGACACACTGTAGTCTGAACATTTAACTGCCAGACCGACAACTTCCTGCTCACCTTTTCACGCTCTGCTCGCGCTCACCGTCAACTTTTCTGCCGCTCGCTCTCTCGCTCCGCACGCATATTACACACTGCCCTATTCTTCTAAAGCTACGCTACGCTACCAAGAGTTTCCTATAATAACAACACAGAGGCTCCTAAACTCTGTTTATTTCCAAATGAATGGATATTTAGTGTCATTTTTGGCATTAAAAAAAACATTATTTTGGCCTAGCGAGGGTTCTCGTTGCCATGGCGACCTGCCAGACCTGAACTATTATAGAGGAAACACTAGTATTCTTATTAATTTTGCTAAAATAACAAAATAATTCATAATAAATACTAATTTTTGCTGCAGTTAAACAGAATATATACATTTACATATAAATAATTTAGTGTAAACAAGCAGTGTGTTTATATTTATGGTCACATGGGGTGTAACGTGGCGCTGCGCTGGAAGGAAGGCGGGGTATTCGAGGCGTGTCTTACCTGTGCGTGGGGTAAATGCTGGCGGAAGTTCATGCTGTTCTTCTGCTTTATCTGCTGCTGCTGTCTGAGCAGCGACAGCAGGGCCGCCTTGTTCTGGTTGGGGGGCCGCGGCGGCCCGGGCCCCGCCTCAAAGTGCGACAGAGGTTTGGTGTTGTTGTAGTTCAGCATGGCGGCCGACGCCTGGGCCCCTGCTGTCGGCGGGTGGCTAAGCGGCGGGCCCGGAGCCGGGTGACCCAGCATGTTGGGGTGTCCGGCGGGCCCCGGCATGTAGCTGCCGGCCCCCGCTTTGGGAGAGCCCTTGTTGGGCTGACCGGACATCAGCAGCTGCTTCTGGGCGTTGGGGTTGAAGTCCTGCGGGTACAGGGAGGGGCTTGTGGGCTTGTCCATGCCAAACGGACCCCCTAGTGGGCTCTGGGAGGGGTTGGCCATCTGTTGCCAAGCCTGGGGGTGAGGGTGAGGCCCCTGGGTGTGGAACTTGGCCCCCGGTTGCGGCTGTTTGTGCTGCAGCTGGCTGTGGAGGTGCTGGGCTCTCTGCTGCTGGGCGGCCAGCTGCTGGAGCTGCTGGGCGGGGGACAGGTCTTTGGTCACCGGGGGGCCCGGAGGGAGGAGATGGTTGGGGGGAGGTTGGAGCTGCCTGGGGGGAGGAGCCGGCTGGGATGGGGGCATAGCTGGGGACGAGGCGGAGGAGGAGGCGACGGGGGAGCTGGTGGGGTGAGGAGGAGGAGGCCCGGAAGACGTGGACCTGACGTGGGGGGAGCCGGTACGAGAATCCTGCACCTGCTCGAAGGAGGCGGGAGAAAACTCCGCCTTCACGCTGCCCAAGTCCAGAGGAAGAAGACCCTGGGAGGACTGTCCCCCGCCTCCCCCTGCTCCCCCTGCTCCTCCTCCCACCGCTCCAGCGCCACCGGGAGTCGGCGCCAGCTCCAGAGGGTCTTTGCGGTCCTCAAAGCCGTCGTTGAGGATGTCCTGGATGTCCTCGTAGGCCACGGAGCAGTTCAGCTCCTCCATCAGCTCCCTCCACTCCTGCTCGTTCAGGTTGAGGTCCGGGAACAGGCTGTTGTTGTTGCCTCCGCCCGGCGGCGGCATGATGGGCAGGATGTCATCCGGCTCCTGCTTCATCTCCTTCCGAGGGAAGTCTTGCTCCCCGCCGTCCGCCGAGTCTCCCGCCGGCCCGTGGGTCCCGTTGGAGTTGAGCGAGTCTGTGATCCCGAGCTTGGAGTCCAGCGGGGAGCCGTTGGCGGTGCCGTTGTCGAGGCAGGCCTTCTTGTTGGGGGGGAAGCCGTCGCTGAAACCGTTGACCTGATCTCTGCCCAGCGGAGAACTGGCGCTCTCCAACTTCCTCTTCACCGTCTCCTGCAACTGGAGGGAAAAACAGAACAGCCGAGTTAGTAAAACACTCAACAGACGCTGCAGAGCGACTGGACTCCAACTCTGATCCTGGAGCAACAAGATCAATCAAAAAAACTGCCAAAAGTGTGAAAAACATCCATTATTTCAAGCTAATATGTTGTTCTGCTGCAGAGACACTGATATTTTCTAATCTTCACTTGTTAATTCCTGAAGCTATTTAGTGCTGCAACTCAATTATTCTTTATTATCTGTTAGTTTGTTAATTATTTTTCCAATTAATTGATTAAATGTCAGTTCATCGGATGTCAAAAACAGAAAAGAGTCTGAGGTGATGTCCTCAAATGATTTCCAGTTTAGTTAAAACTAAGTAACTTATTATTTTCATTATAAACTAACCTGCCGATTAGTTTCTTTATTAAACATTTTGTCTATAAAATATAGAAATTTGGTTCTTGGTTTGTCTGATAAACTGACTGAACAGTTAAAAACCAAAATATATTCAGTTTCTATCTTGTGACACAGAAGCTGCAACCCAGAAATATTCTGCATTTTGACTTAAAACAATTAATTTTCATCGACTTTGATCGACTACTTGTTGCGGCTCTAATTCTTTCCAATGATATAAAACAGAATTTATGGATTATTAAATAGTTACAGATCAATATTCTATGTATGCTCCTGTTGCAATTCACAACGTCTCTTTTTATATCTTCATCATATAATGAGTTTATTTTCATTCTGGGAGCCGAGTAACAAAACCAGCTGCTTGATCGTCTATTTCAGAAGCCGCAGTAGCAGTGTTACGGCTGCAGGCGGCGCTGCGGCTGAGCCGGCGGCAGCAGTAGGGGAGAGTTGAAGCTGGCAGGCCGCTGCCGTTACTAGAATCAGCTGCAGGCTGGCTTACATAACGCAGATAACAAAGAGCTTCCTCAGAGCAGTCAGCAGATCAGATCTGTCCACTCTGCAGGCAGCACGACCCACCGGATCCGATGGGAACATTCAGAACTTCCTCCGCTGCTCGACTCAAAACCGCATCAGCTGATCGTCACACGGTTTGACTGCAATCGTCAAATATTCTCCCTCCGCACCTGCAGCCGCCGTGAAGAAGACCCGAGCAGGTGGATCTGAGCGGGGTCAAACGCTGAGGTCATCAAAGTCTCCTCAGAAAACCACAAAGAAGCTTTTTATTGAAACGGAGCCGTTCTGCTTACAAAGACTTCTGTTCGGGTTACGCTGCTCTTTCCAGTTAATAAAGTTTTACTTTTTTATATTCCAACGTAATTAACATACTAGTATACGAGGACTGAATCCTGTATTTATTTATTGGCTTTGAAGTAAAATAATTTAATTATACTGAGTTAGAGCTGAAACGATTAGGAGATTAATCATTTCTGTGTTTGTTTTATTACAAAGTAAACTGAATATCTTTCATCACGTTGCACTCTGGGAGCCGTGATTAGTATTTTTTCACTACTTATTGCTGTTTCATTAGGGAGGTGAATCTTTGGGAATGTCACGATCTGATTCCGACTTTTAGAACAATATGAAACAGATAAGATAAATGGTCTGCAGCCTTTTTATTTTAAAGTTAACTGCATTAATGAATAAATGTGAAAGCATTGTAGAATCTCCTGCCTGTCTGAGAATAGCAGACTGAGCAGGAGGCAGCCTCTCTGCTCCGCTGTGTTATTAACGTCATGTCTCCAGCAGTAGAGAGCAGCCTCTCTGCTCCGCTATGTTATTAACATCATGTCTCCAGCAGTAGAGAGCAGCCTCTCTGCTCTGCTGTGTTATTAACATCATGTCTCCAGCAGTAGAGAGCAGCCTCTCTGCTCCTCTGTGTTATTAACATCATGTCTCCAACAGTAGAGAGCAGCCTCTCTGCTCCGCTGTGTTATTAACATCATGTCTCCAGCAGTAGAGAGCAGCCTCTCTGCTCCTCTGTGTTATTAACGTTATGCCTCCAACAGTAGAGAGCAGCCTCTCTGCTCCTCTGTGTTATTAACGTTATGCCTCCAGCAGTAGAGAGCAGCCTCTCTGCTCCTCTGTGTTATTAACATCATGTCTCTAGCAGTAGAGAGCAGCCTCTCTGCTCCGCTGTGTTATTAACATCATGTCTCCAGCAGTAGAGAGCAGCCTCTCTGCTCCGCTGTGTTATTAACATCATGTCTCCAGCAGTAGAGAGCAGCCTCTCTGCTCCGCTGTGTTATTAACATCATGTCTCCAGCAGTAGAGAGCAGCCTCTCTGCTCTGCCCGTCAGCTCAATCAATTTTTTTCTCCCATTTCTACCTTTCATAGACTATGAAATGGTCTACAGTCTAAAACATCGCCACCTGTAGAAAATAAACTCTTCCAAACTTCCAAAAAACACACAGAGGATGTGACCTTGAATCCAGGTGAAGCTTTCTGCTGTTTCCATGCAGACAAATGGAAACAACTTGTCTTTATAATCTCAACATTCCTGTTGGCTTTGAGCTCGCTCATATTTGCCATTTGTGCCGCACCTTATAGATAAAAGATCAATCAGCAATTATTTTGATAGCTGAACAATCGTTTGAGTCACTTTTTTCCTCCCCCAAACAAAAAAAGCCAAAAGGTTTCCTTGTTCCTGCATCACATCTGTGAGAATCTGCTGCTTTTCTTTGTTTTTTGTGATAATAAACTGAATATATTTGAGTTTTGGGCTATCTGATCAGACAAAACAAAGCATTTAAAGACAATTTTAAAGTGTGACGGTATTTATCAATATTTCCTGACATTTTATAGCCTATAAAAATTAATTGATTGATTGAGAAAGTAATCAACAGATTAACTGATAATGAAAATTAGTTGCAGCTTAACTTTTGTACACAACATTGCAACTTATTTACTTTTATTAATGTTGTTTTCAAAAGGTTGTTTGGAGAATAATTTCATGAATGTATCAGGGTTTTACTGAAGTTGTCTCCTATATGCAAGTTTCATGTGAAAATGTTCAACAGCTGGAACTAATCAATGATCTCTATCAGATCAGCTGATTCTAAAGATATGAAGTCTGTGTAATTGAAAGGAAGAAAATTCAAATAAACATAAATTATGACATAAATAGAAGTTAAACTCCTGCATCTTGAACACGCTGTTATGGTCAAAGGGAGCATGTCCTCATATAACCAAAGAGAAACATTAAATTAATACATCTGCCTGGAAAACAAACTGACACAACATGTTCATGTAAGAGAGACAAACTCTCAGCGTCACATGTGGAAAAAAAAAAAAAAAAAACAGCAACAGAGACACGAGCAGAGGCGTCACAGCGTAGACGAAACGTGACGCTTTCCCAGAAATATGCTGAGAATTTCCTGATTAACTCAACTGGTGAGTAGAAACATGGCTGCATCAAAACATTTGGACTCACTGGTGGACCAGTAGCTTCAGTAACTTTAAAACCAGCCTCGCCTTACAGCGCTGAAAGGGGTGGGGGGGATCAGGGCTCGTTTGATCTGCAGCTTGTTTGATGTGGGTTCAGTAATAATAGCAGCGACTGCGGCTTCATGCTCTGACACAGAGAGGCAAGGTGACAGCAGCCGTTTATTCTCCGTCCAAGTCTCTCTGAATCTACAGAGGTGAACTGAAGTAGAGAAAAGCAGCACTGAAGAACGACTAAACTTACTGTCGCTGCGTTTTAAAGTAAAAATTCTAAATAATAATAAAAAAGTGGGGAAAAGTGAATCTTTCCTCTGCGGTCTATTCAAACGTCTAGAGACTTCAGGAGAAGGATGCTGAAGTCACCTTCAGGTCAGGAGGTTAAAACAGAGCAGCGTTTCAGCCCTGAGGAACCTGAAATACTGGTCTGACTCCTCCCCCTCCTACTCGTTACCACGGATACACACCTGGTGAAGGAGAAGGAGGGGGGAGGGGGCTACAAAGCCAGAGGCATTCTGGGTATTTGAGTACTTCTGTAGTCAGTCAGGTAACAGTACTATTAGTTTTATTAGTAACAGTTTGTTACTACAGTACTAGTACTACTATTGAATATTACAACCAATGTCACTAATAAAACTTATACTTATGTTACTACTACTATAATTATCTAAATAGCTTGGAAAAATACACAAATACAATAAAAAAATTTACATTAAACATATCAGTGATATATCGGTTATATATCGGCCTGCTGACCAGTCAGTCTGACTCTGGGAGTTACTGAGTTCAGGTTGGAAGAAAAGCCACAACAAAAGGAAAACACCAGTAAAATCATCACAAGTCAGCGCTGATGAATACAGCATGTAATCAAACTATGATAACCTGAAATAAACGGCAGATATTTCGGATTTTTGTGGCACAATTGGATCCAAACATTCCAGGATGAGTCACTGTGAAGAAACTCAGCAGCCTTTATTTATTTAAATGGTCTGTTGTAATGTCAAATATGCAGACTTGGTTGATTCAGCCATAACAAAAGCTTTCAGTATCTGAACAGCTTCACTTTAAAAAAAATTTCTCACTTTGTTCAACAAACAAGACGGCCGGTCTCGTGGGCCTGACGAGGTAAAAGGTCAGAACGAGTTATTTAAAAATGATTTAAAACCTCGTTACAGCCGGATGTTAGTGATGTTTGTTGTGAAAACACTTCGTATCAGGATCATCATCCTCTGCGTAGTTTGACCTCCAGCCAGCGAACAGACGTCTTCATGATCCCAAACAGACCAGTGGAAATCAGAACCAGAACCAGAACCAGACCTGAGCACAGCCAGACCCAAACATAACAAATAACAACCTGTTCCACCTCCTGTAACCACAAAATATCCTTCTGTTCTGACCATGAACAGTCTATCATTATTATTATTACTATGGAGCACGAACAGAAATAACAGCGAAAAACAACAGCGTACATCACAAATAATGTCAATTAAACAAATGAAGGTCATTCTTCAAAAAGGCTGAATGACTTTTAGCTTCTCTGACAATTAATTTAAAACATAAATGGATAGTTTAAATCATCCTTTGGCAGGTGCTTTTCTCTATAATTCATTATGTTTACACTCTTAGATTCAAACAGACTATGACAGATTATAAATATACATATTGATATACATTTATTAATCATCTGTCAGATGGCTGTAGGTCTGCTCGTTTCTATCCAGAAGTCTTTATCTTCAGTAACTTTGGGAATTCTGCTTTTTATTCACCCAAAACATTACAACCAGTCCGTCTCAACTATTCATTCAGATACTTTTCTAATTTAAGCTCCTGTTTAAATTCTGCATAAAGATCAAACGCTGTCATACTTTGTGGTTTTAAAACCTTCAAGTAAATCTCAGTTTATTCAAACTTATTTCACATTTTTAAATCATAACTTCCTAACAGTTTATAACATTCATTCCTCCTAATATGACTAATTACTCAGTAATTATGACATGGATGAGTCCAATTAACCAATTAAAACACAACTATTTATTGAGGACAGTACAGAATACTAAGAGGATGATGATACTGATACGAAGTGTTTTAACAACAAACATTCAGCAGTAAATAAGGTTTTAAATCATTTTTAAAGAAAATGTTCTGACCTCTGATCTCATGACTACAAAAGGTCAGAGGTCAGAACAACAGATTTGGGGATTTCCCAGCCAGGATTTGCTAAAATCTCATGAAGAAACATTTTATAATTAACATCACTGCCTATGAAAAGGTTACAACAAACATTTAACACTTAAAAACCTTCTGAGGCTTTTTTTTGGTGGAAACTGAAACCAAAGACTTTAAGACCTGCAGATAATCTGCAGAAAGACGAAAGTAAAATGTTCTTACTCTGTATTTTATTTAATATATTTATGATAAATAATAGAGTAATATCTGTGAATCAAATGCCAAAAATTAAACATTCATTTTACAGCATAAATCATCTGAAAAACATTCGGTTTCACTTCTTGTCAGAACTTTTGTCTCATCTTGTCGACTGTTAGAAACCGGAGCAGCTGATTGGTCGGTTGGTTTGACCTCCTTTAACTTCACATTTTCTCCTCTCGTCTCTGAACACACCTTTTACCCTGCAGCAATCATTACAAACCCACATGATCAGAGCTAACAGCATACAGTCGGGGGTTTTGGGACATTTATTGACAATCCAGACCCCCCCCGAGACCTCCGCCAGTGACATCACTACTGACGGGAACCAATGGCAGCGCCGCAGCAGAGGTGAGTCGTCTCCATGTTTTCCAGCTACGACACAGAGGCTGCTGTGAACAGAGCGAGCAAGTGAGCGAGCGAGGCGTTTCCTGACAGTATTCAGGACAAACACGGTGACACACACAGTGATGACTCAGCTGGGAGGAGGCGGTGGGGGGTTTCTGTTCAAACTGAATCACCTCTCAGGACTCCAGCTCCTGTTTGTCAGTCTGTCCTCGCTGAGAGAAGCTTCAGAAACAAACCCGACTTATCTCTCTCTCTCTGTACTCTCTCTGTACTCTCTACACCACGCTGCCTAGTTACCAAAACACAGAAACACAAACGACTCTGTTTCCAGGTTGTTTTTAGTAGTAAAAACACCTGAACAACTGTTGAATCTTCTCCCTGTTTCAGCTAAACTGGTAAGCAGTTCATCACTATTTTATGGCCCCAACACATAAAAACATAATCAATGACATTTAAAATGAGAGATCGCTTATCTTGCCGAGTGTCAGCCAGTCTCCTGCTGCTCTGTAATGTGTTTAAACGCAGCTGATGTGTATAAAACTTCTGAAAATAAAGAAAAATGTCTTATAATTTTATAACCAGGAGTCCAGAATCCAAAGATAATCAGTTTACTGTCAAAAAAAAAGGCTTCAGATCTTCATTTTGAGAAGCTGAAACCAGTAAATGTTTTATTTTTACTTTGAAAAATGACTAATTTGAGTATCAAAAATAGTTGTTGATTCATTTCCAGTCGACTGACTGATCGCCGCAGCTTCTACTCATAGAGACCAGTTCACATTATTTACTGGTTTCCACTGTAAACACTGGAGCACATAGTAAACTTACCGAGCGCAGCGGGAACATACCGTCAGCTGTTTGGTCCAGAGTGACTGATACCAGTTATATTCAACACTGAACACCAGATACATGAAGAAAAGCTGACGGATGTGTGTAAGTAAGATGCTTCAGTCATCAGTGTTTTCCCCATGACTTCGCTTCATACCGGTCGGTATGCACCGAAAGAAAAAAAAACCCTAAATAAAGAGACGAGGCGCTCGCATCCTGCCAACGGTTGCCCCGGCAACGGCAGGTTTTACTCACGTTTCACAACAGCGCCGCACAGAGGCTCCGATCGATTTCTGAATGACTGGATGTTTGTGTTTGGCGTTAAAAGAAAAGATTTTTGTGGCCCGGTGGAGCTTCTGGTTGGCCCACCAGACCAGTAACGAGGTGTTCTTGGCGTCACAGACTCCCAGTTAACCCAGTTAAACCCTGAACTGGTCTCTCTGCGACTCATTTTAGAGTCAGGGTGAATTTCTATCACATCAGTTGTTGTTAGACGAGCAGCCGAGGAGAAAACTAACAAACAAACTGCCAAACTCGCTGTTGTCATTTCCTGCATTAAGACCAATCAATCAATAAATCAATCAATCAAAGACTGACGGCAGCTTTCAGTCCTGTGCAGCTAACTAACTATTATTTTCTTCTGTCATTTTTAGATTCATCGATTCATTGTTTGTCCGTTTTAGTTTCCAAGAGTCACAACAAACTCAAAGATGTTGAGTTGAGGATGATTAATTTCCTGTCAGTGAACTAATGATCTCATCTTTAATCCTTCGCTTTGAGTTTTGCTGTTCGTGCTTTAAGTTAATACTTCAGCAAACGTGTTGGGCAACAACTGACGATTATTTCTGTCACTGTTTGATCTATGAGTAAACAGTTAATCTGATTAACTGTTGAGTTCATAAAATGTCACGAAAACAAGAACAAGAGTCACTGAAGCATCTGGAACCTGCACTTTATTTTCTGTAAATCAGCTAAATTGGTTAATTGACTAATTGTTTCAGCTCCAGTGCAGCAATTAGGGTGATTATTTATGCTATTGATTAATCACTTTGCCTATAAAAATAATAACAGGAACATTATAGCTTCCCAGAGATATTTATGTGTCTGGTTTTAAGATAATAAATTAACAGGAGAAAATATTTCAGCCTCTAAACGAACAGTTGCAGATTCATTTTCTATCGTTTTTGTTTCATGTTTCTAAAAAAAAAAAAGAACAGCACAGAGGGCTGAACCCAGACTGTGTGTGTGTGTGGTCATGTGACATCAGACAGCACAGCCACAAAACAACACTTCCTCTGTCAATCACTGAGGCCACACACTCACACACACACACACACACACACACACACACACACACACACACACACAGCGGAGTCATGTGTTTCCAGCCTGCAGGCTCGTCACTAGAACTACTTTTTGTTGATGATATATTGTCCCAGAAATAATTGCACTAAAAGAATATTATCGGCATTTTTAAGATTATTTTATGTTGCGGTTACCGTGGTAACTGTTTGGGAGGAGCAGGACCCCCGAGCTTCACCTCATTCATCTCCCAGCAGACGTTGAGCAGTGGGAGGGAAGAGTTTTTATATGTTTGATGCTCATAAAACAAGTTGTGAGATAAATAGTTCATAGACGCCGTCTGAACTCAGCAGCCAGATGTTCCTTCGCTCTCCGTTTAGGAACAGCTGGTCCACCTTAAAAAAAAAAAAAAAGGGTCAGTCCACCTTAAGTGAGCCCTTTAACTCAGCAGGTGGAAAGAGGGAAGAGAGATCAGGAGGTCCACGCTGCACTACTTCATCACGGTTACTCTCTGCTCCGCCGCCGCCGCCAGAATGACCGCCTGACCACCTGACCACCACACACACTCTCACTACACACGTCTCTCATGTAAACAAACACGCATGTACACACGATGAGCAATAACAAGGTCAGCAGATCACATGATCGGCGTCTCAGGCCTCCTGCGGGATTCCACTGATCGGCAGCTTCAGCACAGACAAACCGATCAATCAGCGTGATCGGCTTTGATAAAAAAAAAAAAAACAAACACATCTGACAAAAGACCGGCGGCTCGTCTCACTGTCACACCGCCAGCTTTGTGCATCGGTTGCCACGGCAACAATCGGAGCCACGGACACACCGGCACTCTGCGGCGGCGGCTTTAGGGTTGATGGTTTTTGAATAATTCTTCAAAGAAAAGTAATTAATAATTGATTAAACCTTGTGTATTATCGGTTTATAATCTTTATTAACAGCCCAGAGATTTATTTTAGATCAATATCATTATTTTTAGACGACCAATGATTGAACTTCGTCGGCTTCTCGCGGTTCACAGTTCTCACCGGGAGAGGTTGTAAAACACACCAGAGTCAGAGATTCTGCAACTTCGACGCTCGGCCGCGATCTTCAAAAACAGAAGCAGCTGTGACATAAAAGAAGCCGCAAGTGTCAGAAAAACCCCCGACGGCGAAGTGACAGCGAGGAGAAATCAACACGCAGCACGTTTAGAGAGAAACCGTCACCGTCCGATTCAGTTTAGCTGAAGCAAACACAGAGGAAGTAACTTATTCTTAATTTTAGTCACTTGTGTTTAAATAATAGCAGTTGAATCGAATTAAATCCTTGTCAAATCGTCAGAGACGTCAACATGTTCTAATAAATGTGAACTTCAGTCGTGCTCTCAGCGTCAGACTCTCTGAGAATGAATGAAAGAAGTTTGTGTTTTAATTAGAAATACAGAAAAACACAAAGACACGAAGGGATGAACATCAGTTTGACTTTAAACTCTGACTCCTGCTGTAAAGTATATTTGCTGAAAAGCTTGTTCTCATCACTCAAACTACCTGAGCAGGTTTTTTAAAAAACACTCGACGAGCCTCAGCGTACCGTCAGTCTGCTCTGCGTGTGGATTCGTGGATATATAAACGCCGCCTGAGATCGAGCTGCTGGAGAACGACAGCGGCTTCCTTCCTCACAGGCACATTAAACTCAAAAAACCCAGAAAATAATCCGTCCACGTCTCTGGAAACTGTCCGCACACAGTTAAATGTGTTTATGTTGACGAGCTGCGCAGCTTTTTGCAGTTTTTCTTGCATCTGTGTTGATTCAGATCGATTAAAAGCTTTTATTCTGAAGTATTAAAAGTAAACAGTTGCTCATATTGTCCACGACTACATCCCTCCTTCCATACCTCAAACTAGATAGTTACTAGTATAAAGAGTAGTGCTCCAACTAATAGTTAATTATCCTGATTAATCGTTTGAGCTGTTGTCATCAAACCTCTTGTTTTGTCTGATAAACAGTCCAAACCCCCCCTCCCCTCCAAAGGAACCAACTTATTATCATGTAAGACAGTGAAAAGCAGCTCTTTCTCCACATTTGAAGCCGTCGGATGTTTGGCATTCTTGCTTGAAAAACTGACTTAAACGATTAACTGATTAACAGAGTAGCTGCTAATCAATTTTCTGCTTAATTACTCGACTAATGACTGCAGCTCTTGTGTAGATATATTTAGATGACAATAATGTACTGCAACTTATCCTGTGAGTCCCGCTGCGGGTCCACAAACAGTTCAAAGCAACATGAGTCCAGTCGGTGCCAATAATGTGTCATTCTGAGCACCGCCTAAAGCCTTTCATCTCTGGTGTTTAATTCATACTACACCAGTCCCAGCGAGTCCCATTACACCCAGAGTGTGTTTCAGTATGTCCCAGTCCACTCAGAGTATGTCCCAATGTGTCTCAGTATGTGTCAGTGTGCCCCAGTACAAACAATGTGAGTATTAATGTGTCCCAGTAAAACCAGAGTGTGTCTCAGTGTGTCTTAGTGTGTCCCAGTCCACCCAGAGTGTGTTTTAGTGTCTCCCAGTACACCCAGAATGTGTCTCAGTGTCTCCCAGTCCACCCAGAGTGAGTCTCAGTGTCTCCCATTACACCCAGAGTGTGTTTCAGTGTGTCCCAGTTCACCCAGAGTGAGTCTCAGTGTGTCTTAGTGTCTCCCAGTACACCCAGAATGTGTCTCAGTGTCTCCCAGTCCACTCAGAGTATGTCCCAATGTGTCTCAGTATGTGTCAGTGTGCCCCAGTACAAACAATGTGAGTATTAATGTGTCCCAGTAAAACCAGAGTGTGTCTCAGTGTGTCTCAGCATGTCCCAGTCCACCCAGACTGAGTCTCAGCATGTCCCAGTCCACCCAGAGTGAGTCTCAGTGTGTCCCAGTACACCCTGACTGTGTCTCAGTGTCTCCCAGTCCACCCAGAGTGAGTCTCAGTGTCTCCCAGTTCACCCAGAGTGTGTCTCATTGTGTCCCAGTCCACCCAGTGTGTGTCTCAGTGTGTCCCAGTCCACCCAGAGTATGTCTCAGTGTCTCCCAGTACACCCAGAGAGTGTCTCAGTGTGTCCCAGTACACCCAGAGTGAGTCCCAGTGTGTCCCAGTCCACCCAGAATGTGTCTCAGTGTGTCCCAGTCCACCCAGTGTGCCTCCCACTACAGTATCCAGTGCTCACTCACCGCTATCAGGGTGCTGTTCCGGCTCTGCTCCGCCGCCGTCCCTCCGCTGTCCCCCAGCTCCGCGCTGCTGCCGCCGCCGCCGCCTCCTCCTCCTCCTCCTCCTCCTCCTCCACCGCCGCCGCTCTGCGCTCTCTGTCCGGCCTGGTCGCTGCTGGGCTGGGGCTGCCGGTGCTTGTTGGACCGCTTGGCTTTGGCCTGCAGGCAGCGCTGGTGCAGGGCGAAGGTCTGCTGCCGCTCCAGCTCCAGCCGCTCCAGCGTCGCGCCCTCGTAGCGGCTCTCGCAGCTGTTGTGATGCTGCCGGAAGTGCTCGATCCTCCGGCGGAGCCTCTCCATCACCGCGCTGTGTCGCGGTGTAACAAAATCCGCCATCATCAATAAAGACTTGTAGTAAACTCCCGGCTCAGGTTTCGTCCATAAAATGCTGAATTTGGCTGTTTTTCACCCCCCCTCGCCCTCTACAAAGACTCTGCTGGCTCCATGGAGGCGACCTTTGTCTTGCTAATGGCCTTCAGTCACAGCGGCACTCACTGCCGGAGAGGAAAATTAAGGTTTTTGGGTGCATTTTCATTCAGCCTCCTGATTTTGTTCACTTAAAAGTTTATGCAATTAATCACAATAAATACAACAGCTCGTTTAACTTGCTGTGTGAACTGAGAGCCGCATTCCTGCCTGAGTTTCACCCCAAATCAAACACACACAAACACAAAAAAACCCCGATTTATCGAAGAAAACCTGATAATTTTTTACACGAATTATTAGATGATTTACTCCACATTTCCCTCCCAGTTAATGAAAGTCTGCTGTCTGGATTTCAGACGAACTCCCAGACGGACAAGTTAGCACATTCCTGCACTCACAAAAATCAAAGTTGGAGCGTCGAAAATTCCTTAAAAACTACCCGAAACTACACAAAGAATGCATTATTTTATCATTATTCTGACTTCGCCTCCAGCTCACTTGTTAACAACACATTTTTCACACATGAGAGCATCATAATGGCTCTGAAAGTTGTTTGAAACTTTTTTATTTTTGCTCGAGTTATTTAGTTAGTGGTTAGCTTTGGGTTAGCGAGCAGGGAGCTAGCCGCTGGCTTCTTCACAAACTTGGCAGCTGATACACTGACTTTTTAAATCTAACAAATGAGAAAATAAACAACAAGACTTTTCCAGACAAGAGACGCTTCGTTATGTATTAAATTCACTTACTGTGAACGTGTTGCTGTCCGCTGTCCAGCAAACAGCTGATCCTCAGCCTGCCTGTAGCCGTTAGCCGTTAGCTGCTAACGCTCGGACGCGCTAACGGCAGCTCGTAAATAAATCATGTTTTACTTTAATCTCTCCCGAGCGGTCGGCGCGGATAACCCTCCTCCTCCCGGCCGAGCCCGAGCCGGGATATGTGAGCTCCAGAGCGGAGAACAGGGCTAACTATACGCCTCTATTCTGCTTCTATTCTACTTCTATTCTGCTTCTATTGTTTTCCAGCGGACAGAGGTTTACGCCGCCATTTTGAAACTTTCTCTTTTTTTTCCACCAGCAGCAGGAATGTCCCTGTTCCCGCCTCACCGTTGATTGACAGCAGCGACAGCCAATAGGAGAAGAGAACGGCGTGACGCAAGGACTGTGTAGTGACGTCAAAGAGGGCACGGAAAATAAACCAACAGTAGTGGAAGGATTATTCAGATAATTTACTACAGTAAAAATACCAAAAATACTCCATTACGAATAAAAGCCATGCATGAAAAATCCTCCTACAGTAAAAGTTCATAAGTGTCATAACCTTGATATTGCTAAAGTATTACAGTAAAACTACATTAGTATTCTGAGCTTGATTGCAGTAAAAGTAGTGGTTTGGTCCCTCTGACTGATATATTATTATATATGACATCATTGGATTATTAATACTGAAGGATCAGAGGTAGAGCAGCATGTTACTGTTGTAGCTGCTGGAGGTGGAGCTAGTTTACGCTACTTTATATACAGTTAGCTAGTTACATATAACTAACAGGTCAGTCAACCTAAACACTGTAAAACTTGTGTGTGATGGTGCAATGTTACAACGGTTTTTGGGTTTTCTATGAACCTTTTGCTAATTTCTTATCACCAAACATAACAAAACCGTGACTATTTTCTACACACCATCTGACATTTGAAACATAAATAGACACTTAAATATATATATATATATAATCGCCTTAGATATGTGAAGCATGTACATTTTACAATAATTTAAAAAATGCACTTTTACCAGTTTGATATTACATAATTATAATTTCTTCTTTTAAATTTCGTCCTTTACAGCCGTCAGAATGTGACGGACACAGAAAACCTTTGCATCTCGATTCTTCAACTGACTGATTAAAACGTGTTTTTAGGAAAATTACAGAGCGAGAAAAACTATTTATCAGCCCTTTAAAATGAGATATTTTCATATTTTACTGTTGAAAACTGCCGTCGCCTCAGGATCTATGATTTTTTTTCTGCCGCTAATTCTTTGAACAACAAACAAACCTCAACAGACGGATGAAGATTGAACGTTGTGCGACTCAAGTTTTCAACTGTTTTTCTTTCTGTAAAGGAAAAGTTCATGATGAATATTCAACCAGAGAGTCAAAACAAAACATTTATTTGCTTTCTGTCATCTTCTAGATTCTGACAAATCTGTTGTTTTTTTTTTGCTCCCATGTGACTCGATCAGTTTGTCATTTACAGTCTGGACCACCCAGAGAAGGTCATGTGATCCTCAGGTGATCTAAAGGTCACCCAGATCTGAACCACACACAAGTGGATGCCTTTAGGACGAGCCAAAAGGGACACAAGATGAATCATATTGTTAATTTATTCTGTTTTTTAATAACATTTCACCACATTTTAAAAGGACGGATTCACAGTTCGAGTGTGTTTCAGCTGATTTATGTGAGTTTTTGTGTGTTTTTTTCAGACATCAGGGCAAAACAAGACCTCAACCGCAACCTCAAACCTCAAATAATCTCAATCAAGATTTTTTTTTTTTTTTTTTTACTTCACATACAGATGAGATTGATTCAGCATTAAATTTGAAGCCAAGGATGTGCCGTTAAAAAGATCTCCTGACATTAAATCATGAAGAAAATCACAGGAACATACTTATGTGACCGTATTAAAGATTACAAAGGTTTAAAATGTAAATTGTCTTCTTATATTAAAGGACAAGTTCACAGTTTTTTCATGTGAGTCTTAAACCAACATTAAGGAGCCTGAAATGAACATTTAAAGCTGTTTTTCTTGCTTATTCCTCCTGTTCATACTGACCATTAGAAGATCCCTTCATAATGCACATTTAAATGTATTTAAAAGTTTATGTGAAGCTAATATGAATTAATGGGAGAGGAAAGAAGAAAAAACAAAGTTCTGATACAAAGTTCTGGTCCAAGATTTCATATTGGCCTCAGCTCTGAAGTCCAACCCCTCCCATCTGAGAGAGCTGGATCTGAGTGGAAACAAGCTGCAGGATTCAGGAGTGAAGCTGCTGTGTGTATGTTACTGTTGTAGCTGCTGGAGGTGGAGCTAGTTTACACTACTTTATATACAGTTAGCTAGTTTAGTCCACTGGTTCCCAACCTAGGGGTCGGGGCCCCTCCAAAGGGTCAGCAGATAAATCTGTTCTGATACTTAAAAGTTTATATTTAAAAGTTTATGTGGAAGCTTCAGCGTCCAAATGAGTCAAATCAAGTAGATATCTTTCAACATTTCAGTCTTTTTAGCATCAAATTCTCTCTTTTTGTTCTCTCAAAAGGAGAATTTGATGCTAAAAAGACTGTAAATGTGTCAGATATCCACTTGATGTGACTAACTCAGACTGCTGAAGCTGAATAGAAGCTCCACATCAACACAAAGGAATCACAGACACGTTAATAAAAAAAAACACTCACGCAGCGTCGTTTAGTTTCCATTTGGCCTTTTTTTTTTTTTATTCATCAAAACACACATACGTATCAGGCTCCATCATCACAGTATTTCTAGTCAAAGTCGGACCTTCCTGTGGTGTCAGCAGGTCCAATCTCTACATCGTGTGTACATCAGAGGCAGGCTGGGCCAACAGTTTTAGTTCAAAACACAAAAAAAAAAAAAAAAAAAGTCAACAACAACAAAAAAAATAATAATAGCAAAGAAGTTACAGAGTCATGTAAAGTTTCACCAGCAGATACAGTGTTGAGTCTACAGTCTGTTAACCTAGGCAGCTTCAGCCGGACACGACCAGAAGGAAACAAGAAGAATCTGAGACTAAAAAAAAAAAAAAAAAAAAAAAATAGCTGGAACAAAAACATCCTCAAGAGGGAATGAAACGCCGTCGTTGCTGCAGCCGCCGCTGGACGACTCGCCCTTAAACCCCTCCACCTCCCAAAAACTGACGCATCACATTCAGACAAATAGAGAGAGAGACTAAAAGCAAAAGAGCTTAAAGCCAAAAACTGAACTAGCTCGTTATGAAGAACAGGAGGAGGTTAAAGGTCACCTGACATGGTTCACCACGACGCCCCCCCCCAAAAAAAATCCAAACTCACCAACAACCAGAGACACAAACATCCAAAAACATCTCTAATCAGCTCCCCGCCCCCTCCTAATCAATCAGCCAATCACTGCAGAGCTCGCTCATCATCGGTGGAAACGAGCTTAAAAATCAGACCCGACAGAAAAACAGCACTTTTTTTTTTTAGTGTTTAACTGTCTGATAACACAAATAAAAAGACACACAGCTGCTCTACAGACGTTATTGATCTTTTCTCTCAGATTCAAACCAGTTTTATTTCAGAAAAAAAAAAAGGTTTGAAGTCTCCGAAACAGGAAGCTGGACACCACAGACTCAGGAAGTGTTCAGATATTCTGATGTTTGTTGTTTTTCCTTTTTACCCTCCAGGTTTTATTTACATGAAATAATTCCATGATGAGTTTAAAAATAGAAAAAGAGAAAACTTTACAGGTGAAGTTCATGGAAATATTTATGTTTCGGAGAAGTTAACAGCCAGGAGGAGAGGTCAGAGGTCGCCGGGGAACGAGGATTGTTGACGTTTAAATGAACTGAACGTGTTGGACGGACACACGGACTTCGTTTGTTTACAGGAAAACAAACAAAAACAAACAAACTTTTCCTGTCAGAGAGACTTTCTGGACATTTTCCATTTTCTCAGGTGTGAGAGGTGAACGTGGAGGGAGGTCATGTGACCCGCAGCAGCAGCAGCAAGTTAACTCAACGTTATGATGATTTCTTTTAAATCAAGAATGAACTTTTTGACGCTCAAGTGCCGTCTCTTTTTAAAAACATGGGGCTTCTTAAGACTCGGTGGCGGTTTTTTTTTGGCGAGGTGCGAGCGGTGCAGCAGGCGGACGGCTCTGTGAGGTTAAGCGCCTGAGTTTTTTTTTTTTTTTTTTTTTCCCTTAGTGCCTTTTTCTTTTTCATAATGGGGTCGATGAAAAGAGGGACTGCGTGTCCGTCCACCTGCTGACAGTTCAGTCTCACTCCCAAACAAACAAACAAACAAACAAACAAACAAACAGGACAGCAGATCATTTTACTGAAAAAAACGCTGCAAAAAATGAGCCGCAACAACAACAACAAAAAGATGGATGAAGAGATGAAGTGTTGCAGCTGCTGCGAACATTCAAGAAGAAGAAGAAGAAGAAGAAGAGACAGTCTGCAACGTTTTTGACCTTCAAAGTTCTTTCGTCTGGCAAAACAACAAACATTATTTTTTTGGCCGAGGAGGAATTTGAAGGTCAAAATGTTGCCTCGACTAAATCTTCTGACTTCTTTGTTCTCGCAGGAAAAAAAAAAAAAGTGTTTAAAAAAAAAAATAAACAAAACAAAACAAGCGTTTCTTTATTAAAGTCTCAGATCCTGCCGGCTGAGAGGAGGAGCGTCTGCCCGGGAGGCCGACGACGCTTCATGTCTGATAGTTATGAAGTTATTAATGATCAGGATGATTGATTGATTGATTGATTAATTGATTGGACAGGAGAGGAGAATCTAATGATCTGCTGTCGTGTTCGCTGCTGTGTTTTAAAATCTGACAGGAGAAGAAGAAGAAAAGGAGCTGCTGAACGCCGAGGAAACGTTCTGTTTGCCTGCTGCTGCTGCCACGCCGACACTCGATTGTTTATTTATTTATTTATATTTATTGACGAGGACTGGTGGGCGGAGCCGACCTCCCCCACTGACGCCAGGTAACAAACACCTGTAAGTCACCTTTAAAACTGTCGGACCTGAACACACAAGCAGAAGAAGAAGAAGAAGAAACACGCAAATGCCTCAAAATGTTTAGAGAAGAAGAAAATGTAAACTACATTTACAACGATTAAATTAATTAATCAGCAACTTGTTTCGAGTCATTTAAGAAGCGGAAAAATGTCCAGATTCTCTGATCCCAGCTGGTTAAACGTGGATGTTTCTTTTCTTTCTGACGGTAAACTGAAGATGTTTGACATCTGAGGACGTCGTCTTGGACTTTACGGACGCTTTCTGACATTTTGTGGACTCGACGACCTAAAACAATAAAATGAAAATAATCGTTTGTTTCGGTTAAATCGAGCTCAAAAAAAACCACCTACGACTACACCGGCGGCACCTTCTGACACAGCAGGCGGCACCTGAACGCTGGTCGCCACCCGACACGAAACAGGAAGAAGAAGAAGAAGAAGAAGAAGAAGAGTCCGTCAAACCGGAGAGTTTGTTGGTCGTATGTAGCAGGTGGTTCCGAATAGAGAGTATGACCTCTGACCTGGTTGACCTCTGACCTTTCTCCAGGATGTTTTAAAAGGCTACATAAACATGACTAGAAAAAAAACAACAACAGAGAAAAAGAGGGAAGAAGAAGAAGAAGACACAGACCAATAAAAAAAAAACGTTCACTTTTTAAATATTAGCATGGATAGCTAACCTGTATGTCGTGTTGTTATTAATTTAAAGATATTTATTAGTAAAGTTAATTTATTTGTTACAGCTAAATCTATTCTCTAACTTGTCTGCAGGCTAGTTTGCAGCCAGTTGTTGGTAAGTTCATTACGTTGTTTGTGGTGTTTGTTAGCGACCCTGTTGTTAGGCTAATTAGCAGCTGGTAGGCTAATCACCAACTGTTTGCTAAATGATTTAAAAAAAAAAAAAAAAGGGACTAATTAGCAAGTTGGCTGATCAGGCTGCTATTGGTTGGATTATTAGCCTGAATTACTTTTAGGCTAATTAGCAGCCTGGAAGCTAAATCAGGATGACGGCTGGCTGATAATCTGATTGACGTGTTAGCAAGTAGCTCGTAGCCTAATCAGCAGGCTTGATAGCGACCTGATGAGATGGATTTACAGTTCGGTTAATCCAGACTGCTGGCAGCTAGATTATCAGGCTAACAAAACGCTTGTAGCCTTAGCTGCATGATGCTAGGCTACCCGCTAACTGTTAGCCAAGTTAATTGAAGGTTTGTAGTTGTATCCAGACGGCAGGAAGGCTAATTAGCAGCCTGTCTGACCTTTCTGTCGGTGGATCGTTTGATCACTTGCGGGATAATCCTCGCCAGATTATCTGGCTAATTAGCATCATGTCGGTTTAACCAATCAGGTTAAAAAAAAGGCAGCTAACTTCAGATTAGCTTCAGATCTGTC